>OY987212.1:9514763-10714763 GCA_963920805.1 Primula vulgaris
AATGTGGATAGTGCGGCGTTGGCTGGGTTGTTTGAACGTGTCGGCAATGTCGAGATGGTTGAGGTAGTGTTTTTTTTTAATTAATTTACATAATTTGTTTATTACATCAATTGTTATTATGTAATGGATATGATAGTTGTACAGTGTTATGTTTAGTTTACGTGTTTAATTAGGTGTTGATTTGGAGTGTAGATGATGACTCGGTAGTGTTGAGTGTAAAAGATTGTTTAATACTTTGTTTATTAGTTATTATGTGACGGATGTGATAGCTATACAGTGTTATGTTTGGTTTACGTCTTTAATTAGGTTTCCACTTGGAGTGTCGGAGATGATTCAGTAGCGTTGGGTGTAAAAGATAGTTTAGTAGTTTATAATAGTCTTATGTGATGGATATGAATTATGATAGCTATATTGTCTTAGGTTTAATTTACGAGTTTAATTAGGTGTCGATTTGGAGTGTCGGAGATGATTTAGTAGGGTTGAGTGTCTAATTTGTTTAAATATGTGTCTATTCGTCGAGATGGTTGAGGTAGTATATATTTAAAAAAAACGTTTTTTATTTTATTTTATTGTATTGGTTGTTCTGTTATTGTATTATGTCACGGATATGATAGCTGTACGGTATTATTTTTGGTTTACGTGTTTAATTGGGTGTCGATTTGGAGTTTCGATGATGATTCGGCAGCGTTGAGTGTAAAGGATAGTTTTTTTTTAGGGATAATGATAGTTCAGCGATTGTGAGTGTTATTAATACTTGAGTGACGATTCAGTCTAATTTAGTAAATGATTTTGAGTGTCGAATTTGTGATTTTGAGTGTGAATGATAGTTTAATAGTTTGTTTGAAAGATAATGTTAGTTCAGTGACTGTGAGTGTTATTAATACTTGAGTGATGATTCAGTAATTAGTTTAGTAGTTTTGAGTGTCGGTTTTGTAACCTTGTTTCGTTGATAATTCACTGATTAAATTAGTAGTTTTGAATGTCAGGTTCCTAATTCCGACTGATTATATTAATTTAGTAATTTTGAGTGTCAATTTAGTAATTCGTAAGTGCTAATGATGATATTGTACTAATATTTATGTGTCGAGTTGTAATTTTGATTCAGGTTTGCGATTTGGATTGTGAGTCATATATCAGAAGTTACTTTGAATGTCTAGTTGTAAATTAAGTAAGATTGGTAATTTGAGTGTCGGATTTGTAATTTTGTTTAGTGATAATTCAGTAAGTTGGAAGTCCCCACGTTAATCTGGTAGAATTAATTGTTAACTAATTTGGTTCAAATTTGTAGTTCTTAGTATCAGTGACAATTAAGTTGTAATTTGAAGTAAGATGTGTTAGTTTAAGAGTCGGATTCGTACAGTTTAGGTGTCAATACTAATTCAATAATTTTAAGCGTCAATGTGTTGCTAGAACATCAGCTATTAAAATGTCTATCTACATTTAGCCTGTTTTTAGTGTATTTTTCTTAATTCATATATATACATACGAACTTCTTTATGGCAAATAATTGTTTTCCTCTAAAATTTGTGAAATATCTATTTTAATATAGTTTGTAGAAATGTGTTGCTGAGCTTTACATCAATAGAAAATAGAGTTGACATGTTGATGTTGTTGTCATGAAGGTAAAGTTATGTTTCAATGTTGATATAAAATTCATTCGGAAGGTGTAAATTAAATAAAGGCTGTTGAGAGCATAACAGTTCATGACATATAGTTGTCCCTACTTTAATTTGTTGGAGAGACGATGATAAATTGAGACAGTGTAGTTAGAGATTTTTTTTGTTAATAGATTTTTTTTTTTTTTTTGTAATTTAGTATGCATCATTAAATTCTTTTTGGCTGCAGGGGTTCGTAACAAAATTCTTTACATTCTTATTAACATGAAAGCTGTTTTGGCAGGTTATATATGACAAGATAACCGGAAGAAGCCGCGGTTTTGCTTTTGTGACAATGTCTTCTGCGCAGGAGGTTGAAGCAGCAGCACAACAATTTAATGGTTATGTAAGTTTTCTTGTAACTTTTTCTGGGACACTTTGTGATGTATGTGAGCTTCCGGGGATCAATATTTAGAATTAAAAACCGTACCTGATGTTTTAAACTCCTTAATCACAAGTAGATGATGAACTGAGTATGGGGATTACTTTGCTGCATTGGTTTTAAATCCTCAAACACACTTAATTAGTCAACTGCATTGTGGATAATTCGTTTCATTGTCTTTTGTTGACTTCAAAGATTGGCTCCTATCTTCTCTAGAATATTTTTTTATTAAAATTTAATGGTTTGAATCGCTTCTACAATAAGTCAATAAGTACTTCAAAAAGAGCAACCAGAGAAGGCTTTCTAACCTTCTATTGAGATCCTTGAAATACAACCAAATGAGTTTTTGGGTTTCCAACAAGTGAACCCTAAAAAACAATCCTAAGTGCTACCCGAATTCTTGAAACAGTAGATTATATTTCTTGATAACTCCGTTCCATCACCTTTTGTGGCAGTAGGCATTGCATGCTTGTCAGC
Source organism: Primula vulgaris (assembly GCA_963920805.1). NCBI lineage: Eukaryota > Viridiplantae > Streptophyta > Magnoliopsida > Ericales > Primulaceae > Primula > Primula vulgaris. Next base: position 9,517,278 of record OY987212.1, read on the forward strand.
AAATATTAACTTTGGTATTAATTTTGTGAGTATACTGATTTCCACATTAGGTGATGGGCTAGGCAAACGTAACTTTTTTAGCAGAGTCTCAATTCTCAAACCAATAAAGGGCCTAGCAATTACAAAAATTCCACTTAAAATTGCAAAAATTCCTTTGCCAATTGATTATATATATGCATAGTTATCTATGCCGATTGTTATTTTTTTCACAATCTGATAGGCAAACATAAATTTTTTAGCAGTCTCCAAAACAAAGAAAGGGCCTAGCAATTACAGAACTTCCACTTTAAATTACAAAAGTTTCTTTTGCCAATTCATTATATATATGCATAGTTATCTATGCCGGTCGTTATTTTTTTCACATAATCTGATCCGAGTGAGAATCTCGTGATTGTGTTGCAGGAACTTGACGGTAGGCCATTGAGGGTGAATGCTGGGCCGCCGCCTGAGAGAAGTGAATATCCTATTAGAGGAGGGTCCAGAAATGAATCTCCTTTTAGAGGGTCGAGAAACGAGTCTTCTTATGGAGGGTCGAGGAACGAGTCTTCTTATGGAGGGTCGAGGAACGAGTCTTCTTATGGAGGGTCCAACTCACCCAGGGGTAGGCCGAGTTCCGATGATAGCAATAGGCTTTACGTTGGCAATCTTTCATGGAACGTTGATGACTCAGCACTCCAGACCTTGTTTAGCGAGCAAGGAAAGGTTTTGGATGCTAAAGTTATATATGACAGAGACAGTGGTAGATCAAAGGGTTTTGGGTTTGTAACGTACGGTTCTGCAGATGAAGTCAACAATGCTATTGAATCGTTGGATGGTGCTGTAAGTATATCATTCTATAACTTTTGTGCATATTCTTATTTTCCTTGGAATTTTGTAATGGGACATCATATGGGGACCACTGGATGTATGGGGACTACTGGACTATTAGTCCCTATCCCAGTAAATACAGCCTCAAACAAACGAGGCCTATAGTACTATTTTATTCGCTTTTGTGCTGAATTTTAATTAACTTTTATTTGCCACCGTAGGACCTAGATGGAAGATCGATCCGTGTGAATGTCGCTGAAGCTAGGCCACCAAGGCGTCAATTTTAAGTTCTCCCAAGGTATGTTACAGTATCCTCTTAAGGTTTAAATGTTCTTATTTTTTACCTTACATTATTCACTGTGCTGTCACCAGTGATTACCCCGAGTATTTTTCTATTACTTGAGAAACAAAATCAAAGAAATTGAAGTCGCTTTTAAACTAGATTTCCTTCATACGATTTTCACTCACGCTATAAGTTTTCTGTGTAGAAAATGATTTTTGCAGTAGTATGCATTATGTGAACTTTTGATTTTCACATAATAATTAAATCTTAAATCTTCCACAGGGTTGATGACGCAACGGTGGTTTTGTTTTGTTGCTAAGTTGTGAAGAATGAGCTCCTTTCACCAAGCAAATCGATTACTTGCTTTCGACTGAAATCTTATGGACGCATATGTTGCGAGTTTTGTTGTATTACGGTATTATGAGTGGTAGGATTCATACGAGATTGATGTTATTTGTCATTTCTTCTTTGATTGATTAGGGTCAGGGATAATTGTTTTTGTTTCATTTATGTAATCTTGGTGCCAAAAACGGTTGATTATATATTTAACATGCAGGTGAAATGTTATCCAACAATGCAACTTACCAACTAGTTAGCGTAAAATAGTATGGATCAGACATTTCCTGATTTGGGTTGATGCAGAGTACAATCGGTGAGTTGAGGAATGTAACTCACCGGTGAGCTACAAATCTTGAAAATTACCTAAAAGGAAGAAATCCCGGGATTTCCCGGAAGGAGAGGCAAGGATATGAGAATGACTTCAAGTTTATTACATAATAATAGGTTGTCTACTAAAAAAGACTTGAGACTACGGAGCGTCTCTTATCCTATTCAGTTATAAGCTTTTAACGTCAAAACATAAAATCTCATTTTTCAAGCTGGAGAGGCAGTGCATACAACAGACCAGAAACGTTTGTTTCCGATACACAATATAAGACTCGATATTTAATGGCCGGGTGTTGATCCAGTGGTTAATGCCCTTGTTTCCATATCATATTGTCTTCCGCCCTCTTTTCTTACTTATATGCACACTCAAAATAACTACCCATTTTCTCTGAAACAACATCGAAACGAATTAACAAATTATATCAAATTATCAATGCTGAAAAAAGGACTGAAACTGAGGCCTCTGAACATATATTACTGGACTGAGCCTGGGCCAATTAAGCTTGTCACAACTCACAAGGTTTGCTCCAGCAAGACCCTTCCTGGAAAGTACCCGAGGCCTGAATATTATGGGGTGGGCCGGACCATTTTCTACAACTATTCTTATCGAGTATATTACTTGTCGGCTTGTAGCTGATAATTAAACCAAGCCATTTTTTCTGTAATTAAAATTGTGCGGACTATAATATTGCTCAATTTGAGCTGAATGATTAATTTGTTCATCAACAGAAGTATGTTGTTGTTGTTGTTGTTGGGGGGGGGGTGATTTTCGGCCCTTCTTAATGTACCGACTTGGGGTTAATTTCTTGCAATGTGATGAACAATCTCTGCCTCGAGGACTTGGAGCAACTTAATTGTACAGATTAACCGCCTTGAAGACCAAATTTCGAAATGCTACTTCAGTGAACCCTTACAGAGGAAAGGAAATGTGTCGACATCATTGTAAAACTAAACCTTTTTTAAGGGTTACTACGCTAAAGCTTGGAAAGAGTAAGAAAGACAATGGACCTGGATCACGCATCACATGATTTCACTACCAGTATGCTGATAAAATGCCCTCCGTACAGGAGAATTAACTAGCTCATTTTTTGGTATTGTTTGTATACAAGAATGAAGTTAATTTTAAGCACATCCTTAGTTAATCGTCATCAGATAATAGTTGCTTCACCAGGCCTCTTTTTGGGTAGCGACAAGGTTTAACTCACAACCGGTTCTTCTAACCTCTCACCCTTAAGGGCATGCACAGGGGGTGAAATCAGAGGGCATACGTAAAAGAAATATGGAGGTGCCAAATCATTAGTTTCAATAAAATATATAAAAAGTACATGCATATACATATATATATATATATATATATATATATATATATTTAAATTACATTTTTATATGTGTGATGAGGTGTCGTGACCCCCGACGGTCTGCACTTAGCTTCCCCCTTGGACATCCATGCATGTCCAATAATTCCGGCAGGGTCAGACTCATATAATTTTTAACAATCTAAACGTGCAGAATAACATCATATTGTCTATTTTAATCGTAGTTATAGGTGCAACTCTGTAAGTTTTCAGTACATGTATCCAAACAACCAAAACGTTATACGCCTTTGCTAGAGTGTCTTCAAGATTTTCAACAACCAGGCTGTATTCTAAGATATATCAATGTATAAATCACTTTGTTACCAACAATTATATAGTTTGTGTGGATTTTCCTTTGTTAGGATTTGCTTGTCCCCCTGACTATATAGTATATGGTACTTTGGGACTCAATCTATAGCTTCATTTAATAGTTTGTGTGGATTTTCCTTTGTTAGGAATTGCTTGTCCCCCTGACTATATAGTATATAGTACTTTGGGACTCAATTTATAGCTTCATTTAATATGTATGCAGGTATTTTGACGGGCTGTTAAGTTTTCGGCAGGCTAATCGTTAACGCTTGTAGAAAGAATTGGATAGGAAATGTATGGTTATATCCACTACAAAAAAAAATATCAGTTTACCCTCGGATGACATGTTAAAATGATGGTAAATTTAGCAATATGCTAGTAACAGTTTTTGTTGTTAAATTTAGCGACAATTAGTTTAGCAACAGGACGTCTGATGGTAAACTGACATTTTTTTGTAATGATCGGAACTATTATATCCATTGTTTTCAATTTCAATTTTCTATCTTATTTAAATCCAGAGTGAGTTCTAATTACAATTTTAGATGTTCAAAACAAGATCCATAGGCGCAATTCTGAGTATTCTTTCGAGTGTGTGTGACATAATAGTAGCCATTTACGTTGTGATAATAATTCCACAGTTGCAAGACGAGACAATTACTGATAGTTTAAAATGGCCACCATGTGAGTGCATCATTAAGAAATGATGATCATTTGGACAAGAAAGTTGAGACACACTCATACATATGTATATGCTTCTTAAAATATAGCCATGTTGGGACATGGATAATTCTCTTGTCGTATGTTAATTAAGTTTAAAAAAGCTTGATCTATGAGTACTATTTGAATAACATATTGGGTTTGATGTGCATGTGAATTGAATTTTCAAATAGTGCAAAAGTTTAAAGGTGGCCTTAATGATTAATTATGAATATTTTTTTTTAACTTTACTATCTTTTGACTTGAAGCCAAAGAGAAGTAGTATTATACATGAATGTATGTGAATTGTTCTACTTCTAATAAACAATGGCATGCATACTACATATATACCAAATGATGCAAACTCTTTTTTATTTTTTGATGTTATCCCAGGAATACTTTCTTTGTCTTTCCTAAGCTTTGATTCTTTTTAATTTAGAGTAATACTTCTTTTTCCAATCCGAAATTGTAAAGATTTAGATCATTGCAATAATTAAAGCAATGCATTAGTGAAGATCTTGAGCTCGAAAAGTTGACAAAGTCCTAAGTGGGTTCCTGAACGACCCAACTTGATGCAACACATTTCCTTTTGTCGAATAAGCAAATCTTAAATAGAGCCTGTAAGTTATAGCTAGCTTTTATACCTTTATGGTTAACATTTTTTTTCAGGTTATATATATTTTCTTGGTTTATAGTAGATAAAGTGGCAGATCATGTAAAAATTTAATTATGTGGTCTCATAAAGTAATTATGTGCACATCTCTAAACTTTTGGTGCATTCTATCTATCTGTGAGAGAAATGAGTAGAAAAACTTTGGTTTGTAATTTTATGTTTTTGTCTCTCCAATCCTCAGACTTTATGTCAAAGATGTATAATAAATACGTGTATGTAATCAACCGACTCTGTCACAACCACTCTTAGTCCATATGTCTTATATTTTCTATCTTTTTTCTCGTGTCTCCTTACTTATTTTCTCTTAAATTTTAAATTTTCACAACTTATACCGCAACTTTATAAACTTTTATATTATATTGTATTCAAATTTTAAAACATTTAAACATAATATTGTTTTATACAATTTTTTTAATATTCAATGTTTAATTTACACTAATTTATACATTTATTCCAAAATAAATTTTGTGCGGATTTTTTTTTAAAAAATAATTATTGGAATGTATTGATACATGTATTATAGTAATTCTACAATTTTTTTTAAGTTTTTTAGAATTTTTTTAGGATAAAATAAGTAAGTGGATACGAAATGGATATAAAAATGGAATATAATATTTGTACTCTAATTAGTATTAAGGGCTTATCTATAGCGTGATATTAAGACATGCCTCAGGAATATTGAATAAGGATATGGTTTCGTGTCAACACTCATTTTCATAAAGGAAACTAACAAATCTAAATTAAACTGCCGACATATATAGTAAGTCCCTTTTTGAAAATGTCAATATTCAAAAGACATAAACGATGACATTTCATTATATGCTGTTTTTAATCCAAAGTTGAAAAGTATCCGTAAATCAAAATGACCTAATAACACGTCATACGAATTCTTACACATTTTCATTTGAATATGCATGCGGAGTTTACATATAGCGGGAAGCTAAACACGTCATAAATAAGAATTCTTACACATTTTCATTTGAATATGCATGCGGAGTTTACATACCGCGGGAAGCTAAGTGCAGACCATCTGGGGCGACGACACCATCCATAATTTCAAAAATTATGATTATTTTAATTTTTAATCATGTATTTTTACTAAAATACGTTAAAAACGATGATTTGACACATCTTATATTTTGTTTCACTTAATCTATTAGTTGATGCAATTACATTATCATTCTATTATAATAAGTCAACCCAAGTCAAATGAGCCTGTCCAATTTAGTCATTTTTTTTTCAAAAATACTCATATACTTTTTTATTAATTACAATAATACCATGCTCACGTAAAAAAATAAAAAAATAAAAAAATAAATAACAACTAATAACACTATGTGTCTCTCTTTAACAACCAAACATTCTTTTAAGTCTTATACTATTTTTTTTATTATCCACTTATTTGTATCATAACTACACTTATTTTTTATATTTTAATTGCATTGCACATCACATACACAACGCGTAGTGCACGATTACTTAGTATACGTATATTTACTCACATGACACAACTTGTAAAGGATACATATCATATATAGGAGCGTCGTCATCTATCTAGTTTAAAGGGAGTTAATTTGCATTGAGTTTTTATTTTTGAATTTGTGATTTGGAAAAAAACTTTAGGGAATGCAATTGAGATTTGAGACAAAGTGACGAGGGTGAAACATAAAATAGTTTCCAAAAGAGGAACAAGAACGACACAAGGGCCACAATCATGGGACCCTATGCCTTAGTCAGACACCAATATATAACATGGAAAAATCTCTTTTTTTTCCTTGTGTACGTAACTTACAACTGATTGCAAATTAAAAACGAAGTAATTGCTAACATATTGTAAATTTAAGTATTTTTACTAATTAAACAGCTCTTAGATTGAGTTTTATTATTTTCTAATTACATAAATAAAGTTACTAGTTTCAAACGCATGTAGTTAGATACACCTTTTTATTTGAGAGAGAATCAATTTTGATTGTTTAGAAATAGAAGAAATTGAAAAGGATAATGAATTTGGATATATTCATTTCTTGTCACAATGTAAAAAGAGCATAAACAGTGTAAAGAAGTTCCTTTCGGTGTGATGCTTTGTAGCATAGTCAGCAGAGGCTGGTCCACTATTAATTTGACCAGTCTTAGATTTTATATAATTTTAGAGTATATACTCCTTTTAGTAGAAACAAGAATCTTTATAGGAAATTCGAAATAAAGGAAAGCACGTTATGTTTTTTTAGGAAATTTTGTAAAATTTCCACTTCTTTTTAGTAGTACGTAATAATAAGGTAGATCCTAAAACAATGCAAAGAGATGCCCATGAACAGCCAAATTAAACAAAGGCTTAATAACATACTTCTTAAAACGAATTAATATATACCAAGCTTACATATTAATTTAAAACGAATTAATAACATACATTTTAATACTGTACCAAGCTTACATATTAAAACGAATTAATATATGGGGAAAAAAACAATTTTCGTTAGAATTGTAAATTCTATACTAAGCTTACTAAAATGGATTCAAGAAATTCTTGCATGTTCTAATGTTTATTCGAGACGTTTGTCTATTAAAACATTAGAACATGCAAGAATTTCGAGACATTTGTCTATTAAAAACATTGTTGCCCGACGACGATTAATAACAAGTGCTTTGAAATGAGTTAAACCCGGGTCAAAATAGGTGATATTCAGTATTAAAAAAACTCATGACAATACTTATTTAAAAAATATATGCTAACCAATAATCAAGATTTACGCTTTAAATTTGTCTCGGAATACATCATTATGTCTGTTGTTGTTTACATTCTAATGGTCAAACATTAACATTGTTATCAATTATCATAGATTCTGTTGAATTCTTGATAGCATATATTGAAAATTACTACTATTGGTCATCTCCCGCCTTTAATATGCGTTTGAAACCTTGATTACAAATATGCAATAACCCTTAGCTAAAGAAAAAACAAATCCTTATTGCAACTATAGTGGGATGACGAAGTTGGAAATTTGAATTTTAAGCTTTTGTATCATTGTATGTATGCATGTGTCTGGCTATATATTCTGATTCCAAGCTTAGTCTTTATTTAGGTATATAAGAGTGCAAACACAAAATAGAACAAGCATGCATGGCAATGCCGCCATTTTTGACCGTAAAACTAATCATCTTAAGTCTACATTCTACACTAAGTCTACATATATAGAACCGTTATGCTTAATTCATCTAAATTTTTTTCTTAAAGTGTGGTGATTACATGCCAAACTAGTCAAATTTTTTACCTTTTTTTCTAATCCAAAGCACGATAGTTTCATGCATGCTATTTAGAGTTGATCTATGGAACTTTAAGTAATCATATCGTCTATTCCGGCCGGAAAAGAAAGTTCTCTTTAATAAAAGATGTAATGTCTTAACTTAATTAATTAGCATAAAATCCATAATGATATACAAATTACTTATTTGTCCTATACCCAATTTTATGTAATGGAAAATCTATGAAACTAGCACAGGATCATGTCGGTGCTGTCGTGGTCACTGATAACCATCTTACTTAGGGCCGGGTTCCGTGGCCAAATAATGTAAGAGCACTTTTATTCTATATATAGTCCTTAGTCAATGGGATAATTAATTAGGTACTTTTTAAGTAATATTTAGATTTCAACTAGATGCACCTGAGTCCGTTTGGTAACAGATTTTTTAAGTGAATTTTTGGATTTTAGATTTTAAAAATATGTGGGTGTTGTTTGACAAGTCAGATTATTTAGTTTTTGAAAATATGATTTTTAGGCTGAAAAAGCTAAAAGACTCAGAATTTTAAAATCTATTTTTTCAGTGGATTTTCAAAACCAATTTTTAAAATATGATTTTTGACAAAAAAAACTTTTAATTACATCATAGACTTAAAAAAGTGGGAATCGATCAACCTGGAAGAACACCTTTAAATTGTCAACTTATTATTTGAAAGTTTGTTGATGTGAATTTATAGGTTCAAATTAAGCGCAATCAGAGGTCATGAACATTATATATTATCATCATGCTGTAGACGAATCTAGATGAAGAAAGGAAGGGTATATTCTAGTTTGACTTAGATAAAACTGCATTAACTGCCAATTACACACCAATATTATTAGCTTGATTTGGTGGGGCGCAGAATTGATGAAAACCACTTTTAACTTGTTGTTGTGTCCCTGATTGATCACGATAAGTTAACTATATAATTCACTTTCTTGTGAATATCACTCAATATTCCTCAATCTTCACTTGACTATTACTCCTAGTCCTAGTAGCTACATGGAATATATGCATGCTATAAACGTAGACGGTAGAACTAGCTGTATGTACGACAAAATTACAAAATAATACAACTTTTTAAATCTTAATTGTTGTTTCCACAGGGCAAATACTACTATAACTTAAAAATAAATTACTGATTTTATTGGTGGAGTGGTTTAGGTTATCAGAGTTTGGGATATTTACATGTGAGAATTTAAGCCGAATTAGGGTGGATGAACATCAATTAATCTGATTTGGGGAAGATCCTTTATTGCTTTAAGTTTTCAATTTGCGGGGGTTGTTGCTACGAGAGGCGGAGCGAGCTAAGACCCGGAGGTGCCCTCCTTGGATTTGAAAAGTTTAGTGTTAGTTTTTGTTATCTTTGTTTATGTTTGTTCCTTAGTCTAGTTGTTGAGATCAACATTTTAAGTTCTTAACTTAGATACACCTGCAGGGGTTCGGATCACACTAACTTTTTTTTTGACCACCAAGATCATTAATTAATAAGACACTACAATTTAGTGTAATTTACTCATATTTTTCAATTTTCAGAATTGTATAACGATGCTGTACTAGTGGTTACTTAATTTAAAGGTTGTTCTTCCCCATTGACATCTAATATCAGTCACTCACAAAATTACAACTTAGTTTTTAATTTTGAAGGTTTTGTACATTCAAAGATTGTTAAAGGATTCTTTTTCTATACGTATAACACTTTGGCTTAGTAACCTTAAATAGACAAAAAAATAAATCATTTTAAAGTATTTTCCATTTATAAAACTAAACAAATTGCAATTTTCTTATAACAATAATCAATAATGCGTTTTGTGTAGTACACTTTCAAAAACGGATCCAAAGAGAGAGAGTATCACCGTGAGGAGCTCGGGGTTAGGGGGTGTCGAAATACCACCACCACCCCAAGGTAGGTGGCGGCTAGGAGATAGGGAGAGTTTTTTAGACATACATAAATGGGCTTAAAATGCAAGAAGTGAATCTGTTGATATATTTTTACGAAATTTAGCGATGTTTAATTTGTCTATAATAACAAAGGCATGTGTGGGTATGCTAACATTTTATCGAAGTACTACTAGGAGGGCTGAGTTCGCTCCGTTTCGGTTCGGTTTTTAGCAAAACCGAAATCGAAACTGAGCATATTTTTTTGTTCGGTTTTTTTCGGTTTCGGTCTTTTTATTTTTTGGACCGAACCAGACCGGTTATTTTTCGGTCCAGTTTCGGTTATTTTTCGGTTTTTCGGTTATTTTCGGTCCTTTTTGGTTTCGGTTTTTTTCGGTTCAGTTATCGGTCCGGTTTTTCGATTTTTCGCCCAGCCCTAGCTGCCGGTCCACATGACTTTTACGAATATGGAGCTAGTAGTAAGTGGAAAGACTAAAGTAGTAAAAAAAAAAGAGAAAGACTAAAGTAGTAAGTGGAATTTGAGTCGGGATAGATTCAAAAAAAGATAGATGCTTGATTGGAGCGACCCTGAAAGTGTTTGGGGACAAAATGTGACATATTATACTTTACTTTTTAAAATCATTTTAGCCAAAGCTTCAAACAGTTTTTAATTGCATACACACGTACAATAGTAACATTCATATTTTTTTTATACCATTATAATATCACACAACATATGTAATGTATGATACATGACATTTCAATATCATTACCGTACCACGCTTTCGTATAACGCATTCTGATATACTGCATGTTTGGTATGATAATGAATAATGATATAGCAGTGTTATAGCTAGGGTATATTACCAACATAAAAAAACACAACAGTATGAAAAACATATCATTGACAAAAATTAAAATATAATATAACATTTGTAAATAGTTGAACATATTATAAACACTATCATACTTTATCAATTTAATTTGTATCTTAAATGATAATGATTTTTATTCATTTGTATTCAGATATGAGTATTTTATATTTGAACTAATATGATTATACGAAAGGTAAAATATCATGATATCCAAAATTGATTACCATTGTTATACCGCTAAATTGCCCGGTACGATAATATCATACCATAGATATGATAGTACTACAATTACGGTACAAGTGATACGGTATAACACTGTGAGTGGTAATTACGGATAGTTAATATATTATGGTATAAAACTTAATTATGAGTTTCCTTTGTTTTCTTTAATACTTACTTAAAAAAGAGCTGGCAAGTACAAATTAGACTTACAATTTTTATATATCATTCTATTATAATAATCAATCCAAAAGAAATGAGTGTGTCCAATTTTACCTAAATTTTTCAAAAATAACCTCATTAAGTTTTAATAATTACCAATATAGCTAATATAATTAATTAATAATTTGTACTCACTATATTTTTCTAATTACGGATGTAGGCTAAATTAATTAGCAATTCGTTTTAACCTACATAACTACAATAAATTAGACTAAATCTGTATATTATGTTCAAAATAAAATATATTACTAGATTTATGTGATTACGCGTCTCACACGCAATGCGTGGGTAAATTTTACTAGTATATATATATATATATATGTATGTATGAGAATGATATATCGACACAAAAAAACAACACTATGTTTACATTTTAATTTTAACCATCCATTACATATGTTTTTAAGGGTTGTGATTGTTTATCTGTTTTAGGTAATCTTGGCTATTGAAAAAATCATAAATAGACAGTTAGGATTAAACCCTATGTATATTAAAGTTAACAAATTAGAAGTTCAATTTTAAAGTTGAATAATATTGAAGTAAATAAAATAAAAAACGAAGCTTCTATCAAATAATATAATGCGAATAATGTTTCTAGATTGGAATATATACTGTATATTGTTAACCTCAATTATCATTTTATGTATTTATTTCTTCCACAAATACATATACACTAACTAAAAATGTTTCAACCCCCAGTTTGCTTCACCCATTTTGGAAAAAAATAATGTCCATCACTCCAATACAGAAGAGGGATTGATTAAAACAAACAAATAGACAGGAAGAATGCACTACAAAAAAATACTCAAATAACGACGGGATTAGTGACGGTATTTTTTGTTACGGGCCTATTAACGACGGTTTTTGTGACGGATTTGTGACAGTTTAGTCAATTTGCGACAGATTTGTGACAACTTTTTAAATTAGCGACAGACTTGTGACAGCTTTTGACTCTCACTAAATCAAACATTATTTTGTAGTGATGGCTTGAAATTAGGAAAGAATAGCTTGGAATTAGGAAAATAGATTGTATAATTAGAAAAAGGATATGAAATTTTCAATTTATTCCATAATGTTTTGAGTTAGTTTCGGTTTTGTTAACCCAATTTTCACTTTTTTATCATTGATTTAGTACACTCGCTTTGTTAAAAAAATGATTTTGTACACTCCCGTCTAATTTTAAGATAGGAAACAAGTTTTTTTTAACAATGTGAGTGTACAAATCAAGTTTTTTAACAATGTGAGTAAACTAAATAAAGTGTTTGTAAATTAAAGGACAGTGTACAAAATTAATATTTTAACAATATAAGTGTACTAAATCACGTTATTGAAAACTTGGTACACTGATTGATAAAACGTTGAAAACTGGGTGTGCAAAACTAAAATAAACTCTGGTATGGAGATAAGTGTAGAAATAAGGAGTGGATAGACGAAATATTATTTGTTTTTAATAGCTTAATCGAATGTTGTTTCGTAAAAATGTTATTTTGATCATAATACAACGAAATATTGTTCTTAAACATATGCGACTTACAAAAATGACATATATTTAGCTTTTCAAATAGACAAAATACATTTAAATTAAAAAGATTTTTTAAAACTTTTTTCCCCCAGTGACATATATATTTAGCTTTTCAAAATGACATGATGTGTTTTACACTGTTACTACCAAGTAAAAGGGTAGCTTATATTATGACCGACCCTAATAAAATGGCTGTATTGAAACAGGAAAAAAAGTAGAAGCTAGCTAGAAACTATGATCTAGTCGGTTACAAATACGAAAAACTATCATATGTATATTATTTTGTATAGCATTTCTATTTAACGTTCATACAATATTTTGTCTGTTGAAATGTCGTTCTATTTGATAGAATAATCTTAGATGATTATATTTGTTCCACAAGTTTTAGTCCATTAGTGGTCAATTTGATGCATGTATATTTTAATCTTAATAAAGTATCCTTACGAAAAAATACTCAAATGTAAAAATATATATGCCTAGAATCCAGGGTAAATGGTTGTGTGTGCTCATTGAGGTTTTTCTTGTTTCTAATGTTTGTTAGGGGCATGATTGTTATCCCATATTTTCGTTTTCTTAAATAAATAGCTTCAAGGTTAATTCATACTCATGGCACGCACGCTTAATAAAACATCAACATATATTTTCCCGAATTCACATATACACAAAACCATACTATCAACGCGCGTGCAAGCATGCACAAATTTATAATACATATACATATAAACATATTTTGGTATAGTACATATAATGGTGTCACATTGGTTTAAGAGTGATTATTTACACCACCATCCTCGATCGAGTTTAATTTGAGTACTTTATAAGAAGTTAAGGCAGATTTCGAGGTATCTAAATCGGCCACCAGTAAATTAATTTTTATAAAAGATGTTTAATTTTCCGCACTACTTATTAGAACTACATGGTGTGGTCGCAAAGCATATGGCAAATTAATATTAGCAAATTATTATTAATTTCCCTCGAGGAGTACTCATGATTCATGAACTCACAGTCCTCAAATATTACAAGTAACTCCTAGTATTATTTCCTCAAATATTACAAGTAACTCCTAGTATTATTTTATGATCTTGAAACTATGAGAAAAGGTTGAAGCAGCCGACAAAAGTCGCAAAATATTAGCAAAAGTCATAAAAATCAAATTTCGTCTCCAAATGATAATTTTTCAGGACAAAAATAATAAACACAAAAATAAATTTTTTATTCCAAAATATAACTTTTAGACACATAATTTATTTGTCTCCAAATATTTCTTGAGGCGAAATTAAATTGTCTCCTTATGTCCGTATGTGATTGTTTTTTGCCGTAGATAATTATTTTTTCAAATTATGTGACTAAAAGTTAGATTTGAGGACAAAAAATTTGTTTTTGTGTCTAAAAGATTATTTTTATCCCAAAAAATTACCATTTGGAAATAAAATTTAATTGTTCGAAAAAAAATTGTCTCTAATTCTTAAGTTTGTTATAGCAAGACTTATTTTAACCACTTAACAAAATGTTATATGTACGTATTTAAAAGTTAAAACTTATTTTTACCAAGGGAATCCTTTTCTAGACTTATCAACAAATTAAAGAGTCTTTTAGTACTCTTGACAACTTAATAATATCAGATTTTAAGCCATTGTGCATTTTTGCGTATTAATTCCTTTTAAAATACTTCTGATAAATATAATGCAGTCGGGAACATACTCGCTGGAACACAATTACATTTAAATGATAATTTTCCGTTCTAAGATGAAACTTGCATTTTAAATGATAATATCATGACTTCTAAAAGATCAAGCATGCTGCATGTACAACAGATCGAAAAACAAATTATAAAGAGGCTGCCATGCGTTATAGTTTATAATATCTTAATTTAAACTTTCAAATTACCGTTTTCAAAGAATAAGCAACTTATAAATGTACTTATATTAGTATAACCGACAATTCAGGATATATATATATATATATATATATATATATATATATATATATATATATAAAATGAATAATCTTTCCTCAACTTACCCAGTTACTCTCACGAACTCACTGTTATAACTAGGGAATAGAACTAATATTATAATCACGAAATAATTTAAAGACAAGCCTGAGGTAGAGAGGACAAAATATTAATGAAAGAAAGGCCCATGAATAAATTGTCAAAAAACTTAGAAAAAAACGAATACCCAGAGAGGACAACTTAGGGATTGGGAATGTTAAAATAATTTAAATCACTTGAATTTAAGTGCACGGTTCAGTTCCTGCAATATAGGCAAATAAAATACTAACAAGACATCAATGAAATGAAATTATGTAAAATTTTCTATATCATACAATGGGTACGGGTGCCATCTATTCATATATTTTTTTTTTTTTTGTGTGTGTGTGTGGTGGTGGGGTGTGGGGGGGGGGGGGGGGGAATATGTCAGTATCATGTAGTACTATTATATTTTACTATTTAGATCTTAGTTTTTAATTTTTTCTAATTTAGATCCTCGTCTAACAATTTTATTCCAATTGAGCGATTTGTGTTAAACAAAATGACGGATCAATTGCTCTCCCGGTGTCACCAATCACATTGTGAATGCAATTCTACCGGTCAAAAATAGATTACAAATGTGATTTATAGTGACTGTAATTTCGTTGATTATTACTATGGGACCATTAACTGAACAAAATTGGTAAGTTGAAACCTAAATTGGTAAGACTTGATTATATAAAAATGTGGATATAGCCCTCTCGAATGAATGTTTCAACAACTCGCATAGTATGGGGAAAAACATGTTGAATATGGCCTCTCTCGTTGAGTTTCCTTGCTCCGTCTGTCCGTCACTGTTCTTAGAGTTTGGAATCTATCTTGGTGACTGATTAACCAAACTACCAAAGACACCCCTGTAATGTTGGTCAAACTAATCAATACGAGAGAGAGCAAAATGAAGCAATACAATATGGAAATAGTAAAGGGATGGGAAGGAGGTTGGGGGGGCTACAAATGCTGCTTAGTGAGGTGTGGTGTTAAGATATGGGAAAAATAAATAACAAATTTAAATGTTTCCTATGCATAGAACAAGTGTGTCGCTTAATAGAGTGTGGATGAGGGCACATCTCTTAATGCCCTGATACCAACGTGTTCATTTCTCTTGCATATAGTATATATAATACGCTATATAATTTATAAATAAAGTATATGTCTGTCTAGATATATAATTAATCAAGTAACATCCAATTATCTATGTAAAACTTTATAGTGCTTCATGGCATGATCTGAGATTCTGAAATTAACAATTTAAGCCCATGCAGTGTCTGTTCATGTGTGTACTCTTGGTTGGTATTGGTTACCAACTTGCCACTTTCACTCATTTTACTATATCCATTTGTACCCTTTTTGGTTTAGCTAGAAAGGTTCTACTTTTTGTAAAATATATGTACTTCTTTCGGGATGAGCTAAATAATTAACTTGGCAAAAAAATTGAAATAACAAGAAGATTAAACCAAACAAGAATAGAAACTAAAAAAGCACAAAGATTAATTTACATAATTTCAAGAATTAAACATGGTGTGTGATTCTTCACTTATGTGCAAAGAATAGTTGATGTGTATTTCTTCCGGGTTACATTAAAGTTCAAATAATGTGATCTATTTTCTTTATTTAACAGTTGAAGTGCTACGACTCAGAATAAAAAATAAAAATTTGAAGTGCTACAGCTCAGAATCACAAGGGTCATTCATATGGCTATAAATAAAGCGAAACAAACCGAACATGACTCTGTTTATGTTCATGAATTGAAACACTTGTTTATGTTCAGTTCATGGACATTTAAATATGAACGAACATTTGACGAACATGAATCGAACGTTTTAGAACCGAACACGAGTTGCTAGTGAACGTCTCTTTTCATTAATTCAAAACATTTAATAATTAAAAAAATGGTTTTTTTATTTCTTTTTAGAATATATTATAATTTTATCATTTATTATTATATTGTTTACTATATAAAGTTGTATACGTATAAATAAAACGTTAGTTAATTAATTTATTTGACATTATAACATAATATTTTCTTAGTTTTAAGTTTATATATTCTATTAATGTATAAATTATTTTTTACATCTGTATAATTAATGACTTTAACGAGTCGAGCACTTAATAATAAAATCGGTGACTGTATTTATAGTATGATGATATAAATTACTTTAATATGTATGAAAGAATTCAAACATATCATAATATTATCGTAGTATAAATAAGTTTATTAATTTGTAGTGACAGTAGCTAGTTTTTGTTACATCATTAATAGATTCAGTTTTTTTATTTTATCAAACTTTATATATATTTGCACGAACACGAGTTTAGACGAAACGAGCAAAATCGTATTCATTTTCAGTTCAATTAATAGACGAACGCTATATTCTTGTTCATTATCATGTTCGTTTATAAATAAACGAATATGAACCGAAACTAAACTTAGCCAAGCCGAACACTAACGATTTCACGAACGGCTCATCTAATTTACGGTCCTAGTCACTCGGTAAACATTTTTATTTTTACTTAGTTTAGCAGAGTTGACAATCACTCAATGATCAGTTATGCCAGTTTCACCAAGTTAGTTGCAAAGTATATAAATAAAGTTTACCTTGATTTGGTTTTAATCATAATTTAAGCCTCGCCTCCTTTTCTTTACATTTAAGAATATGGAAGTGCGCGTTTAATCTTCAAAAAAAAGAATATGGAAGTGTGAATGTAAATAGTCACTGTTTTGTGAAAAAGTCTAACCTATATGCTACAAATTTAGTGAATCTACCATTGATTGGTAACAATTACCGAACATAAAAATGAACAACGGAATTATTTATCTAGCACTAAACCATAATATATTGTGTGTTCTAGATGGAAATGCAATTCAATCGTCGTACAGTATATTAATGATAATGTAAGAAAAAGGTGTAATTTTATGGCAAAAGGTATTCATTTAGCTAGTAATGAGACAGAATCTTTTGAGGCTAAAAAATGACATCCATTTTAACAACATAGAATTATGAGCACTATTTCTTAGTATTTGGCCAAAATCGATTGAACCATTTCATCCTCTCCCTCTGTGCTTTTGTGTTGCTATATAAGGCTGGTTGTTCTTACTTTTTCATGGAGAAATTAACCAAAGGGAAAATAATATTATTCCAATTTGGTTTTTTTTATGGGATCAAACCTATTCATGTTATGAATCAGGTCATGAATCAGTAACATAATTATCAAAGTTATATGTGCAAGAATTACTACAAAGAAAGTATAGACTATGAACAGCCCAAATCTGTTGCAGAGTCGTATGGAATTGAAAAATGCCGTTAAGGAAACTAAACACCGTCACATTTTCCGTCCATGAACCGATTTTGGGAAAGAATTCCATAATTGTTTTCGTGTCTGTGCTCTGAAAACAACGACCTTCTAATAACAGATAAAGCTAGAGAAATAACAAGTCAAATGGTTATGGCAAATTCAATTTAACATAAATGGAATAAAGAAAATGCTAAGTAATGTCCTTGGACATTTGTTAAGTATGTCTGCATTTTGTTATCCTAATTATAATGTTCCAATTGGGTAGTGAAAGAAAAAACAAGTTAATTTTTTTATTTCTTTTGTCGATATTTCATTTTCAATTTGTGGTGACTATGTTATTTTTGAGATTTTAGTTTTGAAAATTCTTATTTATAAGTATAATTTCATAAGTTTTATTAATTTAACGGCCTATACGATTAATTTACACGATTTGTCCGGCGCCGCAAATTTACCTCATACATCGAAGTATAGATTTAGGTTTCTAAATGTTTGATTTTTTATTTTATTTTGGAGAATATAAATGTTAATTTGTACATGTACGTATTATGCTGATATGGAAGTCCCCTCGAGATAGTCACGTGCCAGTTAATTGGCAACTATACACGAGTAACTACACTTGTGGTCCGATAGTTAATTGCGAAAATATTATCCAAAAAAATTACACGTAGCGGATTATGTGAACCAATTATAATTTACATGAACATATGTTTTAAATATTAAAACAAAATTAATTGGTACAAATAACCCGTCACGTCAGCGGATAAGTTTTTTATTAAAATTTTTATATATCAATATCATTTCTCCCATTTAAATTGCAAGATAAACATTAAAAAACCACTACAAAAAAATACTCAAATAGCGACGGGATTAGTGACGGTATTTTTTGTTACGAGCTTATTAGCGACGGTTTTTGTGACGACTTTGTGACAGTTTAGTTAATTTGCGACAGATTTGTGACAGCTTTTTAAATTAGCGACAGGCTTGTGACAGCTTTTGACTTTCACTAAATCAAACATTATTTTGTAGTCAACATATGCTCCACAAAAAGTTACAAATGTGGTCTCAGATAGTGATATATTTCGAATGTTGTCTTTTCTATCCATTTTAAGAACACTAAATTAAATGCAATGTAGTGGTGAAACTAGAATTATTTTTTCATATTTTTAGTGATGCTCAAAAGGCTAAAATAGATATAAAAAAGTCAAGATTTGTGATAAAATGTCAAAAAAAATGTCGAGGGTGCTCGAGTATTTTTAAACATACTATCAGTTTCTTCCATGATTAAATAAATTATGATCCGTGAGCAGAGCCGGTATATGGAGTGCCAACCGTCTGAATGGAATGGACAACTCACCGTCCCAATGTCAAATAATTTCCGAAAATAAACAAAATTTATACTATGTTTTTTTTATGTTTTTTTTAAATGGACAAAAACAATTTTTATAGCACTCGGCAACCCACAAGAAATATTTTTGGAAAAATAACAATTTAAGTACATATTTAGAAACTTATTTACAAAAAACCTGGTTGTTTTGAAATTTATGACTCTTTTACAAAAAAATACATATTTTGTGAACTTATTTACAAATAGTTACATATGTCATTAAAAATTTCAAAAAAATATTAAAAAATTAAAAATCAAAATTAAAAAAACCAACATTTTAAAAAGTACATTTTTTATGCAAAAAATATGTGTGATCCTTTCTGATCCTATCTAATCATATTCAATCTTGTATGCCTAATCATGTTTAATCCTGTTTAATCCAATATTGTATGTCTAATCATGTTTAATGTTATCAAATCATGTTCAATAATGTCTAATCCTTTTTGATACTATGTACATTTTTTTTTATTTTTTAAAATATTTTTTTCAAATTCTTTATTTATTTAATTTTTTGTTTGTATATTTTGCTATTTTTTATGACATATGTATCTAAGAACATCCACAATAGTGTTGTTAATTTTAATAATATTAAATTTGACACATCATCATTTAATTGCATGTTAAATGACACATATGTAACTTAAATTACATTAGTGTATTAATTTAACAAAGTTATCTAATTTTAATTAAAATTAATTATTAATTAAAATATCATTAATTAGTCATTTTGTATACCCCACTAATATAGGAACTAAAATAGGAGTAGTTGAAAAAGAGTTCAAGTTTTAATTAATGCTATTTTGCCATAACATCAATTAACAACCTTAAAATCATTGTTATATTTAACAACTTTTTTAACATCTATAAGGATAACACATGATTTAACATAACTAATGTAGACAAAAAAATGCATTGTTAGCTAACTATTTTAGTTAACAATAGAGATAACAATACTATTATAGATGCTCTAATTCTAAATAAGTATATTTATATAATTATAAAAAGATACATATAAATAAAATTTTTATAATTAATTTAATTAATATGTAACTATTTGTAAGTCAGGAGGTGCACCCAACATAAAAAGTAGTCCAACTTTGTGCCTCAAAAAAGATGGGTACTATACACGTATAGAGTATACATACACGAAAAAGTGTAAATAATTTATGTATAGTGTACCAATGTGAAAAAAAAACATTATAAATAGGGCTACACACTTAGGTAAGATAATTCACAGAAAGAGAGGGGTCCAAAGATTATTCATTCCACTCTCTATAAATCAACTCCTTTACTTTCTCACCCAAAAAACAAATAAAAAACTAAGTGTAGAGACAAAAAGACATAACTTTTAGAGAGAGAGAGAGAGAGAGAGAGAGAGATGGAGAGAGTGAGTGAGATGAGGCTATCAAAGTTTAAAAGGATGTGTGTGTTTTGTGGGAGCAGCCAAGGCAAAAAAAGTAGCTACCAAGATGCTGCTATTGAGCTTGCTAATGAATTGGTACCCTTTTTTTATAAATAAATAAAAATCATATAGTATTATAACCTATTTTTCTATCTTAGTTTTGAAAAAAAGGTTTTATGACTTGGGTTCTGTAAAGATTGCATTTGAAGAGGATTTTGGGTTGAAGACATGTAATTAATGTTGTCATGTTGGTGTTTTACTAGTATATACATTGGAAAAAAAAAGGCTTCATTTTGAGACATTGAAAATGGTTATTTTCGTAATTATTTAATTAATGTTGATAATGTATCATATGTTTGTGTTGTTGTGAGATATTTATGTGCTTGTGAAGGACTTTATTTGAGAAGGTTTTGGATTAAAAAGTTTGTTTTTACTTTCAAGGATAAAAGGTTTCTTTTTTTACCTTCAAAGGTGTTCACTTTTCATTCCAATCCGTATGAATGTATTTTCTAGAATTTTTCGTATTGATTAGGAGTGTAGTGATCATGTTGAAGGTTTTATAAGAAAAAAAATTGGTTTGGTAATGGACCTAATGGTGTCTTATTTTTGCTCTGTTTTTTGTAAAGATTACTAAAGTATGGGTCATTTGGCTTCAACTTTTGGGCAAAAATTGGCTTGGCTTTTTTGAAATGAGAAAACATTCATTTTGTATTTATAGCCTTTTCATCTCTGGAATGGAAAACATGGTTTTAAGTTGGTTAACGTAAAGCATGTTTAGACAAAAAAGCCAAGACAATGTTACCGAAATTATAAACATGTTTAAACATAACTCAAATAAATCTTTTGACTTTTCCCTTTCACGTTGTTCAAACCATTTAGAGCTTATATTCTCCATCTTTTATTTTTTACCTTTTCAGAATTGAATACTTCTTATTATTATTTTGTTCATCACAAAAATACGTGTATTTTGTGATACATTATTTTCGTAACTAAAATTTTAAATTGACAAATTTGAAAGAACTTTTATATAGGCATGTTACATTTGTTAAACGTATTTCTTTCCAAAAATCAAAGCTTTCCATTTAATGTAGTATATGAGTATAATTCTGTGCTAAGTATTTTGTAAATCGTGTATTTTTCAGTTTCATACATGTTCATTTTCATGTTTATAAGCAAACCACACACTATAAGTCTATAACCTCTATTTTTTCTCCCAAAGAGCATTTTTATTTATTTATTAATAAAGCTACTTCAAAAAGGTCATTTCATTTCTTTCTAATTTGACTTTTCATTTTATTTTTTTGGTTGTATAATGATGAATTTTTGTGGGTGGTGTAATAGGTGTCAAGAAACATTGATTTGGTGTATGGGGGAGGGAGCATAGGACTCATGGGCTTGGTTTCTCAAGCTGTTCATGATGGTGGCCGCCACGTCATTGGGTTAGTAACTTTCTATCCATGTTTCACTTTTTGTATATACACACACATATATATTATATATATTTAAATACATATTTCCAATTTAGTGTTTTATATTTTTAAAACTGTAAATTAATTTGGATAAGTTGAACAAAATAAAATTTTTGATAGGAAATGTCATCTGAAGATCAGATGGGAAATAAGTTTAATTTTTATTTTTTTGCATATTTCTGTTGATACGTATTTTTGTAAGAGAAGAAATAGTCTGTTTATCTTTTTTTGTTTAGAAGGATTATGTTTATTTATTGGGCCTAAAAACTTGTGCAGTCCAAATAATGATGTCATGAGACAATTATTTAATTTTGCCAAGGTAAATAATGATTTGAGTGTATAGTTATTTGTGAGTATTTGGATTAATTTTGTCACGTTACTGTCTATCTGCAGAATTATTCCCAAGACGCTCATGCCTCGAGAGGTATGTCTCCTCTTTCTATTTTCTTATAAAAAGTCTTCAATCTTTTCTACTGCATATTTAATTAGTACAATTATACCTTAAAGTAAATTTCATAATTAAGAATGCAAATGGAATTGGTTTATTTGGCTGCAGTGTTTAATAAATTAAACTAGCTTGTTTGCCTGCAGTTTTAACTTCTAGCTCTTTTTAGGATGAAAAAGCAAAACAAGTTTAATTATTCAGGTGACCAACCTAATTTGCATTGACTTATGAACAAAAAAATAAGTAAACTTTATTAAAGGCCTTACTGAACAGTGAGCTAATCCTCTCTTTAATCCCTTGAGTTAAACTTTTTCTTTTCCCCCTGTAGTCTTACTTAAAAAGTTTCTTCCTGTTGCCCTTTTTTAGACTTTATATATGTTTTCTTTACATTATTTTCCTTTTGGCTTTATAGGAATTATATAGGATAAACGTTCTTTCCTTTTCTCTGGTAAAGACAAACAGTGGATAGTCCAAACTTGGGGACTTGTATTATTACACCACTTGTGTTAACTCTACATTTATGGTTCACAAATGTTATTTGGTAATTTTACTCTTTTGTGTTACATTACAAACACCTTTATCTGATAACTGCCAGAGTTTTCCTCAGCTATGAGTAGTTTACTCCCTTGTGTCTTCTTCTCTATGGCTTTTATTATTTGTTACATAGATTAACCTATACATACATATGGATGATGATAGTACAACACTCCACTTCATAATGTGGCCTTTATCTCCTTATGTGGGCATTACTGCTACACTCATCATTGCTTTTACTGCCAATGTGTACAGAAAATTGATTCAAATCTGCAGTCCTTAGTATATGTGTAACTGGTTAATTTTATTTCAAAAATGAGTCAAGTGGTGGTACTTATTTCGTTTTTGTTTTTTTTTGTTTTTTTTGGTAGTTAACTGGTGAGACAGTGGGAGAAGTGAAGGCAGTGGCAGATATGCACCAAAGGAAAGCAGAAATGGCCAAGCACTCCGATGCTTTTATTGCCTTGCCTGGTTAGTGTTTTTAGAAACACAAGGAAACAACTTGACATTTTTTTTTATCATTTGTGCACTACTAATGTTAGACAATCAAGTGATGAAGAATTGATCATGAAAAAGGCCTTTAGAGCCTTTTCTTCTTTTGAAAATTTATCACTGTTCACTAAGACATAAGCTTGAAAATCCCAGGTCAAAATCAAAATATAGCAAGAAAAATGGAAAGTGAAAAGAACTGTAGTTAACTAGTAAAAAAAGCAGAAATTGGGAGCTTAAAAGCTGCAACTACCAAAGCCTAAGACTAGTCAAAGTGCAAAGAATGTCTTAGTGGTAGTTGCACTCTCTAGGCCCTTAATTGCTTGTACTTGTTCTGATAGCATTAGTCAAAGAATAAAAGTTTTATTTTGCATGTAAGAAATACTTCTATAAAAGATAGATAGTTCAGGGATAGTAACTAAAAAAGTTTACTTGTTGAGGTGGTTGTAAAGTGATCTTTTTTTGGTATACTGTTACAAGTATTAGTTAGCGTAGATGAGGAAAATTAAGAAAGTGTAACCAAACAGTAGTATAAAATCCCACAAAAGAATGTTATTTATGGCACTGTTAATGCCATGATAGCAACTGTTGGTGAATGATCACAAAACCCTGTGATGAACTCTCTCTTTCTCATTTAAAAAAAAGAACTCTCTCTTTCTCTCACACACAAACCCCAATGCACATGGTTTTTAGAGAGTCTCTAGTATTTATTTTTCAGAAACTTAATAAAGTTGCATTGCTTTTTTGACCCATCAACATCCCCCACTGAAAATTATAGGCTTTTTTACCCTGAATAACCTGCCTTTTTTGTTACATGTCTATAGCAACATGTTTCCTTTATATGTATGTACCAAACTTAGCAAAACGATTGAAAGAAAGCTGTTTGTATTTTAAACATTGGAAGTGTTGCAGACAAGCTTTTAGTACCAGATAATCTTTGTCAAAACTCAAAAAGGAGGCATGTTCAAGGAGATATGTAACAAAATAAGGTTTTTTCGAAGTAAATGTTGCAGTAAGCTGTTGCATGCTCATTCTGTCATTCAAATGTTACTACTAAAAGCCATTCTTAGAAAAACACATCTAGAGCATGTTCATTTAAGTAAATAGTTTCAATTACACATTTTTTTTTTATCTTTGTAAAAGATAGACAGTTTATCATAGTCATTTATCTCTTCCTTCTGAAGTTTAAACACAAAATAAAATTATGAGGGAGATACGGTGAGGTCGTTCTTTTCACGAAGAATAAGCATAGTTTGCTTATCTACCAGAAAAATGATAGTAGTATGTACAAAGCATGTTAATTTTCAGATTTATGTATATGCATATTGCATAGGGATGTGACATGCCATAATATGACGTGGTTGGTTGGTAGAATTTTTGTTCCTCTGGTGGGGTCAATAAATGCAAAGATTTGGAAACATATGAAAAGTCGGGGCCATATTAGTCATTCAAGTTTTCACCTTTTAAATGCAATGAAAATATGATGGCCATTTGATGGAATGTAATGTATAGGCAGGACACTCATCATTCTTACTTATGTCCTAAGAAACAAAAGAGACAGTGAGCGTGTTTGGTTGCTTAAAACAAACATTCTGGGATTTATTAGAATAACAGGAAGAATAAAATGAGATCATCCATCTTATTGTTTATAGCTTCTCAGGCAAAAAAAAAAGGAATTTTAATTAAAAGTTGTGCTTATAATTTGCTTTGTATGTATAGAAATTGAGGTGCAGTTAGTTATTCAGCTTCTTATAGACAGAGTTTCTCTTGTTTGCTTGCCTGAAAATAAGAAAATTTTAAGATGGCCCTCCCTGCCTTTTTCCCAATCGGTAGTAAGTCAGCTTATGTGCCAAAAAGCCATAGCCAAAAACCCTCCACTGATTCACCTACACCATATTACTATTTGGGCAAATGTGAAAATTTTAGTAACTCGTGCGACCTAAAGGGATTATCCTTTCTTTGAATTTGTCCTTAATTTCCCTTATTTATTGTATTTGAATTTTGATATTTGATGATGATTCTTACGGCAAATGCTTCTTCTGCATTTTATAGCTGTTTTTTCAAGCAAGTGAAATTTGTTTGATTTTATGATTCAAGCAAGATTGTATTGTTTAGTTGTTGGTGAACCATGACGCTTAACCAATGTCATACTAGAACTCTAATGATAAATAGCGGACCACTTGTGTGAAATTAGTAAAGTCGCCAGAAAATTCACACACCAATAAGTCATATATGACTTCGTTTCTCAGGAAATTCGTGGAGTTTTGACTTGGTTTTAAAAGCAGAAAATGTGTAGAATTTTCCAGATATACGGGTTACCAGTGGGTGCCTAACGTCTGTTTGGTTGCACAAATCATCGCTGAACATGTAAACCATGACATAGACCTTGTTTGGTTGCAGCTTTTAAGCTCAGACCTTTGGTTAAACTTAGACTTGATTTGGTCGGCCAACTTAAAAGCTGAGATTTTTTATCTTGGCATAAGAGCTTGAAGATTTAAGCTGAAAGATCGCAGTTTTATCTCAAACCACAGAAAAACTAGCTTATACTGACTTGAAAGCTCCTGCCAAACACTCCCATGCGAGTTTGCGCATTGGTCTTTTGCTTATACCGACTCCTTAAATTTCGGTCATGTTTACTTTCAACAACAAGAAAATCAGGCATCTGCCTTTTCTTTGCCAACATTTTTATGTGTATATGGTGCAGGTGGTTATGGTACTCTTGAAGAGCTGCTGGAGGTTATAACATGGGCCCAGCTTGGCATACATGATAAACCGGTAAATATACAAGTTTCCTTTCATTTTTTGGTGATTTTTGACGCTGTATTATCAAAAGAAAGATTGTCATTATTTTTATTTCGAAAAAATTATTTCAGGTAGGATTGCTGAATGTGGATGGATATTATAACTCACTCCTGTCATTTATCGACAAAGCCGTTGAAGAAGGTTTCATTAGCCCAAACGCAAGGCATATCATTGTATCAGCACCAACAGCAAAAGAATTGGTGAAAAAACTAGAGGTATAATTAATTAGTATATTATACTTTTATGGATTTTTTGCCTGAAAAGGCTAAAAGCTTTTAGCTAGATGAACCTAGTTTTTTTCGTCTAAAAGTTAAAGAATCCAGCTTCTTTGCTTAAAAGATGCAACCAACCAAGCAGAGTACATAGATCATAATATGATCCTGTTTCATAAGCTGCACCTACAACATATCCTTATGTTTCCTTTATGCATATGTTCGTTTTCCAGACTCGAGTCTAAAAACTCTTGTAGTATTGAATTTAGTAGATTCCCTTGGAATATGAATCATTTTTTTACTTTTTGAAAGCTTTTCTTTTTATGACTTGAAAGAGCTATATTTATTAAGCTACGCTCATAATGCTTATAGCCTGTAGCTTATTCAGGTTAAAAAAACCTGAAAAGCGCAGTTTATAAGCTGGTCAAACAAACACAGTAAAGATTTTAAGAAAATAGGTAAAAAGATGAACTTATAAGATGCAACATATCAAGGCCTACATTACTGCATTTTCGTTACCAGTTCAACAAATATAGACTTTGTATTCTCTTTTCTGGTTGAAGAGCTACAAGTACAAATTTGAACGATTTAAGCTTTTTTCTCAGTCTTAAACTTGTCAGTTTAGTTTCAACTTTTTTCTCGCCCTCAAACTTGTCAGTTTATCTGCTTAAGAGTTAGAACCAATAAAACGCATAATTGACAGTAATGTAGTTCCACCTCATGTCTGATTTTCTCTGACAGTGATTTCTTTTATATCTCATCAATATTTTCTTTTTATCTGAAATATTACAGGAGTATGAAGCTCGCCATGAACGAGTTGCTACGAAGTTGAGCTGGGAGATGGAGCAGCTTGGTTATAGATGAAAAAATATTTGCTCCATTGCTAAGGATAGTAATTTTGAGATGTTGAAGCACAAATGGACTAACTTTAGAAGGAAAAACAAAAAGTAGTGGAAAAACAAAAATCTTAATATTTTTGGAATGAAGGGACTCATTTTGTAAATCGCTGGTTACAAATTTACCTTGATATGTTAAGCATCACTATTCCCTTCTATATGAAGTTTAATTTCCTTTGAATTTGTAAGTACTAGTTGAATATCACAAGTTTCTTGCTTTTTTCTCAATTGCAAGTATATTAGTTTTCCACTTGAGCTTTTATCATGAATTGCATGTTATAATCAATAAAATTAATCTCTGCAATTAAAGGTTCGGATGCGTTTTTTGCTCATGGGATGATCTAGTCTGCCTCGTCAAATAACTGCAAAAAAAACATTTCAATAGGAGTATAACTCTTCTGAAAATCGACTTTCTTTTCGTGTCAGATACACAGAAACAAGACAGCCATGCCTATGATCCTTCACATATTTTCCCAACTGCAGTGGTATAGATTATAGAATAAAAGCCCAATTTAGGTGGAATTGAATCTAGCTTGAATACTCTCGCAATCCAATAACTTGCTCTATTGGCCGATCTAGGGCAAATGAACTAAACTAAATGGACTTAAAGTTTGACATAAGTCACATGTTACTCCGCTTAAAAGTGATAAATGCCAATTCGAGGATTTAGTTGAATTAACGGAATCAATCACACTTTTCGCATGCATCCTAAGCATTTTGTCTAAGGATCATTGGATCAATACATGGAAATTCGCAGCAGTGATTGAGAAAGACATTGCCCTTGTTAATACGCTCTCATGAGCTACTAAATTCCATAAGATCGATTATGTTGGACTCAGTGTCACCCTTAGCATTTGAACTTACCAGCAAATGTCAATGATTTTAACATATTTAGCAAAAAATCTACTTCAATACTAAATGAAAGATACGTTGTCAGATATTGGCTAGCATACGTCGGATCTCGTTAGACTATTATTCAAGCTCGTCGAATTTTGATACGACCTTGGTGGCGGCCAGAAGAGATAGATGACATGATTTCTTTATCCTGAAGATAAAGTGCATATTTAGAAAATTTGAAATTAGACTTTTGTTAAATATTTGCTTTAAGTAGATGGGAAACCTTGCCACTTTCTTTAAAATTAGACATACGCATCTGGTTCTCAAAACATACGTTTCTCTAAAATTTAATGATTATTATATAAAAACTGACATGCATCAGAAACCCTATAAATTCCCTAAATTTAAGAAAACACAAAATTCACCTCATATATGAGGAATGCATATGATTCCCTCGATTAATACTTCATCCGTCCCTAAACAAATGTCCCTTACGAAAATACGTACAATTTTGACCTATAATTTTTTCATATTTAGATTGCCGGAAAAAATTATTTTAAAAGTTAATCACGTAGGTTTATGATTAGAACTATATAATAAAAAAAATTTAAAAAAATCATTTAGGTAGTTTTGATATGAAAAATTTGATGGTCAAAGTTGCATGTATTTTCGTAGGGGATATTTGTTTAGGGACGGGGGAGTATAATAGTAATAAAGTATCACGTGGTCCGTATTTTTGTGGTTGTAATATTGTTATGATTATTAAAATATAATAAACAAATAAAAAAAATGTAGGATTATTATAAGAAAATTAATAAGGAAGCTGAAATTTTGTGGAAATGTAAACGGTTTTTTAAAAGATATAAAATGTGTTAGAATTGAAAAAATAGTTGAGTTAGCTTGTGCGCACCGAGGCATTGAAGCTAAACAAGTAGTATTAACAATTGCTCTGTGTGTAGTGTTTAATACATACATGTACTCATGTAGTGGGAGTAGTTTGTAACATAATAATGCCATGACAAAAATCCAACCAATGACCATAACCAACTAAGTTTGAGCCTTTAGTCTTGCCCACAATCACAGCCTCAACGATCTTTAAATATTGCAAGTAAGAGACCCAAAAAAATAAAAATAAAAATAGAAACATTGGTTAAAAGTTCGTATTGTTTAATTTTATTCTGAAGTAAAGAATTAGTTTAGGGCAGTCAACAGAAAAATCATTTTATACTTCCAACTTTCATGTTAAAAGCTTAAGGAAAACCACTAGTTGATTTAGCACGCCATTTTTATCGCAACACAAAATTATGGTAAAGAAAACCCGTTGTGAGCCAACTAACACTAGCTTAGCCTTTAGTAATTGTCCCATGTGTTGTCACCTAAGATGATCAACTTATAATGAAACTTATTATTATTTTTCAATTAAATGAGAACCTGTAGGAGGCCTAATCTTTTGACCAAGAGCTACACATTAATTAGTAAATGGAGCACACTTTTATCCACATAAATACAACATGTTATAGTTAGATTGCAAGAACTGAAAATGTGGTTAGCATTTTTTATTTTATTCATAGTTAGAAATATAAACCCGAAGCTTTCTCGAAATTTTAATGTTTAACTTATATGATGTTGTATGTTGTTCAACATTCTGAGACATGGACTCTAAATTAATGGTACTTCTATGAATAGGTTATACACTTATTATACTGTATATGATTACGTTATTATTCTTGTTACTAAGGAAAACATTAGGGGTGTTCGTTGTTTGGTTCTGCTTTTGTGTAAAACACTATATACGGACAGAGCTACTGAATTAAAATTAATCGGTTCGGTTCCTATTTGGTGAAAAAAATTATTGGTACCAAAACAAGCCAAACCAATCATAGTCGGATTGGTTTTTTAAACTTTAATGGGAAAAAGAAAGAAAAAGAAATTCATGGTAATCCTAGTTTAAAATTTTAACTTAAAAATAATTTCAAACTCTAAATTAAAAATAAAATAGCAAGTAAAACTATAATAGACTGGAAATATATATATATACTAGTAATCGTGCCATACGCTTTGCGTGTGAGACGCGTAATGCGATAAAATTTAGAAAATAAGTATAGTTATGATACAAATATTTGGAGAATAAAAAAAAGATAAGAGTATAAGATGAGAAGACTCAAAAGAATTTTGAGAACTTAAATAGAGATAAAAAGTGTTATTAGTTATTATTTTTTCTCTATTTTTTATGAGAATATGGTATTGTGCTAATTAATAAAAAAATGTAAGAGTATTTTTGGAAAAAAGTGATAAAATTTGGCAGGCTCAAAAAATCTTGGGTTGGCTCAAAAAATCGTGTGTGTGTGGATTAGTTTTGAGTTTTTTATTTTTCTGCAATTTTCATGTTTGATTTGTATTTTTTTATGGTATTTCCCATAATTGTCAGATTTTTTTGAATTAGTTTTTAATTTTTTCCTATTTGGACACAGTTGCACAACTGCGTTTTTTTTTTTGATGATTCATATGTGATTATTTGGAAAAGCCCCCATTTAATTTCAAATAATTGAACAAGTGATATATATGACATATATGAAAATATGACTTTCAAACAAGAAAATATAGAACATGTTGTAATACACTATTAGCTACGTATATAGGGAGACAGAAGTAGAGAGAGGGGAGAACAACATGATCTTTATTAATGAAGGGATATGTGAATGAATGTAAAATACAAGACTCCTAGCCCTCTTTATATAGATAGAGGGGTAGGGTTACAAGCCCAACTTGGGCCCATAAAGTATAAGCCCAAGAGTCCAATAATCTCACAACACTCCCCCTTTGGACGTCTTGAATTCTTCGTCTTCATGCAGTCGATCTGAGTCGAGTTCATTCGCAGTGCTAAACACATAAAAACCTTAGGGCCGGAAAACCCAGTGTGGGACAAAACCGGTACCTAGGAGAAACTGTGTAGCCGAATAATATAGGCCGAAATATCATGTAAGTAACTAACCACAAAACAGTGTGCCTCATCAAAACCTTGCCAGAGCAAACCCAATGGGAAAATCTCTAGTCGAAGGAAAAAGAGTGCAACAATGGTAGTCGTAGGGATCAACCACAAAACAGGTGCCTCATCAAAACCTTGTTAGAGTAAACCCAGTGGGAAAAACCTCTAGTCGAAGGACAAAAGAGTACACAGTGGTAAGAAGTATACAACAGGATACTCCCCCTAATTTCGGCAATCTTAAGTGAGATAAGATGGGAACGTGTCTCGCTAAAAACCTTGCCAAGGAAAACCCAGTGGGAAAAAAACCTTGGTCTAAGGACAAAAAGAGTACACGAGCATACGACTGGATGCTCCCCCTCACTTGCACACGACAGGGTGCGAGGATTTCGACTAAGTAGTAATTAGTGCAATAAGCATTCACCTGGATGCTCCCCCTCACTTGCACACGACTGGGTGCAAAGATTTCATATTTCAAGAAAGAAAACGAGCATTCGACTGGATGCCTCATTTACTTACATACGACTGGATGCAAGAAAATCTAACGTGGAATAGAACGAGCATTCAACTGGATGCTCTTAAACTTCATTTGTGAAGATTAATTTCGGCGAGAAACGCTAAATAGCATAATGTAGTCATGTCTCTCTTGATCAATAACAACAAGTTGTCTTCTATGACAAGTGTTTTATCTGGATCGTGAGACAGAACATATGTAATTCAAATATGACTAATACTAGCTCGAAGTCATATACACTCTCTAGTCGTCTCATAGAGCACGAATAGATCAGAGTGATTCACTTGGAGTCATTCCAAGACCTCCAAGATGTCGCCTTATTCCTAATGGTAAAGACATACCATGTTAGGAATATCCCTTATGCGGGTCTGATAAGTAACCAGCATCGGTATAACCGAAAAAAGGTTGCGTTAATTCGAGTACCGAAGGGGGTAGGTACACTCGATGACGCAAATGGGATAAGACAAGCCCTCATCCACAGTTACCTTAAGGTAATGGGAAAATGTCTTTTATGCCATTTCGATGGCAGCGTGTTAGCGCGATGCTGTGTCGAGCTATACCCTTC
This sequence comes from Primula vulgaris, assembly GCA_963920805.1. Classification (NCBI taxonomy): domain Eukaryota; kingdom Viridiplantae; phylum Streptophyta; class Magnoliopsida; order Ericales; family Primulaceae; genus Primula; species Primula vulgaris. Next base: position 9,549,917 of record OY987212.1, read on the forward strand.
ACAGCAGACGAGATATTCGTCCTAGCACATTAGACCAAGTACAATAATGCGCTTATTGTACTTAGATATGAACATCATGGTTCAATATCTCTTCATCGTCACATCAGGGACGGAATGGGTCTATATCAATGTCTAGTGATCGAACGATCATGGGAGAATCTAACGACTTAGCGTCATGATGAATACAACGTCATAACACCTTCTGGGTGTAGTCTGAATCATGGACTTAGATTCAATCTTTACGGGAGTCGATCATCAGGCCGAGTCACTACCGTTTCTTCCCAAGATCCTTCATCTCGAAGGCAAATCCAAAAATGGATCGCGTAATAAAACACGCAAGGGCATAATACTTGTTCAAGTATCCCAAGCTAATCAAGTACTCACTTAGGCGGTATACCACATCCGCTCGGATTATATTAATCCATATAGTGAACGTCTCAGTCAATTGAGATCGTGTTCCATGGTCAGAAACTACTTGATTTAAGCACATGAAGTCACACAGGGACCTTCATCTATATCTCTTTGTCTAAATCCCCATAGAGATAAAACAGTGACCACAATCACATGCTGCATAATCAGTTTTTGGGAAACTACTAAACTGATAAAGTAGGGGACCGTTATAACGTCTATTACGAGGAAATAACCCATCTCGTAACCAATTGCAAGATGTGAGAGAAGCCTTGCGCTACTAGGCGAGCATTCTACAATCTCATTATTCTCATCACTTTTCCTTACGAATAACCAAATAAACAAACTAGTTTAACATTGGTGGCGTTGGAGCTACAGGTCCGAACACACTTTCGCTAAGGAGTCTACTTGGATTGCAAGTTTCCATTAGTACAGTCTATTCTACGTTGACTTCAGGAACGGTACATGGTTCCCTATCATAATTTGTTCATATTATCAGTCGTCACCGAATATATGAACAAGTAATCAATGACAGTCTCGTTTCGCTTCAATATCGTCTAAGATATCATGATCGACAGATATTTCGAGATTCTTAGGATGAGGAGGAAATCACACATCTCCTTGATCCTTTATAATCTCGTGCGAGAAACGAGTTTCAGTTCACCACCTCTGGGGCTGAACGAATTAAGAACCGGTCAACTTCCTCATATTTTGGGAAGGACGACAGACTGACGGCCGACGACAGCGTCCTTTGCTTGGCGGGTTCGGCCAAAGCAGCGTGTTACGACTGGAACACAGCGTCCGACAAGGACGTCTATCCTTGCAAGCATTTTGCAGCAGGTATATATGATCTCATGACATCTCATAAAGTCATTAAATGCGTTTGGCATTTAGTTAGACTTGAGGGAGTCTATGTATTTACTTATCACTAAGTGTAATTTTGGGGATCAAGCTAAGACTGAGTGGGTTATGCCACGTTATTTCACGTCGTTTCTTATCGACGGTAACGTGCAAATCTCCCCCTAACGACGGGGAGAACAGTCTTAGCGATGTCACTTTCGCATATCATGCGGTAAAGAGATCGCTTGCCAAGGTTACCCTATCAAATGATAGGTATGGGATTCATAATCGACTTATGTCCCCTTAAGAGGTCCATATTTTGAACGCTAGAACGGCTCAATCAAAATATTAATTAATCACTCTAAACACGCGTTATTATGAGACTTCTGGCTCATAACCAGTAACCAGCTGGTACGCATATGGTGTTTGAGTGTCTATGGGCCTCATAATGGACCAATGCAGCAAAATAGCATAACCCACACGGAAATATAAATCTTGGTGCGCAAGACCAAGATGTGCGTGCAATCATTTGCAGTCGCATCAACAAACTTTCCGTGAGTCCATTTGGGTCTGAACATAATCGACAGGATGTTCAATTTGAATTTCCAAACTCAAGTAATTCAAATCGAAATTTCGATTATTACTCTTCGGAATTATCAAGTCGACTAGACTTTTCAGGATAATCCGGATCATGAGCCATCAACTTAATGATAGGGCTAAAAGTTTGGGAAATGCTGCATTTCTGTGGACAACAATAAAATGTGACCTTATTGTCGATGCATCAACCATAACCATTTATATTTATGGTCCGTTTTATGGTTGGATAAGTCCACAATAACTCCTTCAATTCTTTACCAGAATTCTACGAGTTCATTTCGTGATCTTTACACATACTAGTCTTTCAAAGTGAGCATTAGTGGCATGAATTTCGGATTAATCGCGAAATATATTCTCAGAGAGAATCCAAATGCTATGCGATTATAAATCAAGCATCGTCTTTTGACCCGGGAATATCTCATCCGGTCAATGCCATAATATCAAAATGCTCTTATCAATCGACGACAGGCGAATGATAGTACAGACAATCATGTCTTAGCATCTAAATCATTTATCATTCGACGACAGGCGAAATGATAAGGTAACTTTGAATGCTTTAAAGAATGTGGTAGCAACCACTTGAAAGACATTTCAACTCCTCTAAAATACGTTTTTGAGTGGAGGCTATGTAAAGAAATTTCATTTCTTTCATGAGCTATTACCAGATAACACTGGTTTTCTCGAATATTTTATAACTCAACAAGGTACGACAGGACCTGCATGAGTATAACGCCTCATATTTGACAAATCAATTTGGCTTTACCAAAGATTTCGATTTTGAAACGACAGGTCCAGAATCGTTGTCACTGAGTGCTCTTTTAGGCAAGTAGTTGGTGAAATTATATGGTACACTGTTACCCACTATTTCCAAAAAACCAACTACACCACAAGTATTGCCTAAAATTTCATAATTTAAAGTTTGGTCACATTTGTCAAAGGAATTTGCTCAAAAAACACTTTAAATTATTTCGAGAAATTTCGTAAACAGGCAAACCATAATCCAAAAGTATGTCCAAATGGAAAAATCATAATCCAAATGGAAAAACATAATCCAGATGAGCGAAAAAATGGCTCAATGATTTATCAAAATCAATAAAGAAAGGTATCAAACTCATTTGAGCCACAAAATCGGGGGTCTCAAGAGTTTCCTTTCAATTAACTTTAACCACATTAGCATCGGTTTTTCCACCTTTATAATAGTTGTGAACTATTTAAGGAGTAACCGTGCATGACCTTTGTCTTTATAGCATAGAGTTGGCTCCTTGAGCATTATCTCTTGCTTTGTGACAACGTGTCATATTGTTCCTTTCAATTATTGTCTTGGAGCCACAGGTTTTCGATTTTGACGATTGTCTAAAATCTCGCTTGGCTAGGCGATTCATCGGGATCGCGACAGTTCGAGACAAATAACACTTGTCTCGGTTCTCGATTCGTGAAAAAAAATGTACACGAAGAGCATTAATATCAGGCAAACAATTCGCCATTGACCCAATAGGATTAAAACTACTCATCGGGGTAATTTTTTTTAATTTTTTTTTTATCCAATAACAGATGGGCGATAAAGGAATATGGTGAATATAAATTCACGATACTGCTTATGGAATACAATTTCCAAGCTAGTATTTTGGTGAAGGATAGCTCCAATATGTCAATTTCAGACATTTGTTCACCATAGACGTCATCACGTCTCAAATGTGGCGGCGGAATAAAATCAACGCCTTAGCATTCATCCTGAGGGTAACAACAAACTCGTGTTTTACTCATCAAAGATGGCATCCAAAAAAATTGGGCATCATATTTTCACACATCAGGGTGACTAGCATGTGATGACGGAATAACATCAACGTCTAAACAGTCGCAAGTATGTTTTGCGATTTTTTTCATCATAGATGGCATCCAACATGTGTTGGGAGTTCTGGATTATTTTTCATATAAAACGACTGGTTTATATGTTTATGGTTTGCACAAGCACAAACTTTAATTCGAAACGACAGGTTCGAAAATAGTTTTGCTTTTAATGTGAATTGGTTCTCATTGATCGAACGACGGGTCGATACTGAGACACCAATTCGGCGAAACATACATCACTATATAAACACACTCGGGGAAATTATTATTTAGTCAACCCCTTTCGGTAGCTCTACTTGAAAAACGACCAGGAAAGACGGTGAGGGTGGAGGGCACGAATGCCACTTAAAACCCGACCTCATTAGGATATCGACTTCCGCCTATATCTTTCCTAGACATCGTATCCAAATAGGTGAGCCTAGTTGGGGAAGGTTCATAATTTTTCCAACTTAAATGTGAAAATATATGATTTCGCAAATTATCATATCATAAACATGGCAATAAATTAAATATAGATTGTACCTGTCTATATTAACCATATATATATAAACATGCAGTAAATATATTTTAGGTATCTAATCATGCAGTAGATTTGGTGTTATAAACAAATCAATTTAAGATTATCAATCAATCTATAAAGATTCTAACATATCAAATCAAATCTATTTAAGATTATCAATCAATTCATGAAGATTCTAACATATCAAATCAAATCTATTTAAGATTATCAATCAATTCATGAAGATTCTAACATAATCAAATCAAATCAATTTACATGCAATTTTTTTATTCGTTTGCCTTTTAATAAAAAAAATATATGCATGTGTGTGTATATTGACCGAATATTGTATCTTATCAACCATGTGTACTGTTTTCATATAAGTATTATACTACATGACCATGCGTGTAATTACAGCAAACTATATATCTATTTACAACATTATTACATATACAGTCCAGAATTTCAGACAAGTTTCAGTTTAGTCCTTGAGTAATTTACAGAATAGTATACAGCTTTTAGAGAATTACAAATCAGTACATACGTTTCAGTTTGTTACAGATTTAATCTAACAGAGTAATACATGTTAACAATTAGATGACTTTCGATTTACAATCCGATTATATGATTTGGTTTGTAAGTATACAGTATCAATACGTTATGAATCAAACCTGTCTCGTCAATGCATGTAGAAACTATCAAGCAGTCATGTGGCAATATTTTATGGATATAAGTTCTATACATATCAATTCAATAATTATGAATATGCTATGTTAAGTGCGTCAGTTACATGGCAATTAATGTTACACGTTCCAATAAAATAAATTTGAATTTTGAAAAATTCGTTTACCTTTCGCACGGTATGCTGGTGAAGGTCGATAGTACAATAACTTAAACCCGATCGAACTTTTATAACGCAATAAACCTCAAGCTCCTCGAGCAAAGTGCTGATAACGTGTTGTAATACACTATTAGCTACGTATATAGGGAGACAGAAGTAGAGAGAGGGGAGAACAACATGATCTTTATTAATGAAGGGATATGTGAATGAATGTAAAATACAAGACTCCTAGCCCTCTTTATATAGATAGAGGGGTAGGGTTACAAGCCCAACTTGGGCCCATAAAGTATAAGCCCAAGAGTCCAATAATCTCACAACAGAACACATATTAACCAGTTTCTTATGAGAATAATAACATTGGTTGTACTACTTGGTATTGTTTTAGATGGTATTGTTTTTGTAATACGTCTAAACCAGACGTCAAGGCATAATTTGCCACAATGGTTTGATGAATAATTGACTCGAGGCCAATCGGACAAACCTTTTTTTTTAATTAAAAGGGACGTTACCCCGTATTTCATTAAACCAAAGTTTGGGACCTAACCCAGTTTTTACAAGCCAATCGGACAAACCTAACGGAAGCTTAAACCGCACTTGCATTAATCAAAATTTTCAAACATAACAAAATTAATTTGTCCCTTTAAATGTTTTGGTAATTAAATGGTTTTATTTGTTAAGCGAAACTAGGGGAACACTTGACCTGATACCAAAAATGACTCCATCAATCAAATTATGCGGCGATTATATAATACGCAACAACAAGTAACAAAACAAAAAAACAAATTAAAACATAGACCGATTTTTTGGGCATTAATCACCACTAGCTAAATCCTCCACTGATGTTTTTGTTATTGTTTGACACCCCCACTAGTTAAAAAACCAAACAATTACCACTCTGGAGGTTTCAAAAATTAATGTCACCAAGAAGTTAACACACTATTAAATGCTATTTTATTATTTACTTTGAGATAAAAAAAATTGTAAACTAAGCTACGCTAATACAATTATCACAACCTTGAGTAAATTAATTGAATTGCAAACCCTTACAAGGACTTGCTTTTATTTAATAACGATACTAAACTTATTTATGTTTATGGTTTAATTAAAGGAGTCATTATGTATAGATTTCCACCAAAGAAAGTATATAATACTAGTATATTATACAAGTAACTATTGAATTTATATTTTCCTAATAGTATACCATTTCATACAACAAAGAAAGTTTATATGCGTTATTTTCCTCCATATCAATCTAATGTGTACAAATACAAGACGATTGTGTATTTAAAAGATACATGTCTTTGTAAAATAAATTTAGGAATCATTTCATGCAAGATGCAACTACGTCAAATTATTTTAATTGAGATACAAAATTTATTTACCCTTTGTTATCTCTACCCTTTATAAGAAAAGAGAATCTTGAACAAACAAATGGAAAATCGAAAACAAAGACAGTTTTTTTTCTTTCCTGTCATATAACTTTAAAGAATTAGAATTCTTATCTTAATTCATGGACTAATGTCTCATTTTTGTAATCAGCAATAATAGGTTGAAATGTATATTAAATTCTTGATAGTTTGTGCAGTATTATACTACCGGAACAATAATAAATTAAAATCATGAGAGGTATTAGTGATGAACTGATGATTAATAATTTCCTTCTATGGAATAAATAAAATAATTAGAGGACATGTACGCATAGAACAATAAGAATTTTGACCATGTCAACTCCAATCTTTAACCAGCGTTCAAACTGTACACTAAACAAATGCATTGCTTTTAGAACAACAACTATGACTTCATACTTGGACCCATTGTTGTCGCAAAATTCACATTTATTAATGAAATAGTCTAATAGTTTTAAAAACTTTCTAATGGGTTGGGTCTACATTTTTTTTGTAGTAATTTATTGAAATATTTGTTTCTATTTGCAAGGGTTAAAAAAGACTAAATCTCTCTTTAACCTAACCATAGCCGCCGCCCGCGTTGGGGTGGGGTGTTTCGCCGCCCCTCTACTCCCGGACTCCATACCTTGATACTCCGATCACCTCTTTTATTCGGTTACGGCTTCTTTTTTGGATTCTTTTAAACCCATTTTTTCTTTTCTCCACCTTTCGCCGATAAATTACTTTTGTATAGTGATGGGTAAATCTTATCTTTAGGGTTCACAGGGTTACATCATATCATATAAATTGGATTTTGATGCGTTGTGGGTCTCCATAGAGCCTCGCGGATTTTTCTAACCAAACATACCGATTCGGTGCATATTGGGTGGAAAAGCGAAGTTTTCATTTGGTATAAACGCAAAGTGAGAGATCAAAGTTTTTCTTCTAAACAAAGTAACGTTGATGTGATCGAAGGTCAAAATATTATAAAAAAACAGCCCTCTCGGCTAACTACGAAAAATACAAAAGATTCAACTCATCAACAATAAAAAGATCATCAATGGTTGTCACAATAAATATGTGGAAAAGTTAAAACTTAAGTGCGTAAAAGAAAATATGAGAATTTGAATAAATTTTTATTTATTTAGCACTAAAAGTTTTTTTATTGGAAGTTTTAAATCTTTCAGCTAATAAGGTCGTTGCGACCATTAATTATTAATGAAATAGTGGGTTTAACCACCAATTTATATATAAAAAAATGTTTCTATTTGCATTTTTACATACGTCCAACTTATAGACTTTTAGTTCATTTTTTGAATTTAATGTAACTATAATATTTAATTTTCTAAAAAAAAGACTATTTAATGTGCATAATTTCCAGCAACATGTATACTTCCAATGCATATCGTTGTTAGATTAGGGAAAATGTTTGTGGAATTTGAGTTTATATATTGCTACAACTATTATTTGCTTTAATCATAAATTGAAACATGACTACCTTTGTACTACGAAAAGAGACAAAAAGGTTTTCATGAGCCCTCTGTTTAATTATTCTTATAAATTCTGATAAATGGTAAGCAATTGTGTTTCACACCTAACATCCACACTAATATTGTAATTCTTATAAATTCTAACGACACATCATTAAATTAGTTGAGTAAAATAAGTACAAGTCATTGAGTGGGAGAATAATTAAAATCATTTTATAATACGATACAATTAGTTTAATATTATGCGGAAAGAAACAGATTGCTTGCTTTTAAGATCTTTGTTGTTTTTGTTGGCTTTCAGAAGCACAACAGAGTTTCTTCAGATCCGAAGAAAAAGGATAATAATAAAAAAACTACAAATATTTTTTTTGCAAATAGCTCCCATGTATACATTTAACAAAAATAGTCACATCTACTTAAGTCCACATAATTACCCGTGAACAATTAATATTATGCAATCAACCCTGATCTCATAACACTATTAATGACATAAGGGCCCATATGGCATGTTTTGCTATTATAACCCATTATAAAATGTTAGCATTACACATGATATTTAGGCTCCGTTTCTTTCGTAGTAAAATATTTACGGAGGGAAAATATTTTTCGGGTAAACTTTTACGGTGCAAACTTTTGTTTGCATTTTATTTACAGGTGTTTGGTGCGTCAAAGGTTTACCATGTGAATTCTATTGAAATTCAAAAATCTATTAGTTATTTAAATTAGACAAATTCGATGCATAAATAAATAAACATTGTTCATACTTTAAACAAAATATTTTAAGATGAAAAACATCAAAAATTAACTAAAAGTCACAAAAATGAATAAGTTCGTGAAAGTTTAAAAACATTAGTGATTAAAATCACAATTATTTTGACGGGAAAAAAGCTAAAAGTTCGTCTATTTTTCTGAAAGGAACTTCGTCAACATGTATAGAAAACTTAACATAAACACATATTTTATTTCATATACATCACTTATAGTAACTTATAATTTTTCAACATACAAACTCATAAAATTATGAGTATAGAAGATATTATTGACTTTTTTTTAGCTTTTTCAATTTTTTTTTGGGTTTTTTAGATTTTTCGGAATTTTTTGTTTTATTTTTTCCATTTTTTTGTTATTTTTTAGATTTTTTCCTATTTATTTATATTTTTATTGGTTAATTAGATTTTAGCTTTTTCAAATTTTCTTGGGTTTTTTAGATTTTTCGGAATTTTTTGTTTTATTTTTTCCATTTTTTTGTTATTTTTTAGATTTTTTCCTATTTATTTATGTTTTTATTGGTTAATTAGATTTTAGCTTTTTCAAATTTTCTTGGGTTTTTTAGATTTTTCGGAATTTTTTGTTTTATTTTTTGTTATTTTTTAGATTTTTTCCTATTTATTTATATTTTTATTGGTTAATTAGATTTTAGCTTTTTCAAATTTTATTGGGTTTTTTAGATTTTTCGGAATTTTATTTTTATTTTTTTTCCATTTTTGTTATTTTTTAGAATTTTTCGTGTTTTTTCCTTTTTTTTATTGGTTATTAGATAGAATTGGACTAATTATTAAATAATTTTGAAAGAATGGACCTATAATTAATAATAGTTATAATACTAGTATTAGAAAGAATATAGAGAGAGGCTCCGTAAACCGTTTACAACTTTATTTGCGGGGTAATCGTTTCCCCCAATTTTACTGGATATGTGGGAAAAGTTTTTCCCAAAAAAATGTTTTACGTTAAACCAATCACCCGGAAAATCTATTTTACCCGTAAATGTTTGTTTACCCCCATTTTAAAGGTAAAAAATGTATAGTTGAGTAATTTTCCGTGAATTTACATGTTTTTTTTTAAAACAATGTAAAAGACATCTCACTTAAGCAGTAAACGTCTCTACATAAATTTTGACAGAAAAATATTCGATTACATACCGTGATTAGTATAAAACAATAACATATATTTTGGAAAGTCAATTGCCCAACTTGAATCACTATGTATAGTTATATTCGCTTAACAGTACCCAACCACACGTAAGTGATACCCAACACAATATAAAAATATCCGTCATGTTGATGACTATCGAAGAACAAATTAACAAGAAACAAAGATAATAAATTGCTAAATAACACAAAAATGATCGCTTCTTGCATTTATTTTGAAGTAAATTATTCGATAATCATCGTACTTAAAGATTATCCTATGACTAGTTGACATCGATTTGATAAATAAATAAATAATGGCATTCGAACGCATTGTCTGGAAGCTAGGTGTGCATTGTAGATTGACTTAGCAAATGTATCAAAAGATTCGACAATGGATCCATTTGGCAACAAAAAAATTTAGCTGATTTTTAAATTTTTGATATTAAAAAAATTTGTAAGCGTTTGAACAGTCAGATCATTTAAGCAAAAATTTTAAATATGAGTTTTGATTAAACAACAGGTTGCGAAACAGAGCCAAATATAATGGATTGATGAAAAGACCTCAAATTACACAACTCAATATGCAAATAATCAATAGTACATGGTTTTATTTGCACACTCGAACATAAGGTGTACTCATATTATTATAATATTTACTCACCAATATATACATATACATACATTACATACATATGAAAGTGAGTGAAGACAATTAGAGAGAGAGAGAGAGAGAGAGAGAGAGAGATTTACTCCCTAAAATACTCAAACAGAGTCTAAAACTTGACTAGATATATTCTTATATATAGTATATATATATATATATATACCATATTACAGAAGAAATGAAAGGGAAAGAGAGCGTGTGTTATTCATGAAAATTAAAATAATATGAGTGAATTTTTTTTTCCTATAATTGCATAGTTTCGTTAAGTAATATCCGGGAGAATTAATTGAGAAGCTAATTCGATGTTTTTTTCCGTCAATTATGTACAGGTATGAATGAATACTTTTAAACTCAAATAAACCAGCTTATTTTGCTTTATATCTGCACCCAAACAAACCTGATGTTTTTATTATCGTTTATGTCCTTTCTAATTCCTCATATGATTACTTGTACTGTTTTAGTTTCTCACATTTTTTTGCTGTAAAATTAATTTCAGGTTTTGCCGTTTTTTTTTGAAATAATTGTGTTGTAGTGTCTTTTGATTGACCATTATTAACCTGCCATTTAATTTAATACTATGGAAAATGCTTTTATTTGAAACAAGCTGAACCCAATTTTCAGTTACAGAGTTTGTTAGATTTCAATATTTAATTTTGACCGGGTTGCATAAATTTCCGGAAAGTAAATTTTCGGAAATTGATCTTATATTTCAAATATTAAACGATATAATTAACTTTCGAAAACTTTAATTTAAAATTTTTTGATATAAGTTATTGTCGTGAAGCACAATTAAAATTGAAACGAGTAATGTTTAGTTGCTCATTATTTTATGATATATGTTTATTTGACAGATAATATTGTTGATGAAGTGAGGCTTCCAAGTGGCACTACAAATAATTTGCTTATAAAAAAATAAAAAAGTGGCACTACAAATAAAGTCACTGTTTTTCAAATATGATAACATTTATGGATACCAAGGAAAATCCGAAAGAACCCAAAAAAGGCTTAGATTCGCAGCTATGGCACGCCTGTGCCGGCAGCATGGTCCAAATGCCACGTGTCGGTTCCCTCGCTTTCTACTTTCCTCAAGGCCATGCCGAACACTCTCGCGAGTTCGTAGATTTTAGAAAAATAACAAAGCTCCCTTCTTACATACCTTGTCGAGTATCCGAAATAAAATTCATGGCGGATCCCGAAACAGATGAGGTGTATGTGAAAATGAGGTTAAATCCGGTTAGGGACGATTTTGACGACGATGGTAATGGGATTAGTGTGGAAGAAGAGGAAAAGCCCTTGTCGTTCGCGAAGACTTTGACGCAGTCTGACGCTAACAACGGGGGCGGATTCTCAGTCCCTAGGTACTGCGCAGAGACGATTTTTCCTAGACTAGATTACTCTGCGGATCCGCCTGTGCAGACCATTCTTGCGAGGGACGTTCAAGGGGAGACGTGGAAGTTTAGGCATATATATAGAGGGACGCCGAGGAGGCACCTTTTGACGACGGGGTGGAGCGCGTTCGTTAACCATAAGAAGCTCGTCGCGGGGGACTCCATCGTGTTCCTGAGGACGCGGAGCGGAGAGCTCTGCGTCGGGATAAGGAGGGCGAGGCGTGGAGGCGGGACGTCTGGTCCAGATGCCCCGCCCGGATGGAACCCTGCTGGTGGCGGTTCCATCCTGCACGAAGGGAATGGTTTCCCTCCGTATGGGAGCTTTTCAGTGTTTTTACGAGAGGGTGAAGTGAGAAATGGGAGTTGCAACGGGGGAGAGAGACTACCGAGGGGGAAAATGGGGGTGGATTTGGTTGTTGAGGCAATGAATTTGGCAGCGAGAGGGGAGACTTTTGAGGTGGAGTACTATCCGAGGGCAAGTACGCCGGAGTTTTGTATCAAGGCTTCGCTCGTGAAGGCGGCTTTACAAATCAGGTAAGGAGATAAGCTATGGCATCCTATGGTTATTTAAGTTCCGGTATGTTTTGAATATATTTTGTAGAATTATTGATTTAGTGCATCAAAAACTTGGTATAATTTGTTTAATTGAATTTACGCATCTTCTTGATTAGGTGGTGCTCGGGGATGAGGTTCAAAATGCCTTTTGAGACAGAGGACTCTTCGAGGATAAGTTGGTTTATGGGGACGATATCGTCCGTTCAGGTTGCTGATCCGATACGATGGCCCGATTCTCCTTGGAGACTCCTTCAGGTATGGTTTATGCCTTAAAAATCATGCTATTTGTTTCTCTATTGGGCAAGGGAAATTAAGAAAATACCCTTGGTCTAATTATTAAAAAAAAATTGTATACTTGGTAAATATCTGTTGTATTCAAACTAGTTTTTAGTCCAGTAGTAGTATAGCCGCAAAAAACTAAAGATACAAAGACTGTTATCTTTAATATATGGTATTTTTTTGGAAGGATATCTTTACTAGTATAATATTAATATCACATATCATAATGCTTTTTTTGTCTTTTGATTTCTGACTATAGTTTTAATTTATGTATTCAGCTTTTGACTGTTTTACCAATTACGTTAATTATGGTTGAAATTGACATAATCTAGTTATGATATCTTCTTTTTTTGGAAACTAAGCATGTATTTTCAACCATCAAACCAGAACAAAATTAACTTAACTCACCGGCGCAGAAAGTTTTATCAAACTTACAAGATTACTATGGAATGTTAAAAAGGATATCTTAGTTCTTTTGAAACTGTAAAAATTGGCATCTATCTAAACTAGTTCAAACTTTTCCTTTCATAGAACTATGGAATGTTAAAAGGATTTTTGTACTGAAAACTTGGAAGTTTTTTTTCTTCATATTTTAATAAACAAAAATATACACAAATATTTTGAAGGGATAGTAGCCGCAGATTGTTCTACGAAGGAACTCAGAAGACTTTGTTCGTCTAATTGTTTACATAAAAAAAGATATATTTAATACCGTACCAAATAGGCAAATACTGATATTATGAAATTATTTCAGGACATGAATAGTTGCAATTGTAATTTTCAATTTGAAATAAAATTAATGTTTAATATTGTATTTTTTATATATTAGTTTATGGTATTGAGTTTGCCTGGCTAGTTGCAATATCGTCTTGTATGCCCCCTTTTTTTCTCCTTGTTTGGTAGTAGCGTCTAAGATCTGGTTTTTTATTTGTAATTTATAAGGTGGCAATGTTGAACTTTTGTTGTATTATGTGGATGTAAAGGCCAGATGTTTTAAGTTGGACTGGTCTATGATCTTTCAGAATTCAGAGCCTCAAATAGACAAATAGAACAGTATTTTTTTTTTTTAAAGCTGCACCATGAACTGCATTGTAAGATACAGCATGAGAAAAGTGCAATTATTTAGAGATATTACAGAGAAAAATTCTAACAATCTCTAGCTACTAGCTTGATCAAATCTCTATTTCAATGCTTGATCAGTGAAAAGAATCACTAGCTCAATGGGAAATGTTATAAACACAAATAGGTATACGGATCATGTACAGATTCTAGAGTTTCAATTGAGTCTGAACGGAATTACACATGAACATGATAATCCTTTAATTTTATGTCGTAACCGCTGTCACGTCACCAATCTGTGTGACAATTGATTACTTAGCATAGATGTGAGGGTCTAATAGGCCTTTTATTGGATTTTTTTTGCTGCTTCAATGTTTTCATTTCTGTATCTCAAAAATCAATTGACTTTTTTTGGTTTGTAGGTGACATGGGATGAGCCCAGTCTCCTTCAAAACGTCAAACGGGTAAGCCCATGGTTAGTAGAACTTGTCTCCACCATGCCGCCCCTACACCTCTCCCCCTTCTCACCACCTTGTAAAAAAACAAAGCACCAACACCCCGAATTCCCCATCCAATTCCCAATGCCCTCTTTTACAGGCACCACCCATCTAATGGCTCCCCAAAACCCTCATATACCTTCGTTTGCAGGCGCCAACCATATGCATATGGCGCCTGCAAATGGCCAGATACCCACGTTTACAGGCGCCACACATATGATGGCGTCTGGAAACTCTCAGATACCCTCGTTTGCGGGGGGCGCCCATCAGATGGCGCCTGCAAATACTCCTGTTGGCATGCAGGGAGCCAGGCACGCTCATATCGGTCTACCGTTACCTGATTTTCACTTCGAGAAACTCCATTCCGCCCTTTTCGCCACCACTTTTCCGCAATTTTATAAACCAAGAAAGGATATTCAAAGTGAAAACATCTCTTGCTTGTTGACAATGGGAACTTCGAAATCAACCCAAGAACCGAACAAAGTAGAGAATACAAAATCAACATCCACCCAATTCGTTCTCTTTGGTCAACCGATACTCACCGAGGAACAAATCTCGTCGGGAAATAGCTCTTCCGAGAGTAACACGCCGAAAATAACGGCGTCTGAAGAGTTAGATACGGGATCGGAAACCGGTCATTGTAAAGTTTTCATGGAGTCGGATGATGTGGGCCGTACTCTCGATCTTTCAGTGTTAGGGTCTTATGAAGAGTTGTACTTAAAGCTCGCAAATATGTTTGGAATCGAGAGTTCAGAGATGACGAATCACGTGATTTCACGGGATGTAACTGGTTCTGAAAAGCAGATCGGAGACGAACCGTTTGGGTAAGATACTTGTCTATACTTCATAACTTAAGAAAATCATTGTTTAAAAGATTGCCACTAGGTATATACGATATATCAGTGTTGTCAAGACAGCGATAACTTAAAGCAAGTGAATTTGAATTTGATTTGTGTTTTCCCCATGTTTTGGCAGTGATTTTGTCAAGACAGCGAAAAGATTGACGATTTTAATGGACTCGGGCAGTGACAATGTAGGCGTGTAAAGATGAATCGAACGGATTTAAGCAGTATCGGTAGGTATGTAGAAAGAGGAGATAATTGCGAGACGAGAAATATTGTACAGCTTTATGTACGGCTTTAACAAGTGTCCATCGTTTTCTAGTCTTCAATTAATCGATTATGCACGTTTCTGAGTTTTTTGGCACTTTTGTTATATATTTGAATATGAGATGGCAAATTATTGTTCGTGAACTTTTTACCACGAATTAATTGAACCGTTTTTGGGAAGGCGAAGTTGAGCAATATGTGTTTTCGTTTGTTTTGGAAAATCACACAGTTTGGACAACTCTCAAGCGATGGTATTGCTTGCCAATGCACAGATACAACTTCAAAGATCAAACTGAATATTTACATATATATTACTATATTAAAATAAGAAAAAATGCTTCTTACTTTTAGAAATTGCAAAAAATAAATCAAACTGGAGCTACCAGGTTCAATCTTAATCTTACATTATAAAGGAGAGAATGCTAGTAGTTGACATAAACAAGAAATGGGAATTGCCAAGTTTCTTTTTTTTGAAATTTATTCCTTTTTTGTAAATTTGGAATATGTGAGAGTCAGGGAGACCATGCAATAATGAGAGTATCACTAAATGGTTAGACTAAAATCTCACAAATATATTTAACAATTCATTCGAAACTTCTAATTGCTATAAAATAAGTGGAATCAAACAACAGTCCAAAGCAAGTGCCGCAACTATGGGATTCATTAACTAACATTAAATTATTTTTATAAAAACAGTGCTTGATTGTCTCTGACTTTGTTGGGATTGTAACATGTAAGTCTCCGGGATCCTCAAATTATGCTCATCTACAGTTTTTGATAAATCAATACAATACAATTTACATATTATGATGAATGTGAGGAATATAGTTTATTAATGTAGTAATAATATATTACTTCATCTATTTGTATCTACAAAAATACACAGTAGTAGTAATAAAATAGAGTATAATTGCAAGGAACATGATCAACAAAGCAGAAAGTCAAACAGTTGTACACGGTTGTACATAAATTTTTATATATAGAAAGTATTTAACTGTACTAATATTTTAACAGTGGGATCACGTGTGGGTGCGTAAGTTACCAAGTCATGAGGCGTTTTGGTGTTTGGGATGTTTCCCATTTCATTCAGTGATCTTCTTTGACTACATTAATCTTATACATTCTCTTAGGTAATACACATACTAGTACCATAATTTAGAGCTAATTGTATTCTAAGGACTAAACTCAACCATAATATGTAATAAACATATCTTGTCTGCTAACTGGCTTTACTTTGATAGACAAGAACACATATTAAATATAATAAATACGACATATGAAGGATTTTATGAGTTGGTTAGGGGCTATCGCAAATTATTTAATCCTCCTGTAGTATGGGTAAATTGGTCATCCACCACATAAATTAAGAGTCAAATGTAGTTGTGGATCATACTATATCTATTTACTATTAGGAAAATCAAATATATTTTATCTCTCCTATAGAAATTGAGACTAACTTATTAATTTATTAAATATTTGGCCTTTTAACTTCTCCACACTAAATAAAGTTCTCAACTTTTACTCACACAAGCATGTGAAACGTGAGCAAAAGTGGTTGCTCTAAATTGTTCGTAATCGATTATATTACGCTCACCATCAGGGTTCGAACCAAATCTGTCGCCTGTAAAGCGGGTTTACCTTCAAATGAGGGTTACTAATTATATAAAAAAAAAATATGTGAAACGTAAAATCGTAAGTATTTTTTTTCTAAACCAAATTCAAATGTGAAAATTTTAAATGATAAGAGCGTTATAGTATAATTATAAATTCAAAAATAAAATAAGAGCGTTAATTTTTTTAAAGTAAAAATATGGACGAGTAACTAGTGTATATGTTGCTTGATTTAATAATATTTTTCTAAAAAAACTGATATATATATATATATATATATATTAAAAGCTCAAAGTGTCATAATCACACATAATTTAAGGTGTCGATTCCCTTTTTTGATATTTAATGTGACACTTTTTCTTCTTTTTTCAAGTTAATTAACATAATTGCATAAATACCAAATTTTAATCATCTTATTTTTTTTACAATACAAATTAGTATATTAGAGTATTAGATATGACAATATTTATATGTTCAGTTATAGTATAATTAATAAAATATAAATAAAGATACTAAAATATTATTTTTTTGTATCTCTTTTTTTCACCTAATTAAACTTATTGGGTAAGGAAAATAGATTAAGAGAAAAAATATTTTTTAAAAAAAATTACAGAAGAAATTTTTTATTATTACCCAAAAAAAAGTACTTAATTTTTTATATAGTATGGTTTAATAAGTATGACATAGTGAATTAAGAAGCAATAGAGAATGCATAATGTTACTTTCGATTATATATGAATATATCTATTAATATAATAGACCCACCTTATGAAGATAGAGAATAACTTTTTATTTATTTATAAGTTATAAAAGTTGAAGTCCAAAACTACAGTTATCACCTTCTCAATAGTGTAGAGGATTAACTCACTTGTCCGACGACTAAATAATTTGTCAGGGGCTATATACCACCCCATGGAAAACGATTACTAGTACAGACAACGATTTTTTACTATATATTATGACATGGCGACATTAGCCTTTCATCATTTATTAATAATTTTTTTATTATCATGAAGTTAATCACTCCCATTACCCCATGGATGGATCACAGGTCGACACTCGAAACACATCTACAACCTCACTATTCTTCTTGCATATGCTAAAATGACTGAGATGAGATAGAAGTTTTCAGTCTAATTAAGTGAGAAAACACTTTTTTTTTTTTTTATGATAAAACTACTATTGTTGTAAAAATATTTAGAAGTAATGAATATCCTCCTCCATAAATTTGTTGCCGCAGATTTGGTTTAAGAAGGGTCTCAAACTATAATTGCTTCATTGTTTTCAGAACCCACAACCCAGTTTTGAAGGCTTTGTTTTTTCCTATATATGAAATTTTAAATATATATATACTGTACATATTTAAACCTATTCTTATAGTAGTAGTAATTTATTAATTGGAGTTGTATTGTGTAAGGCTACGTAATATTTATTTTTATAATTGTCTAAGGTGAGTTGTTCATTGGGATTAGTCTTTGCTTCCAAATTACATAAAAGTAATTGTTGGTTATGTTTTGTCACATAACATTGAAAACACGTATGTATATATGTATGTATGTATAAGTACAAATTTTGTCTTGCAAGTCTGTCTTCTGCAACAATTCTGTTTTTTTGTTTTCAGAATGTTGTCGCTTGAAATTTGCCCCATCATTCATATATTCACAGTGTGGACAATTGTGTCATCGACGTACACAAATGCAGTAGGGTTGTGTCTTCATATATACCGTCCTTTTCAACCAATTTTATCATATAAAATTTCAAATCAATAAAATCTAACTTTATCATAAAATATTATTATATCAACCGCATCAGCATTCTTAACAATTTTATCAAATTTAACATATTTTGTATCTTTTAAATAACCGTTTACATTTACAATAAAATTTCAGTTTTTCTATTAATTTCACTGGATTGCAATCAATAAAATCTAACTTTATCATAAAATATTATAATATCAACCGCATCAGCATACTTAATAATTTTATCAAATTTAACACATTTTGTATCTTTTAAATAACCGTTTACATTTTCAATAAAATTTCAGCTTCTCTATTAATTTCCTTATAATAACCCTACATTATTTCTATTTATTATCATTTAATAATCATAACAATATTACAACAAGAAAAATGTGAATCTCATGATATTTTATTACTATTATATTCATCTAGTGAATCATATACATTAGGTGAATTTTGTGTTCTCTTAGATTTAAGTAAGGGAAAAAATACATTTACTACACCAAACTATAGTGCTGTTAACGATTTGTGTACTCATCTTTCAAAATTTTCAATTTAGGTAACACACTATAATAACTTTCCAATTTAGCTACCACTGTCTAAATAAATCACGGAATCATGTCACGTGACATTTGATAATTTTGCACAAAAATATGTCATCCTATAAAAATATTTCCCCCAATAATGCTAATTTTTTTATATGTGAAATTGGGGGGAAAGTTTTTCTAGGATGACATATTTTTATGCAAAATTGTCAAATTAGCCTCTCAAATTAATGTTTGTCAAATGTCACGTGATATGATTCCGTGATTTATTTAGACGGTGATACATAAATTGAAAAGTTATAATAGTATGATAACTAAATTGAAAAATTTGAAAGATGAGTATCCAAATCGTTAAAAGCAGATAATTTAGTGTATTAAACCTATAAAACCTCATTTAAGTAATTTACAGGGTCATACATAACATTCTTTATATCATAATTATCAAATTTTAATAACAAGTATGTTGATGATCTAGACTAGCTAAGGGGGTAATGATGAAGATTTTCTTTTGCCAGAAATCTTCTATTGGATCATTATATGTGAGAAAAAGTAACGAAATTTTGAAGAAAGAGCTTTAACTACAGTCTCAGTTTATAGTGGCTGATTTAGGGAGCTGAAGTAGAAAGAGTGAAAGACCATAATTGTCTTTAACATAAATTGTAAGAAAAAAAAGTATAATGTGAATCAAAAAAATATTTGCTACCATTAAGAAGTTTAGATGTAAAACTTGATCAAATGTGTTATGTACATAAAACTATTCATTTCTGCCATCTCATCTTTTAAGAAATTAATGTTCAAATATTTTTAGAAAAACCACCAGGTGTAGGTTAAATTGCACAATATGAATATAAATTTTCAGATTGCAGAATCGTCGGTGCTTATCCTCGATAAAATAATTGCAAAGTATGGCTATGATGACTAGCAAGTATCTGCACGATGTGTCGATGTATGAGAAGCAACGAGGTCACTACATTCAATTCGCCGTGCAACATGTTATAAGTAGTAATAAACACACATGAGATAAACTGCAGAAAAACTTCAGCCAAAAATGGGAGCATTATATCTACTTTGTTATTAAATTATACAAAATATATAAACGAAAATCTAATTCCCCAACAACCGAAAATCCTCAGCAAACAATAGTTGTCTCTTCTATCTAACAGAAACCACTAAAACGACCATACGAGTGTCGTCCCACGAACCTGTCATACCCTAGTCCACCTCTCATATTCCCCTTGTCAAGTATATTTTGTTACATGTAAAAAACGACCATGTTTGAACGAATCAAAAATTAAATCCGCCAAATCCACCACCGCCACCGGGGAATCCTCCTTCGAAGTGAAATGTGTATTGCTGGCCGCTGCCGCCATCACCACCGCCGCCAAAAGGGTTGAAGCCGCCGCCACCGCCACCCCATCCCATACCCCCCATGTCTTCTAAGTCTTCACCTCTGTCAAATTTTGTTCTTTTATCTTCGTCTGAAAGAACCTGCAGAGAGAAATTCGAATTTGAGAAAATTATGCACACATCCGAGTAAAACGAAACCAAAAAGATTGAAAAGAATGAATGTTAAGGTTATTTATGTTCTACTATCAGCCAAAATCAAATTTAGTACCCAATGCTACAAAAAAAATATCTATACTACACTTGTACTCAGTTCGCCAACTTTGCTTTCCAACAGAATAATTTCGGGTAGCGTACTAATTTGACAAAACAGGTAGACTGTAGTACAGAGTGCTCAATTTATGATAAAAAATTGGATGTTGAGTCAGATGACATATCAGTAAGTGAAGAGTGTGAGACAACCATCCACCCTTTTTATAAACATTAGGTGCTAAATTGACATATAAATGTAATACAGTGGTCTAAAAGTTTACCGTAGTACAGGGTACTAAACGAGTTCGTAGATATAAAGGTCTTAAAGGGTACAAAATATTAACAAACCGTTCTGGACAAGAACAGCTTCATCTGGGCGAAGGTATGTAATTGATAAAGCTTAATGATGGTAGATTAATTTAAGCTACATCTAGGGTGACAATCATTAGTCATAAAAAAGTATATTGAAATTTAAAATCATTTTTCTCATCAGCGTTGCTAGACACAGTCAAGGTGGACGGACCACTGGAATTTCTTAGTTAATTTATAAAACTTGGAAGCTGGGAAGTGATCAACGTAAAAAATATCTAATTAAAAAGAGAATATAACAATGGAGTGAAAAAAGAGGAGAAGAATTAGTTGATGTTGAACCTCGTATGCGGCAGCGATTTCTCTGAATTTGTTCTCGGCTTCTTCTCTATTATCTACATTTTTATCTGGGTGCCACTGCAAAGCAAGCTTCTTATATGCCTTTTTAATTTCTGATGCAGATGCTGTCTTTGGAATTTCCAAAATCTTGTACCAATCCTTCCGTTGGCTCATTTTAAGTGCTTTTTCAGCTCTCATTAGTACCTCGCGTACATTCATATCCTGTTAAATTACGCATACATTACATTTACACTCAAAATTGTATGAAAAACTAGAAAAAAATTCACTCATGGTCAAATTGTTGGCGACTCGTAGGCGTTGTTTGGTTGAAGCTTTAAAGCTTAGATCCTGGCTTTTTTGCTTAAAAGTTGGGCTGTATTCTGTTGAACAGCTTAAAAGCTAAGATTTTCTGGATTTTCGCCTGAAACTTTTAGAGCTTTAAGCTATGAAACTAGATTTTTTCTGAACCTTTAAAAACCCAGCTTATCTGGTAAAAAGAATGCTTTAACAAACTATTCTCAATTTGCGTTAAGGGAACAACTGGGCACAACAGTTTACGGTCACCAAACCGAAGTACTGTTTTCAAGTGTATTAGTACAAAAATAAAATAAAAGGTATTGACAGAAAACACAAGCGGAAGCTATCTTTCAAAAGAAAGAACAAAAGAATAAAAGACCTCAGATCTCGTTTGGTCAAACATCAAAATTGCAAAGATGTAAAGGGGGAAAACACTCAAGATAATTAAAACCGATACTTCTCATGCAGCGAAGTACCAAAAAAGGATCCACTCGATTAGAGGGTTAGGGCTAACACGCCTCAAGATCATAGTTAGCATGTATCGGGTAATATTAAATCTCGAGTGTCCAACTATATACATTAAACACGAGTTGTAATTCAAATGATAAAACATAGTGGAAAAATAAATAATATATAAGATTAATAAAGACAAACCTGAGGTGATTTTTCAGCGGCAGATTTTAAATCCGCAACAGCCCCCTCCCAATCTTCTGTCAAAAGTTTAGCTTCACCTCTCTGAATAAATATATCATGACAAGTTAGATATTTCCATCATTAAAGCTTAAATGGAAAACTCTAGACCATACTTAATTTACAACAAGAATAAATCTCATTCACATTTCCTAGGAGGCACTTGATTACCTAGCGGGAATCCTTCACTGCCTATTGTTCACAATGAACATTTGAGCTAGACATTTTCAAGGAAAAATAAGATTTTGAACAGGAAAAAATAGGTGAATTGCAGGAAGGGTCCTCATACTTAGGTAGATATGTCGGGAGCAATAATATTGTACATGAAACTACTGAGTTTGTAAACTATTTAAAATGTGGAGGTTATCAGTTATCACCATAGCATACTCAAGCTATGGTGACCAATAGTGTTTCGGTTGAGAATGCGAGGACCAAACAAAATTCTACTTAAATCATGGGACTATTAGTGTTGCAATTGAAAATATGGGAATCACATGGAAATTTAATCTCAAATATAATTCTTTGGGAGGAAAAGAATCAAAAGACAAAACCTGAACTAAGGCTTCAACAATCTCTTCATCGAGGTTCAACACTTCTGTGCAACTAGTTATAGCATCTTTCCCCCTACCAAGCTTAACCAAAACCTTACATAAACCAAGATGAAGGTTTATATTGTGAACAACGTGATTAGGGTCCAGTGCAAGGGCTGCTTTGTAATCCTCAACCGCAAGTCGCAGTTTACCCTTATTTAAGTTATCTTCTGCCTGCAAATTTAAAAATAACAAAGGAGACAAGGCATGATTTTTTTTATACATATAAAAAACACCTTAAATCGGGATTGTTTAGTTGACTTGCTTCTTCTTTCTTTCCTTTTAAAAGTACAGAGTAGAAATCCTTGTTTGGTTACACGGAAAACAATACATATTTTATGTTTCCGTTGCAGAAGATGATAATTAGTTAAGGATATAACAGATTCATATTTATCAAATACTTTTCATTCCTAGTACAGATTACCAACCCCACTTAAAATACTTAAAACTAATAAAGTATAGCAAAAGGGTGTACATTTTAACATCAACCAAGCAGGCGTACTCTTGTACTTACACTTTTTGTTTTCTTGTTTAAATTCTTTAAACCAAAATATGCTTTCTTCAGTTCACTGTGCTCTGGATCCGATCGAAGACCTTTTTGATAATGCCTGAGAAAGAATTTAGAAAGAAAAAATATCACTTGAATAGAAGATCTTCTGGGGGATAACATAAAATGGGGAAAATATCAAAATAAACACAGTGCGTATATGTTAATTGGCTCATTTAATCTTCTATCGCATATTTGAGGTAAGCTCTTTCTAGGCAGGATTTCTATCCTTTACACACCGAACTACGAGTTTCAATATTAGTAGCCTAGCCTATAGGTTTATTTATTAATTTTCATTACTCTAAAGGAAAAAATCTATGCGTTACGGTACAAAGTGATGATAAAACTATCTCACTATTTTCCGATAAAATCAATGGATGTAAACTAAAAAAGAAATAGATCGATGCACAACCCATCCATATTGCATAAAGAGCAACATGGATGGGTTGGCGAATGAAACAGTAAAAGAATATCATTTTTGTATCGCAGAAACATACTTTATAGCAACATCATGATCTGCCAAGTAATAATAGGCGCGACCACGCTGTAATAGTGCATCAAGATTATTCTCGTCTTGTTTCAGAATTAGACCTGTCTCGTATATAGCGCCAGAATAATCTTTAGCCGCTATTAATAATTTCACCTTAAGAAGTTTTGCCTGCAGGAGTAAAAAATAACATTTGTAAAACCCTATAAAAAAAACTGAAAAAGAAACATGTTAGTAGTGAATAATGATAGAAATACATACCCTTGAACAATCAGGGGAAAATACAAGTACGACTTTATCGATATACTCCAACGATTTTGTAAAATCCCCAGAATAGGAGAGAGACATAGCTGTCTCTAAGGCACTCTTAGCCTGTAACAATTGAGAAAGTTCCTTCTCTGCAGCTTTATTCTTAGGTTTCATTTCCAAAAAAATTTTGTAGTCTTTCTCCGAATCCTCATATCTACATAACCAAAAAAAATGCTTTTATTATCTCGTAAGTCATTAATCTAAAATACCAGTAGTTGTCAAATACCAAAAGTTAAATACAGTTTGTACTTTATACTCTAAGATTTCGAATTTCAAACTCAGAGACCAACCCAGAAAAAACAAAGGTGGGTTACTGTTTGATTATATAAACTATAAATTTTTACACTAATCAATCATGTTTTCATAGGGTGTAGATTAGTCTATTATATATTTATCCTCAATCTTTGTTTTTTTTACTCTATGTAATATACAAAAGCGAGACAGCGTATGGATAAACTACGATTTTGTTAATTTTGGAGAAAAGTTATTGAAAAAGCATGAGATGGGTGTACAAAAATATATACAACCCGAAAATCTCTAAGCAGTGAAGTCCAATGAAAGTAAAAGATTGGAAAAAGGAGAAGGATGCAAGCAATTTCTAAAAGAGAACCTGCACAACTGTCGGAAAGCAGAAGCTCTATGCCGATATGCTTCTGAAAGTGTTGGATCTGCTTCTATTGCAGAATTCAAATCATCGATAGCCTCACTGTAACGCTTAACTTTTATATTTTCTGAAACTTTTTGAAACAATTCAGCAGAATCACCCGATTTTCCATCTGAATATATTTCAAATATGGTTAAGAAATGGTGAGAAACAAATACTTAACAATTAACAATACTGAAGCTAACAATACCATGGCTCTTGAATAACGCGAAACTTCCCACGGAAAATAAAACTTTGTAACTTTAATTAAAATGAAAAGAATAATAAATAGGTAATAGGTTACTCATCATTGCACTCCATGCACTTGAGTAAACAACATAATGAAATGATGTAACAGATCATAACAAGCGAATATAGATAACTCATCGTGTATTTGCACTTCATTCGATCGCCAAAGCACTTATTTTTTTCAATCATTCATTCACCATGAAGGCATGTTTATTTCAAAAAAAAAAAAATTTGGAGAATTACACTGAAAGGGATACAATCAACTACTCCAAAAACATTTTCTATATATTTTCTTTTGTTTATCGACGCTCACGTGCATAAAGTGATCAATTATTATTAGTTTGTTGAATACTAATAAACTTGCAGTTATGCTACATATATTCAATGCAAGACCTCCTTATTGGAATCTGAAGCTTCTTAATGAAAAAAGATAAAAATCAAACTGGTGGGAGGAGAAAACTCAAGCGCGAAAAATGTTACAATATCCTGTACTGATATAACTTCTGATATTAGTAGGCAATTAGCTGATCAGATGTTCTAAAAGTAGCTAAGAAAATAAATGCTGGAATTCATGTGCATTTTTAATTGCAATAGTGTAACATTTTAATCATTAATCTTATCTCCTGGAACAAAACTAATTGTTATGAATGTTATCTTCTGACATAAGTAAAGACACCACCTTCTTCGCCTCTTAAACCACCATTGTATTTGAGTGAGATACGTAAATTATCTTTACTTTTTCCTAAAGATCCTAGGTGAACATGTTTCTTCTTGCTTATTTCAACTCCGAATGAACAACCAAGATTCTAATTTGAATAAATTCAGGTTAAATTTTTTTAACTAGCGAGACACACGCATACATACTAATTAAAACACAATCTCTTGGTGAGACTTAAATCCTAATTCTGGTTCATTCCCAGACTGTCATTAGGAGAGAAAAACACAATAATGCAAAAGATAAGAACTTCTACATACACATAAAAAGCCACCACATCTATAACTGAAATTTATTTCAATTACAATGAGAAAACCTAACCAATCATAGGTTTAACAAGATTTCACTATCCACACACAAACACATTTGAAGGAAAAATACAATCTTTAATGAAATTCTAAACGTAAAACAGCAAAACTATACGTATTCATTAAACCCATTTAAGCTCCACTTTCTATAAGAAATTAAATTCATTCCAATAAGAAACAACTAACAATTCACAATCAAAAACGATTAAGCTATATCCACTCATACACTGCCACAAAACTAAATCTGTAATAAAAATTTAATCTTTAAGTGACAGATATTTATTTCACTTACAATGAGAAAACCTAACCAATCATAGGTTCAACAATATTTCACTATCCACATACACACATTCGAACGAAAAATACAATCTTTAATGAAATACTAAATGCAAAACACCAAAACTAAATATACCCACCCACCTATTTTCCACTCTCTATATTTAATTAATTTCATTCCAATAAATAAATAAAAAAAACTAACAATTTACAATTAAAAAAGATTAATCTATCCACTAACACACTGCCACAAATCTATTTTTCTGATAAAAATTCAATATTTAGCTCAAATAACTCAATGCAACTCAAAAGAGCTACAAACATGTATAAGATCCTACCAGAAAATCTCTACATAAATTTTAAATTTTTTAATAATAATAAAAAAAAAGATGAATGGAAATAACAATAAATACCTATTGCAAAGACGAATACGAAATTGAGAAGAAGCCCACTGTATATCAAACCTCTCCAATCCATTGCTGTTCCTATCAGATTCATATTCATTACATATACATATACATATATATATATATATATATTTATAGTTGTATGTGTGTATTTGTGTTTACAGTATTTTGGGGAGAGGCTTTTATAGTTTAATTTTGAAGTATAAGATTTGTGTTGTAAAATTGTAATTGTATTGATTAAAATCTGAGCTTAATGAAACTCAAACATGTCAGTCCACGTTATGTTAGCCAATAGTTATGTGACACGTGTGCATAACTGAAACTCCAAATCCTACGTGGTTAAGTGAGTTCTGTTAAATCTCTTTTTTTTTTTACTTATTTCTACTTTTGTTATCCTGAGCATTGCCATTTACAGTTGTATTTTTATAATGTACATGTTTTGCTATATTTAGTAAAAATATTAACTATCATTTAGCAGATTTTGTATACAATAGCAAATTCTATTTTTTACAACTTTTGTAAAACTTAGCAAATAAGCTACAGTAATTTTGTCAGACACTAAATTACTGTATATGTTGTTATCTAAATATCACCGTTCTTTCCTCGAGTTTGTTATCTCTCGGTTCACTCCACATTTCTTCTGCTAAAGTTTTAAATTGGGGATTGTTTACTGTTTTCCTTTTCTTCCCGGAGGTGTGACAGTACTGGGATAATTTTTTCTAGCCTTGTTTTGGTCATTGTTTCTGTACCAGCATATTTTTCATTTAAAAAAACGTCTGTCCTGATCTTAATTAAATTTTATAGGATAATCAATTCTTAAATAATTTTGTTTTGATGGACTAATCCTTAATTTACCCTACTTATATTGATTACCAAAAAAAAACATATATTTCATTTACGTCTGATTTACATTTCCATTTGATATCATATTTCGATAAAGTGGGGCAAACCAAAAGGCTTTTCTTACCAAAAGGAACACGTTAATGCAAGTATCGTTGAGATTTTAGATTTGAGACCTTTCATTTTGGGAGGCGGTTTCAGTATTATTGCTTTGCTACCAATTAGTTGAAACACAAGCTATCGTAGCTAGAGTTGCAAAATCAAACAAGTGACTATCACTATTTATTTATTTTTGAAATAAAGTGACTATCAATATTGGTGTTGGTGTTTTGTACTCGCTTCAAGTTGAATGTGAATTTGATTGGATTGACATCTACACAACTTCAAAAAGCCAAAGTATTAAGGCTGGTGAAATCACAACATTAGACCTCATCCGAATAATCACTCGACATTCTAAAATACTCCTTAATCAGTGATATAAAGAGCTTTTCTTGAGATCTTTGGTTCATTTCAGATAATTTCCCCCCGTGTTTTTATACACACTTGCTAACATTGCCAAGACATGTTGCAAGTGCGATGAGATGATTAATAGAAAAAAGAAGAAGAAAGATAGCACTATTAATTCCTCCACCATAAGTGGCAATGAAACTTGAAGTAACCCCAACCGCCAACAGAAAGAAAGGGAAAACAAGAACTAAGAAGATTAGATTTCAGAAGGGGAAAAACATAATCACTTGATCAGTAATACACTTCTAATTGAGGAGACAAAATCAAAATTTCACACTTTTGATCCAATACAAACTATTCCATCAGATCTGTTCTTGTTCAGCGTGTCGCGCACCCAGGTAATAAATAAAGGTAGACAAATTATTCTTTCCAGTTTGAAACAACATGAACTCAAAAGTAATGCGATGTACTATTATAAACAGAAAACAGCTACTGCTCCAGTATGGAAAATACAGAATATCTGGTGAAAGTTACATCTCAAGGAGAAAGGTTCTTTCAAACATGATCAAAGACAGACATTAGTACAACAAATTTAATCTCAAACCACTCACGTCGCAAAGCCGGGTTGACACAAGATAACACAGGAGAAGTAGAAAATGTAGCTCTTCAGTCGCCTTATTACTTCAGTACACTGTAATTATAAAAACCCCATCATGTCAATGAAAAAAAACAATAAGACAGATGTAGAATCAAAGGGGTGATGTAGAATCAAAGGGGTCAAGATTATCCAAAAGTAGGATTATCTGTCTAAATGACTGCATTAATTATGAAAAGTAGATTGCACACTGATAATTTGGGAGAGTTTCCGACTTCTAACATAGATATGGTTGCTCTGCTGCTAAAAAGTTTTCATGGCCTGGATATCAAATAGTGTATATACTCATATATGGAGAAATTGAGTTCTCAAGTTGTTGTAACCTCGTCTCACTTTGTGTATGTCAGCATCATTAAGAAAATAGCCAGTGTAAAAACATTCGTTACAACCGATACCAAATGCATAGTGATACTAAGTTCCCAAATTCAAAGGCCACGTGAAGTTCAAGAACCAATCAAGCAGGAAATAATTAATGACAAAGTGAAACTTACTTGTATAGATAGGCAGCAATGCCAAGAATAATACACAATAGTATAATGTCGATGCAGAAATTTCGACTGGATCTCAGCTGGAACAAATAAAAATAACCAGTTAAAATCATGCCAGATAAGAGAACTATGGAAATTCCTCAGATACTTAATCCGTGTAAATATGTGCAAATATGTTTGCATGCCAGTTTATGTGCAGCGTGCACATGTTTTACTCAGACATATTATCGTTAAGTCCTTATAGCAACTAGTTGATGATGGATTACCTGGTTAACAGTGTCCTTAAGTCTGACATTAGTATTTTTAAGATCAGAAGTTGCCTTGTCCACCTGAAAGACGTAAAGATGACACATTAATACAATGCAAAACATATATAGAATATATTACAAGAACAAGAAGATTTCACAACCTTTGAATCAATCTCATCCATTAGGGGGACTTGCCTGTCCACTTCCTGAAAAAATTCACGAAGTATCAAATAACGTTAATCTGGTACAATGAAGAAAATAATCTCTATATCAGCAAGATAAACATGCCAGATAATACCTCATTCATATCATGGGCCATGTTTTTCAGTGTATCTAGACCTTCTGCTATAACATCCAATCCTTCGTCCTGCGTGAGAATAATCGTTGAAACCCAAAAGGTGTGATCAGTTTATCTTTGTTCTTCAAGGAAAACCATTAGTTTTTTGCATAAACACACAAAAGAACCAAGATTTGGGTAGGACTCATTATCGCTAGAAAGAAAGCATTATTTTTTCAATGAGGTACAAGAATTCAATAAACATTATCCAAAAGAAGGATGAATTTGCCTGTTTCATTTTCCGCATTTCATATTCGTTCCTGAATTGGCCGGCCTCTTCTGTATGCTGGAAGTAATCACTGTTAAAATCTCCGCCTGTAATCCAGATGCAACAAAATAAATCGAGAGGGAAAATACACCAACTCACATTTAATAATACAAATGAAAATATCACTTTTTGTACACCAATGTAGTGGCTTTAACATCGAGTATATCACACTATTAAATTTCACAATTTAGACACCAATGCAGAAGAAAAAAGAATAGGACACCAGCGTAAAGTTGCAACTCCAACGTACTTAATATCAATGTACACATAATCGAAAAATAGTATCCCAAGGTTGCAAACCTTTTAAGCCATCCTTGAATTTTGATAGGCTGATGTACCAACTCTAAATTTTGTGAAGATTTCAGGTCTAGATTGTGAAGTGTAGGCTCGTGTAAACATTTGTTCAATTTTGTGTAGTTGGTGTCTGAATTGTTAAATTCAATAGTACGGTGTACACATGTACTACTCGTTAGAAGTTTATGGGTTGGACCATTGGTGTATACAAGTAATCTTACACATTTATACAGTCAAAAGGAAAAGTAAGGGAAAGCACATTACCTGAATCAAATTTGATTTCAGTTCGAGAAGCTGTACCAGTCCATCCTCCTCCGGATTGTTTCGGAGGAGCTGCTGACCCATCTGGAATAGATTGAATCCTATCTGGCAGAGCAAGTACTAAATCATTTCGAGCCGCAAATTCTGCTGTTGAAAGCCCCTTTACCTGCAAAATATATATAAAGCAGTATTGAGCGACGTCCATCGCAGACGTACTTCACAAGGTTTAAGAACCTCCGTGTAAAAATCATGGCCATGAAGCTCAAGGCTATGCAAATTCAGATGAAGTAAACAACTAATGGTCTACATACTTCAAGTATAAAAACTATTTAGTCCCCAATAGCTTCAATTAGAAACACTAGTGGTCCCCATAGTTTGAGTAAGTTAAACTAATAGTCCACACACATAAAATCCCCATGTATAACACACTCAGTTCCATGAGAGGCAACACTAGTGTTGCTAAAAATATAGAGACCAATACTGTTGTAACTAATATGGAGACCATCAGTCACATTTTAAAACTATAAAGCTGCATAATGTTGCAATTGAAACTATGAGCATGGTGAACTGATTAAAAAATCATTTCAAATGCCAGATAAGTTTAGATAGACCATTGAAGTTAAAACCCTAGCTACGGCTGACTACCCCAATCTGTAACGGTGTATTCTGCCTCTCTGCAAAAGTACACTCATTCACCTTTCCTAACTTTGGTTAATTGAAGTTGACAACTCGAGAAGTGATGATAAAACCTAATCCGATACACTTTTACTAATGAGCTAAATCTACTTGTTTGGGGATTATTGAGTTATTGTAGACTACCAAAATTCATATTGTATACATAGTTACATACCTATGTTATTCACACACCTATGCTATTCTAGTATACTAAAAAAATATAACACTGTCTAAAAACTTTACATAGCTTCGAATTTAAACCAGTCCAGAGCCAGGAGGTTGATGTGACATTAACTACGGGACTGTGGGTGCTTATACAAAATAATTATGCATTTCATCAATAAGGAATCGTACTTTGTTTTTGGTCTTGCTCGTGTAACCAATTGAAAGAGTAGAGAGGTAATAATTGTCTCAATAGTGGTCGGGGAATCAAATAAGGAAGATAAAAGAAAAGGGTGCTTTAGGTGTGGAACAAACTCTCACGGTCTCACCCTGGTGATGATTTTAATTATCAAGTAGCCAGTAAATGACAATTGACATTGCACAAAACTGAATGTGTTACAGCCGGGAAGAACATAATCTCGACCACCACAATACCATGAAGCGGCTTTGTTTAGGAACTTGTGAATTTAAAAGGCCTGAAAATTTAGAAGTTCATGCGTATTGTGTAGGTAGCAGTCCAAGAGTGACATGATTTTATACTCAATTCATTTCCCTTGGCCTTAGACCCTTAGACCTCATCTATTTCACAGGACCAATTTTCTCATGTATTTTCAAGGAAAAAAAACATTGATACCATAAAAAAATAGTGTTCTTACATTCAAAGGCTACACTTTTCGTATTTACCACAAAGTCTATTGAAATTGAAACTTACACATCCAAACTAACTTTGGATGATTATATCCAGATACCCTTTTCAATTCCCAACATTTTATCAACCTAAATTACACTTCTTCTCCTCCGATTGGCTATATAAGCCAAATCCAGCAAAACTTATGAATACAACAAGAACAAAAAGTACATATTTTTCTTTTACCGCAAATTGAGGTTTAAAAAACCTATACAAACAAACATGACCCAATATTCTGTTTTCCCAAACTCTACTACACAATCACGAAGCAGCCAAACAGAAACGAGTAAAACAAAAGGTGACAACATGCAAAACTGGAAGATACATGCTCAGAGTTTTTAATAAAGAGAATGCCTAGTTACATTTTTTTTACATGAAAACAAATTCTTTGAAGTTCAAAATGCTCAATTTTCAATAACTGACATACATTTTGCAAGATTCAGCTACATTTAGTAGTAATGAAAATATTTTTGTTTTGGTAAAGAAGTGATAAGGAAAGTCTTGACAAGTTAATGAAGTACTCCTATAAGTAGTCTCTCCTTCTGGGTCTATTTTCAGAAGGGAGAAAAGAAAAACAGAAGGAAGAACCAAAATATGTGGTTCAAAATTCAAATTATCTAATTGGGCTTTTATGTGTAGGTTAAGAGTTTTTTGAGTTCTGAGCGAAATGTATTTCATCAAGGCTTTTCATTTTCACTACAACTTAAAAGACATTCTAGATAGTTATTTGGTTTCATTGTTAAACTGGAAACTTGGAAAAAAGGCACAAGGATATACTTAATTGAAAACCTAACTGGAAACTACCACCAAGGATGAGGAATAACGCCTCTTTATTAACAATCATATCCCCATTTTATCCAGTAATGTAACAAAACTCCCAACATCTCAATGTTAATGTTGTCAAGTATATAAAGTATCAGTATACGACACTAAAAATTGCCTAGAGGTCTGTTTTCTAGTTCTCTGTTTGTTTCATATCTATGTATTTAACTAATAGTCCCTCAGAACCCTTTTAAGTCCCATATCAGGAAAAACTATGCCAAACAGTCCAAATACAAACAGTCATGTTCTGTCAATTTAAGAATTGTTTGCTTGCAGCTTTTAAGCAAACAAACTGGAATTTTTTTTAGATTTAGGAAAAAAAAAACACAAATCGACCCAGCTTAACTAAAGCTTCTTGCTTTTTCAGGCAAAACAACCCATAAAATTTCGTTTTTAAATTGGTCAACTCGATGCAGCAAAACTGAAATTTTAAGCTGCAACCAAACAAGGTCTTAGTATAGCGAAACAACTGCTTCCCTAGTATATGCAGCTACTACGCCTCTGGTAAAAAAAAAAATTAGACAAAGTCCCTTGCTCAAGAATTGTATGTTAGTTCCTCACAAGTTCTTTTTGTTACTCTTAACAACAAAAGGAGGTGTACCTTTTTCAGGGCCAGGCGCTGCAATTTTGGGACCTCCTCGAGCAACTTAGCTTTGGTCCGACGAATCTCAGCATTGATTGCTACAACTTGTGCCCTGCTTTTCTCATTCGTTGCAGTCTCTGCTTTCTACAAACACCAACAATACAACAATTAAATTAATTACAATTGTCGTAATTTTAATTTTATGGGAAATTATATAGAAATGCGTGTTTGGAGCTTGTATTTTAATCTTTCTTGAAAACAAGGGTCTCTGGATACACTACTCGGGTATTCAGTTTCGTTATGCGGATATCATCACCCGTAAGAGCATTTATTCCGGAATAGCATTAAACATTATACCAGAATAGCTTAAGCAGTTGTTCACAATCAAAAATATTTGAACGCACAAATTTATAAATGTAAACTAAAGCACGTGCCAAATAAAAATTAACCCATAATTTTACATTAGTTAGTTTTTTTTTATATAAATAACGGTAGTTGAACCAATTATGTTACCACCTAGTTCCAAATCTGATTAGTGAAGTCACCCCGAATCTATTCACTAAATCAAAATCTAAACACTCAATAGTTTCTCAAGTACAATTATACGGACCAAACAAAGACTTAAATCTACACTAAAATTACAAGTGATAAATAGGTTCTTTATGAGTACTCGAGGTTGTCTCTACTTGTGTCACCACCTAGTTCGAACCTAATTAGTGTAAACGAGGGAAATTCACCCCAAAATTTATTTGATCCACAATTTATCAAATTCATTCACTTGATAGTAAATACGGATCAAATGTTGCAATGCATACACTTGACCCAAATCTAAAGACGGTAATTCAAGTACAACTAATTTTCCAAATTTAATTTACGCAAACTACATGGACCATAACGTAATTGAATTACAACTAATGTTTTCAATTACAGATACTGAGATACAAGGACCAAACAGAATTCGAAACAAAACTAGAGGGAGCAAGGAATAAAGACCTGTAGGGCGGAGTCGATATCGGATTCAACGGAACCGTAAAGGCGAGCGAAGGCGTCATCGCCGGAGAGATTGAGATCCTTTTGTTTTTCGATATCGTACTTATCGTACTTTTTGCAGATCGAGTCTACTCGGGTTAGTATATCAATCACGCTCATACTTATATATCGTTGTATATGTAATTTATATCTACGTATTTTCTTATTTTACGGGATCTATGCGTATTGACGATCTACCGGATCAGAGAGATAGAGAGAGAGTGGTACAGGCTGTGCCTGAACTGTTATGCTCTTTGAGTTTATTATTGCTCTTTAGTTTTATTGCCTAGCGGAATTTAGCCGGAATTTAGGAGTTTAGCGGCTAATTTCGTCTAATTCCGATCGTCTAATCTCGTCTAGCTAGTTGTTTACGTTTTGTTTACCTTTTACGTTCAGTCTAATTCTATCTGGGCGTGTTTTTTAGAACACTCGTTTTTTTCAAAAGAAAGTTCGTTTAAGTTTCGATTAAGGTGCGTTTGGCAAAGTTTTTTTTTTACTACTGAATAAAAAAACATTTGGAAATAAAAAATTGATTCAAGGAAAGTGCATTGTAGTGTTGACAACATGTTGTTTTTCTTATTTTTAAGTGACTTATAGTTTTTTTAAGCGATATTTTATTTGTTAATTATTTTAACTTAACATTTGAGTTAAAAATAAACAAACAAAATTTAGTAAAAGAAACTTATCTTTGTTGATTTTTCATGTGAAAAAAATGTAAAAACCATCATTTTATATCTTCTATGCTTTTGAGTCTTTTTAGCTTTTTTTGACCGAATAGTTAGCTTTTAAAAAGCTAAAAAAAATAACAAACCAAACATTTGTAGCTTTATTTAAGCAAAAAACTAAAAAAACTAAGAAATAAAAAAACTACCAAACAGGCACTTAGTAACAGGTATGATTAGTTAAGTAATGTAAGTAATTGAAAAGATTAAGTTAATATACAAATTGATTTACTTAATTATAAACAACACAAAAAAGGTAACGCTGTCTTGTAAACAGTCACCCAATATGCCCAACGCATTTTCTCTCTCTTTTATATTTATCAACACACACAGAACGTATATGTATATCTCTCTATTCTCATCGGCCAACACCAACCACAATTGACGTACATCGGTTAAATTGTACATGCAGGGCAGAGCCATTACTTTGATGAGTAAAATTTAGAGGTTGCAAACTACAAAGATTTATTTTATCAAGTTGTAAATTTTATTGTTTTAAAAATCATTTTAAATGTTTCTTAAAGAAAAAAAACAGTATTTTTGTAAATAGTAAGGTTCCGAAAGCAGCTTTTTGTTACTTAAGGATTTCGCCCCAGTATAACATGCTTATAAAGAAAATAAGGATTAATATATCCAACTAATATTTGTTTTTTCTTTGTCCTTTTGTAGTCCAAACATGATTTATAAAATTCAAATCGAGTTGTATCACGTACTTGGAGCGTCATAATCTCACATATTGTTATCAGATTCAACAAGTACGAAACTATATGATGACCATTAGCACTCACGACATATCTCAATGTTTTTTTGCTATTTCTCATAGCATCCACGTTATGATCATTATGGTTGCCTAACCACAACAGGAAAACAAAAAAGCACAAGTCACATGAAATATACACACATTAACACATTAGTGTTGCCTATTACTTAAGCTGTACATTGGCCTCTCTAGTCTTGTTATATTAAATTACAAAAGTAAAATACTATCCAAAAAAAAATAGTAAGAGTTGACATTGTTTATTCAAACATAAAGTAATTATAATAAAATTCAACAATATGGCACACTACTAGTTGATTTACAGGAGCAATATGGATGGTCTTGGCATTGTGGAGTATTTTTTTTTACTGTAATTTATTAAAAATAGTGTTGCACTTGCACCCATCATAAAATCTAACCCCTCTTATCTACATTTAGTGCCTCCTTTTCCATGGTTAAAAAGTAAAAAAAATGAAAGCTAATCGGAATGGGAAAACATTAATCAATGAATAAAGTTTCATAATACATAAAAGAAAAGAGTACAAATGGAATATAGTGTGTGGTGCAACCAGTTACATGGCAATATCTGAATGGAATACGTGACCTCCTATAAGTGCTGACGTGGTCTTGACTATAATACTAATAATCCTCATAGTTTGATCAAAACTATACTTGCCCATCTTATAAAAACTCTCATAGTTTAGGTACAAAGATAATATATCTTTAATTTGCAGTCCTTCCTTTTCTGAAAAAAACATAACTATTACTTCATAATGACACCGAGAATCCGAGATAAACTAACATAAATAAATTTTAAACAAACTAACTTACTAACAAACAGAACCCAACTATTAAAGAGCCGCAAATGGATCTCCATTGTGCTCATTCTTTAAAAATTAAAAATTATGTGTACAAACATGTGCTACTAGAATCCAATGTTATTAGTAACTTTTTCATGTGTTTGTGCGTTACTAGCCTCTACCGACCGGTCGCCACCCTGGCCTATCGATCGCTGGTGAACTGGTAATCACTTCAAAAAAAAACATTTTTTTCTTGAAAACGAGTAGACAAATCTACACATTAAGGTTCAAATAATTTTTCTATGAAACACATTGAAGACTCTTTCTTGTTTTTTTGTTTAAAAACAAAATTGACATGATGAAAGAGTAAACTCATAGGAGTTCTCAAAAAGTTGAATTGATAGTGAAATAGATGAAAGAATAAGTACCTTTTAGAAGTTATAATGAACCTTTCCACATTCAACACAGACATAAATACAATCCTGTGCTCATTTTTCATAATAATAATAATAATCTCTCTCTAGTTGTAGCAATGGGAGATTACGAAGGAGATTTCGCCGATCACACCAAACCATCCTTCGATCGCGTGGTATATACCTATATCTATATCTATCATTTTATATATATATATATATATTTATAAATTCGTTCTGTTACGATTTTATGAGAACTCTTAGATCTTGCCATATTTAGGTTTTTTATATATAGTTTAGGATTATTTATTTATGCTTATGTTTGTTCTTTTAGCTAGTTTTTTATTTTAATTTATTGTGATTTGGGTGTTATTTGACCAATTTAATGGTTATATGCACATGACAGTGACATGAATACAGATTGATAGAGCATTTGTTAAGTTGTTATCCTAGGTAAATTTGACAAATTAATAATGGAAATGTATACGAGTGATTGGTTTTAAAGGGTGTTCTTTGGTTTGGATTTTGCTATATTTAGGTCCTTTTATATACTTGACCATTAATGATTAATGCCTATGTTTGTTCCTTGAGCTAGCTAAGTTTTTTAATTCATAGTCATTGTGACGAATTTAATTGTTTTGTGCACATGAATGCAGATTGATAGAGAACTTGTTATCTTAGGTAAATTTGACAAATAATTTTGGAAATGTATATTGGTTATTGGCCTTAGATAATTTGAAAACTAATAGCGGAAATGTATATAGGTTATTGGTTTTAAAGGTTGGACTTTGGTTTAGTTTGATGTAAGATTATTATCTCAGGTAATTTGATAAATAATAATAGAAATGTATATGGGTAATTGGTTTTAAAGGCTGCACTTTGGGGTTCAGTTTCATGTATAATTTTTATTTAGCTTATTATCTTAGGTAATTTAAAAATTAATAATGGAAATGTATTTGGGTGATTGGTTTTAAAGGGTGAACTTTGGTTTTGTTTAGCTTATTATCTTAGGTAATTTGAGTCATTTGACAATTAATAATGAGAAATTGTGTTTTTCGCAAAAGTATTTGGACAAGAATGATGGTAAATAACTATTCAGGAAAGCGACTATATTTTTTTAATTTACCCTTAGATTTTCATTGATTTGGGTTATCTGAGATTAAAATTGAGAGATTTCCATTTCGTATGTTGTGTTTGTTTTTGTCTGTTAATGTTGTTTGAGCTCCTATCATTAGAATATAAGGAAAATGCTGCATTTTGGGGTTCAGTTTCATGTATAATTTGTATTTAGCTTATTATCTTAGGTAATTTGAAAAATAATAATGGAGATGTATTTGGGTTATTGGTTTTAAAGGGTGAACTTTGGTTTTGTTTAGCTTATTATCTTAGGTAATTTGAGTCATTTGACGATTAATAATGAGAAATTGTGTTTTTTGCGAAAGTATTTGGACAAGAATGATAGTAAATAACTATTCAGGAAAGTGACTATATTTTTTTAATTTACCCTTAGATTTTCATTGATTTGGGTTATCTGAGATTAAAATTGAGAGATTTCCATTTCGTATGTTGTGTTTGTTTTTGTCTGTTAATGTTGTTTGAGCTCCTATCATTAGAATATAAGGAAAATGCTATGAAATTTGTGTAGGTTCATGATGATTTTGCAATGGAAATTTATAATTTTGAGTATTATGGCTGTCATTTGTGAACCTAGCTCCGATCTGTAATTAAGATGCTAGTTGTACGAAGTAAATTAAGTAGACAATGGTACGTTAGTATTGTTCCTTGACATTTTTATAATTTTGTCCATCTGCAATTTTGCATACCTTAGCATCACTCTGCATGAAAGATGGTAGACATATTTATAAATAAGTATAAAATAAATGATGTGATGGTGATAGTGATAGTGATCGTTTTATAAATTTGAGTCAGGTATTCATAAGTAAAAAGGCATTTTTTCTTTTACAAAATGATGATTATATGGCAGTTTTGTAAGTCTAGGTGATAGTTACTCTACAAGTTCTGGTATCACTTTATGGGTGGTTTCCTCTAATCAGATTAAAGAGTCCTTTTGTTTATTAACATGTTGACTCATGGTGACCAAGAAGCACTTTTTATTACCCTTGTTGAGAACTTTCTACAAATTGTAAGTCACTTTATGGGCTGTTTCATTAAAAAGGTAAAGAGCCTGACGTTTATTAACGTGTTTGAGTCGTGTACAGAGAACCACATTGTACCTTTTCAGTGTTATGATCTATTAAATTTTTTTCCCAAGGATTGGTGATTCTAATATGTTTAATATATTGGGTGAGGCGAATATCCTTCTAGGGAACATTTCCCATTTAACAAACTGTGTCCAATACGGTAATCTGTATTTTAACTTCCCGTTTGTTACTGGTAGAGCGTACTGATGACAAAATTGGGTTAAAAATGAGCTGAGCGGGGAGAATCCTCTTGTTAATCTGTATGGTTGGGTTTTTGACAAATTATTTAAATCATGAATGCATAGACAATAGTCATATGACCTGGAGATAACATATTTTTGTCTCAAAGAATCGAAAGTTGAATACTTGCATGATTACTCATTTTAGTAAATTAGCAGGAAAAGTGAAAATTGGGTGAATTTTTTCTTGTCCTTTCAATAGGACTAAATCTATCCAGGAAACGTTTCAGGAGATTTATGCAAAATAGTTGCTAGTATGCTTAGACTTTAACACAGGGACTAATTAGCTGAGTAATTGTGACATGATATTGGAGCGTAGTAGGTGTTTTCTACCAGTTTGTTCTTTTTTGTCCTTGGGGATTCTTAGAAACATGGGTATGCTTTTCTGAATCCCTTGGGTTTTGTTTGATGGAAAATGTTTGCAAAAGTAAATTGTTGATGTTGCATATGTTGAAATTTTCAACTGGAAAGATTAAGAATTATTTACATATAATAGGCATGCTATTTGATAGTTATGGTTTGGTATGGCCTTTTAGCTTTTAGCTTTTGATTTTGTTGCATGTAGAGTTATTGGACCTATATTTAGATGATATTCTTTTAACATTGATAGGTTAGAACAAAGAGAACAAAGTAATGTAATGACAGCCTGTATGTTCAAGCTAGGCGGTGTAAAGTCTATAGACTTGTAGTATGCTTATGCAATCTTTATTGAACAGAAGGTAATAAACAAATTTGACATGAACGAAAATTAGTATGAAATTGCAGACGTTGACACTACAAGGCTATAAGTCCTAGTTAGCTCCAAATAACTCCGATTTTTGTAAAAACTGTGTCTAGCCAAACTTGCTTTTGTTTATCTGATTTCTTTTGTGTTCTTCATTAAATTTTGAATATTGATAATGCGCGGAGCAGAAAGATGCGGTCAAGGATGCTGAAGTCAAAGGCTTGAACCCAGGTTTGATGGTCTTGCTTTTGGTCGGAGGCCTTGTAATGCTTTTCCTTGTTGGAAATTACGCACTCTACGTGTATGCTCAGAGGACCCTCCCTCCTAAGAAGAAGAAGCCCATCTCGAAGAAGAAGCTGAAGAGAGAGAAACTGAGACAAGGCGTTGCATCACCCGGAGAATAGGCGAGTTTGAACTTTGAATAATTAGCATGAGCCTGTCTAGAGATGATTGTCGTGTTCTGAGGACTACCTTTTATTTTTTTTCTTTCAGTTGTAATGGACAAAGGTACATCTTTATAGCTGGAGTTTAATCCCCATAGATTAAGAGGGGTGGGATGTTTTTGTTTATGAAAATGGTAAAACTATTTGTTTTGTTGTGTTTCAGATTTCTGGTTTCTGTTTTTTATGCTCTTCTCTGTTGCAGCTTGTAAGCAAATGGACTGTTATTGGTTGAGGAAAATCTGAGTTCACCCAGCTTAAAACAACTAGATCAATTTTAAAGTTAAAAGGGATAAATGACTCAGCTTTAGCAGATCACACGGGTGCATTCCGTCTTTTTAGAAAAGAAACTGAACTTAATAGGCTTGACTTGGGGATAATCCCTCAGAGTCGAAAAGTGATGATTGTGAAAGTAAAGAAGAGGCGCAGGCTTTGTGTAACCTGATGATCTGGCAACAACGGTAGTTGATACCTACAAGCATACCAGAAGCCGAGTCTTACAGTTTGTTTGATTACAGCTTTTAAGCTCAGCTTTTCTTTTCCCACTAAAAGCTGGACTGCATTTAGTTGAGCTTAAAAATTGAACTTTTGTGGCTTTTGGCTTGAACAGGTTAGAAGTTTGAAATTGGATCACCCTGTTTTTTTGTGCACTAAAAATCTCCAGTTAGTTGTTTAAAAGTTCTAACAAACCGGCCTTTGTTTCAAAACTTCGCTGCTTGTCCCTCCTAGTTTTTTTTTGGTGAATTTGTCCCTCGTAGTTTAACTTCATCTTAAGACCTGCAAAAATCTAGCTATATCGTTAGAATAGTAAAAGCGGCAGCAGGCAACATGATTCTATATGGATTCTATAACGGTAAGGTGTCATCAGAAGTCAGACCCCTCTACAATTAGGAAACTCTACTTACCAGCTTGTGGTCTGAACCAAATTATGTAAATAGTACTCTCTCCCCATTCCCAATTAATTGTATTATACAAAATTATGTGCAATTTTGATCGGCTTATAACATGTATCAAAATTGTCGAAATAAAAAATTTCAAAACTAAATCATATAATTTAATATTTGAACTATATGATTAACTTTTGAAAATTTTCATTCCGATAATTTTGATACAAGTTATTGATCTGTCAAAATTATACGTAGTTTCGTAATTGACAATTAATTGAAAACGGAGGGAGTATAGTATTATCGCATCAGCATAAAAAAATACCATTTCATGCATGAATTCTCCCACCCCTCTCCAACAATTCTTAGTTTTGTCTTCTTCTGTTTGTTTTAACCATGCTTCACTAATCAAATTAACAACCTGTTTGGCTGCAGCTTTTTAACCTGACAAGCTGTTTAGTTTATTTGACCAGCTATGAGAACTAACTCTCAAGCTTATAGCCTCTAGCTCTTCATAACATAAAACTAAAGAGACGTGTAATTTTTATGGTGGTCAATCAATTAAGCTACAGTTTGAACTGTTTTTTCAGATGAGACTTGTGCTTTTCGACTTGTTGGTTTAAAAGCTCCAATAAAACGAAGGCTAGTGACCTTGTGTGGTTGCAGCGTTTAAGCTCAGTTTTTACCTTTCTGTTTTGCTTAGAAAATGGAATCCATTTGATTAACCAGCTTAAAAGCTGCGTATTTATTGATATTTATCCTTAAAAGATCAGCTTATTTGCTTAAAAGCTGCAACCACCCAAGCCACTAGACTAGGGTTGATGAGTTTTCATCTCAACAACCAGTTGGTGATATAACAACTCATTTGATTCTTCAACACTTCTATCTTTAACTACAAGCGATGACTTCCTTAAGCAAACTCACAAAACCAATGAAATCTCTCAAAATATTAAAAAACAAAAACATAAACAACCATCGTTTAGTCACTACAATCAGTGTC
Source organism: Primula vulgaris (assembly GCA_963920805.1). Classification (NCBI taxonomy): domain Eukaryota; kingdom Viridiplantae; phylum Streptophyta; class Magnoliopsida; order Ericales; family Primulaceae; genus Primula; species Primula vulgaris. Next base: position 9,592,920 of record OY987212.1, read on the forward strand.
AATCATATGTTCCCTCAACATTAAAAATACAACAACTAGATTACTTAAGCAAGCATACATTCAGATACATAACACCAAACCGTAAACTTTATATCCCTCTATTTCTCCTTCATAATCAGCAAAAAAATTCTGCAAAAGTCGTAAAGATTTTAATTTTTTTAAAGATGAGTTCATTTGAGAGAACAAAGAAAAGAGTCCAAATCTACAACAAAGCCATTTTTCATTTCTTGTTCTGTTTCGTTATGGGTTTTTTAATCGGTTTTGCTCCAATGGGTAAGTCATCGATTTTTCCTACACGTGTCATACCTTCTGCATTCTCGCCAAATTCTCTCGAAATTTTTCAAGAAGAAAGAATAAAAAAATTCAATAGAAGTTTACTTGATGAAAATGTAAAAGTAGTCGAAAAAGAAGAAGATAAAGAGGAACTAGTTCCAAAACGGCTTATCATAGTTGCTACCCCAACTAGCACTGAAGATGAGCTAAAAGTGCTAAATCTGAGGAGGCTTGGTAACACATTGAGATTAGTTGCTTCACCATTGTTATGGATTGTTATAGAAAAGGAAAGTGATTCGAATGAGGTTTCGAAAACTCTTAGGGAAACTGGTGTTATGTATAGGCATTTGGTGTTCAAGGAGAACTTTACAGATGTTGATGCGGAAATGGATTATCAGAGGAATTTTGTGCTTAGTCATATCGAGCACCATAGGATAAATGGCATTGTTCATTTCTCTGAGTTGTCAAATGTTTATGACTTGAGCTTCTTCGATGAGATCAGAGCCATTGAGTACGTATTCTACTTTCCAGTTTTGATGTTCTGGTGTTCTTTTAGACTTGTTTGGTCACAGTTTTAAAGGTTCAGCCGTTTACTTTTTGTTGTTGTTAAATGAATGGACTGTATTTGAATGACCTCTAAAGCTGATTTTTTGTGCTGAAAAAGCATTAAGCTTTAGCTAGATGAACCTAAATTGGTTCTAAACCTCATAAAATCAGTTCATTTACTTAAAAGCTGCAAACAAACAAATCTAAGTAACGTCTTTCAGTGTTTTCTATGACAACTAATGAAAAGAAACTAAGGCTCCTACAGATGGCCAAACTAAGTTGATGATAAATTAAACTTAGCAAGTGGCTAATAGTTTGAATCAATATACATCAAACTTAATGTGAGTTAGGTTGATACTTGGCTTGTATACGTGCAACTCCTTTTTTCTTTTTTTAAAACTTCAACAGACTACAGTTTGTATTTTCAGAACTTTTTATCAACCAAAATTTTATTTTTCTTTTGTTTCCAGTTTTATAGACTCGCAATCAGTATTTCGTAATATAAGCCTATTGAGTTCTTGTCGAATTTATTCTATTAAGTAAAGTGCGGAAGAGAGATTTGGTTGTCATTTCCATTTATTTAGCAAAAAGAAAAAGAAAGTAACTAATAACTTTTGCCATTTGCTAAAAAAAGTCATTTTTTCTGTGCTAAAGTGTAAAAAAGGAAAAGCTTTTCGACATAACCATGATACTGATTACTGTGATAAAAACCAATAAATGAGAAAGAAAGTCTTTTACCGAAAAAGTTGGTAAGAAACTTGCAAGATGATGCTACTATTTAAATGCAGAAATAACAATACTGATAAGTTCCTCAATTTGGCAGGGTATTTGGGGCATGGCCAATGGCATATCTGTCTGCAAATAGGAAGAGGGTGAAAATAGAGGGGCCTGTATGTGAATCTTCCCAAGTTGTGGGGTGGAAAAACAATATCGATAATGACACGATATTATCATCATCAACCCTTCACATTTCAAGTTTTGCATTCAACAGCTCTATTCTTTGGGACCCTGAAAGGTGGGGAAGATCCTCATCTGTTCAAGAAACCTCACAGGTATATATACTCTTTTTATTTATTTTATTTTAGCTTTATTTTGCTATTTTTTTTACCAAACGGTCATGTTTTAGTTTCGGTATAGAAATGGAACTTCAAAGTTTAGGACAAACCAAAAGGCCGATAAAATATGTTAGGTGAGGTGAGAAAAGATAATACTAATACAACAGAAAAGTTTCTAATGCACTTTGTAAATGACATACTGTATTGTTGTAACGTGAATAGCCTAAAATGAATGACTTGGAATGTGTTCTTGCTATAGTGTAAAATTATGAAAACACATCCGAAATCTAGTAACCTTAGAAACGCTCAAATTACGCCATTGATTATTGGCTGGCCTATTGCACCAACCATATACTCTCTTCTAATACGAGAGCAGTTTATATGCAGACATACGATATAATACGTATTACCGTAACAAATATGTTTTCCTGTCATTACAGTTGCTTGTATAACCTAATCAACCTTGCCTTATTGTTCTTACTTCTTTGGCCTGATAAAATGACTTTTTTCCTCATTCACGAGTCAACTTATGGACAAAGCTTTCCCAAACAAACAGAAAATATGTATGATGGTTTGCCATCTAGGCATCTACTCATCTGTACTATTGATGCAGTTAAATTTTATTCATGTAAGTTTAGGAAAATATAATCCGGTATATAGGAATTACCGTGTAGATCAATTGACAGACATCCTACACTAATGTGTTATACTTTATTTACTTTTAGTTATATGGAAGACAAGAAACCAGAATCCACTAATTCTAAAATATTTGTTGATCTGTTTGATAGTTTAGTCGTTTTTATCTACTAATATTTTGCGCCTTTGTTTATAATTATTTTGCAGAACACAATTAATTTCATAAAGAAAGAGATTCTTGAAGAAGAAACGAATGTAGTAGGAATCCCAGCAGATGGATGCTCTAAAATCATGACATGGAATTGGAATCTCCATTTACAAACAACTCTTCCAACTACTATAAGATAATTATAATGTACTAGTACTAATATATGAAAGGGTCCTGATTTGTAGTAGTAGCATATACTTGGTTGAATGGTACTTTATTCTTTTTGTCAACTGTTTTGAATTTCTACAATTTTGTTTCAACTATTCTTTTATAAAATCTTCCTTTACTACAGAAACTGTTCAATTTATTTGTCAAATTTATTCAAAAGAATTGGAACATTGTCCAATGAAGTCAAACCTTTACATTTAGTGATTAATTATATTCTATCTTATTTAATTGTTTTAGTACATAGTATGACTCACAGAACTTATAAAAGAGAACAAAATCCAGAGCTCAGTATTTGCAACCGTTAACTACGATTAGGGGCTCAAATTTTTCTTCCGATCCTGTTGCGGTATTAGATATTGATTCGATATCTTGATTTTTCAGACCGGCAAAAAACCACACATTCAGGTTTAAATTTCTAGCTAATTTCCAGGTCAAAAGAACCATAAGGGCTTGATTGTTTAGCTATTGCACCTATAATACATTGTAGTTTTTTAGGAAAATTAAAGAGACAATGTTTTTTATGTTATGTCCCAGTTTTAACTGAAATTCAAAAGTTTGATTTAATATCTTCACATTATGTGGATTAGTTAGATCTAACATGTTTAACTTGAGTAAATTTACCTACTCATGGTATGATAGTCTTTAACCAAACAACTCACAATAATTGATCTCATTGTATTTTTGTTGTCGTCTTCTTTATTTTGACGATGTAAGTTCTATATGTGGTCCATTGGTAGCTTATAGACTTTGGATTTACATGTTCAAATGGACAAAGAAACAATTGGTTTTGAAATGGATATAAAAGTGTCGTTGAAAGTAGCTAGGAAACCTGAGGACTTTCGGTTCTCAATGATGAAAAATAAAAAATTTAGATTCATGAACATTTAAATTAAGGTATTAACTACTGTCAATGTTCATGACTGAAGAGAATTTACCGGAAGAATCACAGATACGTCAACGATGCGAACACGTGGTGATTATTCAGAACTACGATCATGTTGGTGATTTAATTTAACTTCAACCAATTCGAAACTTGTTTATTTGATACTTTAATTAATAAACATTGTGAACGTATCGATTAGATGAAGTGGTCAGTGGCATTCTATGAAGATAATTCTAGCAACCTAATCTATTGCTCTCGATAAGTTTAATTTATTCTGTCTTACTTTTAAAACTCCGAGACCGGTCATTAGATTAGATTTGATCGAGGAATGAAACTAGTTAATTCATCATTCATGACTCGTGAGTCGCGAGTAATGTACCCAGGAGCAAAGTCATAAATGGTTTAAGGGGGTGTCAAAATTTACATAAACTACTAAATTAAGTGAAATAAAAAAGTCAGTGATGTCAAATCATTTATGTCAAATTTACTCGTGAGTCGCGAGTAATGTACCCAGGAGCGAAGTCATAAATGGTTTATGAGGGTTTCAAAATTTACATAAACTACTAAATTAAGTGAAATAAAAAAAACAGTGATGTCAAATCATCGTTTTTAACATATTTTAATAAAAATATATGATTGAAAAAAATTATAATTTTCAGAATTATGGAAGGTTACGCCGTCTATCTTCCCTCCTAGTACCAATCACGATGCCCAATTAACCTAGTAAGTTTAGGAGTGTTATGCGGGTTGTGCCATATAATGCAGGGGTGACATCGGTTTGGTACCGAACTTTTTGACTACATACCGATACCATACCAACTAGTTTGGTTTGAGAATTTTTATACCATTACCGAACCAAAAAATTCGGTATACCGAATTTTCGGTATACCAAACTATTCGGTTTCGGTTTTATACCAAACTTTAGAGTTTAAAGTGATGATAGAAAAATGATGCGATTTGGAAAAAAAAACATAGTATAAAGTTTTAAAAATAATAAATTAAAAAAATATATTTATTTATATTATTGTTACCTTTATTATTATTTTTACATAAAAAAGTAAATACTACTAGATATTTCTAGTAAAATTTATAAATAAATAAAAATATTATAAGTATTCACTAGAAAAAATAATATAAGTATATTATAACAACGTTAATAATTAAATGTATATAAATGTTTTATTTTATTTGTCTATATTTTAATATTTCGGTTTGAATCGGTATCATACCGAACTTACCAAACGAATACCGAAACCGAACCGATTTTCAAAGATCGGTTCGGTTGTATCGTACCGTAATGTCGGTATGCCAAACTTTTGATACCGACTTGATTGGTTGGACTCAAAAAATATCAGTTTATACAAGTGGATAAAAATTGTTCCCCTAATATAATGTATTGAAATTACAAACAAAGTTACAAATGATCAAATATTGACTTGACCAACCCTTGTACTTTTCTTTTAGTTTTCTCATGTTCTCGACATGAGTAGCTTGCAAACATCAAACACTGCCAATAACATTTCAAAGTTTGAAAATTTCTTCCTATTTGGAGTGAGAAAATGCTGTTATTGGTTGTTACTAATCACATGGCAAATTGGCAAATTGGCAAATAGCTAATGGAACCAGCAGCCTATGTAGAATTAAGCAATAACATATTTGGTCCCTATTTTTTTAATTACAACTTTATCCTACATTAGACTATTTAGTGAATGCTAAATTGGCTAGTTATATAAACATAGCAAGAACCCAACTCCTATGTCTCGCCCTCTCCTATTCAATTGCCACAAATAGAACGTTTAAAATTTTGTTCTCCTAATTATTGCTTATTTTGCTTGTTAGTTGTTTCCATTTATAAGTTCTTAACAAGTAGAAATTATGATATCATAGATGAATAAAGATATGGGTAAATCATAACGGGGTTTGTCTAATTTACAAGTCATACTCATACGACTAGGAGATTGATAATAAGAAACCTATCAGAAAAATTAGATAAATCGAAAAAAGTAATAAGAACGTAAATATTAGAGTCATTTAGCTAAAAGTTTGTGTGTAATGTAGTCCACACTCCACACACCTATAATTGATATGTATCAGTATCACTACAAAATTAGTGAACAATTAACAAAATTCATTTTAAATGTTTAGTTTTTTTTTCCAGCTTCTTTAGATTTTTTTAGCTCAAGGTCTGATTTTTGTACACCTGAAAATCTTCTTAAACACTCATTGACATTTAAATATAAATAATCTGAGAAACATTTCTGAAAAAAAATCCAAAACCAGCAATTAAATAAACCTAAGTAGTTGGAGTTAAGATGTTTTGTTATCCAAACCCAATTAATTTAGATACACTATTAAGTATTTAATAATGTACTATTACATGTTGGCCCCACTAGCCAACAGAGCTGGGTGAGGTGGTCCCCTTTCATCACAAACTCACAAGCAAAGAATTGCTCAATTTTCATCCTCATTTTCTTATCTTCATTCATTTGTTGTTTAATTAAAATAATGGTCCTTATACCTACAACCAAAACTTGTATTTGGTTCCTACAAAATCAATCCAAACAGAATGTTCAACAAATTAAAAAAACATAACAGATTTATCCTTAGTTGGTCGAACAAACTTCATAAATAGTGAGTTGATCTTATTATGTGGTAAGAACATCTTGTAGATCTACTAGTCATCGTTTGTTCTTTTCGATTTTTGAAAAGATATATCAACTTCGAGCACAAACTAGAAAAGTTGACAAAGGCAAAAAATGTTGGGTAATTTATCTCTCTTAAAATCTTTGTCAAAATTATAATTAAAAGTGACTTCGCAACATGATCATAGTAGAATAGAACTCCAACCTTAGTGGATTTAATTAAGCTAATTTAATCTACATGCAGAAAATGAATTTCAATTTAACGATTTAATTTTAAATCAAATTCATTTTCAATTGTAATAAATTAAATCTCAAAATATTGACTGTCCAAAACCAACTAGTACCGACGAAGACCTAAAATATTAACATTTTCAAGAAAAAAACCAAGACTATAGGAAAATTTTGTTTATTCATTTTTAAAATTTTAAAAATTAAAATAATCATGAAAAGAAAATTCAAAATACTTTACCAATTTGGGACAAAAGGCATTTTCCATCTTTAGTGGATCAGGTCTATCAAAATATGGTGATACTAACTAATAAAAATTTAGTAAAAGATTAGGGAACCCTTACGAGACATAAAGTTAAATTAAAATAAAATAGCAAATACTAAAATATTATTGGTTGGGATCAGACCTACTCTATATTTTCTCATATATTGGGTAAACATAAAGCTATAACATTAAATAAAAGGATCAAATATTAAAATTATTCAAAAACATAGAGACTTTTCATGTAAATAATAGTATTAACCTTTCCAACCAAGATCTGGGTTTTATCTCTCTCTAAAATCACAAAAAAAAATAATAGAGATCTCTCCAACTTCACTTTTACTTTTACTTTTTTTTTTCTTTTTTTTCAGTTTATAATTTGTCTCAACAACCAGACAATAGCAGTATAACAACATCTGCTAGATCTAACCACTTCACTTACATAAGGTACTTTTATTTATTCCCTTTTGTTTTTAGTTTTATTAATTAAATTTTACTATTCAGCATAAATGACTGGATTTATGACATTTTTTGTTTCTGTTTTTGGAATATGTTTTTTTTCCCAAAATGGGTTCATTTAATTGGAAATCAGCATTTGTGTTTAAAATTTGTGGCCTTTTTCACCATTTTTAAAGGTGAGAACAATAGTAGTAGTTATTTTTATACTGAAAACTTAGATTTGAAGTGATTTTGAGAAGTGGGTAGTGGATATTTCTTCAAGGTAGTGTAAACTATTCAGTATAAATGACGGTGGATTTATAAAATTTTGACATTTTTGTTTCTGGAATGTAGATTTTAAAGTTGATTACCAAAATGGGTTCTGGGTATTTCTTCATTTAATTGGAAATCAGCAAAATGTGTTTGGAAAATTGAAATTTGTGGCCTTTTTCATCTTTTTAAAAGGTGAGAACAAATGAACAATAGTACTAGTAATTAGTAGTGGTTTTGTTTTTATTGAAAACTTAGATTTAAAGTGATTTTGAGAAGTGGGTAGTGGATATTTCTTCAAGTTATCCTAAATTAGTATCTGGGTAGTGAGTCTTTTTCCTTGAGACTGATAGAGACTTGTTTGATTGTTACTTTAAGCTAATAAGCTGGCTTAATTTTGGAATGATAGCGATTTGAATCATTTTTCTTTTAGAATTTAGATGTCTTAGACTAGAAACAAGAAAAAATCGAGGCTTTTAAGCATTGTATCGGTTAAGAAAAATAAACAAAAAGGTGATATCTACAGAGCTTCAACCAAACAGGTTTTAGTTGTTGGTTTTGACAATTAGTAGATCTGGGTCCCGTTTACGCTTTCTTTATTATCCTGGTTGCTGATTAACTAGTATATGGGGACATAAAACTTGAAACCTAATCGTTGAGTTTCATTTTAAAAACAAATCGGGTCCATGTTGATTGAATATTGCCAGTGAGTACGCATGCTTAAATGTGGGAAATAATCAATATTTACGTCTTTAAGGCATTACTTATGCTCCGCTTCACTTGTGTATCAAAAACTTGATATATGGTTCTCAAATTTCCATACTTCTGTATTTTGATCAGATCCAGGTATGTTAATTTTAAATGTCTCTAAGAAAGACATATAAATGTGCAGTTATATTTGATAGGAGTGTATAGTATATTGCAGTATGGTCCAGAGTCCAGACAAATGATGGCAATACTTATAGGTAGGTTAATCCAGTAAATAACCAATGGTGTATTTCTCTGTAGTTTATTTTTATGTCTTTATTGAGATCCATACTGACGTGCATTTATAATACTGAAGTATGGTCCCGACTAATGATGACACTGCTTATTGGTGCCTACATCAGTTAATAGCATAAAAAAGAAAAAGTTATTGAAATTCAATGAAATGATAGTGTTAAAGTTCCATGTTGTGATGTTGATGAGATATTTTTATCAGTATATTATTGCTGGCTCTCTCTATCCCTCTTTTTCATCCCAGCTGATGGTTTAGGTTTTTAAATTTTCTCACAGATTGACATACATTCCTAACACATCATAGTCAATCTCTAGCTTGGTGTTTTTTTTTCTTTCTAGAAGAACGCATTAATTTTAATATATTTATTTTTTATCATGAATTAGATATTCTGAGGAATGATATATAGATGGGGAAGAAAGGGAGTTGGTTGTCAGCTGTAAAGAAAGCATTCAGCCCAGAATCCAAGGAAAAGAAGAGCCAGGTTTGTAAATCTTCAACACCAATTCGTATTTTTTCCTCCGATTGTTATAATTCTGGTTTTTGGCTTGTTTTCTCCCTGGTTATCTATTTTAATCCACCATGTGGGGAAAACTCAATTTATGTGATTGTATAGTGGCCTTGTTCTGTTGCATCTTTTGAACTCGATTTTTTTGCTTTGTTGCTACATGCTAGATTGCATTTGGTTGATCATCTAAAACGCGGAACTTTTTTGTGGGATTTTGGAACGAGCTGGAAGCTTTAAGCTGGAAAAACAGCAGTTTTATTTTTCAGCCTAAAAAATCTTGCTTATTTGCTTAAAAGCTGCAACCAAAGAAGGCCTGTGTACATTATCATACATTATCCTGATACGTTAGACCTTGTGGAGTGGGAAAGACTAGAGAGTCATTTTTTTTCGTGACTGTAAATGAGTTGTTAAAGCTAGACTCCTAAAGTTGGAATAGACCTTTTTTCCGTCAATCCGGAAAAAAAATCCCAGCTTATTTTGCTTAAAAGTTGCAATCAAACATTCCCTTAGCCAAAATCTCTTTTATTTACTTTCCAGAGGTCAAGTAAATCAAACAAGAAATGGTTTGGAAAGGAAAAATCAACACTGTCTGGCTCGCCTTCGGAAACAGTTCCACTGCCTATTCAACTTCCGTCTCCACCACTAGAAGAGAGAGAATTCAGTAGAGTCCAAGAAGAAGAAGAAGAAGATGTGCAAAATAAACGTGCTTACTCCGTGGCTGTTGCCACCGCTGCGGCTGCAGAGGCTGCAGCAGCTGCTGCTCAGGCGGCGGCAGAGGTGGTCAGGCTGACATCTGTGACTCCATTCGCTGGCAAGTCAAAGGAGGAAATAGCGGCTATTAAGATCCAAACCGCATTCCGAGGATACATGGTATGTATGTGTCTGTTATGCTTAAGTAGCAAGCAGAATATGCATTTTATGGTCTTCTATAGTTGCATCTGGGAGTTAACTTTAGGAACCAGTGAGAATAATCTTCTGTATGTTCCTACCAGAACACTTTAGTTAAAATAAATAAATTAACAATTAGAATAGCGGGGTATTTTGGAACCATTCCTTTGTGTGTTTTTCTGTATGTCATTAAATTGTCTTACCCCCTATATACCAGCGAACTAGTTTGTGTAGCGGTTTTAGCTTGAAAACAATAAAGCTGTTTTAAAGATTCAAATCATAACCGAGTATTTATAAGAATCAAGGAAATCACATGGTTTCAATAGTTTCACCAACTTCTATGTGCATTATATTTGAGATCATCTTATCTGATTATCTAGTTGAGTTTTGCAAATTATAAAATAAGTATCAAAGATTCCCCACAATATCCCGATACGAATCAACTCCCTCTTCTTTTTTCCCATGGAAATACAAAAGCTTCCTGAAAAAGTTATCTAGCTTTAAGAGGGGGCAACTGATGCACCTTAGTTTCAGCAACCAATTTGGGAAAATGATAGCTTATTTTCTGAAATCCATCATTATACACCGATCAGTTATTTCTGGACCAACGGAATATTAATATATTAAATATGCAAAATGTTGAAATTTTGTGTTTACGATCGATTTTGTTTTTACATTCTACTTCAGGCAAGAAGAGCCTTGAAGGCATTGAGAGGACTAGTGAGGCTAAAAACGTATGTGGAAGGTGTTATCGTAAAACGCCAAAATAGTAATGCACTGAGGTGTATGCAAAACGTGGGGCGTGTGCAATCCCAGATACAGTCTAGAAGGATCCGAATGTCCGAGGAGAACCAAGCCCTACAGAGGCAACTCCTTCAAAAACGTGCCAAAGAACTCGCTACCTTGAAGGTATCACTCGCGTTGCTCTTTCCATTTACTCATATAAATATGTATGTATGGTTTGTTTTTCATGGTATGTTGAAGATGCCCGATGTGTTTTAAGAACTCATTTTCGTTGTAATAGACAGTGTTTGCCAATTCAATACATACATCAACCACTCCCCAAAAAGTTTTGGGAGTTACAGTTTATTAGACCATCTAGTACACGTTTCAGATTTTGTTTCCTAAATTAACAACGATATATATATTAATTTCACAACCTAGTATTTTCTTTTCGCTTTTATACAAAACCTATAGATTGGTTACTATTATTAATATAGAAAAAACTGATAAATAGTGCAGAAGACCGTCATAAATAGTATGTAATATGTTCTATAGACAGCATTAGCTTTGATGTAAAGCATTACCTTTTTTTGTGTATGAAGTTCGGCCTTTAACGTTAAGGAATTTAAACTGTTTGACTTTCACTGTTGTTTTTCCTTTTTCATGATCGTCCTTCAACTATTTATAAAATGGTTTTAAATGTGGCCACAGGTTGGGGAAGAGTGGGATACAAGTCTGCAATCGAAAGAGCAGATCGAATCAAGTCTTTTGAGCAAGTTTGAAGCAGCCATGAGAAGAGAAAGAGCTCTCGCTTATTCCTTCTCTCATCAGGTAAACCTCTACCTACGTTTCTTGGTGCAGTAGTTAAGGTAATCACTGATGTAATGCGAGTATCATTTCCTGAGATGAAATGAAACTGATGATACAATTATTGATTTGTTATGTCAAATTGAGCCCTTTTTTTCCTGGTTAAAATAGAGTGACAATTTGTTTCCAGAAATCATACACTTGTATTCCAAGGAATATTTACCGTGCTTTAGACATGCGACTGTTTTGGGATCATGGCTTGTTTGCTTGTAGTTTTTATACAAGAAGTTGGGTGTTTGTAGGGTTTAGGAAAAACTAGTAGGTTCACCCAACTTCCAGCTTTTTCAGGCCAATAAACCACAAAACTTGATCTTTCAAACTGACCAACCAAATACAACAAAAAAGCAAAAGTACTGAACCTAAAATCTGCAACCAAACAACACCCACTAGTTAAAATTATTTGTAGCATTTAACCTCTTAATTATATTTTCTGAAAATTTTGAAATGACAGCAAACATGGAAGAAATCGACAAGATCGTCGACTCTAATGTTCATGGACCCTAACAACCCTCACTGGGGCTGGAGCTGGATGGAACGTTTCATGGCCGCTCGTCCTTGGGAATCAACCCAACCTGAAAACGATATCTCATCCGTTAAAAACTCTTCCCCTGGAGTAGGTGAAATAACCAAGTCTTACGCACGCCACGTCATCAACTCCGGCAAACCCTCCCCTCCATCAGCCCAAAAACCATCTCCAAAATCTGCCCAAAAACTGTCATCTCCAAAATCTGTCCAGAAATCGACTCGTGTGTCCCCATCAACTCCCAAGGCAAGGAGGAAGTTGAAGCCGTCGAGCCCAATGGGGAGCGTTTTCACCCACGACGACGATTCCAAGAGCGTCTTTAGTATGGTGTCTGAGCGGAACAACAGGCGACACAGCATCGCTGGCTCGTCTGTCAGGGATGACGAGAGCCTCGCCAGCTCACCTTCCATCCCTAGCTACATGGCGCCGACTCAGTCAGCCAAGGCCAAGGCACGTGGCGAGAGCCCATTGGGAATGGAGAACGGGACCCCTGATAAGGAGATGAGTGGGTTTGCAAAGAAAAGGCTATCTTTCCCGAGCTCGCCTGCAAGGCCTAGGCGGCACTCGGGACCTCCCAGGGTGGACGTTAGCGTTGTTTCGGTATCCGATCAGTCTGGGATCTGATATATACTCATTTCGTGCACTTGTTAGATAAAAAAAATATGCAAAAAGTTACCTAAACACTGCTCTTGAATATGAAAGTGTGTGTTGAGAAGTGTATGAAAGAATGGGTTTGTATCAAGTTTATTTTCACAAATATTAACCATTTTAATTTGATTTGATTTATTGCATCAAGGGTTGTTGGTTTGAAGATCCGCAGGTCTTTGCTTTTGACAATTAATTGGTTGTAATAATTTTTTGTTTTGTTTTACTCTCTTTATCATGATTGTGGATAACCAAATAGGATTATATTTGAAGAATGGTTGTAATAGTCTTATTATGCGAAGGAATAAACTGATTTTTAGTTTGTTTTTTTTGGGTTACAATACTTTTCTTTAACGATGTAGTCGATTTTCTTTGATTGGTTATGAACCTGGGTCACTATATGGTGTTAAATAGTAAGGGTAAATCAATGATATAGAAGTAGCATGTTTTATACTCCATATGCTCGTTCAAGGCACGTTCAACCGCTCAGTTGTTTCTCTCTTATTTGATGATTACTCAATGAAACCTTCGGTTTTGCGGAGTTATCCTTAAGAGACTACACGGGTAATGTGATTCTTAACTATAGATGCAATTTTCCGTGTAATGATCCTTTAGCCGGAGAAGCGATTGTTCTCCACAAAGATGTTTATTTGGCAATAAATGCTAGATTGTAAGAAGTAAGGTCGAGGCGTACTCAAAAAGTGTAGCTGATTCGGTTAATTCGAAACAATCCTCATATTGACGTTATATCAATAATATCTTACGAAATCAAAATTTTAGGCCTTAGTTGCAAATCGTTTATTTTAACTCATCAAGATCGGCAGCCAAAGCACCTCACTAGATTGCAAAGGAATAAAAAGTTGATGTACTGAATTAGAAAAATGTTAGGCAAGAGTTGTAAATATAAAATTTTGGTAAGATGAGTGTCCTTCACAGTAAAAAAGAAAGAAACTATTAACAGCGAGTAAAATGCCATCTGTCCCAGCCAAACAGAGGTTCTAAATTTGAGGGAATTATTATGGAACAGTCACCTATATGACTGGTTTACAACCCGTTAACACAAAAATGATTTAAATCCATAAAAAAAATTAAATTTTGATTAATATTTAAGTTTACATTAGGCCTCCCTAGGGTTTTATATTTTTATTTGAGTTTATAGCGTGTTGTACAATTTGTTTTTAATTTATCAAATTCTAATTTGTTGAAAATAGAAACAATAAATTAATTATTGAAAAACATTATCTAACCATCTATTTTTTTAATCTAACGGTTGTTAAAATGATTGTTCCAAAGATGCACTCAATTAATATATAATAAACCATAAACCCTACACGGTTTTACACAAAGGCATCATCAACTGCTATCACATATTCCCGATGGTAACTTCTCTCGTCACTGTTGATACATACAATACATACATACCTCTATATAAACAATGTTACTTAAGAAACTATTACGAAACTAAGAGGTGCACTCGCAAAACCATTACGAAACTAAGGGGTGCACTCGCAACCCTATAATCAATGAAAATACTATTTTTTTTTCTGTAAGAATGTTAATCATGGCTTCGGATATGCGTAGCATTTGTTACTTGTTATTACTACAGTTTTGTTCGCTAGTCACTGCATATATAGAAGATAAACCATAGATTAGAGACTAGAAAAGACTAGAAGAAGAAAAAAACACGATGAATGAGTACATATAATGTAGATGTGAAAAAGAGAGCATATGTATAAATTAAACACTTGGTTTCGGTATTTTTTTAGTACCCGACATATCCTCTCTTTTTTTCACATCTACGTTACAGTGATGCTACGTAGAAAGTATTAGAGTGAGGAATGATTAAAAAAATGTTTGGTTGGAAGAAAAAATCTCAGCTCTTAAGTAGGATGCAAAAAAAACAAACTGAGCTTTAAAGCTGGAATCAGATAAAGTCATTATTTAAAAGTTTAAGTTGTAACTTGTAACTGAAAGTAATAAACCTAGAATCCCTTTATTGCTCCTTGTCACGAGTGACTAGAATTTTGTGTAAAAAGATTAGTTTAGCCAGTGAAATGTTATGACACATTTTTTCTTTAAATTTTCACCATTCCTTGCTTTTCTTTGTTATCGGTAATGTATAAACTGGATTAGAATTGAATGACATAAAATACCACCAGCTGACTCTAATTCTTTTTCTAAGTTTTTTTTTGTGTTTCCTTTCTCCAAATGATTCGTGCTTTTGATTTGCAAAATTTTAAACTTCAATTGTGATTAATTTATTTTCTATGTTTATAATTGTTAAGTGATGCATTAGTGTGTTGATGCTGATTTGTGATGATATTCTTAAACAACCAGTTACTTTCTTAGTTAAGTTTAATACTGGTATGCAGGACCATTTCTTCTATTTCAATATTATTGATGTCGCTTTAGTTATGCTAGAGTAAAGTTTAGCAGAATATGCAAACACTAAAGTATGACTGTTTCAATGGGTGTGCAAATAGTTATCTATCTACCTAATAAGTAATCAAGTATTGTCAAAATTGGCAAGGTTGTACATTGCTTGGCTATTTTCTGTTTCACACGCCGCTTTTCAGTGACGTTATGTATGTAAAGATAGATAATTTGTCTCACTATGGTGACAGCTATGTAACTCTCTATCTTGAGCCTTTTTTTCTTTTGCCTTTTTTGTTAACAACCGGAACTGCAATTGGTTGATCAGATTCAAAAGCTTGAGTTTTTCTGTAATGGCATTGAGTAAACTAAAAATATTTAAAGCTGGATGGACCCAACTTTTTGTCTCGGCCTTAAAACTTCTAGCATGTCTGCTTAAAAATTCTGTCTCGGCCTTGGCAAGGTTGTATCATTGCGTGCCTGTATTTCTTTTGCAACTTTGGCAGGTTTTAAGCTCATTTTTTTTGCTTAAAATATTTAGTATATCTGGTTAATGAGCTTATAATGTCGAGTTTTCTTGGAATTTCGCCTGGACAAGGTTCAAGATGAATTAACATAGTTAGTTTTGACTCAAACAAAAAAAAACCAGCTTATTTGCTTGAAAGTTTAAATCAAACTAGCTCTAACAGTCCTTGACCTTATAAATAAAGCTAAGTTATTTGTCATAAAAAGGGTTGTAGCTAGCCATGGATCTTACCCTTGAACCAATTAATGTCTTTTTATTTAAAATATTGTGAACTTATCTTGGCAAAGGTTGTAGCGGTGGTTACTTGTTTTGCTGTTGCGGGGGCCGTTTATGCCGGACGATACGGGTTACGAAGATGTCAATCATTTAAAGCGCGACCATCGCCAGCTTATCGCCAGTTTTACAAAGGCGGCTTCCAGCCCGCCATGAATAGGAGAGAAGCTGCTCTCATTCTTGGTCTCAGGTACGTTCTATTTCTTCTTATTTTTTATTTTGTTTTATTTTTTTATCTTTCACTTTTCATTTCATTCGTTTCACGTGCCTGGAGGCAGTATCAAATTTTGATTGGAATTTGTTAGAATTTGAAAACAGAGCTTACATCTTGAATAGCGAAATACTGGTAGTGTGAAATTCACCATTTATTACCATGAGAGTTTGCCATGAGGCTAAACAAGATTTTTGGTAGTTTTTGTTAAATACATGTAGAAAGACTATAAATTCTGAATTGTTATCTTCTTCACTTTGCTGTAAGAAGATGAAGTTTTCCAGTTCCCAAATCTCCAAAAATAATCACAAACAAGTGTCATCCTTTGATATATAATGTTGGCTTTTACATTCTCTTAACAAAAGATTCTAAATAGGTCTAACCTTACTCCACCGTGTTGCGCCAATGGTGTTTAATCTAGCCCTGGTCTTGTTTTACTGCACTTTTTAAACTACACGCTGGGTTTTCTGTGGTTAATAAAAATGTTGGGTGCATCCAACTTATAGGCTCTAGCTGTTCAGGTCAACAATCGTAACAGGTCGCCTATTAAGGTGATCAACCAAATCAGGATCAGCTTATAAGTAAAGTAGAAAAAGAAAAACTTAGCTTAGTATATTAGCTGCAACCTCCTTAATGTTGTCTTTTAAACATTCTCCTTAACAAAAGATTCTACAGAGTAAAGAGGTCCAACCTAAATCTAGCAGGTTGCACTAATGATGCTTAGTACTAGCTTTATGCTAGTTTTTCTGCTGCTTTTTAGCAAATAATCTGGATTTTATGAGGTTGAGACAAAAGTTGGTTAGGTCAAACTTAGAGGTTCTAAGTTTTTCCAGGTAAAAAACACCAGAAAAGCTTAGCTTTTATCTTGGTTAACCTAATCTATATAGTCTTTTAGGAATATAGATTAAAAGAAGTGCTTAGAAGCTGCAACCTATCTAGGCCTTAGAGTGACGTTCTTCTGATACAAGATGTGACAGAGGTCCAACCTAACCTCGACGCATAACGTCACTGGTTCTTAATCCAAGCTTTAGGTTTGTCATCTGCCTCTTTTAAGCAAACAAGCTATTCTTTTGAGGTTGAGGGAAAAGTTGGGTTCATCCAGCTTAAAACCTTCTGCCATCTTTCAGGCTAAAAACCATTAAAAACAGAGTTTTGTTATTTAGGAAAAAAGCAAAGCTGATCCTTAAAAGCTGCAACCAAACAAGGCCTTATTCGTAAGAAAAACCACTTAAGAGGGTAGTCCGCCTCATTATGACAACTACGCCTAGGTTGAGTTTGGGCTTGGCTGCCGCTTCCAAGCAAATAAGAAGGTTGAGAAAAAGGTTAGGCACATCAAGCTTAAAGCTTGAAGCTTCTGTCTTTTTCAGGTAAAACCAGAACGCTCAATTTTTGAAGTAGTCAACCAAAAAAGGAACCAACTTTTAATAATAAAAGAAAATAACTATAAAAACTTGAGTTTAAAAGCTACAACCAAGCCAAGAACCTTTTTTTATTTTGTTTTATTGATTTTATTTTTGGTGCAGGGAACAAGCTGCGGCAGATAAGGTTAAAGAAGCTCATCGAAGGGTGATGATGGCAAACCATCCAGATGCTGGTGGTAGCCATTATCTTACTTATAAAATCAATGAAGCAAAAGATATGATGCTTAAAGGCTCCTTCACCGGAGGTGACTCTGCATTTTAAACATGCGCAAGTTTGGAAAAAAAGTTGCAAAGGGTACTGTTTTTTTAAATATTAGACATCCAATAGTGATTGTTTTTCGTAGATGTACTATGAATTGAGACGAGAGGTTGATGAAGAAAAAAAAACACGGAAAAAGGAAAAATGCCCTTTCTTAGATTAGAAAAGTGAACTATATTCTTATTGAAAACTGTTGCAAATAATGGAAAGGCAACTGCGTTGAATATTGGTTCTGTTAAATGGCCATGCGATAATGTCAGATGTAGACAAGGCCTTGTTTGATTGCAGTTTTATAAGTTTTTTTTCCTGATAATCGGTGATTAACCTGGATTCAATACGTGGAAGTTTTAAGCTGGATCCATTGTTTTTGCTCAAGCTCTATAACCAGTTTTTTCCTCAAAATCTCAACCAAATATACTTCTGCTTGGTTCATTTCAGAGTTTTTTTTTTTTTTTTTGTATTTTAAAGATGGAGCAAGGGTTGAAAAGTGAGGGAACCAAACTGTTAACAAGAGGGATATCAACTCTGGATGGACTGTAATTTTGCTCAAGTAATCAATTTTAAAAATGCAAGGAGGGAGATTGTAGGGAATATTAATAATGTAAATTGTAAAATATAATGTCACAGTTTGATGAGGTGCTAATCCAGGACTGGTGACAGAAATGAGTAACCTAGCGACCATCAAATAGTCAGCTTAAACCCTAGAGAGAGAGACGACTAGGGTGAAAAACCCTAGCCGCCGTAAGTATGACGGAACCTAATAAAACCACTCCAGACACCATAACAAATAGACAGCTAATGCCTCCAGACCCTATCCCAACAAAATCCTTCGCATCGGTGGTTAGCGCATCACCTAAAAAAGATGAAATTCCTCTAAAAAAAAGTTGGTTCTTACAAAGGTGAACCTTTGATTCAATTTTCTATGAATGATATTAAGCAATTGGCTGAACCTTTTAAATATACTATAGTTGGAAAATTTACTCATGGGAAGCCAGAAATTGCTGTTATAAGAAAATTGTTTGGAAAGTTAGACTTAAAAGCTAACTGCAATATAGGAATTCTGGATCACAAACATGTTCTTATTCGCTGTTTTCATGAGGAAGATTTCACTAGAATTTGGTTAAAACAAATTTGGTATATAGAAGATTATCCTATGAGGGTGTTTAAGTGGACTTATAACTTCGACCCAGAAGTAGAAACCTCATTAGCTCCTGTTTGGATAAACCTACCTAAACTGCCTATTCATTTATATAACACATCAAGTATATACTCTATAGCAAGTGCCTTTGGGAAGCCTTTAAGAGTAGATGAGCCTACCTCTAAGCTATCTAGACCTAGCCTAGCCCGTATATGTGTGGAAATCGACCTAAAAACAGAGTTATTCGAACGTGTTAGAATAGGCTATGGAGAAGAAGGGGGTTTCTGGCAGTATTGCAAGTATGAAGACTTACCAGAATATTGCAGTTTCTGCTACAAACAAGGACATAAAGAAGGACACTGTAAGTTCAAAAATACAGAGCAAAGTAAAGACAATAAGATGGGTAACAAAAAAGCTGAAACTATTATAATGCAGCAACAAAAGAATAAGGATATAGAGACTACTCTATACAAACCAAATAAGGAAGTAAATGGGAAAAAAGAGAGTACTAAAGAGTGGGTATACAGAGCTAAGTTTCATTCTCAACAGCAACAAAACACAGCAGTAGAAGTTGGGGTTAGTAAGAAGATCTATCCTGAAAATAAGCCACAAAATAAAGTGATTGTACAAATAGAAGATGAAGAGGAAAAAGAAGAAAAAGTTGATGAAGAGATTATATGTGATAAGCCAGAAACTCTAAACATACAGGAAGAGACTAATAAAATTCCAAATAGCTCAACAGGTATTACTAAAAGGAGTGTGAGAGAAGAAGTCAAGAAAATGTCTATAGTGCCCTATCAAGACTTCAGCTCTATAAATAATAGTTTTGTAGTTACAGAAATTACAGAAAAGAACACAAATGGTGATACTGAGAATAACAGAGGAAGGAAAGAAAATGGGGTTGATTTAGAACCAGAATCTATGCTAGAGAAGGAAAAGGAATGGGAAGTTCAATTAACCAAGAGCCAACTAAAAAAGAAAAAGAAGTCAGAAATGGCAAGGAAAAAGATTCAAGAACAAGAGATCCAAATGCAGCTAAGATCATCCTCTAATGTGGGGGATAGAAAAAGGTATATTTAATGATTAAGGCCCTAGCATAGAATGTGAGAGGTATTGGGAATGGAGCTACACTAAGAAGAATAAAAAAACTGTGTCTTGTTAATAAAATAGTCCTATTGATTTGTATAGAACCTATGGTACAGAATGATAAAATGGAGTTTTATAAGAGGAAAATAGGGTTTGATAATGTGCTTATTCATAAAGATAATAAAATCTGGGTCTTCTCTAATGATGATTTAGAGATAAATGTGGTTAATGAAGGTTGTCAGTGTATCAATTTTGAAGTTAAGTTATGGAATACTGTTATTCAAATCTCAGTTGTCTATGCTAAATGTACAGTGCAAGAAAGAAGGGATTTGTGGCAATTTTTGGAAAATTCTAAGACACCTAATCCTTGGTTAATAGTGGGAGACTTCAACACTATATCTAAAGCAGAGGATAAAATAGGAGGTTTGGACATAAATGTAAATGGAGCTAATGACTATTTGGACTGTTTGGACAAGTGTGGGGTCTATGAGTTGAATTTTTTGGGTTCAAGGTTCACTTGGTGGAATAAAAGAGAAGGAGATAATTTGATAATGGAAAGAATTGATAAGGTTTGTGTAAATGATAATTGTTCTAATATGTTTCACAGTATTACTTTGGAACATCTTTCTAAAGTTAATTCTGATCATAGTCCCCTATTAATCACTTTTACTATTGAAGGAGACTATAACATTAGAAGATTCATTTTCCAAAAGTTTTGGGTAAAACACTTTGAGTTCAAGAAGTTAATAACGGAAAACTGGGTGCATCATAAGGAAGGCAATGCTCTATTTTCTTTGGTACAAAATTTAAAAATAATCAGGAAAACATTATCAAAATGGAGCAAAGTTACCTTTGGCAACATCTTCCAGCAAGTGATTGATGCAGAAGACTTGGTTAAGGGTGCAGAACAGCTTTTTGAATTGGATCCATCTCCTGGAAAAAGAAGTGAACTAAGCAGATTAAAGGCAGAGCTAAACTATAAGCTTAAAATAGAAGAAGAATTCTGGAAACAAAAGGCAAAGCTAAGGTGGGTTCTAGAGGGTGATGCTAATACCAAGTTTTATTACAGTGTGGTAAAAAAAAGAAGGAGGAAGAGTACTATTTCCAGCATTATTGATGATAATGGGCAAGAATTAACAACAAAAGAAGACATTCAAAATGAGGCCATAAATTATTTTCAAAAGCTTCTAACAGCCACTAATATAACTGATTTTTAGTACAAAACTTTGGATATTATACCAAAGTGTGTTACAAATGAAGAAAATGAAGATTTAATAAAAGAAATTACTCTAGAGGAAGTTAAAACAGCTGTGTGGGACCTGAAGAAGAGCAGTGCCCCTGGTATTGATGGTTTTAATGGTTTTTTCTTTACACACAGTTGGGATATTATTGGTGGAGATTTACTTAAAGCAGTACAGCAGTTCTTTGCTGGTCAAGAAATACCTAATGCAATGTCTTCTACTCTTATTGTCCTAATTCCAAAAAAGACTAATGCAGATAAGTACTCAGATTTCAGACCTATCAGTTTATGTACTTTTTGCAACAAAGTTATTTCTAAAATCATGGCAACTAGATTATCTAATGTGTTGCCTAATATTATCTCAGAGAACCAAAGTGGCTTTGTTAAAAATAGAGATATTATAGACAACATTTTATTATCTCAAGAATTTATTTCTACTCTCAATAAGAAGAACAGTGGTAATAATATAGCTTTGAAACTGGATATGAAAAAAGCTTATGACAAGATTTCATGGCATTATATTGTTAGTGTTCTTAGAAAAATGGGTTTCTCAGAAATATGGATTGATAGAATATGGAGAATTATTTCTGATAATGGTATTTCTATACTGGTTAATGGTGCACCTACAGGGTACTTTAAGCCCACTAATGGCTTAAGACAAGGAGACCCACTATCCTCAAGTCTTTTTATTATATGCTCAGAAGTTTTGTCCAGGAATCTCAATCATCTAACTAGCAAGAGGAGTTGGAAGTCTTTTAAAGCAGCTATTGGAACTCCTATTATCACACACTTGGCTTTTGCTGATGATATTATAATTTTCAGTGGAGCAGATACTAATTCTATTAAACATATTCAAAGGGTTCTACAGCAGTATAATACAGACTCAGGGCAAGAAGTTAATAAAGAGAAGAGCTTTATGCATATCTCTAAGGGGGTTACAGACAAGCAAAAAGAAGTAGTAAGCAAGATTATGAATGTTGTTGTTAAAAAGCCTCCTTTTACCTATTTGGGGTGTAAGCTGTATTCTGGTCATAAAAAATGTATCCTATATCACGAACTTATTCTCAAAGTAAGAATCAAACTTTCAGGTTGGAAAACTCAGTATTTAACTATGGGTGGCAAATTGTTACTTGCTAAACATGTTCTTCAAACTATTCCTAGTTATACTATGGCAGCTATGAATCCTCCAAGAAAGGTTATAAAAAAGATAGACCAAATAATAGCAAACTTTCTTTGGGGAAATTCTAATGGGAAGAATAAGTATCATTGGGTTAAATGGAATAAAATCTGTAGACCTACTTCTGAAGGTGGATTGGGGCTGAGAAGTTTTGCAGATATTTCTGAAGCTTTTGCTCTCAAACTTTGGTGGAAGTTTAGAACTAAAAATACCTTATGGTCTCAGTATATGAGAGCAAAATATTGCAAAAAGAAGCATCCTAATGAAATTAGTGCTACTAAAGGTTCTAATACATGGTCTAGAATGATGCAAGTTAGGGAGGTGGCAGAAAAAGCCATTCTCTGGTTGATTGGAAAGGGGAATATATCAGTAAACCTAGACAATTGGGTTGGAAATGGTCCTTTAAAGGATCAATATATTGAAAATAAGCTGCTTATGTCTCGGTTCATGATTAATGAAGGGTGGAACTATGAAGCTATTGATGAAATTATTCCTATTTCTAAGCAGGGTCTGTTTAGTCAAAACTTAATTTATCAGGGGAAAGAATTGGATCAAGCTATTTGGATGGAGGACACTAATGGAGAGTTTACATTTAAATCTGCCTGGAATATTATGAGAAAGAAAAGTGCAAAAAACTGGCTCTATGACATGTTATGAGATAGAATAATACCTTTGAAGATTTCCTGTTTTGCATGGAAGTGTTTCAATGCTTCTGTGCCAGTGGATCTTGCTATCAAAAGAATTGGAATTCAAATAGCCTCCAGCTGTGAATGCTGTAGGAAAAATGAAGAAAGTTTAGAGCATCTTCTATGTTCTAGTGTTATTGCTAAAGAAGTTTGGAAGTACTTTGCTCAGTATTTGGGAGTAAATCAAAATGTTTTGACATTAAGGGGGAGATTTAGTTCTTGGTGGACACATGAGGAAAAAAGAGGACATTTTCCAGTAAAAAAGATTATCAAGGTACTTTCTGTGTACATTATTTGGGGCATTTGGAAAGCTCGCTGTGGTAGCAAATTTGATAATATAAATATGAATGCACAAAATATCATCATGGCTATTATTCGTTCAATCCAGAATTACACTAATATTGATAAAAGATTTCCAAAAAGTTGGGTGTGGAATGAATTGAATTTGGTACAAACAGTGAAGACTGGTAAAAAAGCTAGGGTTATTAAGTGGGAAAACCCTCCTACCGGTTTCATGAAATTGAATACAGATGGGTGTTTTAAAAGCTCAATCAATTCCAGTGGTGTAGGTGGTGTATTAAGGGATCATCAAGGTAAATTTATTCAAGGCTTCTATGGCAAAATCACAAGTAATTCAGGGATAGAAGCAGAAGCTAGTGCTATACTACAGGGTCTAACTGTGGTAAATAAGACAAATATTATTATAGAAAGTGACTGTCTAAATCTAATTAACATCTTGTCTGAAAAAAGCAAAAGTACATGGAAGATGAAATTATTGATACATAATATAAAGGAGAAGATGAAAAAGGGTACTTATCTATTGCATCATGTGGATAGAGAGGCAAATTCTGGCGCTGATCTGTTGGCTAATTTGGGTATCAATAATTCACTGATTTCAGAAGATATAGAAGAGTTTCCCATTAAATTTAGAAATATAATGAAGCTGGAAGCAAGAGGTATTGCTTATCTGCGATTGCGAAATGAAGAAGACGAAGATTGAGTTTTCTCTCTCTTCTGTGATAATGGAGTTAGATGACAATGAGAAGAGACGACCAGTCCAAACGGTGATATTATGGTCAATGACACTATTGGTCCCCCGAATATTGAAGAATTATTTCCTTAAATTAGGATTAAATCTAAGAGTTTTAATTTTGTTCAATCAAGCCCTGTATCTTTTAAGCTTGTTCATATTGATACTTTGTTTTTGTTTTTGTGGGGTTTTTCATCCACTTTTTTTAACCAATAAATAAAAGAGTGGGTTTTCCCCACTATTAATATAAAAAAAAAAAAAAAGAGTAACCTAGCGACCGACCCCGTCAATTTTCTTAACGATAAATTATGATCACGTTATTTACTCATTTGAATCCAGCTTAAAACTATAATTGTGGTGATAGTTAGTTTTCCAATGAATAAATATAGTGTAAATACGATTCTCCGTCCTTTCTACGCTTGAATCCTAGTTATTGCTTTGCGCTAAACACGGTTATAGAGCTGCTTTAAACGATACATTCACCAACTCTTTGACTCGAAACTTCATAATTGCTAATTAGAGATGGATAGAAAAGGTACTAAATTTTTAAGTTGAGATATATGTTTGGTCCCGATTTCGATTTGATAATTCTCATGTAGGACCAGACAGATATTTTTTTTGGTAAACCTAATACTCTACTCAACAAATCTCACGTGTAATTTGATGCCAGTTTGTTAGTAATATTTTGTCTGACTTGAATCAGTTGTAGTAAATTCAGGAAACTGACTTTAAAAATAATGGATCACAGTCTACAATAATATTTATAATAATGAGAGTTGACTCATTAATTGATGCGCCAGTGGGATTTCTATACAAATTTAAAAATAAATATTACTCGTACCTTAGATTCCCTAGGGGGAAAAGAAAAAAAACAGGACCAAATGTTATTTCTTAAGTATACTGTGTAACATTTAAGAATCCCAGTGGCGGAGCTAAAGTAATTTCTTTTGTTATTGTGCGAGATATCAGAAGACTAAAATTTTGTAACATGCTAATCTCTAAGCAGGGGTGGAGCCAGTAATTTTAAATAAAATGGACCGATATTCTACATAATTTTTTTCCATACTTATATATGAGTTTTTTCTTCGTAATGCAAGAGGTCGCTAATTTTGAAAGATTTTGATCAAAACAAATATAGATTTTTTTTTACTTTTTCATCAACATTTATCAAAATTGGAAAGAAGGGTGACTGTTTCCACCTAGAATAGTAAATTTTGATAAATGCATTCCATCTAGTCTTGTATTTATCAAAATTTACAGATATGTGTAAGATGCATTACTACTTTGAAAGTGTGGGCTGTTTTTTAATTCCAGCTCTTAAATTAAGGGGGAGAAAGTGGAATTAAAATTAAATGAAGACAGTTAAGTGAAATAAATAAAGACAGAAGTTTCGTTGTACTTTTTATCTATCTCTGGTAAACGAGACGACATTTGCCGGTTTGCCACTCTTATTACTACAAAACAGGGACAGCACTGCAGATTTAATTAAATATATCTATATCTATATCTATATATATACATATTCATAATACTTAGTACTTAATATGTACAATACATAATACATATACATATACTTGAGAGAGACTGCAAGTAAGTTCATAAGATCTTCCATCTTCATGATAAGCCATTATAATTTTACATATATTAACTTTTTTATTTTAAGACTGTGTTTTTTTCTACCACCACATTGGTTCCATTTTAATAACAGATCTTAAGGTGGGAAGAATGTGTTTTCTACATGGATTTGTTTCATTTTTGTAAACTTATATATATATATATATATATTTGTATTATTCATTTGTCATTAGTTTTTTGTTTTAATTTATAAATAGTTTCTTTTCTTGTGAGATTTGAAATTTTGATCTTTATGATTCATCATTTTGAGAAAGACCAAGTACTCATTTAAAATGAGTATTTTAAAGTTTAAACTATTTTGAGATGTACCAATTTTTTTTGTTCTTGTTGTCTTAAAACAGAATTATAGTTGAAAAATACTTAGTTTGATGTATTAATTTTCTAGGTGGCTTTCTGGAATTTACGTTTGGGTATGTGTAGTTAGAGTTTTAAAAAATGGATGATTTGACCCCTTTTATGTTTTGTAGTTGCTTTATGATGTAGAATCTTGCAAATTGGTTATTTTGTTTGTTTGTCTTTTACATGGCAAACCTCATTTTTGCCTTTTACTTTTACTTTTATAAGTTATACTTGAAGATATTTAGTTGGTTAGCTGAATTTTTTATTTTTTATTTTTTATTCTTCTTGGAAATATGTAAAAGTTCTAAGTTGGATGTACATCTTAATTTCATTATTGTAATTCCTAAATTTCTCTTAGTTAGTCATTAAACTTGGTTTGTATTTAGAAAAGTTAAATAGATCCAGCTATCAATGTGTTCAACGTGTTCAATGATACTTCATCATTACAAAATCTTGCTGGCTATATTTTGTATGTAATAATGTTACCACATTAATTCACCATATTTTTTAAAACAACCCAAGCTTATATAAGCCTACGAGATTTCATCTCCCTTGTGAATGAAAGTATGACCAATGAGTTGCAACAACATATGAAAACGATGTATGCACATCCTTTCATAAAATAGATGATGATGGGCTGGTTTGCTTCTAGTTTTAAGTTCAACTTATATCAGTTATGGTACATTTGGTTGCAAGCTTAAAACCTAAAGTTTCTCGGTTTTCTAGAATAAGTAAAGGTAGAAGTTTAAGCTGAATGAAGCCATAATTTTCTCAACCTAGAATAAGTCAGCTTATTTTTTATGTGTGTATTCAATCCTAAGATGGGGTAGTCCGATGCCGGCCCTTATTTAATGCTACCTTAACAATTAGTTTTAAAAAAAACAGATTTTAAACAATAATTGGAGTATAAGTGAAGCAATAAAAAGAAAAGTGCAAAGTTGGCAGGGTATATGATTGCTTACATACATAAACTTGCCTTTAATTACACCTTGCTTTTCAAATATTTTTATTTTCTGTTGTGTGATTTGGTTGGTAGGTGTGGAGGTTGCTTAGTAAGAGTAACCTTAAAGGGCTGTGTTTTACATAACTTATTTAGGTAATACTTAGATAATATAAAAAGAACATTGCTTTTGAATACTTAATAGTTATACAAAAGTTAGACACGTAATTGTTTTTCATATATGTATTACTCTTAAACGTTGCAGGTGTAGAAGGTGAAGTGGGGTTCTGGAGCTGAGTACAACTCTTTTTGTTTGCTTATATGCTCTGAACAAAGCGAAAATTAAAAATGCAAACACCAAAAGCTAGGTATGTAGGCTTTTCATAAAATAAGTGCTTTTTCATTTAAGTTGTTTTTCAATTTTCCTTTCTGGTGTTATGAACATGTTAATTTCCTACATGCTTGCTTGTCATGCAATTTCTTGAGGGTTTTTATTTCCTTTGCAGCTTATAAGTTATTGTGTTTACTTATAAGTTGTACATCATTGATTTGGCCATCTTTTTTTTCTTTAGATCGACTGGTGTTCAACATTTTTAGCGTTCGCGATTTCAGAATAATACTTCAGTATCTGTTTAGGGAAACAGTGTTACTACTTTGCATTGCTTCTTTTCCGAAACTAAAAGAATATTTTCCAAAACGTATTCAAATTCTGCCTTACATTAATTTTTCAATAAATTATTTCACAAGTTTTGGAAGTTTGAGCACGTTCTTTAAGTTTGAGCGAAATTTTGGAAACTTAATAGCATGTGGATGACTCTCAGAGAGTATACTTCAAAGGATAATGTTCCTTTTATCTTCTAAATACTTTTCCGACACTTTTCGTTGTAGTGATGCATAAAGCAAACTTATGTTTTATTTTCTAATAAATGTCAATGTATATATATACATTTCCGTTTTTTCTACAGAATGGTTTATATGTTCCCATTGTTTGAATTAAGCTTGATTTTGGTATTCTTGGTCACCTTCCTTTTCTTTCGGAACAGAATGGCTCTAGTTCGCGTTAACTTGATGTGGTTTCTTATTTGATTTTCTTAGTGGTGTGATGCAGTTTTCGCACGAGGAAAACTCAGCATTTTTCATATACCACTAAATGATCTATTTGCTCAGTTTGGAGTTTGGGTTATACATTTTTTCCCATTGCTAAACATTAATTCACTTCTTCCTTTTTCTTCTTTCGGAACAGAAATGGTTCTTTAGAGGCGACTTTGAAAGGCTCTCCTAAAACTGCTCGACAAGTGAAGATGCCAACTAAAAACACAAGTCCAAAAGTCACGGACCGCAGATCACCCCCCAGCCCAGCATCGGAGGTACATTTCTACTACAGCCTTTTTGCTTAAAAGTCTGCTTGCATTTGGTTGATCAGCTTAGGCGTTTTTTCGTTGCAGCTGTTAAAATCATTTGTTTTGGTGAAAAGCTAGACTGCATTTGGTTGATCAGCTAACACCTTCTCTAGTTGCAGCACTTAAAGATACATTTCAAAAAAAAAAAAAAAAAGTTTTTAAGATCAACTTTTTTGCTTCAAAGATGGACTGCATTTTATTTGATCATCTTAGGGGGTGATTAGGTTGCAATTTGAGATCAGATAATTTGTATTTTTTCTCAAAAGCTGGAGCACATTTAGTTGATCAATTAAAAGCCTTTCTTCTTTTTCGCCGAAAAAGCTCTTAAACAAATAAGCAAACCCCGCTTGCTGTCTTTTTTTTTTTTTTGCTTAAAAGCTAGACTTGTACCTTGTTGGCTGCATCTTTTTAGCAACATATACTTGAATTTTTAAGTTCAGAGAAACATGGGTTCATGCGCTTAACATTTCTAGTTTTTCTGGCCTAGAACCCAACAAACACAGGTTTTAAGCTAGTCAACCAAATGCAGTTTAGCTATAAAGCAAAACACCTAAAAGGTAAAAACCGCACTAAAAATCTGTAACCAGACAAAGCCTTCAATGTTGATGTTTTCCCATTACTTAGATTAAACCGCTACTAACATGAAACACTTTCCACTTTTCTATAAAAAAGAAACGCACTTTCAAAATGTCCGAACTGGAATCTCAACTCACTCATCTCCAAGACGAACTAAAAAGAACGAAAGAACAGCTCAACTTATCCGAGTCATCTAAGAAACGGGCCCACCAAGAGGCCGAACAAGCCAAACGCCAGTTATCCGCCATGTCAGATAAGCTCGAAGAGTCAGAAAAGCAGCTTATCGAGCTTTCAAATTGTGAAGACGGTCGTATTTCAGAGCTAAGAAAACTCTCACACGATCGAGACCGGGCATGGGAATCCGAGCTTGAGGCTTTACAAAAACAACATACTACGGATTCATCGGCTTTAGCTTTTGCTAATAATGAAATAAGTAAACTAAGAGTTGAGCTCAAAGAATCCCTCTTCGTTATTGATAAGTTGAAATCCGAGCTTAAAAGTCATGAGGAAGTTGAAATTTTAAAGAAAAACATCGAAAGTAATGAAGATTTAGAGAAGCTTAAGGTGGAACTTAATTGCGCGAGAAGTGAAGTGAGCCGATTGAAAACCACATTAGATTTGGCTGACAAAAGGTATTGTTAAAACTTAAAATTAGTGATTTTACCAGTAGGCATTGTTTGGTTGCAGCTTTCAAGTAAATCAGGTGGATTATTTATTTTAAAGAAAAAAATAAGTCCACCCAGCTTTTCGAGCTTCTAGAAATTTCAGGCAACAATCTTTGAGTTGGATCAACCTAGCTTTATTATGAACTTAAAAAACTCCAGTTTCTTGATAAAAAACCGCAACCAAGTAGACCCTAAGTTACTAAGTTGAGCAAAAGTTTAAGCTATTAATTTGGAAAAAATTTAATCGTTCATATTAATTCCAACAGATATCAAGAAGAATATATTCAAAGCACTCATCAAATTAGAAGCGCCTATGAGCTATTTGAAAGAACAAAATCCGAGTCTTCCATTAAAGAGGCCGAGTTGGAATCGAAGCTAATGAAGGCTAACAAAGAAATTGAAGTTTTAGAGGCAAACAGAATTAAAATCGAAAATATTGAAAATGTTGAAAAAAATCAAAACAAAAAACGGGATTCGGAATTGGAAGTTTTGAAGGCTTCTTTGTTGGAGAAGGAGAATGAAACGCGGTTTTTGGCTGAAGAAAATGAAACTTTGAAAACGGAAATCGAAAAAATGGAAAAGGAGTTTGGTAGGGTGAATAATGAGGCGGATTGCGAAAGAGAAGCTGAGATGAGGAAGCTGAAAATACAGTCGGATCAGTGGAGAAAAGCTGCTGAAATGGCGACGGCTATGCTATCTAATGAAAATGATGATAACAATTATCATACTATCGGAGGGAAATTAGGATTGGCTTTTGCAGAAGATGTTGAAGAAGAATTGGCCAAGAAGAAAAATGCAACAATGATGAAGAAGTTCGGTGTTTTGTTGAAGAAGGGACAGAAATAAATGCATATTTTGTAAGTAAAATTATTTTTACTAATATAATTCGTGAATTCTATTGTAATGAAAATTAATTTTTTTCCTTTAAAATATCGTCACTCCTCCACTGAATAGCCATAAATTTCACTTTTTTTTAATCATTATAGGGCTAGTTTTGGGTCAAGAATTTGAAACAAATAAGGGGGAGTTATTGAGGTTGAGAAAAAAAGTAGCTTCGTTTAGGTAAAAGCTTATAGTTTTACAGGCGAAAAAACAGAAAACTCAGCTTTTAAGTTGATCAAACGAGTGCAGTCCAACTTAAAGGTGAAAAGATAAATCTAAGATCAAGAAAGCAAAAGGTCTGAGCTTTAAAGCTGCACACCAAGCAAGGCCTAATTGTACTATTGCATTTAGTTGGACAGCTTAAAACATAAGTATCTTTTGTTGCATTTTTGGTGTCTACCAAAAAATCCTGAAGCTTTAAGTTGGACGAACACGGGTTTTTTTCTCAGCGTTAAACCAACCATATTTTTGCTTAAAAGTGATGTCAAGCAAGCCGATTTTCCGAAATTATTTGACAACTTTCCACCTCTTACATTTCTCGGTTCTATGAAAAGTGGAACATAGTAACAGAAAGCATTACCAAGTGGGGCAATGGTGTAGTCCGTGGGGAGTTGAAATAAGTTCCAGTTGAACAAGTAACTTCTATTCTAAGTTTTGTTGTATTGTTTTCCCCTAACTTATTTGGTTTTTACCTCATTACAGGTTTTGATATCGTCTGAATGTTGAGAAGGTTTTCCAGTAGAACGCGGTGGTAAAGCATGTATAGATCTCCTGTTGTTAAAACCAATTTGTTATGTACTTATCTCCAATTTAGGTTTCAATTTCCCTCCCTGAGGGGGAAAAGATGTTTAGGTATAAACAAATGTATTCGTTAGTAGCATTTATCTTCTCTTTTTCTTGTTTGATACACTGTATTCGATTTGGACATAGCAAATAATGTATCCCTTTGATCCTTTTTCGAATTGTAAATTTATGTTAAGAATAACAAGGCTGCCACTCTAGTCCCCACTGAAAGTATTTTTTTTCCCGATTTTTGGTGCGTTTTTGACTGGTGATTTTTACAACCTTGATACAACGCCGAGATGTTACTTTATGTCTGTATCACAGTGCATGTGTTATTGGCATATATTTTCCTTGTAGCATCATCGGTGTTAAATCTGATCGCCGTTGTTTGGTTAGTTGGACTCAAGGTAGTCCGACTTTCAGATATGATCTAAAATATGATTTGCAGTTTAGCCAAGTTTGGAGGAAGGTTCATCACCTTTCTAAATAAAGTAATGAGATCAGTTTATTTCATAGCAGTTTTGTTAAAACGGAACATGTTTTTTAATATTTCATTCTTCTAAACAAGTAGAATACAAATCAACTAATAGTGTCTCATCAATGTGGAACTTTCGTTATGTTTTTCTGTTTGATTGTACTTCTACATCGCAAGTTCGACAGTATTATCTTTTCGAGAAATTAGATAATTATGATTTTAACTAGTATTTTAAAGTACAAAACTAGGTTGTATTCCGTTTATAAATGGATTTTTTGTGTTTGGAAATTGGAAGTAATTGAAGTGGTTGTTTTAATATGTACATGCAAGTTAAAAAAATTAGTACCAACACATCAAATAAATTAATAGTCACAAACTACTTTACATAAGTAATTTATTTCATCCTAAATTTAATATATGAAGGTGATATTATACCTAACTGGACTTAATTTTTTTACGGAATATGATAATAGAAATATTATTTTTAATTATTTATAACTGGCCGAGTCAGATATAGAGTATTACTGTATTTTATAACTAAAACTATAAAATTATGTACGGGCAATAAAACTGGGAAACAAGACTGATGTCTCAGATCTACAGATGGATTTGAGAGAGAAATGTACAATCTGGTCCAATGACAGCAAGTCGTTTAGTTGTATTGTTTTTTTGAGTATTTTTGTTTCGTTTAGTTATATTAATGAGAATATTTTGGCAAGTTATGCTTGTGTATTTTACCTGAATTCACAATGTGTAAATATTTTGAGTTGACAGTATTGTGACGTTTAACTAAAACCATCAATCACTCATACATAGTGTCACATGAATGTCAATGACACAACTTCAAAAATTATAAAGGACTCGTGAATATGTTTTTCCTGTTTTGAGAGTTTTGAAATGGTAGGGAACTATGTAATGTGCATAGTTTCATGAATCTGAGGATTGGTCTCTTTCTTGGGTTATTTACAAAAAGATGAATTTCTTAGACTTATCTACTGTCTAGTAAAAACTCAAAAGCCTACATGTTTTCAATTTGTAATTTTTTATGGTAATCATATTACTTGAAACAGCTTATATGGGAGTAGTTTTCACATAATGAAAAATTATGTTGTTAAATATGTTATTCGATTTGAGCTGCATGTATCTAAAATCTTCAATTTATGCAGCTGAGTTTCTCATACTCGTGTTCTTATTTGTCAACCCTTATCCTGATTCTTAAGGTCGAGTTTATAAGACGTGAATTTTAATATTGAAGTCGTACCACATAGGCTGGACTATCTGCCGAGAATCGGTATAAGCTTTAAATAATTGTTGTCCGGCGAGTCACTCAAATTTCGAGTGTTTAGAACACGATGGCTGGTGTAAAGAGGCTTATGTGTGACGGTTTATTGGACCTTAATTCTTGAACATGGCAATGAGTTTGTTGAATTGACAATTTTCATTAATTATTACGCCCTCTTTCAAGATATACAGATATACTGTATATTTTATAAGTCAAAAGTTTACTATTCGTGACAATTTTGTGACGACTACATTTAGTTACTGCAAGCATTTTTAGAGACCAGATAAGTATTAGCTTTCATAAAAATATAATCGTCAATGTACCCAAAAAAACGTCAATAAATAGCAGTTTTCTTGAGATAACAATGAATTGTAGCTTTTTACTCTTTTTGTTTCTCGTTTTTTTATTTAACTCTTGTACGTGAAACAATGGGTATTGAGTTAGTTTACTCGAGATATTAATGAATTGTAACAATGGATTCACAATGTTATGAGAGGGTGTTGAGTTACTTTACATGAGACGTCAATGAATTGTAACTTCGGATTCGCCATGTTTCGATGACTGATTCTAATAGACAGTGTTATTATTATTTTAAACGCATGAGAGATTCATTATTTAATATTCATGCAGAGAAATATACAAGCAAAATAATAAAATGGACTAAACATGCATACATTGGAGTAATTAATATTTGGCTAAAACGGACTTCACCATCCCCTATGTTGAGAATTTTTTATTTATCATGCATTGTATTTTTTTTTTAATATCAATTTTAGATTTATCACCACCTAATAATTACGGAAATAAATAATTATGGTACCTTACGCCTAGCATGCCTAGCATGCTAGTGGAAGTTGAGGTGGTCCAAATATTTACAAAATGATTCTTAAGACTTGACATTTAAAAATATGAAACATTGAAACCGTATAAACCTCATTCTTAAAGATCACCAATTACAAACTTTTCTATACTCCGCAGAAGGATTATAACGAAACGCACCCTCTTGTCATTCATACAAATGTGTTAAAACTTAAACATTAGATACTAATAATGTTACTATCATGAGTATAAGTACCATAAGTGTAATACTAATATCAATATAGAATTAAAAACCATTTATAAACCCTACAGAAAATAAAACGAAAATATAAACCTCAAATCTCTCTCTCTCTCTTAAAAGTGTGCCGATATTTTTCATTTCTGAGTTTATTTTTAGAGAATTTATTATTAAACAAGTGAAATGTCTGCTGCAATTTTCGCCTCTAGATCTTCTCGTGGTATTCCCTTTTTTTAATCATTTTTATAATGCTTTGTTTATCTCTAAATTATCTAGATTATTTTTTTTCAAATGATTATAATCCCATAATTTTTCATATTTCTTAGGTGATATTAGTACTTGGATCATTATGGATTTTGGGTTAGTGGTAAATTAGGGTTTACTGTGTAGGAAAGGGGTAAAAGTGACAACTTTATACTGTTTCAGTGATAAGTTGAGATAAATTAGACTACTTTATCATTCCTAAGCATAAAATAATCCGAATTTGAGCTAAGCGTGCCCTTAATGTAACACGTAATGAATCACTAGTGATGTAGATTTTCATACTAAAATGTTAATTAGAGTATAACTTATGATGCAAAAGGATATATATGTATAAGTTATGATATAAAGGGGTATCGTAGATTGCTTTGTGCATGTGATTTATATATCCTAAAAGAGTGAAAGAAGTATAGGTATATGCTTATATTTACCAAATTATCAAATCAGTGGCAAAAATATAAGCTGAATCTTCGTTCCTAACATGCATTTGTTTGTTCGTGGTTTGATAAACTTCGCACGTCCCAGGTTCTGCTGGTTTACACAGGAGATAGATTAGTTCGGCAAAAGTTAATTACTTTTCTATTACGAATCATACAGCTCTGTAGCCGTGGATGATATGTGTATATAATATCCACTTTTTGTTCGTACTTGGTACTTATCTCTTGATACCGAGTACCTGAACATCTATAGATTTCAGAGGTCCATTACGTTGACTCCTTCCCGTACATAGCATTTTGGTATACATGTAGTCAACTCGGGTTGTTGAAACTTTATGAATTATAAAGTATTCTCTCATGACATTGAATAGGTGAGGAGTGATCTCTCCCTTATATATAGCCCAACTTATGTTACATGTAAACTATACCAACTATCGTACAAATTATCTCATATACCAAGTAGAATACGAGCTCTTTAATTACAGATGGGGAAATAGCAGTCTTTAGCCACTAGAAAGACTAGACAGAGTTTACATGGTTCAACATTTGACATCCACATAAAACTAAAGCATTCTTTGTAAGTTCCAGCATTATATCGAATTCCTCAGTTTGAGTCTTTCTAGTTAACGGGTTCACTTGATTGCATGTTTTATGTTCGAACTTTTTCAGGATACGTTTTTCGTTTATTACCTTCAAGTTTGAAATGTTGAATTGCCGTCTTAAAAGGATGCTTGTTATTTTCATCTGTTATTTTATTGCTGATATGACTATTTAGGTATTTAGTCTATAGCCTTACCCCTACTGTTTTTGGGTGTAAGTTTAAGACATTGAGTCGGACTAAATTAAGGGGTAATAAATTTGAAAATCCAGAATTAAAATCAGGAACATGAAAGATATTATAGAGATACTAAGATACTATGTGAAGTGTTCCACTATTATTCATACTTCCTCAGTTTTGTAGCTTCATCATATTCATGTGGTATCGTTACTTCATAGATTTGTAGACATTCAGGAATAGTTAGTGCATACTCCATATCTTTTGCTATTGACGTTTTTTTTTTTTTTATATAAATTAGATACTTATAGAAACGCTTTAGTGGTGAAAGCCATTGATGAAGAGATCCACTTAACCATTCCGTTTTGTTTGATATACTTTTGTTTGTACTTCGTAATATACTTTCAGTTGAATTGATTAATTGAACTATGTTGATGTGTGTTATAGATAAACATTCAGCTTTATTTTACATCCATTTCCAGTAGCAATGTTTAGCATCTGTTATCGAGACAATGCTTACTATTATAATAGACAAGTATAACCTGGATTGTGGAATTTTAATATATTTAAGCTAAAATAATGGCTTTTACATAAAAATAAACAAATTCAATGAACACGACTACCTTAGCACCAACCCAGAAACAAAGATAATGTATAACCTTTTTTTTTTTCTGGGAACTTGGTTAATACTCATTTTTTCCCT
Source organism: Primula vulgaris (assembly GCA_963920805.1). Taxonomy (NCBI): domain Eukaryota; kingdom Viridiplantae; phylum Streptophyta; class Magnoliopsida; order Ericales; family Primulaceae; genus Primula; species Primula vulgaris. Next base: position 9,629,310 of record OY987212.1, read on the forward strand.
TTTCTTTTCCCTTTACAATTTTGTTAATAGAAAATTGGCATGTGGTGTAGAAGACTGGCACCTTTGCTTTATGATTGGACATTATTCCCTTGTTTAATAACATGGTAACTTATGAAAGTATTAATGACTTTTTTTTTGTAGGTACTTTAGTATTGGCCTCTTAATGTTTATTCTATTCATGTTGCACATTAACTGTATCAGTACCCGAGTACCATGGTTTTTAACAGATGAGAATGTGTAAATTTCTCTATACCACCATCTTTGTCTTATCTTTGGCTAACTGTTTCACATATCTTGTGATGAAATCAGTGGGTCGGTCATTAATGGGTGGTTTAACGTCCAGCACTCTTGGTCTACAAAGGACGTTGGATGAAACAAGCAGCACTTTCTTGTGTCAGGTTAATTCCTATTTCTCCTATTTCTGTTTTTTCGTATGCAATAGTCCATATATTTGCTACATTCAAGTGCCAATATGCTTAATTTAATTGACTTTATCTGATGTCAATTTGTTGGCTTAGATTAAGCAAACCTCCTGCATCCTTGTCACGTTAGTTGTGTTTTAGGTTTTGAAAAGTTGTAACTCCTAAGTTTATTAATTGTTTGGACAGAGAAGTGAACAGACCGCAGTACTGACAAGCGGTTAACTTTGCTTTGCTGATCCCATATTCTCTTATAAGCTGGTTTTTAAGAGTTACTTTGACCTGTTAAGAATCAGGGTCCCCTTTTTTTTTTTAGTGTTTTACCACATTGCCTAAATACTGCTTTGTTTTGTTGGTGTTGCATTATCTTTTCCCCATATTAATTTCTTGACTGATACACAATGCTAATAACTTAAGTTGTTACGAAATGCCAGGGAATATCAATAGCTTAAATTGTATAACACGCCAATGTTGGGGTCTTTCTGTTTTTTTTCTCATATGGGAAATTGTTCAGCTATAATGTCATGGAAAATTATATTTTGTACCCGTCAATAGATGCTCCTTTTCCACCAGTAAGGCTAGACGTTATCCTTTATGCTACTTTTTGACTTAGAGCAAGACAGTGCTGCCAGTTTAAATGCCACAGTCACAAATTTGTATTGCAGTATAACTATTTATGAAGATTATTTTACTTGTTCCATCTTTCTATTTCTTTAAAGATGGTTCTTTTAGTGTACTAGATCCAAAGCATGTATAAAGAGTCTCAGGAATCTTATATCCAGGATATCGTTAAATTCCTGTCAACTTGTCCGCACTTACCTGTTTTGAAAGCTACAAGTAGTTCATATTTCATTTTGTAAACCACAAATATTAGGCTCTTTTTGAAAGCTTGAGCTTTAAATGAATTTGGAAATTGCTGCGCATTCTGCGAGTAGGTGGTATAGTTTTGAGTCTCAGCTCATAATTTCATAGGTTCCTGTGATACTGGAGCTTTTAACTTTAAAACGATTATCTAAAATCTCCGAGTTCTCTGTCATGTTCGGTTTGTGGATAAAAAAACTATCATTGAGGTATTTATCACTCTTACTTGAATTTTTGTTAATAAATGTTATGTAACTAGCCTGATCCTGGGCATAAGAAGGAGAGAGAGAAGTGTAGTTACAAATTGAAATAAGTGGGGGTCAAATGGTGATTCAGGTTTAAGGGTCTAATTCTCAGGAATTGAGAACTCAAGGGAATTCAAAATTTGAAAACTTAAGGGTATCTTACTATCTTTACAAATGTTTCCATTAAGATGGGGTTTAAGAAAGATTATTGCATATGGAATGCATCCTTTAAAAAAGTGGGCATGTCTGATGAAGATTAATTTATCCTCCTTAGCTAGTAGAACTAGAACCTAATACTGTTTCCGGCTTTCCGCTGTTTTAATTTAATTTACAAGTTCTTGTTTCAGCCTGATCATTGTTTGATTAAATCATTTTAATATGAACCAGAATGCACCCCCATATATCAACTGTTTCTGCTTAAGTCTTTCATCTTTCTCTTGAGTTGGTTTGAGAATGGATCTAAATTCCTTTGAAATCTAATTACAGAATTCCTCTCATATCAGGTAAGAACATTCATACAGATGAGAACTAACCTCAAAGTGGTGGACAACTCTGGAGCAAAACGAATTATGTGCATACAAGCTTTAAAGACAAAGAAAGGGGCAAGGTAAGACAATCTCGATGTATGTTAATAAATTTATGACTGGACTGAGCTCAGTGGAATGATGATACTAAGGTTATTTTTTTGGGACAATTTTCTGATCTTTAAAACACTTCTTACGACATGCTCCTTTAATCACAGTTCACTTTATATGCATGGTGCATTTTTTTTAACAGTAGCGCTGATTGAGTTTTCTGAAATCTTCCCGAATTTTCATAATTTCCCAACAAACCCCTGAGTTTTCAGTTGCTGCTAATTAGTCCTCTCTCTCCTTAACGACTCTATTTATTTTAGTGTTTTCGTGCATCAGCACTATTGATTGTTTATGAGAAACTCGCAAATTGGTCCCTGAAAATTTATAATTTTTACTAGACTCGCTGAGTTTTCAATTGCTGGCCATTAAGCATTTAAGCTTTGCAGTCCAGATTTTGAGCAAAAAATCTGAGCTTGAAGTTTTCAACAAACAATGCCATACATGAACCTAAGAAAAAGGCCTTGTTTTGATTGCAGCTTTTAGCAAAGAAGCCAGCTCACTCAAAATCGTTAAAATCTGGTGGATACAATTGCAGAAGCAAATTAGCTACCATTTACCATTACCAAAAAAAGCAAAAAACACCACTTATCATCTAATTCTCTCTCTCTCCTTTATTTTGTTTATTTTCTTTTCCACAAGGTTAGGGGACACTATAGTTGCATCAGTGAAGGAATCTCAACCTGGTGGTAAAGTGAAAAAAGGAGATGTTGTATATGCTGTGGTGGTGCGTGCCGCCATGCCGAAGGGCCGTTGTGACGGGAGTGAGGTTAAATTCGATGATAATGCGGCTGTACTTGTTAACAAACAGGGCGAGCCGATAGGGACAAGAGTGTTTGGGCCGGTCCCGCATGAGCTGAGGAGAAAAAAACATGTCAAGATTCTTAGCCTTGCTGAGCATATTGCTTGATTATTATGTAACTTCCTTTGTATCGTCGAGTTTAGTCAGCAGCCTCACGGTGTTTTTAGTTGCTTTTGTCTTTTTTAACACCAATTATGAAGAAAAACTGCTGGGCACTTTTGCAAAATATTGTTAGGGTTCACTTTTTGGTAGACTTCGTTGTTGCATTGTCTCTGAATTACTTATTGATATGGATGGTTGTGTTTCTACCTGGTGCAATGAATTTCCTTTGAAATAAACAATGTGTTCTGTTTAAAAAAAAACGCGTGTTCAAGTTCCTTTATCATCGATGTTTTTTTTTTGTTCTTTCTGTTTATTTTGGGATTGACAATGGAGTTATTTTATTTTCTTACTGAAGTGAGATATGTTCAGATTCTTACCTCACAGGGCATATTATTTGAAATTTCTTATATCATCAAGGTGAGTGAGTAGCCGCTTGGTGGTTTTGTTTGCTTTAGTTTTCTTACACGCTTGCTCTAAGTATTAGTAAAAGATGATCTTAGACAAAACCTTGCGCCAACCTCACCTGATTTACCTGGACCTCACTGCAACCCATGATCGTCCCTCTCTCTCCAAAAACCATCGCGAGAAGATTGTTGGCAAGTCGTCGAAGTATCTTCAGATGCATATAGGCCCCGAGTTACAAGCAGGTCATCGCCCGAAACGAATTTCTGGTTCAGCTCAATGAGAATTTTGCGCCTACATATAAATTATTGAAAGAGAAAACGAGAAAAACTCCACAATCATATCCTTAAACATCGTTCCCTTTTGACAAGATTGAGCGCTCCACGGCTATCGGTTGGAACAGTCTTTGTATTTTTCTAATTCGTTAAATATCATCCTAGTTTGATTTATTTAACAATTGAATCGAACCAGTATATGATGTCTATTAATGTAACACTTTATGGGCTATTTTGGACTTAACAGATCACTTTATGGGCCCTAAACCCAGCAAAACAAAACAAAACAAAATCTATTTTCACACACACACACACACACACACACACACACAAAACACATATATAAACACATACATATACGTATAAATCTCTCTCTCTCTCTCTATCGTTATCTGGCGGCTGCTATTTAATAACAAACCCTAATCTCACTCGAAGAAGAAATCTCTCTCTCTCTCTCTATCTCTCTCATCTGCAATCATGGGGTGATTTCTCTCTCTTTATCTATGCTCATTATTAATTTATTTACTTTTAATTGTATTTTTAAATAGTTTTGTTTATAGCTTCTAACTTACGTTTAAATGCTTTCAACTGTTTGTTTCATAATATTTTATTTATTTATTTATTTACTATAACCTCGTTCACTTCATTATTATTGAAAAGCTTCATCTAATGCTACATATTTTGAGCTTATTATGGTTCTGTTAATTCATTTACATTTAATTAGATTCTAAAGTAAATTAACTTTCTTACTTCTTTTCTTTTAACCTCTGAACTATTTGTTTTTTCATTTTAAATAAAATTATTTATAGTGGCAAAAATGAAGAAACTTTTTTAGCTTGATGGGCTTATTATATTTTATTCTGAAAATAATTAATTTATTTGCTTCTTTGTATCGATTACTGTGTATTTGTATCACAGTGATACTTAAATTTGCATAGTGAATTTACAACTAAGAACAGCATAGATTTATAATGCTATATATACCTAGATGAAAGTGTATCTGTATCATATTTATGCACAAAATTGCTGATACTTAATAAACTAGAAACAAATGTGAACTGTTTTTGTTGGCTAGTTTTTTAATATGTATGCGATACGCACTACTTTGACTACTTTGACTACTTTGAAGATTGTAAAGCTACATGTACCAAGATGAAGGTAAAAATTAACAACTGCCTTTAATCTTGAAATATGCCATATTGGCTGTAGCTAAATTGATATAGTTGAGAAGTTTTACTGGCCGGTTGTTTGTTTTCATCGACATATCTGCTTACCGAGCTTCTTACATTTTCCACCCTCTTCATGTTTCATTTTGTAAATATGTGAAATAGAAATAATAGGAAATATTAGTCAGTGTGTTGTTGAATTCCATAAAATGTATCATTTCTGTTCTGATTATGTTTAGAAGTAAGAATTATGTCATATTTTGTATTGTAAGTTTGTAAATATGCATAAACTAGTTCCTAGTATGAGGAGATTATAGAGCTACATGTACCAAGATGAAGGTCAACAAATAAACTAGATCTTTAATCTTGAATTATGCCATATTGGCTGTAGCCAAATTGATATAGTTGAGAAGTTTTACTGGCCGGTTGTTTGTTTCCATCGACATATCTGCTTACCGAGTTTCTTACATTTTCCACCCTATTTACTATTTCAATTATAAGAATGTGAAACAAAAATAATCTAAAAGACTGGTAGTTTGTTATTGAAATCCATAAAGTCACACCATTTACGTTCTATTGTGTTTAGAAGTATGAATTATCTTGTATTTTGTATTGTAACAATGCATAAAGTAGTTCCTAATTTAGAAATCAAGGTGAAATGTTATATTTCTTCGGTTGCTTCGGTACTTTATATGTACCAAGTGATGAGATTATAGGGCTACATGTACCAAGATGAAGGTCAAAAAATAAACAGTATCTTTAATCTTGAAATATGCCATATTGGCTGTAGCTAAATTGATATAGTTGAGAAGTTTTACTGGCCGGTTGTTTGTTTTGATCGACATATCTGCTTACCGAACTTCTTACATTTTCCACTCTCTTTACTTTTTAAGTATAAATATTATAAATAATTATTATAGAGAAAACTGGTTAGTCTGTTATTGAATTCCATAAAGTTGCAGCATTTTGTTTTGATTATGTTTAGAAGTAAGAATTATGTCATTTTTTGTATTGTATTTTTGTAAAGATGCATAAAGTAGTTCCTAATTTGAGTAGATTATAGGGCTACATGTACCAAGATGAAGGTCGAAAAATAAACTAGATCTTTAATCTTGAAATATGCCATATTGGCTGTAGCTACATTGATATAGCTGAGAAGTTTTACTGGCCGGTTGTTTGTTTCCATCAACAAATCTGCTTACCGAGCTTCTTACATTTTCCACCCTAATTACTTTTTCAGTTATAAAAATAATCCACGAGACTGGTCACTTTCTTATTGAATTCCATAAAGTCACATCAGTTATGTTCTGATTATTTTTATAAGTAAAAATTATTTCGTATTTTGTATTGTAGCAATGCATAAAGTAGTTTCTAATGTAGAAATCGAGGTGAACTGCCATACTTCTTCTGTAGCTTATTTCTTTATATGTACAAGAAGTGATGAGATTATTGGGCTACATGTACCAAGATGAAGTTCAAAAAATAAACAGTATCTTTAATCTTCAAATATGTCATATTGGCTGTAGCTACATTAACTACATATCTGAGAAGTTTTACCGACTGGTTGTTTGTTTCTATCGACATCTGCTTACCGAGCTTCTTACATCTTCCACCCTCTTTAATTTTCATATTTAAATATGAGAAATAAAAAGAATACAAAAAACTAGTTAGTTTGTTGTTGAATTCCACAAAGTCGAGTCATTTTTGTTCAGATTATGTTTAGAAGTACGAATTATTTCGTATTTTATATTGTAACAATGCAGTAATAACTAATTTAGAAATCGAGGTGAACTGTTATATTTTTTCTGTAGCTCCGGTCTTTATATGTATAAGTGGTGAGATTATAGGGCTACATGTACCAAGATGAAGGTCAAAAAATAAACTGCATCTTAATCTTGAAATATGCCATATTGGCTGTAGCTACATTTACATATCTGAGAAGTTTTACTGACCGGTTGTTTGTTTCCATCGACATATCTGCTTACCGAGCTTCTCAAATTTTGCGTGCTCTTTAGTTTTCTTATTATCAGTGGTCCAAATGAATATAATGTTTATATCTGCCTAGTTTGTTCTTAAATGCTCTACAGTGCAATCCGTTATGTGCTGATTATGTTTAGACGTATACAACTATTTTCTGTGCTGTATTGTTGTGTATCTTTTGTCTTTCTATTTACAAGTAAGAAAATACTAGGCTGCATGTACCAAGTTGAAGGTGAAAAGTACTTTTAATCTTGAATTATGCTATATTGGCTGTATCTCAATTTAAAATTTTATATTGCTAAGAAGGTTTACTGGCCAGTTATTTGTTTCTGTAGACAGATCTGCTTAACAAGCTTCTCATATTTCCCATTCTGTGTTCTTTTTAAAAAAATAGAAGAAATGGATTACCCTTTTTAGTGTCTTGGGACACGTACAAAAGCATTATCTAGACGTCGTCTATTTCTAACGACCACTCCATTACGTTCGCAAATTATTTATCAGGTCAAAAGAATTTTTTTGTCATTTGTTAGTCTGCAAAGGTTTTCATGGTGGGTTTGTTTAAAATAGTGTGTAATATCATGTCTTGTAAATAAGTGCACCTGTCCCAGGCTCTGCCCTTCAGAAAATTGAATTTTTTTGACGGTGTTTAGCCTACTTATTATGGACTGCAATAGCTTTCTTAACTTTAGTTTCTTTAACAAGCCTTTTCCTTTACTTTTAGTTTTTTATAAGCCTCTAATTGTGTTTTATGTAATGAATATGGTCTAACGACATGTTTTTTCTAAATATTATTTTACAGGAAAACACGTGGTATGGGAGCAGGGCGCAAGTTGAAGAATCACCGCAGAAGTCAAAGATGGGCTGATAAGTCATACAAAAAATCTCACCTTGGTAATGAGTGGAAAAAGCCATTTGCTGGTTCTTCCCATGCTAAGGGCATTGTCCTTGAGAAAATGTAATAACTTTTCCATTCTCTCGTTCCTTGCTTCTAAAATAGACAATCTGTTTTACAACTTCTCCATCAAGTTCCCTAAATTTGTGTTAAAAGCTATTTTAGGTTTACAGAACAACTTTTTATTTACTCAAAACAGCTACTTCCTTGTCAACCCCCATCTAATGCCATTGTGCCTGATAATATGTAAAAAAAATCCAGTCTTTCATTCGCTTGCTTGTATGCAAATTTTTCTGATACACATTTAAGTGTTGTTACTGAATTGATTTTTGCATGTGCAGAGGCATTGAGGCTAAGCAGCCCAACTCTGCTATTCGTAAGTGTGCCAGGGTGCAACTTATCAAGAACGGAAAGAAAATAGCCGCCTTTGTTCCTAATGATGGTTGCTTAAACTACATTGAAGAGAATGTAAGTACATTTTCAAATGCTCCCATCTGTCCCATAAGGATAGTCCACTTCCTTTTTTGTACAGACTAATAAACTCAATTAGGCCTTGTTTGTCTGCAGCAAGCTCAATTTTTTTTTGTTTTTTGCTTAAAACTGGTCCACCTCGTGTTAATGCATTTTGGCCTTCCAACTTTATTCCCAACCTCCAGGTTCGGCTAGTTTTCTTTAAAGGTGTCGCATACAAGCCTATTAAATTATTAGGACAATAACTTCCGCTCTTGCTTTTTCTCAAAATTTCCTTAATTCCCACAAATTATAAATTCCAGCTTATAGTTACTGGGTAACATGCCCACAACATAGTTTTAATAGGGAAACATTAGTGAAATAACATTTAGGAAATTCTCGACATTGAAAAATATGCAAAAGAAATTCAAGACTATTTTGTGGGGGGATGGAGTGTTATCACTTATACATGTAAATATGTAATGTTGTAGGACGAGGTGTTGATTGCTGGATTTGGAAGGAAGGGTCATGCTGTTGGAGATATTCCTGGTGTTAGATTCAAGGTTGTCAAAGTTTCCGGAGTTTCTCTTCTTGCCCTCTTCAAAGAGAAGAAAGAAAAGCCAAGATCTTAGAGAAATTATGCAATTACATTATATTTCGCCCTTTTCATAATTTTGTTTGAAGTATAAGAATGCTATTTTAGCCGAGTTTTCTTAAACACGGTTACTGCCTGTACTGGTTAAGTTCAATTGTAACCCTTTTGGTGTTCTTCTGTTACTCTAATACCATGGATTTGAATGTAGAACAATTCCACCATTTTATGTATTATTATGAACTCGCATAATATGAGTCTAAATCACTCAAAATTTTCCTATTAAATTTGTACAAAAATAGACCAACTATCACTTGTTCAAATAAATATTCCAACAACTACCCATTTCTCTATTATTTTTGTCGTCGTTACTCAATGATTCTACATTTATATGTAAGTAAATTTAAATAAGAGACAATTATTCATATTTTTGATGGTCAAGTCCCAAAATATTTAGCGAAAGCATTATGATTTCCTTAATATTTACGAGTATAGTCGTGCCTAAAACAATTAATTGTTTCATTAATACAACTTTTTTTCTCTTCATATACTAACCTTTTTTTAGTAAGGTTGTGCTGCCCACAAGGTTTCACATATGTAATGTTTCATTAAAAATGGATTTTCCGATATAAAAACTCACTTTGTGAGTTTTCCAATTGAGAAAAAGGTATGCTCGATTTAGCAATTATCTTTAATTAAAATGGAATTTGCTTTAAATACGCAGACAAAAAGAGTATATAACAAAATATTCAATCGACTATGTTATCTTGCCCAAAAGATTAGCACTTCTTATGGAGAACTGCTTACATATCTCTATCAAGCAGTGAATCGAAAGAGAAAGAATAGACTTATCTCAGAACCATCTGAAATTTTTACTGATGAAAAGAAAAAAATGTACAGAGAACAGAAGAAAGTGCACAAATCTCAAGCTCTTTATTACATATGAAAAACAACATTATTCAGTCATACAAGAGGTCCAAATTGACCTTTTAGGGTGATGCACATCTCGAACATACATACTCTTGAAGCAACTCTTACACTGTTCCTAAACAAGAGAGGACTTGGACTTACACTTCTTCCTACAAAAGAAAGGAAAAAAAAAAACTAAACCACAACAACACATACTCGACAGTACCTTATTTCACAAGAAGTCGCCATTTTGACAAGCGGTTTTCTTGAAGTTTGGAGTTGAAATTGCTGAACATTAGATAGCAAGACTAGTTCAGAAATTAGTATCCACATTAGCCTTTGTGGTTGCTCTCTACAGCACAAGCTAAATTAATACTGGAGACCTCTTTGTAACAGCCACCAAGATCAAATTAAGTACCAATCTGATAATCTGCTAATTGGTATTATTAATATTTATTCAGGGTAAAAGTACGAAAGGCGATAACTGACCAAGGAAGGCCCAAATATGCTAAACCTTCCGGTACTTTTATAAGCATTTTCAGCATCCAAACGCCTCTTAAAAACAACTCTTGCACGTCTCAACCTCTTCAAAACCTCGGTATTAGTTTTATTCAAATCTCCATAGCAACTAAACACATGGTGCAAGTCCGATTTCGAAGGCACCGAGTCCACATCAGCAAAGTACAGAATCACTGCTGTCGGTGTGTAGTCTCTTTTCTTTTCATCATCTTTATAACCAGCACCATTAGTCTCTCTGTCAATTATGTCAGATTCCAAATTATTTTCAATTATGATATAATTACCAGTCCCTTGAGAGAATGAATTTCTATAATCGGCAAAAAAGCCGAATAAAGGAGTCAGGAGGGTACACCCTTTCATAGGGTCTGTGGCAGTTATATGAAGCTGCGAGAGCATGTCATTTGGCGAAGGGTACTCTATCGGAATGAGCTTTTTTCTTTGAGATTTCTGAAAAACTTCATTTTCTTCTGCAGGATCGTAAATATAATCACCGTCCTCACTATATTTTGTGTTAGCCTTCCGTTTTCGGGATGACCCTCGTTTATTACCTTCAGGAATCCAAACATCCTCCTTGACGACTCCCTCGGAGTCTTCTCTCTCCTCCAATACAAGAGAGTCAACATCCTCCTCCTCCTCTTTCTCTTTATATTTAGTGCTGGGGTTTCTTTTACGCAATGAAACTCCTTTGTTTTCCTCTTGGAAAATACCCTCAAGATCTTTTCTCTCTTTCAACCCATGAGCATCAACCAAATTCTCATTTAGTCCTGAGTGAGTTTTAGTTTCATCCTTCCCATTTTTTGAGAGTGATATCTTTTTCGGGGAAGACACTACTACATCCTCACTAACTCCCTTAAAAGAGACAACATTCTCCTTTGCCAATTCTGTGCGAGATTCACCTTCATCCTCATTATATTTAGCTTTTGGCTTTCGTATTCGCGATGAAATTCCTTTGTTTCCCTTGATACCCTTTACATCCTTATACGCGTGACTCTCATCCACATCAAATTCCATTAACCAACTATGAGGTGTACCCTCAGCCTCCCGATACTTAGAGTTTGGCTTTCTTTTTCGAGATGATATTCTTTTATTTCCCTCCTCAATATTGCTCATTTCCTGAGTGGCTCCATCGAAATCATCGTCAGCCGATTCAGCACTATCATCCTCACTATATTTCAAGTCTGATTTTCGTTTTTGCAATGAATTTCTTTTAATACTCTTCGGAACCCAGCTCCCATCCTCATTATCTTTCTCAGAATCTGATATCTCCTTAAACACCTTTTCGTCAGCCATATCTCTCTTTAACCCACCCAAAACTGTTAACTCAGGCAGCTCAGAGGCACCCTTCCAACGTTTAAAAGCCAACAACTGGGTACGACCCATAGCAAAATCCATATCGGTCTCATCACAAGGACATAGGGCCAAACATTTTAAATCTTTGACGAGTTTTGCAGGTATAAAAGAACACGAACTTGAAAATTCATCACCCCCTTCTCTTTTACTCGATTTTTCACAAATATCTGCACTGGTATTATCACAAACTTCCTTCGACAAGCATGAAAATTCCATTTTCTACAAGAACATGTAGTCTTAGTTACCAAAAAGTCATTTCCTTAAAGCCGTTTTTTCCCTCTTTGGCAGAACTACAGATGATAGAATAACTTCCCGAGAAGCTATGTTTCATTCGATCTGAAAAATCTGCTCTATTTTACTCTTCCATATAGAGCTAGCTCGGAACCAAGTTTGCTATCCATGATTTTGTTTTACTCAGAGCCTGCAGATAATATCCACCAATCATGTCAGAAAACATCACACTCATAGTTGATATGATAACATAGATATTGTTCATCATGTCATAAAGATTTATTACCTAGTTGGTTTGATAGGTTTGCAGTATTTAGCTCAGCTTATTTGTTTTTCCACTCGCATCTTGTTATTTTTGTGCTTATACGTTGCAGCAAATTTGGCTGGCCAGTTGAAAACCATTTTTTCGTATCGTTTCTAGTTATAGAAGAGCTAAATTTTTAGCTAAGATAAAATCGATTTTTTTTCCAAATTTCTTAGAACAGCTAAAAAGACTTCAGTGGTTCAGGCTTGCTCTACTAATAAGTCCCCAACATTAGCAGTAATACTAATATTATTTACTTCATTCACCAAAAAAATTCAATACAAGTAATAAAGAGCTTCATTTCTAGAATGAAATGATCATATGCTAAAATAAATTCCCCCAAAACCATGAATTCAAATTTTAATAATAGTCCAATTTCTTAATAAACACGATATTGGACCTTTTAAATCACAAAAATACCGTCACAGACATAAAATTTGGTTTATGATAAAGTCGTTTTAGTGTGTTAAGGATACGCATGTACCCCATAATTAAAAAAGTTATTAATTAAAGTTCACTATTAATAATGAATAAGAGGTCAAAAAAAATATTTCAACATATTTCAACAACCCATTTAAGATCAACTACTTTGTGATAGAAATATGATATAGTGATCAATTATGAGAACTATTGAATTGGGCCCGTTTGACATCAGTTTTTTTTGTCAAAAAGCTGCTTTTATAAAGTAATAAAAAAACTTACTTAAAAAAGCAGCAGGGCACCACTCTAACTCTTTTACTTGTAAGTGACTTATAACTTATTTTTATTGATAAGTCATTTGGTCTCTTATTTTAAGTTATAAATGAGTTATAGATATGCAAACAGATTTTATTAGAAAGTTTTTTTTTTGGGAAATTTAATGTGAAAAAACTAAAAAAACTGTGAATTTCTAGCTTCTTAGCTTTTGAACTTTTTTAGCTTTTTTGACCCAAAAGGTAGATTTTTAAAAGCTAAAAAAACTGACATACCAAACACTTATGGATATTTTTAATCAAAAAGCCAAAAAAAAAACTAAGAAAAAAGTTGTTGTCAAACATGCACATAACTATGAGTACTATTGGAGTATTAATTTAGCACGAATTCATATACTATGCATACTAACAACTTGAAAGAGTACAATATCATGTGTGTATATATATATATATATATATATATGTATACAAATGTAACACAGTTATAGAATATTGCTAAATTAGGGTTTTACCTGATTTCGAGATGCTACTTAAGAGTGAAGAGAGAGAGAGAGAGAGAGAGAGATTACTTTACTTTAGTTGGATTTATTTATTGTAGTTCTAGCTTTTTATGGGTTTGTTTGTTTGGGTGTATATTTTTAGGAATTAAATTGACTTAACTTCTTGGACTCTAAAAAGTTAAAATGATACTTTATTTATTTTTGAAATAAGTTAAAAAGATAAATGATATAACCATTCAAAAAAAAACATGGGTGAATTTTTTGTATTGATTTATACGAACCTATTAATTTTTGAATCGAACCAAACAAGTTGGTATCGAAAGTTCGGTATACCGATTTTTCGATACGGTACAACCAAACCAAACTTTAAAAGTTGGTTTGCTTTCCGTATCCATTTCGTATGTTTCGTATAATACTGAACCGAATCAAACATTAAAATTATAAAATATATAGAAATTTACACAGTCATAACTTACAAATAAATTGTGTTATAGTTTAGTTTAATTTTACTCACAACTTATTTTCATATCTATGAAGTCAAATACAATAATTTCGTGTTTTTTCATTTTTTTGTCTCACGTTTTAAAATAATTATTAGTGTTTACTATTTTAATCAAGTTGACGATAAATGTAGCAAATATAATAATAGTTGTACAAATTTTATTTTTTATAAACTTTTTTGCTATTTTATTGTTAACAAAAATTGTATTTTAATAATAGTAATATTTCGGTATAAAACGGAAAACGGAACCGTACTAACCGAAAAAGTCGGTATACCAAAAGTTCGGTATACCGACTTTTTCGGTTCGGTTATGGTATATTTTTTTTCAAACCAAACAATTTCGGTTCGGTATTGCTATATGATCAAAAAAGTCGGTATCGTACCGAAATCATTCCTATAAAAAAACTTACACGGGTTAAGTGTACCAATAATTTTTGTTACGATATTGAAATCATATTTTCATGTAATTGATAATTGTTACGTCTAATCCGACATGTCAACGGATAATATTTTTGGTTAAGGTTTTCAGGTAATTATAACAATAGTCAAGTTAAAATGGTATTTAAACACTGGAATTTTCGTGGATGGCCGATATTGTATTTAAATTTTTTTATACCATATGTTTTTTTTGTAACATGCAAGAAGGAGATCTGAAGATTTTGATCGATACAAATAAATAAATAAACTTATTTTTTTTATGCCATATATATATATATATATTTTTTGTAGTTACTTCTTCATCAGTCACTAATACTCGTGGCATATTTGTTTGGTAAGCAATGTTACTTTTACACAAGTTGATGTTTGACAACCACTATATAAGTCCAATTAAACTATACTGCTATGAAATTAAAATTTGATAATTACGAGTGCATTACATGTATATATTATTTGGTGACTTTCCACCAAAAGAAACTTTAATATTACTATAGTACACTTTTACAGCTCTATGAAATAAAAAGGTACTTAGTATATTTGCTATTATAGTGATTCAAATCATGTGTCATTGTACATTTGTACTTTAAGCATTGATGATGCATAAAATGTACCGTTTAGTTTTATTAGTGGTGAAAGTGTTTAATACCATTACATTTTACTTCACATTGCTTATCCCATTTTTTTTTTCATCCCGTGTTTATTTTTCTTTTTTAATCGTACTATCAGGGATAATATTAGTCATATATCAATTTTTACAAGATTTTTTAAATAAAGGTTTTGGATCGAAACTTTTTTAAGTTCCAGTCACTCGGCCAATAAAAAGGAGCTTAAAAGCTATTTTTAAGCTTAAAAAATAACTTATAATCTATAAGAAAAATATATTAAAATGTAAAAAAAAGCTTAAAATTAAATTTTAACTTTAAAAAAAGATATTATAATCTACACGAAGAAATATATCAATGTGAAAAAATAACTTAAAAGCCATTTTTTTTTGTTTTTTTAGTATTTGTTTAAATTATTAAAAAAAAGATACAAAAAATTTATGAAAATAATATTTTTTTTTATCAATTGTAAATTGACCTACAATTAACAATCTTATAAGAATAGTTACATATGCATAAAAATATTATTGAAAGTTGACCTTCCACCAATGAGGCAACGGCATGCCTACTATTTTTTTAGATCATTTACTCTTAGAGTTTAATGTATTCACATCAATTTTAGGATCAGTTAAGATCATTTAATCTTTAACTGGGATAGTTTACTACAGTAGTATTTGTGAGAATTGAACAATGACATTTTTTTACTTTCAAATCAACTTATGCATTCTATAAATCAATATCCTTACTTTTAAGGCAATTGAGCAACTTACGAAGCCAGACATAGTATATGGACGGTATTAAAATTTAGAATATAAAAATGAGTGGTGTCAAATCATCGTTTTTGACGTGTTTTAGTGTAAATACACGGTCAAAAACTGAAAATTTCATAATTTTCAGAATTATGTGAGGTGTCGTCGTCCTCGATGGTATGTATTTAGTTTTCTCTTATGAAGTGATAGTATATTAACACTTCAATATAGTGGCGGAGCCCGGATCACTGAGGGGGTGGATTTTGAAATTTCAATATAGAAGCTAAATAACTATTTCGTTGATATTTTTTTTGTCACTGTAAAAAAGTTTTTTGAAAATAGGAGGGACTGTAACACTGACAGCTCCCACCTAGCAATGAACAACCAAAGAGAGAATAATAGTGTTATTTTCCCAAGTATAGACTCAAAAACTAAAGAATAGTAATGTCAGACAAATATCATTAGAAGAACTGGCGATAGTTTATTAAAATACTAGTAAATCGTGCCCGAGGGTTACGTATGCGAAGCATTGTGCAATTAAATGATAGAAACAAACTAAGTTTCTGTGCTCGCATCTTTTAAATAACCAACTGAAATCTCAGTGGTAGTAACATAAGTTTCTGTAATGTAGCAAATAGCAGTATGGGAAATTTTATAAAATTACTAATCTAAGTTTAGCTACTTCGGCACACCAAGCTTTCAAAATGATTAAAGAAAAGAAATTTGAGTCGTATTAGTTTTGCATGCTGTATTACTGACTTTGGCATTCACAGGTCACAACTATCTAGTAAACAATAGCACTGCGATTATCATAATCACCGATTATTACATGTTTTGTTCAGATGAGTGCTCCCAATCTGAGTGCTTGAATCAAAGTAACAGCTAAAACTAGCTTAATTCTGTTTTAAAAGTTCAATCTAAGATAGTATCTTAAATTATCTCAAACTCTGCTAATGATAGCGCTTCCATTCTCTGGCGCTTCGCCCTTTTCTGATCTCTCTTGGTTGCCTTGGAACTGTCACAAAAACAATTAACAAAGAAGACGAAGCTGGAAATACGTTTGGTTGACCAGTTTCAAGTAGGATGAACATATGCTTTTATTAACCTCATTATTACTTAAAAGTTAAAATATGCAACCAAACAAGTCCTAATCTACTGGTCTGACATTGCCTCTGTATTACCTGCACGAGGAGACACGAGGCTCTCAAGAAATGTTGGCAGTAGAAAGTAAAACATACGAATACTGCCCATGAATGTTTGTTTTCTTAGGTGAAATGGTAGTTGTGACATTACTCGTACTAAGCGCCTAAATTTCCTTTTACGCAAGACAATAAGTTCATTGTTCTCCAAAATGCAAAACCGAAAAGAGTACTTGAGATCTTTCCACTTCTCAAAGTGCTTCGGCCATGGGAATCTTACACGTGGCAAAGCAAATACCTTAATCCAAGACTCTTTAACTCCGTATTCTTTCATAACCCATATGTACATTTGCGTCCCTCCGAAATGAAAATATTGACATACCTGTTGGAAAAACTAACATAAATGATTAAAAAAATTCCAAACTAATGATTCGAGGTATTTTGTAGAAACAATAACTTAGCATGCCACGAGCCTCTAGGTTATCAATTCAAGTCTCCACGAATAAACTGCTGTCAAGGTTGAGCTTTTCTGAATCTTTTAAAAAGAAAGCTAGTAGTTTTTTATATCCGAGTAAACTCAACTTTTTAATTAAAATGTCCAGCTCATTTGCAAAAAATTTGTAACCAAACAAGCCCTCAAAGCTGCAATAAGAAAAACCAAGATATTCTCTATTTTTTAAAACAACATGCATAAGACCTTACTAGAATGAGCGTGTCTTGCATATGACGGCCAATCGTGGCATTTTAAATGATGAAAAGGTTATGTCTGCCAACAATTTTAACTTTTAGAAAAAAGGTAACTTAACTATGCAAAGCAATCCTTTAAAAAGTGAAAGAGTCGGGAAACACAGATTGTAGTCATAGAATATATCTGGCAATGAAAGATCCGCAAAGCTCTCGGTTTTAAAATCAAGAGTGTGGATTGTGTAACTACAGCTACACCAGAACGATTTATAACTCGAAAATCGGTAAGACCTTGTATTGTTTTACACGAATTAGTCTCCGGTGACCACAACTTTGCTACAAACCCGAGTGGGATAAAATTGTTGTATATTACCACGATCTTGTAATCATCACTATTCTCATCATAATAGAAACCATAACACGAAGAATAACTAAATAAATCCTTGTTATCATCGAGTAACACTGTATTGCATTGTCCCGAAGAAGGATTCCATAATATTATTTCTTGTATGTTGGTGACGAAACATATGCATAAACCGACAAAAGAATGTATAATATTCATGTTGTAAGGGAAATCAAGCCATGTCGTTTTGTGTGAAGATTTACGTAATATAGAGCGTAACGGGAATGACATCATCGGTGAAAAAAAATGATCACTCCCCGTGAAAAGAACTCTCTGATTAGCATAGTCGTCGTCATTATGTGTTTTCTTGAAATGAAGTTTTGCAAAATGGTTACTCAAATGAACCTATGCCAAGATTTGCCAACACACTTTAGCCGAATGACAGACCTGATCGATAATCTCGAGAGGATATCTAAGATGATGTCATTGGGCAGTATAAGCTTTTCCACATAGCTTGTGGGCCCACCCAGGGCGGGCATAAGACAAATAAGACAATTAACTTAGGCGCCGGTCCCTGAATAGGTGCGGATTTTTATATATATATATATATTTTTTTACAGAAAATGGTCGTTTTTACACTGTGATACACAATACACGAAGAACCTACATTATTTGATGGTCTATTTTGTATAATGTAAAAGACAATACTTTATTTTTACATCTAAATAGCTCATATTTTATAATTTTACTAGTATTTTTTTTAATATCACGATATGATTTTTTTCAAACAAAGTTAAAAAAAATGCCTACTTTTTTTTCTTCGTATTAGGTGTAAAAAGTCACCGGAACGGCACTGGGCCCACCTCCAGCCGATTTTAGTCATGGCCAGAAAGAGAATTTATTGAATGAATAAGGTTTCATTATATTATAAACAAGATAGTGTTAACGGAATTTTTGTTCTCTTGTAACGAGATATCCTTTTTCGTGATAAGATTGGGATGATTAAAGAGATTTTTGTGCAAGTTAAAATTTACCAGTTTTGATCAGTGCTTATCTTATGACCTAGTCTATTGATCTTTGAATATTTTCGTAACAATTTGAGTGTGATAAATCTAATGGTCGTCATACTACTTTTAAGCCTCTGTTACTTTCACTTGAACTTTGAAGTGTTAATAAGTAGTCCCTTAATTATGAAAAAATTCATTTGGAAAAAATGATAAAAGAAACGGTTTTCTTAGCAACATTTTCCGATTTTAAAATACGTAGCTACGGTGGGCAAATTAGGAGATCATCCAACATAATACATGTATACATGTATGAACGGTTTTCTTATAAGTTTTAACATTCTTTCCCCCACCCCCACTTTCACCCCCACACACGTACCGACTATTACATGTATTATATGCCGTATTAGTTATACCAATAATACCTATGCTTTGGACTATTTATACTCTTGTTAATAGTACATGTTTACCCTATCCAATCTATCAGACTAACATATCTTATAACTATCATTCAAATATCAATGTATCACTATTATTTTTCTCTCTGTTTAAGTTCAAATCTTCTGCCCCATTTCTCTACACCCTTTCGTGCCCCCTTGCTTATTTTATCCAAAAAAAATTTCTAAAAAACTTGAAAAAAATTGTACAATTACTATAATACATGTATCAATACATTCCAATAATTATTTTTAAAAGAAAATTCACACAAAATTTATTTTGGAATAAATGAATAAATTAGTGTAAATTAAACATTGAATATTAAAAAAATTGTTTAAAACAATATTATGTTCAAATGTTTTAAAATTTGAATACAATATAATATAAAAGTTTATAAAGTTGCGGTATAAGTTGTGAAAATTTAAAATTTGAGTAAAAATAAGTAAGGGGGCACGGAAGGGGATAGAGAATAGGAGGTAAAAGATTTGGACTCCTAAGTTAGAGCGTTTATAACTTAGAACATACAACTTTCACAAGTAATGCTATCATATATTTACACAAAAATAAAATCTACTTCATATATAATCATTATGTTCATAATCTTTTTAATTTATTATTATATCTTCATATTAATCTAATTTTTTATGTCATAGGAAATCTTTGTAGCTACATATTTGAGGATAATCTTTATAAAATATGACGGTTTCAAAATAGATCCACTATCTTTGTAAATAGACTGCGATAGAGTTTGTTTAATAAACAGGACATCTTATTTTCTTTAAAAAGATGAGAAAAGATAATAACTTAAATATAAAATATTTTTACGTAAATCTTCATAAATCTCTTTTGAACATTGCATACTTTATCACTTAATATATTCTCTTAACTATGGTTGCAACCGTGGTTATAACTTCACACGTAAACATAAAACTGTCTTAACAATTAACGCTTAACTTAGATTACTTTGATCAAGCCAATTAACAACAAAAAGTTCATTAGGTCACAAATATGGACCTAACACACAATAACTTAAAGATCAGTTAAATTTATTTAGTTTTTTTACTAGTTTACTAGTATTTGTGAGTATTTTTAGAATCAACATATGTATTCTATAAATCTATTTCCGTTTTGAGGCAATTGAATAGTATTCAACACTCGAATAGAAATTGAAGTTTTTTAGCAAATGAAGCCACTAGATGAACAACCAAAGAAAAATAGAGTTATTTTCCCATGTTAGACACAAAAACTAAAGAATAGTAATGTCAGATAAATATTATGAGAAAAACTGTCGATACTTTTTTAAAATATGTATTGTCGTCTATTAAATAACCAACTGAAATGTGGTGGTAGTAACAAAAGCTTCTATAATGTGTAGATAGCAGTATGGAAAAGTTTATAAAATTACTACTGAAGCTTCTATAGGTGGTAGTAACAAAAGCTTCTAAGTTTGGCTGCTTTGGCACACCAAACTTTCAGTATGATTGGAGGGAAAAAAATGGAATCGTATTCTATACTACTGAATTTGGTATTCACAACCACATACAGAGTAAATAATAGCAATACGATTATCATAATCAGCAAGCATTACATATTTTGTTCAGATGAGTTTTCCCAATCTGAATACCTGAAGCAAGATATTAAGATACCTTGATTCTTGAATCAAAGTAACAGGTAAAACTAGATTAGTTCTGTTTTAAAAAGTTCAATCTGAGATATTATCTTAACCATGTCAAACTCTGCTAATGATAGCGCTTCCATTCTCTGGCTCTTCGCACTTTTTTGATATCTTCTGCCTTAGAACTGTCACAAAAACAATTAACAAACTGCATAAGCTTTGGAACTAAGTCATTTAATTGCATGTTATAGCTCTTTTTCATTATTTTTTTAAAAGTTGACCAATTTCAAGCTGGATGAATATTTGCTTTAATTAACCTGATAATGATTATTACTTAAAAGTTAAAAGATGCAACCAAATAAGTCCTAATCTACTGGTCTGACAATGACTAAATGTTGTTTCTGTATTACCTGCACAAGGAGACACGAGGCTCTCAACAAAAGTAGGCAGTAGAAAGTAAAACACACGAGAAGTAGCCACGTATGTATGTTTTATTATGTGAAATGGTAGTCGTGACATTAGTCGTACTAAGCGCCTAAATTTCCTTTTATCCAAAAAAATAAGCTCATTGTTCCCCAAAATGCAAAGCCGTATAGTGTACTCAAGAAATTTCCGCTTCTTAAAGTGCTTCGGCCATGGGCATCTTACTTCTGGCAAAAGAAATATCATAGTCCAAGACTCTTTAACTCCGTATTCTTTCATAACCCATACGCTTATGTTTTGGAAAAAATGATTTTGACATACCTGTTGAGAAATAAAATAAATGATTAAAACGTGTTCCCAACAAACGATTCGAGTTATTTTTGTAGAAACAATAACTTATCCTGCCAAGAGTGTCTAGGTTATCAATTCAAGTCTCCACAAATAAACTGCTCTCAAGGTTGAGCTTTTCTGAATCTTTTAAAAAGAAATCTAGAAGCTTATATAGCCGAACCCAACTTTTTGTCAAGATGTCCAGCTCATTTGCAATAATTTTGCAACCAGACAAGCCCTTAAAACTGTTTTAAGAAAAATCAAGAGATTCTTTCTTTTCTAAAACAACATGATTCTTCCTAGAAAATTAGGTCGAAATTATAATGAGTGTGTCGTGCATATGACGGCAAATCGTGGAAATAATTTAAATGATTAAAAAGTTATAACGCCCCCTGCCAACAATTCTAGGTTTAGTAAAAAGGTAACTTAACTATGCAAAGCAATCCTTTAAGAACTGTCAGGGTCGGGATTTTCTGAGGGTAGTAATAGATATCAGGCAATGAAAGTTCCGCAAACTTCTCGGTTTTAAAATCAAGAGCGTGGACTGTGTAATTAACATTTCCCTGAATATTATAATAAATGAATTCACGACTAGTCCAATGAAGCTTCCCGTTTACAGCTACACCAGGACGATTTATAACTCGAAAACCGGTAAAACCTTGTATTGTTTTACACAAATCAGTCCTCGATGACCACAACTTTGCCACAAACCCGAGTGGGGTAAAAATGTTATATATCACCACGAACTTGTAATCATCACTATTCTCATCGTAATAGAAACCATAACGCGGAGAACAACTAAATGGATCCTTGTTATCATCGACTAACACTGTATTGCATTGTCCCGAAGATGGATTCCATAACATTATTTCTTGTATGTTGGTGACTAAACATATTAAGCCATTGCATGAACCGACAAAAGAGTCTATAATATCCATGTTATACGGGAACTTAAGCCATGTCGTTTTGTGCAAGGACTTCCGTAATATAGAACGGAATGGGAATGACATCATCGGTGTAGGAAATTGATAACTACCCGTGAAAATAAGAACTCTCTGATTAGCATAGTCGTTGGCATTATGTGTTTTCTTGAAATGAAGTTTTTTAAAATGGTTACTCGAAAGGAACCTATGCCAAGATTTGCAAACACACTTTAGCCGAATGACAGACCAGGCGGATAATCTGGAGAGGATATCTAAGATGATGTCATTGGGTAGTATAGGTATTGGCGTCGACGAAGCTTTTCCTCATAGCTTGTGGGCCCATCTCCAGCCGATTTTGGTCATGGCCAGAAACAGAATTTGTCAAATGAATAAGGTTTTATTATATTATAAACAAGATAGTGCTAACGGAATTTTTTTCTCTTGGTAACGAGATATCCTTTTTCGTGATAAGATTGGGATAATTAAAGAGATTTTTGTGCAAGTTAAAATTTACCGGGTTTGATCAGTGCTTATCCTATGACAGTATGACCTAGTCTATTGATCTTTTGAATATTTTCATAACAATTTGAGTGTGATAACTCTATTGGTCCTCATGCTTGCATACTATATTAAGTTTTTGACTCTTTGTTCACTTGAACCTTGAAGTGCCTAATAAGTAGTCCCTTGATATTGGGGAGAGACATTTGGAAAATCTGTTAATTTTTCTTTTGGTTTTCTTATTTAGTATTTTCCGATTTTATAATTTGTTAAAAGAAATGGTTTTCTTAGCCAACTTCAAAACAACTTAAACGTTTGATCTAACTGATGCATTTGGTTTTTGTTTGGTTTTCTTAGTAGTATTTTTCGATTTTAAAATTTGTTAAAAGAAATGGTTTTCTTAGCTGACTTTAAAACAACTTAAAACGTTTGATCAATTGCAGCTTAAGTGGGGGGCTGTGGCTTCCCACTCGTACTAAAGATAGCAGCTTAAGTGATAAACGAAAATTATAGAAACTGATTTCAATTGCCTTTTGAACATTCAGCGGTAGCTCGGGTTGAAAATGTAGAATTTAACACACTGTTAACTAAATTAGTCTGTAAAAGGACCAACAAATTCATAAATTATAAACGCATTAATTTGGTGCTTATCATTGTGCCTTGGACTAACATGAAAATAATTGAAATTGCTCAAATTTAGTATCAAGTTAACCGTCTTCCATATTGGCTCAAAGTTGGTTCTATACAACCTACACAGGGCTCCCTACAGAACTAGGCACTCCAAAGTAAAACTCTCCACCCGTCCAAATTATGGGGGTGATATATATCTTTTCCTGCTTGTAACGATATTAATCTCCACATCATTCGAACAAAGTGTCTAAAATTCTTTTTACAAAATAAAATAATTTCACCATTCCCCATGATGAACATCCGTGAAGTATACTTTCGATTTCGATAATATCGACCGTTAAAGTTATAAGATGGCCATGGGCATCTAACAAATGGCAAAATAATTGCCAAAGTCCAAGATTCTTTAACTCCGTAGTCTTTCATAACCCATATACCGATTTGTGTCTTTCCCATTTGCTCGTATTGGCGTACCACAGAAAGCAATTTTTTAAAAGCTGTCACAACTGGGCAGCCGCTCCAGCGATTTTCTTTGGGATCGTTGAATGCAAGTTCCAGAAAGATCTCACTTTGTAAATCAACTGTGACGATTTTGTAAAGATTGTTGCTATAACCTGTCCAATGAAGGTTCCCATTCACTGCTACACCAGAACCATGAGTAAAGATGTAGGAATATTTTGAAAATTCTTCCATGAATTAGTACTTGATGACCATAACTTCGCCATTTTATTCCTAGGGAAGTGGTTATACATAATAAACACCTTGTAGTAGTTAATATAATCGTCATAACAGAAACCGTAACAGATCAACAGCAAAGATCGTACATATTTTTAAAATTATCTTCCATTTTCATTAAAACGCCATGGTATCGTCTAATATAAGGGTTCCACAATATTATTTGGAACAACGTATCGACCATACAAATTAAGCCATTGTGTGACCCGACTATAACATATGGCCTACCCATGTTGTAAGAAGTAACGTCAACCCGAGTCAATTTACATGTATGTCCATGTAATGTAGAGCGCAACGAGAACGAAATCAAGGGTAGACGTGAATAGTCCATAGTTGAGCAAACAACAACTCTTTGATTGGCATAATCATTCGTATTATTTATTTTCTTCAAATGAAGTTTTGCAAATTCTGGACTTGATATAAAAATAAACCAAGATTTGCAAACAAGCTTGAATGGGAGCAGAGACTCGACAGGCAATCTCGAGAGAATGTCTGATGATTGCGTCATCTAGTACATGAAGCTTTTCCACACTGCTTGCGGACCCATCTCCAACTGATTTTGTGCATGGACGAAGAAGAAAATCTAGAGCATTGTTAACTTTTTAACATGTACTACACATCATCGTTTAAAAATGTGTTAAATGACATATAGAAATCTTAAATTTAATAAGCACATTAGTTTCACATTATCAATTTTTAATTAACAATTTCTCTTTTATTTTACTAGTTGCTATTTTTGTGGAAAGAATTTATAAGAGATAATAATATTAATTGTGGGTTGTGTTTGTCACGTCATCAGTTACAAAAATTAAAAACATTGTTAACTTTAACAATTTTTTTAACATTTATAAAGATAAATGTTACTTTAACGCAACTAATGAAAATAAAATGTATTATTAGCTAACTATTTTACATAATAATAGAGATACCAATATTTTACTTAATATACAGTCTTGTTACTAGTGGTAACTGGATTTTGTTCTTTGATAATTAGATATCCCTTCAAATGATCAGATAACTATAGATCGTTGAGAAGATAATTTCTCATTATATTTTGAAATAGTGTCCTTATGGTCTATTTCCTTAAATTTAGAAAAACAACAACTTTTTTTGGTCCTCGAATATTACCTGAAACACTAATTTGTTGCTCCACGCTTTCATAGTTTGATTTTGAAATAAAAGGAAACAAAACCATTTAAAGTTATAATCCTATATTTCTTTAAAAGGGGAGTCTATGAAACTTTTGATGAAAGTATAATCAAAGTTAAACTAGAGTAAAACCTCTTTATAATTATAATTATAATACTTTTTAAATGAACAATTCTATATATATAATTATAAAATTTATGATCAGTCTTAGGGCCGGAAAAAATTACTGAAATCCCAACTCGACCCGTGTTCCGACCCGCACCCGACCCGAAATTTCCTGACCCGAGAAGAGTCCCGATCTAACAAACTTCAGGATCGGGATCGGGTGACAATTTTAATTTCGTCGGGTGTCCCGACCCGACCCAATTTTTTAAATTATTTTATATTATATAACATGATTTTTTTTTAACACTAAAATATAAATTAATTCATATCAAAAATAAGTGATGAGAATCAAAACTTGTACCTTTAAGGTACAATACAATGTAAGCACTCTACCATATGAGCTACAATTTTTTTTGTTTCATATATTAGTTATAATTACATAAGTATAATATAGATTTGTAATTTTCAATATATAAAACTATTAAAATAAAAAAATATGCTTAAATAAAAAGTTATATTGTTACTTCAAAAAAGATAAATCTTCATTATTTTTCGATTATAAAAATTATAATGATAATATATCTCATTTAGTATGATAATTGTTGTTTGTTTGAATAAAACTAAATACTAAAAGAATTTGATAAAAAAAACGTATCAATTTTTTTATCTACTGCATTATTTGTAGTTTCACACTATTTTTTTTACTACATGTTAATTTCTTTTTTCATTTATTAGGAATGTTATTTTTAAACTAGAATTATGTTTCGTGTTAATAACATGTTTAGATTTATCAAATAAAAATTGTTAATAAAAAATGACGTCGTTGTCGTAAAATAAAAAAATATGTCGGGAAATTCAGGATAAACATATCCCGACCCTACGGGATCCCAAAAAAGTCGGGTCCCGGTTTTTATTGGGTCGGGGTCGGGATTTTTTTTTCACTTCCAAAAACAATCAGGTCGGGATACGTATTGAGTGTTTACGGGTCAGGTTCCGAACCTAACTCATCTCTAATCAGTCCCATCTTTTGGCAGTTGTAACTTATAAAAGAAGAATATAGTTTACGTTGTTATGTTACATAAGTTTTTTTTGGTTCCACCTTAAAAGTTTATATCAAGTTTCGAAGGTTACACATGCAGAATTCCGAGTCTATAAAGGAGAAACAAGTAGGCGTGAAAAAAGAAAACCAAAAAATAGAAAATAAAAATCAATAAAGTTACAATAACACCGAAAAAGATACTCACTTAATCAAATGCAGAATAAGATAGTCATTCAGATCCTTTCAGACACATAATCTGATGTACAAAGAAGACAGTTGGTCGAAATCAACAATAAAAGAAAATTGAATTAGGGTTTGAGTTCAAAAGCAAAAAAATAATGAAATAAAAAATTAGGTCCATTTGACCATGCATTTAGTCATTACGTAATAAAAAATTAAGTCTTGATCACCGTGCAATAATATAAAGAAACAATATCCGTACGTCTTCCACGGACTTATTATTGTTTAAATCTAAAATATTTCTCAACTTGTCAGACATATTATTTAAAGTTTTTGACACGAAAACTTTTTTATCTTTTTATATTGATATGTTTGTTTACAAAATTCTTTTATAATACACGCATCTTATATTATATACTTATAATTAATTCTTAACTTACAATCGTATCAACTATAGCTAAAATATTCAGAATTCATTTGCACGCTATCTAGGGCAGTTTGAACTGGTCCTGGTGCTTAGTGAACTCAACTAGTGTATAAGTAACAAGAAATTAAAACAAATGCACTTTTTATTAATCCATACTATTTCTTCAAAAAAAAAATAACAGTACGGTGCTAAATTAACTACTTCTAACTGAAGCTAAACACCCATTTTACCCCTTTGAATACTAGTTTTGTTATTCCTATATCACATGGTGCCTTTGAACTAGGAAATAGTTAAAATTGCAGGAAATGTGGCTAACCCAATGTTGGTACGATTGATCAACCGACAGAAGGGAACACAAGACTCTCTACAAAACTAGGCACTTCGAAGTAAAATACGCCACAGTTATTAATCTTGTACGTTTAAAATAATAATCTCGACATCTTTTGAACCAAGTGCCTGAATTAATCCCTTTTTACTCGGTAAAATTATCTCACCATTTCTGACAATGCACAACCGTGAGGTGTACTTTAGACGCGATCGATTCTCAACATCGTTCCATGGCCATGGACATTTTGTGTGGTAAAACTAATACTTAAGTCCAAGACTCCTTGACACCGTATACTTTCATTACCCATAAATCCGTTTGTCTCTCTCCCATATGCTCGTATAGACAAACCACACAGAGCATCTTTCTGAAAACCGCCTTCATTGGGTACCACCGAGGTTGTTCACTGCTATCATTTAATAATAGCTCAAGAAAACTCTCATTTTGTAAATCAAGCCCAGTGATTTTGTAAACTCCATAGTGATAACCTATCCAATGAAGGTTCCCATTCACTATTACCCCATTTAGTTGTAACACAAACACTCGGATGATTTGGAATATGCTTCCATGAATTAGTCTTTGATGACCGTAAATTTGCCACTAACCCGCTTTCGAGTTTATAGATCCCAACAAACTTGTAATCGTCATTGATGTAGTCATAATAGAAACCATAATACGAAACAATGGACGACTTCTTAAAATTACCATCCAATGCATCCATAATTAATACCCTTTTGTACTGTCTAACATAGGGGTTCCACAATATTACTTGGTATGATTTTGTGACCATACAAATTACGCCATTGTATGAACCGACTATAGAACTGGGCGGCCTGCTCATGTTCGAAGGGACATAAAGCCATGCCATTTTATACAAAGGCTCACGTAATTTAGAAAACAATGGGAATGACACTATCGGTGAAGGCATGTAATCTTTACTCAGACAAACAACAATCATGTGATTAGCATAATCTTCAGAATTACATGTTTTCTTCAGATGAAGTTTTGTAAATTTGTTACTCGGAATAATAACAAACCAAGATTTACAAACACGCTTGAATCGAAGGTGGGATTTCACAGGTAATCTCGAAAGAACATCTATGACGACGCCATCAGGTAACTCGTGCTTTGCTTTCGATGACGCTTTGCCACGTAGCTTGGGAACCATTTATAGCTGATTTTGTGCATCAACACTGAAGTTTTTTCTTTACTGTTTATCATCAGATCTGGTGGAGATTGTTACTGAATCAAGTCTTGTTCCTTATAAATACTCCACTAGCTCTACCCGGAATCTTTTTTCTTGATTACTAAACATCCTTATCCTTTTTTATGAATAGATAGCTTAAGACTGTTGTGAAAAGATGGTATACAGTAATAGTTAATTTTGAATTAGTCCTTATCCATCTATCGTTTCTTGAGTTATTTTCTGGTTGAAAAAAATAAATAGCTAAAGAAAAATTCTTGAGCAACTTTTCCGTTCTCGATTTAGATTGCTCTAACGATTCGATATTGAAGAATAAAAAAATTAAATCTCATTGATAACTACGTAATTTCAATACAAAAGCCAGTCCAGGTTGGCTCCCAGAAAAGATGAAATCTCGCAATGGACCATTGATAAATTGCCATATTTGTAAAAATGGAGAATTAAATTTTATTACAGTTTTTGTATGTTATAGTTGAGGCTGGGGAAATAAGGCCAAGTCACGTGCGAGTAAATAGTATATATATTGTATGGGTGGGTGGGTGGGGGGGGGGGGGGGGTGTCCAACTAACAGTCGTAGCCAATTACACAACAGCACAAAATTCAATTCTACTTGCACGAGGTCCAACACCAACTAACTTTCTCTTTTTTTTATCAAATCAAATGTTATAGACTTGTAGTTATTTCATATTTATCAAATCACATGACTGTTATTTTTAATTTATATAATATATCCAAAACCAAATCATAAAAATATTATAAAAATATATAAAAAAATGTTTCGCTTGTTAACGATAAGACGAGTAAACGAGTGTTGTATTTGTGTTGTACGCTTATATATATTTGTAATTTCAAAAAGATATGTAAAAAATGTCGTTGATGAGCTTTTGTGACTTGAGATTTCGAAAAATGTCATCATTGATCACAGAAAAGGCACATCTGCCACCGGAGATGCATTGTTAGCTGCTACAAATTCGAAGTACGGACACGCTTTTTAGAGTGGAGCCGACCGAATGAAGATGAAGAAGTGTATTTTTGTTTTTTTATATTTGTTTGAGTTAGGAACAATTGTAATTTAAGGTGCAAGGAATTCCAATTGTCACTTTTGTACCAAATATTTGAACCTGGTAATAAAATTTCACTTATTGTACAGCAAAAAGATTAAAATAAAATTGAAATTTTAAAAAACAAATATTAGGAAAGTGACTTTAAAAAACCTTTAGGTACCTGATGGAAATGATGATTTGAAACGTTACTTTTCAATCCACCAACTAACCGGGTGTCAGTAAATCAATCGATTGCAGTAGTTTAGGATATTAAATCAAACTTTTCATAGTTAAGGATACTAAATAAAAAAAAACATGTTAGTTTAGGGTACTTAAGACAAATTGACCCAATTATGAACCCTTAATCTCAAATAGACATCACAAGCTCACATTACCAATTTAATTATCATATCCATTGAAAATAAATTATTGGCATTGATGGCGCTTGTGTTTATAAAGGTTCGTGTGTATTTTTGTTTACATAAAAGTGAAGTACCATTTAAGATAAACAAAAGTACAAAGAGTAGTAGTTGGTCAAATAGGAAATGCGACCGTTAGTTGGCCATGCTCTAATGTATAAATTCACTTATTTCCTCCTTTTAATTTAGGAGTGAAGTAATACTTGGATCAAATGTCAATTTGATCACAACATCCGTTATAATACCAAAGACCTAACGATGTTATAATTGAAATTACGAGGGCTTTCAATTTATTTGATGAAAATTGAAAACTATTGGAATCTTTGTCTTTAGTACAATTATTTTATTAAATTGGATGAGTAACTATTACATAGTCTACAGGACAATGTATGCTCGTATTGGTATCACACACAATGAATTTAGAAATTAAGATGATCATTCTTACATGTTTTTTTTTTAAATATTGAAAAAAATTTGTTCATGCTAGAATGGTCTTCATATAAAGTTTCTTGGTAACAATAATGACAACTTGTCATTTTCTTCCCAAGTACAAATTTTGTAACCAGTATTTTAATTTTTCAAAGAAATAGACCTCTTCCCCTTATGTTTGAATTTGATTGAAGCAGTTTTAGCGAGAAACGGAAAACATAAAATCGAACCAGGATTATGCCCTTTTGTCATATAAAATGATCTGCTAATCGAGACTTGTTTAATCAAAATGTCATTTTTACGGTCTACTATTAACTATTAAGTATGGAATTTTTGGCCTCTTTATAAACATTTGGGACCAAAACCATTACTTCTCCAATTATAGGCCTTGTGTGGAGTAGAGTTAGAACTATGAGGATTAGATGAAACTCAAATTAAACCACCAAAAATAGTAAAATACCACCCCTATTACTAGAAGTAATAAGACTTTAGGTGACAAAATTATCATTCTTTACACTAGAATTTTTCTAGCTAAGTACTAATTATTATCTCCTTTTCAGACTCTTATCTTTTTCTCTTTAACATTTCAGCCTATGACTCCCTTTTCACAAACTTTTGTCGTCAAATTTTGTATATTCTCTTTTCCACTCTTTGCAAACTGGTAACCATTTAAAGTTAAAGTTTTTTTTTTCTTCACATTTTAGTTCAAAATGAAGAATTTACACTTATGTAGTATATATACATAGCAACATACATATACTTGTGTAGTATTTAATATTTGTTTCTTGGTAGCTTTGGTTTTTTAGATTTTGAGTTTTATGAAGAGTTTAATGCTATGGCCAACTCTAGTAGATATTAATATTGTTGAAAAGTAAGTGGATGTGTTCATTTTTAATATTTATTCATGTGTGAGGAAATAGTTCCTGGGTTATTGTCCTTTCCTGTAGGTTCTTATGATTTTCTTGTTTTTTGCTACTATCTGTTATTTTTTGTTTAGCTGTGATTTTGAGTTATCTTTGAAGAGAAATGATGAGTGGTTAAAATTATAGAGTAATGGTAATTCGATATAAAATTCTTTAAATTGTAGCTAGAATGAAATGCAAACTGATTTCTGTAAACCTTTTCTCATTGTGTGGTATTTCCTTCATTTAAGTTCCAGTCTACTGATTTTTCTGTGTTGGTGTTTTAGCTGAAAATGTAGAAGTTTTAGGCTGAAAGTACCATTTCTTTTCTGAGCCTCAATTATAGTCATTTAATTTAATTAAAAGGTGAAACTGAAAAGCTTCATGTTGTTTAACAGTAGATTAATAAGAACAACAGTTGTTTCAAATTCCTGGATGTTGTAGCGATCGATTTCGGATCCTTTCTCAAGTCCATAGAGTAAACAACGTAACTGGCTGTGTTTATTCTTTAGTTCTGTCGCTGTTGTGTCAAATTATGTGTTCTTGATTATCAAAACAATGATGATCATGTAAAGGAAAAATGATGAAATTAGATACAACTGAGATTCTGGATTGGGAACAATTTCTAAAGCTAGAGCCAGCCTTTTTGTCTTGTTTAGTTACGCCTTTTTAGTTTATAAGCTTCAGTGGATTTGGTCGACAAGTTTAATTTCGAGTTCTTTTGGTCTTCTGACCTGAAAAGGCTAGACGTATTAAGCTGGATCAAAAGCATATTTTATCAGTTTCAAATAAGCCAGCTTATTTGCTGAAAAGCTGCAGTCACTGTGTTTTTTCCACCTACAACATCTCATATAGTACAAAAGTTTCCCCCCTTAGCAGTCTGTAAAACAATATAGCATGTGTATTAACATGATATCATACTCTTTGCAGGCTAGCGTAGTTGATTCCAGTACTCTAATCGATGTGGTGAAAATGCAAGACAATATTACGTTATGAACCAAACAAAAACTTGACATTTATATAAACGTATCCGTTTATATAATGGAGCGAAAAGAGGGGGATAGAATAGTCGTATCGAAACCGGTTCCTTCAAGGCCTACTAGTTTTCCAAAATTTAGATCATTCTCTGAGCTCCTCGCTGGCGCTATTAATACCTCACCCTCTAATACTTGTATTGAAAATTCAGTTTCTGCTATTAGACCAAAAACTGTCAGGTTCAAATCGTCCGGTACTGATGCTTCTCAGGTAAAATCTCAAAGTTATTGTTTTTGTGTGTACTTTATGAGTTTTTTGTTCTACATTTAATGTTTAAATTTTTTACTTTTGATGTTCATTTTAGCCTTTCAAATGTGCTGTCTGAAAGATTAATAATGAACATGTATCTAAAGTCCAGTTTCGTTTGCTGAATAATCTCTTCAAAGTTTCGTCCCTTCTGCCTATTTATAGGTTATTTTAGGCCTAGTTTGGTTGCAGATTTTGAGCTCAATTTATTTGCTTAAGTCTGGACTTTATTGCTCAATTTCTTCCAAGAGTTTTTTTTTCTTGATGTGAGAATGGTAAAATCTTTAAGCACCTAGCTTTTTCAGGTAAAATCTGCAGTCATACAATCCCTTATTATAAGTTTGATGTTAATTTTAGTCTTTCAAATGTTTTAGTTGTGAGCAAAAAATGATCATGTATCGAGAGTCCAGTTTCTGCTATTAAACAAAAAAACGGCCAGGTTTAAATATTACTAATGCTTCTTGGGTAGTTTCTCAAGTTCTGTCTATTTTATAGGTTCTTTTATTCCTGGTTTTGTTTGCACTTTTTGAGCTCTCCTTTTTTTAATATTTTCTTTAAAACGCCAGACTTCATTTGGTTTATCAACTTAGAAAAATAATTTTATGGATTAATTTGCCTAAAAGAGCTAGAAACTTTCAGCTGGATGAATACTTTTCCATTAACCTCGAAAATTTAGCTTATTCCTTAAAAGCTGCAACAAGAGAAGCCCGTTACTCTGCTTAAATCTTCATTTTAACATTTAACTGTGCATTTTCAGGCTGAGACTAGTGGTGCAGCAATTTGTGTTCCCTCTAATAACGTTGACAAATTTTTGAATACTGAGAGCAAATCCACTGTGATATACAAACCATTGGCAAAGATTGTATCGAGCAAAACATTTTCAATGTTGGCGAATATGGTTAGTATTAAGGGATCTTTTTGGACTCTAGTTGTTCTTTTCTAATAATCAATAACCCTCACTTTTGAGGTAGCCACAAACTGGGTGTCAGGATTCAATTTTTGCTGGTGAGCGTGGTATATACAAGGGTTTCTACCACTTGGATCAACTACCTTACTCAAACCCTCATCTTTCGGGTTTCTATTCTTTAGAATTTTTAATAAGCAAGTGAAATGTTATGGTTACATACTTACATTCATCATTTCAGAAAGCAGAAATATGCAGAAGTATGTTTGGCGAATATGTTTAAAATATTGTTTTATAGAAAAATTTAGGCAATTAATTTTCAGGATTCTACCAATGTAGTTATCTCAGTACTTCTGAAAATTATCCTGCTACAAAACAGAAAATGAAATCAAGTTAGCGATAAGCACAAAAGTTGCATTATTTTGAGCTACAAAACTACAAAGAGCACACTTCACTTGAATACTATATGGCTTGTTTGGTTGCAGCTTTTAAGTTATACTACTTTACCTGGTTGGTAAGCTTTCTAAAGCTGAGTTTTTTTGCTTCTTTTGGCCAGAAAAGAATACAATTATCCACATGAATCTTACTTTTTTCTTAGCCTCAATGCACCAACTTATTTTTCATAAAACCTATAGCCATTCAAGTCCATAATCCTATGCATTGGCCAAAACAATATATTAACCTAATATTTTATTTTACCAGGGAAATGGCAATCGCAGTCCTCAACAAACTGTAGCTCATGTTGAGGCTCGTGTTCATCATCCAGTTTCTTCATCACAAACTCGAATAGAGAAAACACCTGATCCCCCAAATAAGTCAATGGAAAACATGGCAGACGATAAAAAATATACAAGCAATAATAATCAAGCTTCTTATGATGGCTATAACTGGCGGAAATACGGCCAAAAACAAGTGAAAGGTAGCGAATACCCAAGAAGCTACTATAAGTGCACTGCCCCGAGTTGTCCAGTTAAAAAAATGGTAGAGAGATCTTTAAATGGGGAAATAGCAGAGATTGTGTATAAAGGAGAGCATAATCATTCGAGAACTCAAGCGCCAAACAGAAGCATACCTAGTTCACGAGGGCAAGGACAATTAGCGCATGAGAATGTTGAAAGAAAAAAGGAAAATAATGAGGGAAAAAGGGTGTCGAATTATGATCATGTTGTTACATGTACTAATAATGAGAATTCTTTTGCTGTTCAAGGAGACTGTGAAGAAGCGGAAGTTGAGGAACCGAAAACCAAGAAAAGGTAAGAAACGATTGAAGCCTGAGAATGTATTTGACTGCAGCTTTTTCTGTGCCCCCCACCACACACACACTTTGAATTTTAAGGATGCAACCAAACAAGCCTCAGTCTTAGAATACGTTGAATTTTAAGGATAACAGTGGCTGCCGTGAACTTGGAAAGTTGATCACTGATTAAGGTGTTAATTTCGTGTTTCTTTTTGACATGAATGAAAAAAATATCAACATTACCTGAACTAATAAAATGAGACATGAAACTTGTTCGTGTAAAAAACTAGGTTGCAGTTTACCAACTCAAGAAATAAACATTTAACTCCTTGAGCTTGGCAATCTTAAACTTTTACTTAATAGCCTTTGATTATTAATGGAAAAGAAGCATAAAACATTTTTTTAAGTTATCTTTGTTTTTTATTTGCATGAGAATGCACCTTTGAAATTCAACTCTCTACTTCAAAACTGACATACCTCATCACTTACCATATATATACTTATGTATGTCGTAATCATTAAATATACAGAAAAGTTGAGACTAAAGCATGCATATCAGAGGAAGGAGAAGAAGAGGCCCGAGTTGTAATGCCGGATAATCCTCTAACAGATTCGGAGATAATTGGTGACGGTTTCCGGTGGAGAAAATATGGACAAAAAGTGGTGAAAGGCAACCCTTATCCCAGGTTCGTCTTGTTCCTAACCAATCTTCATTTTCTTTTCTTTAACCGTCTAGGCCCATACATTCGGTTCTAGTTTGACTGCTGCAATTCTTAGTTTAGGTAATTGGACTGTATTTGGTCGATGAGAAAAAGCTAGTAGCTTTAGGTAGGATGAACCCATTCTTTTTCTGAGCCTAAAAAAATCCAGCTTGTGTGCTTAAAAGCAGCTACCAAACAAACCCTTTGTTTATATCGATAAGTATTTGGTTAAGCATTAATTAACTTGGTCTTCCTTCATTTTACAGGAGTTATTACAGATGCACCAATCTCAAGTGCAAAGTTCGGAAACATGTCGAAAGAGCAATCGACGATCCAACCTCGTTTGTCACAACGTATGAAGGAAAACATAACCACGAAATTCCCACAAAAAGCACAAATGTAGCACCATCAGAATCAAATTCACAAGCTC
This sequence comes from Primula vulgaris, assembly GCA_963920805.1. Taxonomy (NCBI): domain Eukaryota; kingdom Viridiplantae; phylum Streptophyta; class Magnoliopsida; order Ericales; family Primulaceae; genus Primula; species Primula vulgaris. Next base: position 9,665,458 of record OY987212.1, read on the forward strand.
CGATTTCGAAAGACAACCCTTGATTAGTTTATTTTGACTAGTTTTCTACCACTCCGCCAAATTTAGATCATATAAGATAATGTAATAAATTAGCATCTCTTGAATTATATACATGAAGTATATGCAGTGATGTAGTCTTGATTACTATAGAGATGCAGTTGTAGTTATCTTTTGATCAGGCTTCTTAATTGAGTAAAAATTTCATTATGGAGACTGTAATGACACTTTCTTGTTTCACCCAATTGTTAGGTCTCGACATGTTCCACGAAAACTACCATATGATTGTAAACATTGCTCAAAAGTCAAAAATGAAAGGTGAAAATAAGTAGCTTTTAAAACAAAATCATAGAACAATAGATTAGTGACACCATTGAGACAAATCATGAAAAAGTAATACAATCCATCGAGGAAATTAAAAAAAAAACACGGTTCAAAGTTTCTATCTACTTGAGAAACATATTCACAAGACTCTAAACATCCCAAAAAGATCTAAAACCAAACATAAACAGCTGACCAACTGGTAGCCAGATTGCCAACCTCTGGCAGCACATGTTTTCGATTGGAGTATGCCGTTTCCCATCAAACAACACTGGCCAATGAAGCGTCTACAGTTAATCATTTCCTTTTTTGTGGGTTACCCGTAAATGTGGTAGCAGAGGGTACCAACATTGCCAATACGGGTCCTTGGGTACCAACCTGCCTTCATAGCGCTACTCATTTTTAAAATCCAAACATAAAACTTCTCCATCTTTTCCGATATTCTTGTATCAAGAAAAGAAAAGGCGGGATTACGAAACGGAGAGGCGAAATTTGGAAAAAAACTAGGATTTCATAGGGGCGGGTACTCCTCCGCCTCCTTTTATCGAAAAAGGGCTATTTTGTGAGGATGATTGATCTAGAAACGCAACTATCACAGTGATATCATCGTGGAAATGTCTCCTAACCCCTCGATCAATTTTTTTGAGGTCCGAATATCTCATCTCCCGTTTTTTTGCAGCTATACGAAGTGCAGTTTTAATAAGCCTCTTAGCAATACCCTGTGATAAAGAAGGGTCAAGGGTTAAGTTATTGAGTAGACAAAAGAGCACTATTGAATAATTGGATAGGATCAGATATACTACTAGTATACTAGCAAAATAAAATAAAAACTAGCTTCTAGGAAATACTTAGGTATGTCACGTACGTGAGATATAATTAATTAGTCTTCAACTGGCAGATATTTATGTAATTATGTGGATTTTCTTTTTCGTAATTCACATTCCGATGGTTGATTGTCTTTCTTGTCTAAGCAATTAAATATCAATGCTCTCGTCTTCTTCCAGATATACAGATCTGTTAGAACATCATAATCTATATTTTCTTTTTTGAGAATCAATCTATATTTATAATATGTTAAATGTCTTATTTTCTACCATTAACTGCAAATTTATCACTCTACTTTAGACTCCTTTGACGATGTATACGTATTTCAGAAAATATCGAGCGCTTGATATAGGTTCATTCATATAATTAGCCCTTTCAAATATGATATAACAACAAATGACCTTAGCTACTGCTTATGACCAAGTTTTTGTAAAGCTTTTAAGTCCATATTTTCTGTTTTTTTTACTTAAATTGGCATTTGCGAAATCAGCTTAGAACCTGAGCTTTTTCAGTTTTTTTGTCATGATAAAAAGCTACAAAACTTAAGGCCAACCCAGTTCTTTTCTAAACCTCAAATATATGTAAACAGCAGTGGTAAAGTTGAAGCTTACATTACGGGGACAATTGTGGACAATATTGGCGGCCTCTTGGCTGCTGAGATGTTCCCATAAACCATCAGATGCAAATATTAAAAATTGGTCTTTTGGGCTTATTTTATGCACAAATACTTCGGGTTCTGCACGGAGGATCGTTTGGGAAAAAGGCTCGTTAAGTCTAAATTTTGCCAAAAGAGGAGCTTTGTTGAACTCTGACTTCTTCAAATAAGCGTCACCTATTGATCTGGAAACCTGCAAACAGACATGTGGACTACCATCAACAAAATATAGTTTTTTACACAAACTTAATAAGTATAGAAATTAGTAGACTCGCATTACGTTTCTCGACATTTTTGTGTATAAATGACCATATAGAGGTTGGATACCAATTAGTTAGGAAAATCAAATTCTATACAACATTCTATAATGGTTTATGTTGGAATATTCCCACATCGCTGAGGCATTGATAAAGCCAAAGATTAATATATGCCCATCTCCTTCCTTACTAATAGGCCTTTTAGTGGGGAATGAATGAGCTTTTACATAGTATCAGAGCCAAAGGCTAGCCTGTTTGTATGATGGGCCACCTTCACCCGATTTGTTGATTGCACTTGTTGGGCTTATCGGAAATTGATAAAGCCAAAATTAATATAGGCCCTACAGTTTATATATGTTTAACACTGTTACATTGTTTTTTCTAGTTTACTCCCCAATATATGGTTAAAGTTCTTAAGTGCTGTTAAATGGCGAAATGAATAAATAAGGTTGGGTTGGGCACTAATAAAAGTACTACTTAGTATTTTGTAGTTGGGATAAAAAAAACAAAGAACGTATCTTTCGGTGTAAAAAATTGCTTGCGACAACCCTATTTTAAATTCAAAAGTTTTCATATTCCAAAAACTCTACATGATAGTAATTAAAACAATGATTTGGCGAATTTATGCCAAATGAGATTAAAAAGCTAAAACCCGCAGCTTATAAGCTTGATGTCCAGTTGACCTCCAATTCAAAAGCTCAATTAGCTGATAAGCTGAGCTTTCAAACTGTATCGTTGCAGCCTAACAAGCTCTAATTGTAAAATCATAAGTCGCAAGTTCACAAAAGCAGAATAAAAGATTCAACCACCACGTATACTCCTATCAACTTAGAAAAGGTAATCCAAGATTATAAAAAATTTCCCAAAAACATACACACAGAAAAGCAAGAATAACATAAAACTTTACCTGTATAAGACCCTTCACACGCCAAACGTTGTGTTTTAAAACCACAATTTGTGGATCATGTGGATGCAACCGATGAAGCTCATTCCTCACACTCTCTATGCTCGCATTATGCTCATTTGACAGCTGAATAGCCTTAATTACCTTAACACCCTTGTCTAGTCTTCCTAGGACAACACGTGAATCACCAGCGTTGGCGATATACACACGTTCATTGCATATCACACCTGTTAAACAACATGATCCCACAGATGCAAGTTGCGGCTTTGCAGACCATTGTTGTTTTACGAGAGAGAGAAACTCGTCTTCTGTTGACAAGAAAGCCTTTTTCATGACGTCGGTTGACATCTCTTTATGCTCTGAGGCAAACTCTGCAAGGAGAAAATTAGAAAAAAAATTGTAAGATAAGACGCCACGGGAAAACAATTTTAATGAGTACGAACTAGCTAAGTATCCATGTAATGAGCAATTTTTTTATGACAATTGGAAGTTGGGACAAGCTGGTTTTTGGCTTCTTAACGTGCCTCCTGGCAATAAAAACAAAAGCAACATCGCCATAAAGCAAAGAACGCATTTCATCCTATGAAAATGGTTTTCTTTAGTACTGTGAGAGAGCCTATGAACGACGAATACTTAAAGTGTGTAAAAAAAGTTTTCTTTTTCGAGTAATTTTATATAAATTTTTGAGAAAGAGCCAATATATTGTAGCCTACAAATTTCAATCAGCTCAATGATTTAAGAAAGTAACAGTTTTAGCTTAAGCCAATCAAGTTCAAAATCACTTCTTCATTCCTTTGAAGCTTCATTAGTAATCGGACAAGGCAAAAATAAGTGGTGTATTGTGTACTCAAATATCATATATATATATATATATATATATGAAATAGCAATTCCAGATTAACAATTAGCATGAAGCGGATATTGGTAATGGAATTGGTGGCATAAAAACCGGAGACATGATTAAAGAATCACTTATAAAATAAAATTGTTAATTGAGAAAATAGCATACTCTTGAGATTGAGGAAAAGGTTATCATTGACAAACCGCGCCGTTTCGGGTCCTCCATGCCCGTCATAAACACCGATAAAAGTCCCTTGAGGACCCAATTGAAGCGAGCTTAACGAACCCGAAATAAGCTGACTTTGATCCTCTAACAAACGATTTGCTTGTATCACAGCCATAGAAAACTCTCCGTTTATATGTTGACCTAAATCCTTATACCACAACAACCCGTCGCTACGCCCATTTGTATCTCCGATTTGACTTTTCGAGTCTCTATTCCATTGCCATCCATCACCCTCAACCGACGGTTTCCAACACGGTTTTACCATTTTTCTAAAACTAGTTGTCATACACCTTAAAAAACTCAAATTGAAAAAAAACAAACCTAGGATCAAAACACAACACAATTTTCCTAAACAAAAAGTGATAGCCTTGGCATGTATTTTATCCGAAAGATCCTGCAAACAATATACACAACAAACCCGAAAGAAAAAGAGGACTTAAGTTTAACCTGAAGTCTAGTTTCTGTTTATGTTCCAATCCCACAACCCCAATTCTAGAAACTATATACACAGCATTACAAAACTCTGACACCATTAATATTGAAGGAAAAAATAAATAAAATAAAAGTAGAAAAGAAAAAGAAAAAGAAAAAGAAAAAAGACCAAATGGGTATGGGCTAAAAATTCAACAAGATAGTGTCTTTGGTCTTAAGGACAAGAAAAGGTAAGATTTTGTTTAAAAATGAGTTGAGAGAATATGGAGATGATACCATGCCTTGAACCTGGTTTTGAACTCCCATTAATTGTGTCTCATTTTATGTACAAAAGCTTAGCTGTTAAAGTCTATTAAAGATTTGATGATGACAGAGTTTGTTTTTTCAGATCAGATAAAATTAAAAAAAAAAAAAGTGTACTTGGAATTTTGTGAGAGGAGATCATTGATTTTGTGTCAGGTTGAGATCTGAGATGATGGGGAGAGATAAAATTATTATTGTGTTTTTTTTTGTTTTGTTATAAACTAGTAGTTTGTACTATATGTGTTTGTATGACACACTTGTTTTTTTGTTTTTTTTTGGTTGTATCCTATTTTTTCTCTCATTCAATGTTTCATGATCTCACTTTCTAAATTCCTATTTTCAAAGATTAATTACACTAATGGTTTGGCTATTATGGTTTAATTGAAACATTAACGGTCCTATTTTTTAAACAAAATAATTTGGTCCTAAATCTTAAATGTATAGTCATTTTCTACTCTAGAAATCCCTAGTAATTAGTGTATGAATGAATTAGGAAGTGATAAAAACATATATTTGTTCAAAAAAATAAAAAAAGTGTTATGTGAGAAAAATAAAAATTGGACTTTCCCGTTGATTTTCAATTTTTCATCATTCTTAGTATTTTCATTCGTAATAGGGACTTTTGAACAATTTTATAAACTCAGGGGTAATTCGCATTATAATAGATAGTGTGTAAAGCGAATGGTTTTGTAGTAAACTATGAGTAGTGTTTTTTAATTAATCCTCTTTTATTATTTATTTATTGGATTTGTGTGGCCATATTTTTTTAACAACAAATTTTGTGGGAATATTGGGTGGTCAAAGTTCTTCTAATTACATGGTCAAGATTTGGTTTGGGACCTTTGGGAATAATAACAGACCCACCAATTTAGGCTGTTTTCACTCATTATCTTCAAATTTATAAACATGTTCCTTTTTAAGAATCTTCAATCTAATGAATTTTAAATCTAAAATTGGCTTATTAATTTGTAAAGATTTATTTCAACTAATTTATGTTGCTATTGTGTATCGTTAAAAACCCAACACTTGGAATCATATGCATCATTTCCGATAAATATCCCTCAGTCTAGCAGTCTATCACATTAATATTTGCGCAATTTAGTACCATTTCACACCTTTACTAAATGTAATAAATATTGAAATTACTGTTGTAACTGTGCTTGTAGGACAAAAATGCACATTATGACTGCTAAATGATAAGTTATGTCCACTTAATAAATGTATATCTCTCAGTCTATCGCATATTTGCGCAATTTAGTATAATTTCACGCCTTTACTAAATGTAAAAAAATACTATTAAAATTACTCTTGCAACTTTTGGAACTGTGCTTGTAGTACAAAAAAGCACATTATGACTGCCAAATGATAAGTTATGTCCACTTAATTAATGTCCATCCCAGACCCAGTATGCATGTTAGGATGCAAAGAGACAAACCATTTACTATATACATACTTATACTTGGTCCCTGATTATTTAAAGGAAAAAAAAAAGACTATAGTTTAAGTTTTTAAATAAAGTGGAGTAACTAGATATGCCAGATTCGGACGAAAATGACGTAGCCTTCTCTTTATTCTGAGAATTTAAAAATCGTGAAAGTGATATAAGAACAAACTTTGTAGAAATATCCCACAAAAGAATTGGACTGGAAATAAAATATAATATCTATTACAGTGATGTCCCCATTTTTATTTCAAAGTTCGACTTGGTCCACATTATTTAATTGCACTCTAGTGGTGCGAAAATTATAGTATAATTATTCGAACATAATCTGGTCTCTGTTAAGCAGGTCAGTTGTTATCCAGTGAAGCTATTTAGTATTTTACACACTTTTACAAAAGACATTTACTCAAATCTAACAATGTCGTAGTGGACCATGTATTATAGTAAAAAAAAAACAAAGCAACATCTTACATAAAATCTATAAAATTGTATAAAAAGGCTAAGGTATCAAATGGAGTAAAATAAACCACTTTGCCAAATTTCACATGTTCGGGGAAATACATTAGGACTGTTGCGTCTATTCTTTCACAATTATTTTGGTTAAACATAAGTGCTTAAAAAGAAATTTAATAAGGATTAACCAAAATAGGGTAAAAAGGAGAAGTATAGGAACAATTATCAGTATGTCCATTGAGTTCAAATTTCTTTCTTCTTTTCCATAAAAGTCGAAACAAGTTGAACATAACCAAATGCATCTAAATTGAAGTCTAAAGGAACCCAAGAAGGAAAAAAAAAACTACCAACAAAACAGCACGAAAAAGCAGATTAAGCCATGAACAGATTTCGAAATACCAAAAACAAATAATTATCGACTAAAATCCTAACACTTCCAAAACAAGACGATTTTCTAGCCCACGAAGGCGTACAGGTACAAACTTCTCAACACAAGAATATATCTAGTTCTAATGCAGACTCAGCTTCTCGAGGAGAAATTCTTCACAATCATATGAGAATATGGAAGGAAAGTTGCATTCATAAAATAAATTATATTTTTCCTGTCCTCCTAGAGAGAGTTGGTTTAAGTCTAAAAGGATGGTGGAAAAGGTGCTTAAATCACTCGAGTACCCTAACCGAAACTTGCTCATTTAGACAAAATTCTCTGTTTGTTTTGAGGAATGCGTATGTCGCTTGTGCACGAGAGGGGAATCGTACAACCACCAATCTAACAGGGTCAGATTCTGCTTCTATTTTCCTGAAAGGCCAATGAGAAAAAAAAAAAAAAAGGAATTAAAAAAGTAAAAGGGAAAATATTGAATCTCGGAAGTCATGTAAGGAATGATTCGTTTTATAACAAACCTTGAAACTATTTGCAGTGGAGTGGATGCATCGTATGCACAGCCAGAAAGAAAGCGCTCTATGTCGTCAATCTGTGCCAATTTAGGGATTCCTTGAAGCAAAATCTGAGAGATCATTAATATTATTATTCAAGTGCCAAATAAAAAATATGTATTTAAATTATAGACTATCCTAAATTCACAGTGCTACGCTGCTAGATAGGTGAATCATCTCACATCCCAAATGACATTCATGTGTCTCGCAGTACAAAGTTAATAACCCATCAATTATGAAACAAAAGTATCACATAAAGAGATGCCTACTCGACAAGTAAAGATGCAAAAGACGCCCCCAATAACTATGTTCTATTAAACTTGAAAATTGCTGAATGGCTTTGTATGATCTATTTTCATTTTAGCAACAAAATATAAGTCCCTTTATGACGGATCCAATTTTGCTGCCCTAATGTTTTTAGGGTAGCCTGCCCTAGTTTTTTGAGGTCCATTGGATCAAAATCAATCCAATCTAATGGTCCAAATGGATGCATCCCAGGAGCCCAACTTATTTATTTTCATATTATTTTATATCTTATACTTCTAAGAAAACTTGGTTTTCATTTTAACAACAAAAGAAAAGTCCCTTGATGACACTTCAAAAATGCATCCCATGAAGCCCGACTTTTTTATTTATTATATTTATAACTTGTACCTCTACGAAAAACATTGACGTGAAACATTCCCATGGTGGCAGGGAAGAACTAAAAAGATTATACAGCAAATTTAAGAGAGAGGGACAGAGGGTGAGAGTCTGCATATTTTCTTTTGCCGATATGGGGAGCGTAAAGACCCTGATGACGACCACTCTAGTAGTCACCAGCTGATAATAAACTTAAGCATCGCTTGGTTGCAGTCTATAGCTCAGCTTTTTTGCTTAAAAGTTTGGATCTGGTTTGGTTGACCAGCTTAAAAGTTGAGCTAAACTGATTTTTGGAATGAAAAAGCTAGAATATTTAACCTTGATGGAACTAGATTTTCTCTGATTTCAAAATCCATGTAATTTACTTAAAAATGTAACCAAAAAGGCCATAAGTGACAAATTAGAAGTCTTGACTATGTCACATTGACAAGACAATAGATTAAAATAAGAGAAGAAATATTTTGGGGTGAAAATGAATGAGCCTTACTTAGTTCATGAGGTTGGAAAAATATATTACTCCTAATATTGTAGGGGTCAACTGATATCGTCTTATGTTCAAGTTGCCAAGTAACATTCCTTAGCAAAGACCTTAACTAATAATCATTAAATCAAATATGATCCTTAAAGAAAAGAATGCAAGCTTGGTTCTCATTCTTGCACAAGATCTTCTTTTGCAGTATAGATATGACCCTTGCAGAAAAGAATATCGAATAGGTAAAAAGGACAAAGCAATCACAAAAAGAATAAATACAAACAAGACAGTAACACCACGTTTAGCTCGGTGTAAACCGTCCTCCTGTAGACTATTTTACATAGAGAAGTAAACATAAAAAACCCATACACCTAAAATACCTGGGGTTTTTATCAAGCAACTACATGTCAAGTTTGTCGGGTCCAATAAAAATGATATAATCAGTGACTAGGTCTTAAAGATTTGAAAGTGGGACTTCTAACAAACTAGCAAGTAAGAATTTTAGCAGTTGCATGATCAAAGGGAAACAAACCAAATATAAAATTCAATATTTACTTACAGATTTTCCGTCATAGGGGAAAAAATAATCCCACTGGCCGCGATCAGACTGAAAAAGAGAAACCATAGTAAATAATAGAAGCAACTCCTCGGATAAAAGGGTGTATGATCAGAAAATTACCCTTTCTAGTCTGTAATAACAATCCCTCCGATTAATAACCCTACACGCAGTTTCAAAAGCTTGAGGTGAGGGGAACTGCAGCATCCTGTTAACAATACACAAATAAAGACAGACAAGTTTTTCATTTACAACAAGCATCTTTCGGTAAGCCTTATATACTTAACGGCACACAGAAATTGCAGACTCGGAAAAATAATAGGGGTGAACTATGGTAACAGTCCCTATACCTTGGGAAGTTTCTATTTGGTCTCCATTCTTTAAATTTCTATACCATGCAATTTAATAGGGGTGATCTATGGTAACAGTCCCTATAGCATCATCACTAAGTGAAATTTCTATTTGGTTCCCAATGTTTTCTATTGAAAAATTAAAGGTCCATAGAGTCTTGACAAATACGGTACCTATATCTTGAACAGGTTACGCTGCTAGTCCACAGGTATATACCATTAGTCCCTACAAGAAGGGACCGTTTGCTCAAACTAAGTGAACAGACAGTGTTGTAACTAAGAATATGTGGACCAAGCTGTGTCTTAAAAGTTAAAACTACGAGGATCAACAATGTTACAACTGAAACTGCAGGAACCAAGTAAAAAAAATCTCAAAGTATGGGGACCATTGTGCGAAATTCACCAAAATACTAATAACACAGGTCAAAAAAACTGTCGTCTAATGAAAATGCACTTACATGTTAGTTGGGGTGAAAGACCTATTGTGACCGACTCTAATGTCATCCATGCTCACATTGGAACCATCCAACAAAGTCAGAATGTCAGTCTTTGTTGTACGCTTGGTAATGCCATGCAGCCTCCCGTAGAAAAAACCTGAACCGATAAAAAAAGAACAAATATGTGCTAAATTGTGAATCAGTGTGCTCTTAGTGAAAAATTGAGATAATTATAGGTGTGAACTATGCTGCAAGTCTACCAATATGGGTATCATATCCGATACAACAAAGATACAGGTATTGTATCCGATATGATACGGATATGGTGATGCTGTGATATAACAAAGTTCACATTTAGGACACAATACGGCTAGGATACGGAAATCATTTATGCAATATATAATTATATATATATATAGAGAGAGAAGATTGGAGTGGGATCAAAGAAATCTCTTTGGCGATCAAGTAGATGTTATGGCAAAGTTCATATTTAGTGACTGATCTAAATATGATCTTCTAATAAAAATAACAATATAAATGCGGACACTACAAGGCAAAAGTCAACGTTGAGACACTAAGTTGAACATAGCTGAAAAGTTGGTGCAAAGTGAAATTTTTCCATAAATTAAAGATGGCTTAAACCTAACGATGGATTTCAAAATAAGACAAAATCTGTAAAATAAATAAATAACCTAATCAATAGCATCGATAATCAAATAAGAGAAAAAAGTTTTACAACCCCAAATGTGCTGAAGAACACCTGGGTCAGGGGTAAATAATTTAACCTGAATCCAACTTTAGTGCCCTAACCTCTCAGGTGTTTTTTCTTTAATTCCCACCATCTAATTTATTATGGCAATCAAATTCACGAGGGCGAAATTCTGTCAGAGTAATGCCGACTCTTACTACTAATTAGTAAAGCTTTGCAAAAACACCCGTTCAAAAGACTCTTTAAAACAAAACACCCTAGATAATTTCCGGCAAAAACCTTCTCTTCGGTATCATGTCAACTCTTGCACCCTTGCTCCTGCATTATCATTTAGTACAAAAGCCAGTGCCTAAGGTTTATAAGAAATTTTTATGACCGATATTAATATGATTTGCTAATGAAATCAGTGACCAATGCGACGCTATGCCAAACATTTAGACATTACACTGAACAATTTCAATAATTGGAGTCTAGGGAGGAACTAGCCTTTTGACAAAAGGAAATCATAGCCTCTAATATTGACGAATATTTTATTTTCATCTTGAATTTTTGTCACAATCTTCCAATTATTGCAATCTCTATTTGAAACCTCATGTTGAAAAAAACACTACTATGTACATGGGTTTTTATCACTCCCTCAAGCTAATACTGGTTCTACCACTGATTTGAAATACTAAAATCACATATACAATAGCTGGAAATGTTAGACACTAATACCGAAAATTTCCTATCACTTAGAGGCAACTCAAAAACAATGGAAATAGATCGATTAAATGCTGAAAAAGGCCGATTCAAAGCTAGAAGACCCTTCGCGAAGAAGCTTATGCTTTTAAGTCTTTCACACTTTTTACTCCGAAAAAAAGATTAGGATTTTAACGAAGCTCTTGCAGGAACAATTTGGTTACGCCTTTCTTGTGTTAAAATATTGACCAAAAACAATCAAAAAACCAGCAGAATAAACAGAACCAGACCAAAGCTTTTTCGAATTTCATCAATTTACACACACATACACTGTCTAAGATTTAAAAAAATTATAGTAACATATAATATGACTATTCATTTCAATTAGTTATATGAATTAAAAACAGCTCAAAATAAAATAAAAGGCAAATCAATGAAGCGTATTCTGAATCAATCTCTTAAGGTTTATAAACGATTCTAGCGACCTATAAATATATTTTCAAATAGAACCATAAAAAATCAAATCGCGTAATTGTAGAGTAGTAGTACTAGACATTGTAGAGTAGTAGTACTAGACAGTGAAGAAAATTAGGTGACTAAACGAGACCCTAGCTATCCAAGCTTATTCAATTAAATCTACAAAATATATAAATATACATATATAGGTGTGTATACATGTAATTATATATATATATATATATGTATGTATAGAGAGAGAGAAAGGGGGACCTTGATTATGAGCGGGTTGGGGAAATGGATTTGGGTTTTGGAAATTAGCTTCTTCGGTAGTAGTGGAAAAAAGGCGACCCGACCCGCTGCTGAAAACGAACGAGAGCCGTTGATTATGAGCGGCGGTTACGATCGGACGGTGAGATCTAATCGCGTTCTTCACTTGGTTCATCTTTTGTGATTGCAAGTTTAGAGAGAGAGAGAGAGAGTGAGGGTTTTTGCTAAAATATTTTGTTAAAACCAAACCGGACGTCCGGACGGGACCGGTTTGAATTCAGAGTAAATTTCGTGATTTCATATCTTATTGGGCAAAATATTTGTTTAGTACTGTGTACTGTTTTTATTTACCATTTTACTATTTAGTTTTTTTAAATTTTATCAGTTTAGTTCTCAATCTAACATTTTTTGTCTAATTAGTGGTCCACATCCAATCACATACTGTCTTTTTATTATGGTAATATCTCAATATTTTTCAGGCATGTGGATATAATTGCACTTGTTATATGGAGGAATATTGGTATGTTAGAAAAAATAAAAGATAAGTACCAAATTGGTAAAAGACTACATGGTACTAAATAACATTTCCCTCATATTTAGAGGTTTGGAATCCAATTCGCCATCTCCAGTTCCAACTTAACCATCTAGTCCGGACCGTCAACACGATTCAATCATAACTTGAAAGATGTTAGTTGGTTTGCCTGGTCGTGGAAGTGTTACGGAAAGCAAACAACATGATGTTTAATCATAAGTAGTTAAATCATAACCCGTGCAATCTGATATGATTTCACGGAATATGTGAAATTTGAAACACTACTGATTCGAAACTGTGTCATTGACAGTTCAGAGCCTCAAATTTCCAAAACCATTTCTAACTTTCCATTTTGGCTTTTACCGTTCGGTATTAAAATGCTAGTGGAATTGGAAAAATCAATTTAGCTTAAATTAATAACATTTGGTTTGTCGAATGTTAACATATGAAATCATACATTAATCAAATACGTGAGATCTCATGAGCATGCAATAAGGAAAAAAATGATACTTTGTGCATCCTAAATTCCTTAATTTAGATAAACGTTAGTAGCAACTTAAGGCTTAAGCATGTAAAAGAATCAAATCTTGTCAGTTACATTATCATACAGGAGATGCAACAAAAGAGGCTTTGCATTTGAGCAGACAAGTGCGAGCCAACTCATTCTTGATGAGAAGTCATACAGAAAAAAAATGAACCCTCGTATTGCAATCGTTTATTGAAAACTTTTTGCAATTTGTCGCACGTGTTTTCTTTTAGCATCCTCTTTTAATAACATCTTTAGCATCAAAAAAGATCTGAAGCATTATTTCATTTCCGACTCCCTTTTCTTAGAGTATTGTTGAAGGAAGCCAGTTCTTTCGATTTCAGACCATATACTGATTTTATAACGTCCCTGCAGAAACTGCATTTGATAATAACTATAAACCACATGCACGAAACTAATACCCCTATTAGCGAAAGTAAATTTTAAAAAGAGGACTTGTTTGCTTATAACTTTGGAGTAGCCTTTGCGTCTAACTTCAGAGCATTTGGTTGCCAGTTTACAAGCTGGAATCTTTTGGGGAGACCTCAAGAATGGAAAGGCTAAAAGTTTCAAGTTATCACAAGCTCGACAATGCTTGTGATAAATTGTTCAGCACTAATTAAACTAGGAAGTAGGAACTGCTAACATAAAGCATTCACAAGTATTATTGTTTTTCTATTTCTATCTACAATAAATCTGCCTACTTCATTCAAGATGAGGATATCGAGTTTTCAATACTAACACTTCTTGACATAAACTGCATAGTTATGAAATCATTTCTCCACGAGTTTTGATAATTCAAAGACTACCCATATACTTGGTATATATTTAAAGCAGAAGAACCTCTACAAAAGCATGTTTGGACAACTATACACAAGTAACACACAAACACACCATTTGGTCTTTTCCTTATTTAAAAGACTCTTTACTTTTAATGTCGAAAATATTAAAAGGCTGATATAGTGATAAAAAAAGAGTTCATATTTAGAAACCTGCAAGCTTCCTTGTTAAACCTTTTCTTGTCAACTCCATATAAATTGTGGAAAATTTCTGGCTCCACTCGGCAAAAATAAGGACGATCTGCAAATAGATAAATAAAGTTGGTCAAATTGTTTTTATAGAGGAATCGAGAAAACTAAATAGTCAACTGATACAAAACACATACCCGAGTAAATAGAGCATGTACGGGAAGATTTATCATAGTGTATACACCATCCATCAGGTCCAGTTAGGCTTGCCACTAACTAACATCAAGAGAAAAAAGATATCGACATATTAGCATCATTGCTTCAAATATGCATATAAAATGTGGACATGTACTACGATGAGTATGATGACAATTAACACCAATTATTTTCACCCTTCTGATATAATGAGGAAAATTAAAGTTTATGTTTTCTTCTACATTTAAGAATCAAAAGACATGCTATACTTCTGCCTTATATGGGCATATTTGTTTGCATCATTTAAACAAATAAGCCGACAAATTTGAGAATGATAGAAAAACTAGATTAACTGAGTTTAAAAGAGTTTAGCTTTCCCAGCTCAAAAGACCAGTATGCTCAGCTTTTAAGCTGGCCAATAAAAGAAGAAGAAAAACTTTCATGAGAAAACAGAAAACATGAGAAAGTTACCTATGTTTTTCAGCATCTGATTTAATACTTTATGGTTCACACAAAACCATTAAACTAGTCTTTATATGTTTCCTTTCATTCAAATCAAAACAAGTTGTCTCAAAAATTTGAAAAGGACGCAGGAATTGGTCTATAGAATGGAGGGAAAAATCTAATACACCCAACCTGTGGCATATTTCAGAAGAAAACCTACCTTACTCCTATTATGAGATAACTTTTCCAAGAGGTAAAATGAAAGCCATCACAACATGAAGCTATTTTCAGAATTTCTTAACTGTGGACTAAATATATGGTCATCCAACTGCGCATACCATACAAACTTGCTTAACTCAATCAAGTCTATTACTTTAATTTGTCCTATTTTCTAAAAAGACCTAACATCATGAATTTTTTTAACTAAGAATTATAACTGTAACTTCAAAAATTTTAAAGATGTGCGACATATTATAATCATGCTCCTTCGGTAGTAGTAGTACTAGCGAATGTGAAAGCATAACTATACTGGTTTTTTGACGTAAAATGTGTAAAATTGTTAAGTTCTTTCACAAAGCGATTCCAAGCATTCGGAGCTATAAATCAGGCTTTTTCAGTTTCGAAGCGAGCTATATATAAAACAGTGGTCTTAGCGAATTAGTTCAGCAGAAAGTGTAAAATGTGGGAAACCACCCAGGGACGTACATGCAAAGCAATTTACCAATTCCCGATATTTATGACTGTAAAAGATAAATCTTAACGCTTTTACGCCAACAAAGCTTACATAGTTTTACGTTTGTATCATAGCTCTTGCAAAGACGCTTTAGCCCAAGTTTTCACTTTCCAACACTGCCATATTCTACTATCCAACTTCTGGACCATAGCACTCACGAATAAAACATAATTCAATCTTATCCGATTCTACACTAGAAATAAACTCCTATAATGAACTACAGTACCAGCATACTCAATTAAGCAACACAAAACTCCAAACTTGTAACTAAAGAAAGAAAGAAAAAAAAACCGAAAAAGAAAGGAAAAAATATCATTTAGTACATATTTCAAGACTTAATTATACAAAACCTATGGATAAAATATCTTTTAAGATTTGCGAACAAATTCTTAAATGATGCTTCTTATTTTTACTCTTTTGTTTGATGCTCATTGGTGCTAGATTGATTGATATGTACCAATATTTAAACAAAAAAACAAAAAATGAAAAATAATATATAATAATGGTGACCTGAATATCAAAAGGGTCATGAAAAATCTCTAAAGGGGAAGGGTAATTTGGTCCTTTATCTAATTTACAACACGCCCCACAGTTTTTCACGCACTGCCACGTCACATCCTTCCTATCGCCGCCGAACCCCGCCGGAGAACCGCCGCCGGAGCTTCTGATACGGACCTTTGTTTGACGGTTAGGCAGTTGCCGAAAGATGGAAAAATACGGCGGAGCTGCGACGGCGTAGGACGTCATGCTTTGCTTTGAAGATAACAAAACAAATTTTAATTTGTGTTTTGGTCCCTTCTTATTTGTTTCTTTTACTAACTCTTAAAAAAACAAAGTATTAAAATTTCATTTATTATCTCACCACTTTCTATTAGGGCTGGTTCGGTCTGATCCGGTTCGGTTTTTGGTAAAACCGAAATCGAGCATATTTTTCGGTTTCAGTCTTTTTATTTTTTGAACCGAACCAGACCGGTTTTTTCGGTCCAGTTTCGGTTTTTTTCGGTTTTATTTTTTATTTTTCGGTCTTTTTCGGTTTTTTTCAGTATTTTTCGGTTCGGTTTTACTGAAAACCGAAACCGACCCGAAATTTTTTCGGTTTTTCGGTTTCGGTATTTTTCGATTTTTTTCGGTTCGGTTTTTCCGGTTTTTCACTCAGCCCTACTTTCTATACTAGACCGGTTTACCTTCAAAATTTATTGTGCCAATGTGGAATATTTTTTGGTTTAAATATATTTGATGTTCAGGGACGGCCCAATGACGGGGTGTGATAAAAAAAATGTAAATGGAGCGGCCCGGGCCCATGACATAAATAGTGTTATACCCATTTTTAGAGTCTGTCCATTCGACTGCAGTAGCTCGTCAATCATATATGACTAAAAAAATATTATATATCATTCAAAATTTGCATAAATATATAATTTTTCCAATCGAAAAATAATTTCGGCGCCTATATCTGTCATGTTTATTGATAAAGAGAGACTAAATCTGTCATGTTTTACAATCACTAGTGTATTACTGTAATCAAATGAAACTTTGAACTCAATATTCAATGAGGTGAGAACTCTATTTTTGTAACAACTTTCATAATAATAATAATAACAATCACACATACATATATATATATATATATGTTCATCTCAGATTAAGTCTCATACATAACTACGATTCTACTCAAACCTTATTGGAAATTCTTAATGAATTTATGGTTTAAATGCAAATTGTATTTGTAAATTACAAACTTTAATACCCCACAATGATGACATTCATGACTTATAAGTCGTATTTATTTTTGGTATAAAACTATATGTATATCTATCTATATTTTTAAAGTCACACACTCACGCATATATAGACAGAGATAATCACAAAATCAACAGCTCGACCACGGCTCGATACCGTTTCTTTCAAGTGGCATGTGGAAAATATTGTAACTTGAGAACACACTAACTCATTGGCTAGAAGCAGAAAGATGGCGACACAAATAGTATTTAAGGGTTACTGGATAACAGTCAACTCGTCTATTTACTTTAGTACTTGTTTCGGGATCATTTACAATCTTTTATGTTACAAGTTGTTTTTTATATTAATATATTTGATGAAATTATTTTATACTGTTTAACAATTTATTTAATATTTATATTATTGTATTTCAGACCGAAATATACAACAAACCTTAACAACAAGTTTATATCAAAACTAATACACTTGTTATTTCAGCTTTTATCTGCCGACACAATGTGGTACACTGCTATGTGCATTTATGCAAAAGGGAACCTTCTTTAGCATAGCCATGGGGCCAGTTTACAACTTTTAACTAAACGTACAATTATTTGATAAATTTATACATTTAAGTATTTAACATGTTTAATGAAACCGTTCAATTAAATAAAACAAAAAAAACCCAAATCTATCAAATTTAGCCTTATTTAATTGGTTTTAAAACCATCCAAAAATTAAACACACGAGCTAATTAACTGATTAGTAAGTGATAAGTAACGCTTTTTCCCTCCCCCGCTCTCTCTCTCTCTCTCTCTCTCTCTATATATATATATATACACATCTATATTTATACAGTTCCCAGCTAAATCAATTAAGGAACAAACTCCCTCTCTCTATATATATATAAATATACGTGTATATATATATATATAGATATGGCAACGGTGTCGTTGGAGATTCTACCGTACGGAGATGTGGACGCGTCATTAAGGGGACTCGCCGGAAAAGCCGAGGGTTTTGGACGATTATCCGTGGGAGGCCTAAACGGACCCATTTATCACGTCACTACTCTCGCAGGTCCCTTCTATCTCTCTCTCCAGTGACGGAACCAGTATTGCGAAACGGGGGCTGATTATATATATATATATATATACCTTATATGAAATTATTTTACGGAATGGGGGCCGAAACACTAAAATTTAAAAGTTTTGATCAAAATACATACGAAAAAAAAAATTCAGCAATTGGCTGAAAAGGATTGATGTATGTATATGAAGCTAAGGCCTAAGGAGAATATTTCACAAACATGTTTTAAGATGTTGGTTTCTATCATGCTAGTAAGTAAATTCATTAATAACATTTTCATAAATCAAGTATATAGAAGAGTTGATTTTGGGAATGTTTTAAGGGAAAATTACAAAAACAAACAAATTTTCAAGTCTAATTATCAAAAACTACAAACCAAAACTTTTCTTTCCAAAACATACAACTCTAATGAATATGTGTAATTATATGTTTTGGGAAGAAATTTTTAGTTGTTGTATGTTTTGATAATATGTTTTGGTTAATTGTATGTTTTGGGCACTGCCCCGTGTTTTAATACTACTTGTTTTGGAAACAAATAGTATTTGATAGTTAACCATTACGCTGCTTGTTAGCCAAACCTTATTTGGATTTATAATTGTGGGTTTTACATTTTTATCCCTTCCACTTTGGTTTATTTTCTTAATTCTGTTTATACAATTGTCTGAGAATTGGAATAGTCATAATAAAGTAATAGAATTTTAGACTCTGAAAGTAATCTGGTAAGTTTTGTCGCTGTTGTTTGGTTGCCACTTTTAAGCAGTAATTTTTTTTGGCTTAAGAGTTGGACTGTAATTGATTCATCATCGTAAAAGCTGAGAATTTTATGAGTTTTTTGTCCTGAATAAACTATAAAGTAGAAGATTGAAAAAGGATTGTACCAAGATTTTCTGAACCAGGAATTTCCAGCTTTTTTTAACTAAAGGTGCAACCAAAAAATTCCACATGGCACATGTGATCTTCCTTCGTTTTTATTAGAAAATTTAGATCAAATTATACAACGTTGAATATGCACACGGGTTGTTTGGTTGCACCTCTTAAGCAAATAAGCTGTATTGCTTTTGTCTAATAGAGAGTTTTGGAGTCTATTGGAGCTTGTAAAATACTAACAAACAAAATTTAGCTCAAGAGGTGCAATTAAACAAGCTATCTGCGTGCTGAACATTCATCCACTCGTTTGAAAAGAGAACACAAATAATAATCCAATGCCTAAAGGCTTGCTTATTCAACTATATGAGGTTAATTCTACCACCACTGTAGAAATGCTATGCGATGAATATCACGTGTACATGGACAGTGGACACATAAATAATCAAATGTTCAGTTGTAAAATATGTCACATAATTTCAATTCATCTGCAGACGATGGTCCAGGATCACTTCGTGACGGTTGTCGCAGAAAAGAGCCCCTATGGATTGTTTTTGAAGTTTCGGGTACCATTGAATTATCATCTTATCTTAGTGTGTCATCGTACAAGACCATAGATGGGCGAGGACAAAGGATAAAATTTACTAAAAAGGGATTGAGATTAAAAGAATGTGAACATGTAATCATATGCAATTTAGAGTTTGAAGGTGGTAGAGGACCAGATGTTGATGGTATTCAGGTTAAGCCTCGTTCGAAGCACATTTGGATTGATCGTTGTACCCTTAGTGATTATGATGATGGGTTGATTGATATCACAAGAGAGAGTACAGATATTACCATTTCCAGGTTAGAAAATGGTTGCAAATAACTTGGGAACGTTGTAAAATCTTAGGAAACATTTAATGTGTGCGAAACACAAGCAAAGCTGATGTGGAATTAAATAAAGATTGAAGAAAAATAACACGTAGGGTCTACTTGAGATCAGCACTATAATTAAATGTTATCCACTGTTAGAAAATTGATTTATTGCATAGAACCTGCATTATAGATTAACCTTTATACAAACTATGGCCTTGTTTGATTGCAGCTTTTAAGGTCATCATTTAAGCTTAAAGGTTGGACTGTTTTGATTGATCAGCTTAAAATCCGCATTTCTTTTTGTTTCCAGGCGGAAAAAG
Source organism: Primula vulgaris (assembly GCA_963920805.1). Classification (NCBI taxonomy): domain Eukaryota; kingdom Viridiplantae; phylum Streptophyta; class Magnoliopsida; order Ericales; family Primulaceae; genus Primula; species Primula vulgaris. Next base: position 9,685,866 of record OY987212.1, read on the forward strand.
ACTAGAAGTTTCAAGATGAATGAATCATATTCGTTCTTAACCTAAAATTTCCACCCTTTTTGCTTAAAAGCTGCAACTGAATGTGCCCATTGACTCTATTGAAACCCTACTCAAAACTAATCTATAAATTATCCTAAAGATTGGGAACCATGGTAGAAATAAATTATATACTTGTAGAGAAGATACACAAATTGAAGTTGTCGGGTTGCTGCTTTGAAGCACATAAGCTGGAGTTTTAAGGTTGAGGATAAATCTACCACCAACTTGCTTCCAGTGTTTTCATGCAAAAACCTCCAGAAAGGCTGAGCTTTTGAGCTGATCAAACGACAACCAAATGCAGTAAAGACTTTTTAAGCAGACACCCCCCAAAAAAACTAACCTTAAAACATGCAACCAAGAAACGCAAATTTGGAATATTATCGTCTACATTTAACCTCTAAAACATTTAGAAAAATGTTTCTTTTCCAGTCACCACATTTTTACTTAAAATTTCACTTACAGATGCCGTTTCTCAAATCATGACAAGACGATACTGATTGGAGCAGACCCATCTCATACTGATGATAGGTGCATGCGTGTGACGATCCATCATTGCTTCTTTGATGGTACTCGACAAAGGCACCCTCGTGTTAGATTTGGAAAAGTTCACTTGTATAACAATTATACCAGAAACTGGGCAGTATATGCTGTATGTGCCAGTGTAGAATCACAGGTTAAAGTTCGCCCTTTTCTCCTCCACAAGTGGTTATTGCTATTTTATAAGTGTTTACTATAGTCTTATAAAGAAACATATTCCCAGATTTCGACTGTGTACAACCTAAAAAAGTAAACACTTAGTTTTACATTTCTCGGCGATTTAGTAAAACTTAATGTAGCGAATAAAAAACAGCATAGTTTGAGTGGGTATCAATTAGTACAAATACACTGTTATATCATGATTTTCCTATTTTAGCTCTCAATCTATTTACATATTTTCCTATTTGGTATGGAAAAGAGAAAAATATGTTAGGTCGGGTACTATTCGCTAACTTTTGTAGGTTGGTGTTTGAAGATGTCGATGCATTTAATAGAATACTGTAATTTTCCCTTTTTTATAACAACTCATACATGTTTGTTTTGGAATTCAGATATATTCGCATTGCAATATATATGAAGCAGGAGCTGCTGGACCGAAGAAGGTGGCCTTTAAATATTACACAGAAAAGGTACTTTGTTATCCATTAGTTTTGTCTCGTTTCTTCCAAAAAAATGTGAGTAAGTTTCCAAAGTAATTTTTATTGATCTTAAACCTAAATACGTTGCATCAGGGGTAGGAAAATATGTGGCTATGAGTATTCACTTGGTCTGGGAAAGGCACAGAACAATTTAGATTCTGTTTGGCTGTGGTCCTAAACGATGCTTTCAGTAAACTTAAATACGTTTGGCTGGATGGTTCTGAAAACAGCTTGTAGATAATCATCTAAATAAACACCTTAAGTAATATAACTTAGCTTTTAGAATTTACTTTGCTTAGTCTGGCAATTTTTGTACTCGAATGGAAGTAACATGTTAATGAAGAAGTTCCCAAAAGTAAATTCTGTTCTGAAACTAAAAAAAACCTTCAGAAGAGAAATTTGATTGGTCCGAATGCAGCTGTGGACAGATTTTGGAGAGTGATTGGAAGAATCTGACATTAAAGGTTACTTTGGTAATATGATCAAAAGTGTTTCAATTTTAAAGTATAAAGCATCTCTTCTCAACATACTACTATAAAATTACCGGAGATCCGGAAACTTTAACAAACTTTTAGTATGGAATGCAGAACTATACACGAAGTCAAAGCGTATGTCCGACCTTGAAAGAGTAGTAAACTAAAAAAGGTTACTAGAATGGTTGTTTTTTTTCTCAACTAAATGGAGGCGTTGGCCATGCCATTCTTGTTACATGATGATCACTATGTTACAAGCACTTCCTTATGTTGAAAAATGAAAAATATATTTTCTCGTATTTTTAGGCTACTGACAGAGAAGAAGCATGTACTGGCTCTATATGTTCCGAGGGTGACCTTTTCCTCCCAGGAACTAAATCGGGTTTTTTGACTATGGTGACAAAAGAGACTGTATTTCATCCCAGTGAATACTACCAAACGTGGACAATGGAAGCTCCCTGTGATTCTCTAAAAATTGCTCTCCAACACTGTACAGGATGGCAGTCTATGTCTAGGCCTGCAGCAGATATTCCCAAATAAATTTATGAAATACGTGTGTTGTGTGAATTTGAGCTGGTGATTTATACGGATGTACCTTACTTTCAGCTTTTCGAATAAACTTGAACTTGAATTATTTGATGTTCTACAATGGTTGGATATTAGTTTTCATAAATATAATACGTTTTTCTTATCAGTGTTTGGCATGGTTTTATTTTATATTGGGACATTACACAAGTATGGAGTATGGACGATGGGAGCTCCATCCGATTCTCTGAGAAATGCTCTTTAACACTGTATTACTCAACCTGCAGATGATTGTGATAGTGGAGATTTATATGGATCTACCATACTGAATTGCTTAAGAAAAATATTCCACTTGGTATTTACAGTGGTAGGAGTTTGCTTTTTACTAATATTAATGGGGGGTATATTTGGACATTATAAAAAAAATTAACCTTGTGCAATATGTAATTTGCCTGGAGAGATTATGCAGTCCTCCAAAATTACATCCTCCAACACCCGACACATTTTCGGGGTGTACATGGAATAAAATAAATACATTGTGGTATGGCAAAGTTGGATGAGCCCTCTAAGATGACAAAATAATTTCTCATCTGGTTGACCGTTAGAAGCAATGTGGCATCGGTAATGGCTCAAATTTATGACAAGGAGTGAGAGTAAAACTGATAACAAAAAAATGGAAGATAGTTTTCTTGTTCGGCTATATAGAGATTGATCTCAGCATCTTCATTGCAAAAACATACATACAGATAGCTAAAATACACATACAAGTTTTGCAAATTCATCTATAGAGTCAAATATTTAGTAGCAATTAAATCTCAAGATTTCCCCAGTATCATCAATTCATTTCTGTAATCATGCCACTCCAGCTACCGATCTAGCACTTTCTCAACATTATTGTTCTTCACTCGGAAGCAAATTTTTAACCTCCCATTGGACCCCTTTTTTCCCAGGGAAGAAAAGTTACCAATTGTGGATATTATTGAGATCAGTTTTACTTGTTCTGGTGTACAGAATTGGGTTCAACATCGTCAAAACAAATGCATACATAGAAGTACCTAAAATGCATACATCTCTACTAGTTCGTCGAGAAGGCCATTCACCAATAAGTTCTCAAGGTCTCGCCCAATATCATCAATTTCGTCCCCGAGATCAAACCACTCCATCTCCTGGTCAAGCACTTTCTCTATAGTATACTCTTCTTCACTATAAAGCACCTTTTCCAGCTCATATCGTGTCCCATTCTTAGCCCATAAAAAGTCAACTTTCCTTCTCCCAGTTTGGACCCACGGGTGTGGGTTCACCAACCACCAGAAAATCTCAACGAGCCCACAATTTATACGGCCAAACAGAAGCCTCCTATCAGATTTTAATATTACTTTGTCTTTGAGGTACTTCTTTTCTAGCTCATCGAATACCCATAGGCCAATAGGGGTTTCAAGAGAGTCCCAAACTGCTAGTATCATATTTGGATCGGTAGTGTCGAATCCAGATTCCTTGAGAGTATCATCGATGTAGGAAGTCTGCCAGGTGGCATATTCCGAAATCTCATATTCGTCAATTTCTGAAACAGATCTTCGGTGATCGTCTTTGTCACTTAGCATGAGATTGTCACCATCTGTGCTAGACTCCATCCTTAGAAGTTTAAGCTGCATCCGAAGCTCTGCTAGCAATAAACATTTTGAAAAGAGATTAACAGGGAGAGCATTATGAAAGGAGATTAACAGGGAGAGTGGCTGTTACAGGGAGCTAATAAATATAGAAGAAAATTAACGAGTAAGATCTTAAAACAGATGCTAAATGAACAGCAAACAAACTAAATCTTCGAAACTAGAGTTCTGTTAAATTATTTGGGTTTCATCAAATTACAAGCTAGGATTATTTTAAGCAGAAGTAAAAAGCATGGGAATTTCAAACAGAGGGAACCTTATACAGTTATACATGAAACTAATAGGGCTTTCTGAATTGTAGGTGTAGCATTATTTATCATCTGCTCCACTGCGACTTTTCTACACAGCACCATCATTTGATAGACCTGTACTGATCTTCCCAGTCCCATGTCTAAAAAGCAAAACCCATACCAGCTACTTACACAACGAAACGTTACTCATTACAAATCTAGTCATTTGATGAAAGCATTTACCGTGAGTTTTTACCAATGTTTTAAATAGCGTTATCGCTAGCGTAGCGTTTTTTCGAGAGAAACGCTAAAAGCGCAAATAGCGTTGCTACATAGCGCTTTGCGGTGTACTTTTTTTTTGCCTAAATATGCACTAAACTTTAGCATATATAACAATAAAAGATAAAATGTATAGTTATATTAGGTAATAATAAAAAAAATCGAAATAAAAAAATTGTTGTAGGTGAGATTCGAACTTGGGTCTGCTCGAAACTAAAGCACTGTCACAACCATCTGAACTGCACACACTTTTATGAAAATTACACAATATATATTAATTATTTAGATCCGCTGTTTTTTTTTCCTAACTCGCTATTTACGCTTTTGGTCCAGAATTTCGTGCCTTTTGCGCTTTTGGTCCCCTATAGCGCGATTTTAGCGCAATTCCAGCCAAATAGTGGTTTTTCGTTGCGTTTTTTTTCCCAAAAAGCGCTATTTCGCGCTATATAGCGCGATTTTTAAAACATTGGTTTTTACTAGCAATACAATCTGTTGAACCATGGGGTTCAATAATTGATTTTGATTATAACTTTGTTTATGTTTTTAATGATTTTACGATTTCTCTATTTCGATGATATAATGCTTGTCTTTTCCAAAAAGAGAATTTGTAAATTGCAGAACGCCAGAAAGATAAAGCTCGGAAAAACGAAGCCACAGGTTCAAGCGGAACCAGAATCGGAGCTAAAACGAAGGAGTTATGGGCTTTCGAAGAAAACCGAAAAACTGCCAGAAGAACAGACGACCGATCGACTGGACAAAAACGACCGATCGTTTTTGGTCCAAATTCTTCCAATGAGCAGGTCGAAAAAACGACCGATCGTTTTTTTTCAGAAACGACCGATCGTTTTCTGGAAAACGACCGATCGACTGTAGAAAACGACCGATCGTTTTCTGCAGTTTTCGAAAACAGCTTCTCAGCTTTTTCTGGAAAATAGCTTAAAACACTGAATATAGCCTCAACCACTGTAACGGTCATAAAACGGAAAAACAGACCTTTTGGCATATAAATACCACCCAATCTCTCCTTCTATACCAACCAATTACAATCAACTTCCTTCAACCTCTCATTAAAAACCCTAATATCACCATTTTGGTGTATACATATTCGAGGAAGAGGAAAATCAAAGAGAAAGAGATTCAAGCTCGATCATCATCAACTCACCAATTAGCTTTTTGAGAAGCAATTAGAATAGTGAGCGAAGTTACATTTTTGTAACTAAATTTGTATCGAGTGTTTTATAAACTCATTTGTGAGCGAGTGAACGGGTAGAAGCTTTGTAAGCAAGTGAAGCTTAAAAGCTCTAGGTTTTTCATTCGGGTACTCATATATTGAGGGGGAGTCATTGACTCATTAGACGTGTACGCTTGCACTTGAATCAAGAGTAGGATCCCGGGTAGAGGGTGAGCCAATCGATCGATTGAGCTCGATAGGGTTTGTAAAATCCGGAAGAAACATTTTAGTGAAATACTCGGTAGTACCGAGGAGAGGACGTAGGCGCGTTTGCCGAACCTCTATAAATCACGGTGTCATTTTCTTCCCTTGCTCTTACTTTCCGCAACTTATTTTCTTGCTTATTTATTGCTTGCGTTTAGTTATTTTTAGCAATTTAGTAACTCTTGTTAAAACGCTTAAGCTTAGAATTGCATAAGTTGGGTGGTTAGTTGCATAGAATTTTAATTAGGCGAAAATCGCCAAAACCTTATTCACCCCCCTCTAAGGTTAGCACACGGGCCAACACAATCCATTTTAAAAATCCTTTTGATTAAAATTCTGCTTAGTTTTTATGTAGATCTTGTCTGTGAAGCGACTTATATGAAAATAAATATATGCATTACCAATTTCCATGCAACAGATGAACTCGAATTTTTTGAGATCTAAAAAAACATAAAGATGACTAAAGGAAATGTAGGTACCGTGAAGGCCGGCGCTGACTGCTTCAAAACATTCAGATTCGGGAGATATATCTTCTGTAAGAGGAGCCTTAAGAACTGAAATTGGGCTTGGATGGTCAGCCTCTTTCGAGCCATCTGGAGACTCTATTTCAGATACTTGGCAAATTAAATGGACTGGTTCTTCAGCTGGTTCAATCTATATGATTTTGAGAACAATCATACATTAGAACAAAGATAATGAATGTTATATAAGTAACTCAAATTTATATGATGGAATCAGTTCTTTGGAAAAAAAATCCACAATAACTTTTAGACCATTCATCAGAATGCTGCTTATCTATCCATTTCCACATATAATGCGTAAACCTTGAACACATTATGAACCTCTTTTATTTATGGGTAAGTAACACTAAACCTAGTTGCATACCTAAAGGAAATGTCTTTCTCAAAACATTTAAAGACAGTACCAACTCAATGGACGCAGCATAACATCATTCGATTGAGCCAGTACCAACATAAAAACATGAAACCATCTCAAATGACAGCCTAAGTTTTGCATACAAGTAAAAACATGAACGCCAACTTAAAGTCTAACATACTAGTAGTAGAAAGGCAATAGTACTTTCGCAGAATTGACAAGAAACGAGACCAATTTCTTTAATTTGCTCTTTCCAAGGAGCTAAAGCAGGGAAAAGCAAAGAAACAATAACAGCCGGTAAATAAATAGTGGAGGACTACAAACAAAAATAAATGTTAATATGACAGGAGATTCAGACCTCTAGTTTTAATGCCTCTGGACCAGGAGGTGAAGAATCGATTCCCGATAGAGAGAGTGATGGTTTTACAGGAAAATTATCAAATCCACAAGAGAAAGCTTTACTCTCCTGTTCAACATTCCGTTCAACACCACTAGCGAAAATCTTTGAAACTAATGACTCCTGTGGAGACGTGATTATTTCACCAATATTAAAATCAAACTGTTCTTTCTTTACAATGTCAGAAGCATAACCACTTTTACTACGGAATCGAACTTTTGAATTTCCAGATCTTTGGATTCTGACTGATGAATCTTGTCTCGTATAAACATTCTCCTTCGTTTCTCTATTCCTTTCTATGTTAGCAGGTTGTTTGGGTATGTTTTTTCTACCCGGGCTATAGCAGCTAACAGAAGAATCAGATAGAAAACCCGATTTAGATGCATCTCTTACATATCGTTCCTTCACATTATCCCTGCTATTAAAACTCAAAGGATTATCGATATACATAATATCATCGACAAAGATTCTTCCCCGAACAAGCATAGGGTCCAATTTTTCTCTCCTCATTTCTTTATCTGGTTTACCAAGCATTTCCCCGAGCTTGCTGACCTCACCAATAGGGCCAACATCACAATATTTTTGAGAAACATTCCACCTTTTAGAGAGTCTCTGTTTCGCCTCTCTACTTATAGACGACTCACGTGAATATGATGATTTGGCGTTTCTTTGGTTACTCTGGTGAAAGGACTTTCTCGAAGACAGCATGGTTTCTTCGACATCACTTACAGATTCATTCCCAGACATGCTATATGAGCTCTCATCCCCAGAATATCCCTGAAATAATTCTATTGGCTCATTGCCATTGTTTTTTCTCATTCTCCTAGTAATCTCCTTTGCTTTTTCTCTAGATTCCCTCATATTAGGACATGAAAACCCATTTTGCACCTTCTTAATATTTGGCTTTAAAACGACGATCCTCGTATGCGGACTTTCTCTCTCGTCCTGCTCATTTAATCGAATATCAGATGAATACAGACTTCTGTTTGAGCTACAAGGAGAATAAGAATTGGGAGAAAGACTACCGAGCTTTTTTCCACTATACATAGTTTTGCAATGTAAATTCCCAGTTCTATTTTCACATTTCTCTGAAATTGATCGCGGGCGACTGTTAACGTACATGTCAAAATCACCTTGCCAGTTGTGAAGGTTTTTTCTATATAAGCAATCTGGCTGCTGAAGAAATTTAATCAAAAGGTCCTTGTTGTTGTCCAGTGCACTGAGGGTGTCACGAAATTCTTTTGAATTATGAAATCTGTTATCTGACGAGAGACGTTTGGCATCCGAGAATTTGTCACGTATAAATTCCATCTCCAGTTCAAAATCGTTTGGCTTCACATACTTTTTTGTTTCAGAAACCTCATAAACATCCTTAAATTCAGGGTTTTCCTTTGAACATCTCATATTCGATTGACATTCATATGGGTTTCTCCTCATTACGGATGTACCAGACGTGGTCCTCGATTTGCTCACTTTTGGTTTTGTGCAAATTGTTTGTTGAGATGGAAATCCATCGAAACCCATTAATCTGGCTACAACACCAGGAGATCGTTTATTTGCCTCAGTTTCTTTCTGCATTTCTTCTGCTAATAACTTCTTAATTGGCAATCCACTACCTCGCCTTGAAGAACTTCTATCCAACTCACATGGCATCTACATATAGCAAATTTGGAAAAGTTAAGCATAAACTCAAAACAGCATTGCTAAAACAACTTAAACGAAATAAAACTGCAGCTTATAAAAAAAACTGGTAAATTTGACTCACTGTGTACTCCTTTGTAGCGTTAATCCCAAGGGAACTTGAGTCTGGTTGTAAAATCTGTGTACTCTTTTGCCTATGAACTTGATGGCTTCCTGAAAATGGAGACACATAGATGATTACGAACAATACTTTCATAACAGTATACTACCAGTTTAAGACAATATTTAAAGCCAAACTAAGAAGTAAAAAACAAAAACAAATAGAACTTGAAAAACAAAACAAAAAAGATCAAATTCCTGATGGAGAGCAGAAGATAAATGTTATTATGGCACGTACACTCACTTGAAAAATTAATTAAATTACCAAAACATACAAATTTTCAAATCTAATTACTAAAAACTACAAACTAAAACTTTTTTTCCCAAAACATACAACTCTAATAAATATGTGTAATTGTATGTATGTATGTTTTGGTTAATTGTATGTTTTGGGCATTGCCCCCAAAAATTCATGGTATGTCGAAACAGTCACAGTCCAACACACATGACACTCATATCCTCTGAAAACTCCCTTATAACTAGACCTGGTTGAATAAAACATCATTTGCAGTCCAAACTCTATATCAACCATATCACAATAGTTACCATAACCTTATCTACTAATAAGTGATAACCCGTAAGGCCAAACACATAAACAACATCAATTGACAATATCTTATAGTTTATTATCAGGAACTTAATAGAACGCTGTGCTGTAAAATGAAATACTACTGCATGTTAGTAGCAAGGATCCATGCCAAATTGAAGACTACAAAACTCCTCTTCAAAACTAACAAACCTAATGCAAACTTAAAAAAAAATTTAAAAGGAAAAAGGTTCTCTATATTTGAAACTCGTCTACTGAAAAGCTAACAAACCTAACACAAACTTAAAAATAATTACCGTAATAAAACATAATGAGACACATAAAACTGCATTTCGGAAGTAACAGATCTAAGGCCTTTTAACACGTTAAAAAATAAAAATAAAATGTTTAGCAATACTAGAATCGTATCACCTAAAATCGGCTCAGAGTAGGAAATAATTACCACAAGAAGACAGCAATTCAAACACATGAAACAGAAAATTGGACAAATAAATATCAAATTCGTTTAAAAATGAATCGCGTCTCTTCAACTCAGCACACAGTAGCCAATAATCTCCACAATAACACTAAAAAACAGAATCAAACACATAAAAAGAGCAAATTCGACAAATAAATAGCAAATTCATTTAAATCGAACCGCATCTCTTCAAATCAGCTCTTAGTAGCCAATAGTCTCCACAATGAGACTAAAAAACAGAATCAAACACATAAAACAGCAAATTCGATAAATAAATAGCAAACTCTTTTAAATTAAACCGTGTCTCCTCAAATCAGCTCATAGTAGCCAATAATCTTCACAAAATAAGTCTAAAAAACAGAATCAAACACATAAAATAGCAAATTCGACAAATAAATAGAAAAATCTTTTAAATTGAATCGCATCTCTTCAATTCAAGCTCATAGTCAATAATCTTCAAAATAAGACTAAATAACAGAATCAAACACATAAAACAGCAAATTCGACAAATAAATAACAAATTCTTTTAAATTAAATCCGGCCACTTCAAATCAGCTCATAGTAGCCAATAATCATCACAACAAGACTTATAAACAGATTCAAACACATAAAACACATAAAAATAGCGAATTCGACAAATAAATAACAAATTCTTTTAAACTAAATCGCATCTCTTCAAATCAGCTGATAGTAGCCAATAATCTCCGCAAAATAAGACCAAAATAACAGAATCAAACACATTACAAAAGCAAATTTAAAAAATTAAATAGCTGATTGTCCTAAATTGATCGTATCTCCTCAAATAAGCTCGTAGTAGCAAATAATCTCCACAATAAGACTTATAAACAGATTCAAACACATAAAACTCTGCTTCTTAGCTAACATTTTTAATAATAATAAAAACTGCGCATTCAACCACAAATTCGAGTTAATAAAAGAATAGGACAAAATCACGAATAAAGATAGAGAAAATAGTAATGCTTATACACACATACATAAATACATATATACATATAAAAATAAATAAATATATATATATAGATATAGAGAGAGAGAGATGGACCTTCGTTGACGAGTGAAGCCTTCGATTTCTTACGTCTAAACCTCTCCATATTCCAAGAAAAAAACAAATAAATCGAAGTTTTATTTCGAAATTATAATGAAAAACTCGATCAGTCGCAAAACCCTAGATTTTGAGCTCAATTCAAAACCCAACAACACAGTTATTTAGTTTTATATTAAAAAAAACATAAATAAAAAAGGTAGAGAGAGAAACAGAGACTTATATAGTTACGTAAAATAGGAAATGGGAATGGATAATTGTGTTGTGGATTAATTCAGTGATAGGAAAAATAGTAAATGCGGTGATATATTTATGTGTATGTATTGTATGTATAGATTTAGAGAGAGAGAGAGAGAGAGTGTATTAATGACGAGGCAATTCGAAAATTGGCTGTGTTTGAACTAGAGAGGGGGAGCCAGACTATACAGTGGGTATAGTCTGGAAAACTCTCATCTGTATCACCATTGGATCAACAGTGGGGTCCACAGACTGTAAGGATCCAATGGTGATACTGGGATAGTTTTCCAGACTATACCCACTGTATAGTCTGGCACCCCTTATCCGTTTGAACTTGACTGAATAGAGGGGCTAGGCGGGCAAGTGGGCGATACTAGACACGTGTCACCTATTTGCTCACGCTCCAATTTAATATCCCTATTATTCTATCATTACTTAAGATTCTTTTTTATCTATGGCTTCTTTTACTAATTAATTACTCTTATTATTACTCTACATTCTTTGTCATTTAATTATTCAGTACGAAATTACGTGTAATTTTGATTGATTTATATAACTTGTATTAGAATTAACGAAATTAATTTTTTTTAAATCTAATCATAAAATTTAACATTTGAACGAAAATTTTGATTCAAATTCGTGATCGGTCAAAATTACACGTGGTTTCGTAATGAACAATTAAACAGAAATAGAGTAAGTAGTATATATTCATGTTATATGGTTAACTATTAATTAAGAGTGAGATCCGTTTACTTCCAATCATTTAATTAACAAGGTTAACTATTAATTAAGAGTGAGATCCGCTTACTTCCAATCATTTAATTAACAAGATTGCAGACTGAAAAAATGGAATGAATTTTAATATATTCTTTCATTCTAATTGTTTTTTATTTATGTAATTTTGACATGATTCTCAAATGTTAGTCATATAGTTGTAGTTCTAAAAATGTGATGGAATTTTTTACGATTTTTAGTTCCAAGCCAAAATTGTAAGTATTTTCAGAATGTTCAGTTATCGATTATTAATAGAGGTGTCGGTTAAATGGAATGAACTTGTTTGATTAGTGGTTAGTATACCCTTTTCCGATTAGTATATTACTAGGTAAGTGGTTAGTATAGGCTTTTTCAATTTACCTGCTAGTGGGTGTAACCTCTTTAGCATATGCTTTTTCAATTTATATTACATGGTATCGTTAATATTCAATTTAATATTAACCACTTCGTATTACTAAAAGTTTTTCAATTTGTACCAACAAGATTATATCAGTTTTACAGTTTGTATTCAATATTTCATATGTACCACACAAACAAGGTGTCATCCCATAAGACAAATATCTTGTCTAAGTTGCATATTTCTACTGTAGACAAAACAGAAATAAAATAGACATGTGAGAGACTTTGTAACCAAATTTGTGACAGTAAAACAAGCACTGCAAAATAACAGTGAGAGTCAAAATATGTTAAAAATGTCACAGATTGATTATCCTGTCACAAACCCACAAAAGAGTCCTACAAATCGTAACTAGGAAACTCGTTAAAAAATAACCGTCGGAGTTTATAGGTACATTTTATTGTTGTGAAGAAAAGTAGACATGAACCCGTTAAATAAGGAGCAAATGGCAAGTTTTAAATATAAAAATTAAAACCCAAAGATTTAGGGCAAAAACACCACCACAAGCTTTGTCTTTGATCGACAAATTTGATTCTTTTGTTTGTCTTGTTAGCTAGTGTAGGATGGCAAATTTTCAAATATAGGTACACTATTTACCATTACAAAACAATTGAGAAACTTACTCCATATAGCAATTACTCCGTACACTACCTTTAATAATTAATTGTAAAATTACAGCCGGTGTAATTCTGTAAAGTTGAAATCCCATGTAAAATATACTCCAGTATGGCTATCATATTATACCCGGCAGTTTTTGGTTCGGCCAATTTCAGATGGCAATGGATAAAACTTTAAACGATGTTTCAAAATTTTAGATGATTTCCAGAGTTTTCAAAATAGCATGCCTTTATATGAAAATCCTGTGCTTTTTTTGTTTGCAAAATAAGAACCTTTGCACACAATGTAATGACCCAGAAGGAGCAACTTTTAACAAGACACATATATGTAGCATGGTATGTGAACTTTCTCAAAGAACCTAAGCTAACAAAAAAAAAAACTAATTTTTTTTTTTGTAAACAACTTTGGTAATTATCGTCGCCTAAAATTAACCGTTCTTTCCATCAATCGGAGGCTTAAATTGCTTTCAAAATTAAACATACGTATAACTTAAACGATTTCATGATTTAGCAATAATCGTTACAAACTGAAAGTTGTTTGGGCTAAAGATTAAAACGTACTTAAAAAGCCGATCGCAGAATGTACTTCTCCCCATAAAAGTAGCTTGTAAAATTAAGAAGTCGATATTAAACTAGATATTTCAGTTAAAAGTTGAAGTCGTTAGGGAGAAAAATATGCTCCTATTACATTATTATTCTCTACATGAGGACACCTGCATAATTCATTGGAACACGAAATACTGAATTTCAAAACGTATTTTCTTTGTTTAAATAAATAAGTCCGAAACTAGGCTGTACAAAATGATTATAAAACAAGCGGAGACTCTTTCAGGCTATCAGCAGGTCCACACATAGAAGCTATAAACTAGATTGAGGAAAATAGATATTCTCTAATCAACATCATTACAGTTCAAGCATTTATTTTGAATTGCCTAACATTAAAAACGGGTGAGCGAGTCAATTTTGAGTTTCATTTGCTTACCGATACAGACTGTAAATGTAGTTAAAGATCAATTCTTACCACAACAAAAAGGGAATCTTCAGCTTCTTCAATTGGATGGAACCGCGTAAGTCGTGACTGAATAACAATGACCAGAATCTTAGAAGGGCAGCAAATAGTGTATTTAGGGTCCTAATCCAATTCCGAGTTCTGAGAATAATCACATGGGCATTTGGTAGAACATCATATGTTTTTTGCATTTTAGCTCAATTTGTTTTGATTATAAGTTGTACAAGAAGACTTGGAATGTCAGCTTAAAAGCTAAGTAGGTTGAATCCAAAGAAGTTATAAAACTGAGCCAGACAGCGAGGCTTCCATTTTTTAACCAAATAAAAAAAACTGAAGAAAAACCTAAATAAAACGCTCACTCCTTTTCAAGTTCACATAAACTAGACTAAAATTTTCACAAATTTCAGAGTTATAGATGTGGCAACCAAAATAAATTACCATCACATATCGACAGGGGACACTGTATAACTATATATCTTTATAGGTTAACCTTTCAATGCCCACAAAACGAACAAGAAAACATCCAAATTGAACCCTAACCAGTTGTATCAAATATCAGCAAACATCTTTGAGACGTTCTACGATAAAGCAAACAAGCATGTCGTACCTCATCCTAATCCAAAGCTACATTGCCTGCATTCGTTAATCAAACGATCTTATGGTCCTACTCTCTTCAACTGTTATACAGAAAAAAAAAACATTTGCTCATCAAATGGTCCTATACTACTAGTTTTCAATTACACAGTCGGGAGTCTGGACCAAGAGCTGGAATACCAATTGAATACAACACACTAACATAAAATACCAACTAGAAAGCATAACAAGGTCACAACGAATGATAATATGGACAAACACATAACATGATTGTATTCGATACGGAATATTGTAAATCTTAAGTCATCTACGGTAAAACTCAATTGGCATTGCATGAATTTTAAAGATTCCATATATGATGCACCAAAGTCAAAACAATATGCTCTAATCTTATTCCTAAATGTTGTAAACAAGTTTCCAATGGTAAAACTATCTCGGGAGGAAAGCAGTATTTTCGGAAAAATGAAACGAAATTCACTAACATGGAAACAAAGGTGATGAACAAAACCCCTTTTGCTTTTAGAGGGGGGAGAACAGAAAAACATGAAAAACAGCAACAATATTATTATGACAATGATTCATGAAAAAAAGATTCAACTCAAGAGACTGACGAAATGAATCTCAAATAAATAAATATAAATGACCTCAATTTACATAATAAAGAAAGCCAATATCTGGTTAAAATGGAGGTATAACAAACTGTAAAGTACTAAAACCACAATTCTTCCTTATAAACGAGCACACAACCAACAGTGTAAAGCACAATTTTTTTCAACTTTATTTCATTTGGGAAAGAAACAAGCAAATAAATGACTTGTAACATTCTCAATATAAGGCATACAAAAGTTTCAAGAACCTCAAAAAAGCCGAGAAGAGGTAAATTTGCCATCAGAACTAATACAACTCTCCATCCTTACCAGCCAATTCATTAATCAGCTTACTCCGAGAGAATATGGCTAATTTTTTTATAACTAACAAGATAATGCACACATGCATACTCCCAATTTGAGACCCAAGAAGCCCCCAACACATCCCCCAAAACTTTTACCAACCCTCTCCCTTCTTGCATTGTTATAATAACGAGCCTATGATCTAAATACATATAAGAAATTACCTTGAAGAACATAACTTTTAGGGAACAAAATAACTAAGAAAATCTTATTTTCCTGCGAAGAGCCATACCACGTTTCCATTAGCTTCTTGTAGCTGCTTTATCATTTTCCATCTTCTGTCCAAAAAGTTTAGTCGCAATCATATTATCATCGAAATATTGGGTGTATGGATGATTCTTAGGAACAAGCCTCCTGTACTTTTCAAACTGTTTATCTGCCTCATCAGTTTTTTTCAATAAAGTGTATATAATCCCTTGACAGAGATAAGGTCTAAAGTCCGCTGGTTCTTCTTTCACAAGATCTTGATAAACCTCTAATGCTTCGTTAAACTCTCCCCTGATAACCCGAATTTGTGCAATTAGAAGCTTAAAATCCCTCAAATCATGTTTCTTCCGATTATCTCTCTTACATATCTCCATTGCTTCAAGAACCCTCTTCTCGACTTCCTTCAGTTGTTCCCCTGAGACCCCCTCGGATGAGTCCCCCTCGGATGCCGCCATTACCTGTTGCAAAATTGGCAACAATTAAAACCATTGAGTGTGCATAACAAGAGAGAAGAAACAAACTTACATTACATTTCTTAATCTGATAAACCCTCATCCTAAAAGTAACATAAAAAAAATTGGTTGCAATTAAGAAGCATCCAAAGTACCAGAAGGGAAAGATCCCAATAAATAAAAGACGTTTTAAGCCCCGATAGCGAAAAAATTTTGAGTCGAAATAATTACGTTGAACACATCTAACTTGATCCCATAACCCAAAGCGATCAGTGCAGAAAGATTTAAAATCCTCTAAAGAAGGTTATAAAGATTTAAGCGATCAGTGATAATGGAAACCAAGGTTACAAAAGGTGCCAAAGCCCAAATTTCAAAAAATGAAACAAAACCCACATAGCATACCAGCCCATGAAACACCTCCACCCATAGAGACCAAAATGCTCCATTCAGCATGTATTCTGGTCAAAATTGCTCAACTATAGCATTTCGGTTGACATAATTAAAAATAGAATCTCCTTATACGAGTTTACCACTTTCAAAAAGAAAAGACACCCTTCATTTCCTTACCAGCCCATGAAACTCTACGAGCCTTGTAGGATCCTTCACAATCATCTCATCAAACCCTAAAATAAAACTAAAACGACAAGCCTAAAGAACTAAACTAGCAATTCATTACTGGCACATGAAACAAAAACGTTATTTTCACCATACAGTCGAGTCAAACTCGTTCAATTATAGCATTTTCACGACATAACAAAAACACGAAATTGACATTTTCAGAAAAGAACAAAACCCCCATTGCGTATTTGCATGGGATCCTTCATAATCAACTCATGGAACCTTTACCTCATCAGGTTCCATAAACTAAAAAGAAAAAGAAACTACCTGCAGAATTACAATTATAGCATTTTACCCGTCATAATTAAAACAAGAAACTCCCTACATAAATCTCTAAATTTCAAAAAATAAATTAAACCCACACTTCATTACCATCCCTATGAAATGCCTTGGTCCACAGGTATTATAAGCCACCTCACCAACCAAAATGCCCATTTTCACATGTATTCTATTCAAAATCTTTCAATTATCGCATTTTGACCGACACAATAAAAACAACCTCCCTAAATAAATCTAACAATTTCAAGAAATAAAGCAAAATCAATGCCGGTCCCCGGATCTAGGATTCCAGTATTGCAAGGCTGTTTCCAAGTGAAATTATTTTTATGTTATTATGCGAGGTGCTCAAAGACTGAAACTAATAAGTTTTATTTTTGTTAGAATACATGAAAATCGATGTCCTATGAATCTTAGTGTTTTGCAAATTCATTACCAGCCCGTGATACGCCTCAACCCTGGTGGGATCCTTTTTAATAAGCTCATCAAACCCTAGCCTCGCCATCTCAACATTCCCGTCGTAGCAATACAAATGTGCCCTCATCAAAGGCCACTCCCCATCCTCAGGCTCCATCTTAATCAGCCTCTCTATTATTCCTATCGCCTCCTCCACCTTCCCTTCCTTTATCTTCCTCTCCATCATCCCCTTCAGCTCCGTCACCTGTTTACACCCAATATTTCCATCGTACCAATTACAAATATTTCAAAGTTAAAGGGTTTAATAAATAGAACATAAGGACTGAGTAATACTAATCAAAATCTCAAAGATTAAAGAGAACAAGAGAGAAAGCCTAACTCTATACATTTCCTTTGCTAATAAATGCTAATAGACTATTTTAATTCTTTTTCAAGTCAACGAATTCATCATTTTGTCAATACTACCTCCCATCCCAATTTAATTAATAGTTCTTCAATTTAGAGATGTCCCAATTTGAATGTAAGTTTATCAAAATAGAACGTCAAAAAGTGATGAATGTACTTTATTAAACAAAACATCTTGATGAACTAAAGCTAACATGGGAAAATACAACTCCAATCACCTGATTTTTTGAATAGTTGGATTTCTGATGCTTCCTAATCTATTTGTCCCTAAATAAGTGACCAATTTCCTCCATAAAATGAATATTGTTCAAATCATCATTGTACCATATACACATTTCAAAAACAAAGTTGTAATGTGACAGTTTTTGTATTTTGTGAATATTGTTCAAATCATCATTCCCCAAACCTAACTAACCTAAGAGCACACGCACCAGTTTCCTTACAACTTTCCTCGTATTTAAGTTAATTAGCATCATTTTTATATTTTTAGGGTAACAATTTAACTTTATACCTTTTTCAGCTTCCCTATCAAATTTATTATCATAACTAAATATTACTATATTTTAATATACTTCTATCAATTTTTTTCAATCCAAATTAATTTACTAGAGCAACCACATTAAATAAGTTACAAGTTTTCTCGTATTTGAAGTAAAAAGTACACTTTTACAACTTATAAGTAAACGTTTTGGTTTATACAAATTATCAGTTTTTTTATCAATTTCTCTATCAAAACTATACAACTCATCTTTTTTGTTATTTTAATAATTTATATGTAAAAAGTACAAATAAAGGAGAGAGAATAAGAAAAAAGTAAGAGAGAGAAATTATTATTTTAATTACAAAGGAACATGTTGATCCCTTATATATATTTATTTGAGGTATATTTGAGTTCATGTAAATTTAAGGTAATGGACAAGGAAACTGATGCGTGTACAATTTTTAAAACCGATTTTCAAGTTTTTGTAACTTTTTTGAATTTAAATGCTTATTTGGCATTTTAATGAGTTATATTTCAATACAAATACAAACATATACCTTTTTTTGGCTTCAACTTATAAATAAATATCATCGATGATTATTAGGAAAAAAGAATCGACAGTTTTAGTCAATTTATTAAGCAAACAAGGTAGATTAGCCTAAACTAAAAAAAAAACTATAGTTTGGCATAACACTTGTACGAGTTAACTTTTTACAAAAATTAAGTTCCTCGTATACCTGGTAATTCCTCCTGTTGTTATTTCCAAACAAGAATATTATTAGTATTTTAAGCAAAATTTTGAAAATTGATATACATATAGTAGTATATTACTACTCCATCCGACTTTACCGAACATTTATAAATTTTCGTGAAAAACCTATCTCTCTATCATGGTTCGAGACGACTATAAATCCAAATTTGACTATTATTATCGAGTAGTTTCTAATCTAATTTTCTTTTGTTTCAAATCATAAATAAATAGAATATGCGATTATTAAAAGAAGATGGACATGCACGGTACCTCGTTGCTATCCACGTCAGCATTTCCCACGTCATTACTGGCCACATCATTACTGGCCACGTCAGCAGACTCTACGGAGGCAGATGCGAGGGGAGGGGTGAAGAGAGGGAGAGAGAAAGGTCCGGAGAGGCGGCAGAGGAGGAGCGCTGCTGCGGCGGTGGCGGCGACGAGGGTGGATTTCACGAGAGAGGGCTTTTTAAGAGTGTTAGGGTTCTGCGGCGGCGGTGGTGACGTGGCACGGATGCGGAGAGAGAGTCTCGGCGGAGAGGAGAGGGAGAAGGAGAGAGATGATATCGGACGGTGGGGGAGAGAGAAAGAGTTGCTAGAGGAGAAGGAGGAGAGAGATATGTGGGGTTTAATTACGAAGGACGCCATTGTTAGGGCTTATATATAGATATAAATCTCTCTCTCTATATATATATATATATTGAGAAAGAGAGAGAGAGAGAGAGAGATAAACCTTAGGTGGAATTAGTTAGATTTACAGGGAGGGTTTGGTATCAGTTTTAGGAAAGAGATAGAGAGTGAGTGAGATATTGGGCTTGGGCCATATTTATTGATTGGGCTCAAGGGACGAATATGCTACTTGGCAGGATATGTTTATTTGGCCCATGGCCTTCTCTCTTGAGATTTTGGCCTCCTTCCCTACTAGTCGGGTATCGTGACCGGTCTTTTTTAACAGTCGGTCGCTGTGTTGGTGATTTTCCGATATGGGTAAAATCGTTGATTGTACATTTAGGGAAACAAGTCTTTCTTACTTGGGAGTGTACTTTTATATTAGTCGGGTTCGGGTATAGTATTGTAAGTTTGGAATCAGAAAAACACTCACTTTTCTAAAACAATGGTGATATACAAATATATTACTTGATATAGAATCTTACATAGACTTATTTAGAGTCGTTAGATCAATGTAGATCAATGACCATCGGTTAGTAATGTCAATGTTCTTTTCAACTTTAGTTGTTAACATTGTAGGTGGTTTTTTTTTTACAAACTTGAGAAACACAGGGAATGGGAAAGTGAAAAAAACATTAAATCATTGCCGACGTTGTTCAAACTTTAATGTATGACGATGTTGGACATATTTTTTTTTAACTTGGGTTCATTGATTATACCATCCACTATTCAATTATTGTTCATTAACATCATATTATGTTAGAGGAATTATATGTGGTATTGAATTATATGATTAGTGTTATATGAGGTTTGAACCTTTTCATCCGTTTATATTTAATTGTCAACTACGAAACTAATTGTAATTTTGACTGGCGAAAAACTTGTATCAAAATTATCGGAATAAAAATTTTCAAAAGTTGATCATACAATTCAAATGTTAAATTTTATGATTATATTTTAAAAAAATTCATTTCAACAATTTTGATACAAGTTATAAGCCGGTCAAAATAGTACGGATTTTATTTATTTTGGTTGGATCGGATTTAGTACGGATTTAATCAGATTAATGGATCGGATTTGATACGGATTTAACGGATTGAATTGGTTTGCTTTGGTTTGGATTATAATTATAGAATCCTACACCAATCCATTAAGAACGGATTGAGTTTTTTTAATTGTAAACCAAACCGTTTGACGAAAAATCCAAACCAAATTGGTTCGGATTTACAGATTGACGGATTTTACTTACACCCCCTAAACGCGGCGATAGTAAATACAGGATAAAAGATACGAATAAGTGAAAAATCTCCAATGTGACTGATGAGTGTAAAATAACTCAACTAGACAAGGAGTAATTATTAATCCTTAGGCTTAGTAAAGAGAATTGTTCCCCTCCCCCTTTTCCATTTACAAGCTACTGTTTATATAGTGGGTGAGGAGACAACATTTTTCTCTTATCCCCACTTGTCTATCTTTGGTTGGCCTTTTTTCAAATTCTGTACTTGTGACACAAATTTCTCATAAAGTCATCCGGCTGCTGCTACAGGCCGTATGGCTTTTGGAATTTCTAACCTAGGGCTGGATGAGTTTTGGACTATGTGGGCCTACCCATAGCCAGGCCGGATGGGTTTTGGGCTTGGTGGGTTTGTTTTTGGACTGGTCCGTACCATATTTATGTTGACTTTAATAACAACGTGGTTTTTATATGGACCGGGAATTTGATGGGTTATGATCATCATATTATGAGTTACATCAACCGCTCCCTTGATATCGTAGAGTTCGGTGCGGGCTCTTCGTTATCGACCCTGTAAATGCACGTTTTGTTGCCCTAAAATTTTTATTTTTTCTGTAACCTTTTTTTGTTCAGGCGAGCTTGTATTTGTATTAACTTTAAGGACTAAATTGGTTTGTCTTTCACCCTCAAATACTTAGTCTCTTATCCTGACCTTTCCATTTTCTTTGTTTTGCTGCATCCATTCAATGTCATTTTCTCTCTCTCTTGACAGCCTTTCACTCCAATACTCAGGCGGGGGTTGATATCGTTTCGTTATCTACCCATGTTTCGTTATCTACCCATGACTTAGTTATTCACGGGCCCTGGTCATTTATTGCTTAATTTGCTCGTACTTAGATTCCGTATTTTGGGTCGGTACTTGGTGTGTATTTTCGATTGTGTTTGAGCTGTACGTCCATGGGGGGTTCACCCTAGTCTGGATGGTTCTCTGGGTTTTCGTTTCGAGGCTGTTTGGCTGAGTTTCCTTTTAAGCCCGAGTCTCGCAACAATTTTTCCTTAAATTTTCGAGAATGAGGTTTAAGGATCCTTCACTGGTGGGGAACAGCAAATGTTCTTTGATTAAGGCTTTTTGCGCGTGGGGCGAAGCGCAGTTTAAGAGTGATTATCAGTTGGATGGGTTGCACTTAAGGTTGCCTACTTTCGACAGGGAGGTCGAGGGTTATCTTGATGGGGAAGAGGATGCTGTAGTTATTCCTATTTCTGCCTATGTATACGGGGGGCTTAGCTGCCCTATGGATGATATAGTTGCGGAGTTTTTTATGACACATAGGTTATGTCCATCTCAGCTAAATGTAAACGGCTATCGGGTCCTCTTGGTCTCGAAAAGGCTTTCGGATATCTTGGGCGTGGGTTTAGAGCTTAAGGACATAATGGGATGTTATTTTGTCTCCTATAGTGACACAGTTAGGTTGAATGCCGCGACGGGGCTTAATTTGGTCACATCCAACCCTAATAGTAACAAGAGACATAATCGAGATCAGATGGTGGTTTCCGGGGACTGGCGACCTGCTGGAGATCGTTTTATCTTTCCTCAAAGACCCTGCCAGTCTACTCATTACCCTGAGTTTCCGCCTGCCGATCCTCACAAGATTCTAGCCATTCTTAATTATTGGGGATCTGTTCCTGATGGGGATCCTCTTGCCAGGGCGGCTCACATAGTTCTTGGTTGTAGGCGTGCACCAGGGGGGAGCCTTCCGCCGGTCAACGTTTACCGATGGGAAATAGATGAGGTGGTAGAGAAACTCAAAGAGCTTTCCAAGAAACGTCGTGACGCTATGAGGCTCACTGGTTTGGTTAACGAGGACAATGACGTCGAGGGTTTAGTTCCGGAGCCGGTTTCTCGTTCTCGGGTTCGTCGTCCTTTTCCCGACGAATTTGATATTCCTGTTGGTTCGCCACCTATAGAGGTCACCACGAGTTTTCCCAAACGACGACGTTTACGCCCTACGACGGAGATGCAACGCATTCTGACTGCTGAGGAGCTTACCTTTGTTCAGGAGGGGTCTGTTAGCAGAGTCGAGCGTGTTTCTCTTGTAGAGATTGGTTCCCGAACAATGGAGCAGTTGGATTCTCGTGAACATGTCGGTTGTCGCTTAGGTTAATCCTCTTATTCTCCTTGTCGCCGTGCCGTCTTTGTTATTATCGTTATCGCTTTCATGTTTTCCGTTTATGTATTATCATTGATGTCACGATTTATTTTTTATTTTGGGCAGGCGCGGGTATTACTCTTAGAACGAGTGGCAAGGCGGAGCTGGTGTGTGACGACACGACTCTTAGTTCACCACGACCATCTGCTCAAATATGTAGGTATGAAATTAGACGTTCATGCTCATTGGGACATGTGATCCTACCGACTCCGGTCGACCCTCCTAGTAGCATGGACCCAACGACCCAGTCTGATTTTTCTGAGTTTGTCCACCCATGCGGCCCCTCTGACCCATGCGGCCCCTCTGAGCATGTGGAACAGACAGGTGTATATTATTTGTACTTTCCCTTTTATTTATTTTTGAACTGCTCTGTTAGCCTGGTTCTTCTGTACTCTCTTCTCCTTTTATCTTTCTCTAATGTAACAAGATATGCTTTAGGTGAGTCCAGTGGGTTTATGGCTGACATGGTTGTCGAGGGTGAAAGTGCTCGTTGTGATTTTGGCGACCAATCTCTTGTTGCGTTAGCTGCTAGCGGGTACCAGCAGAGTGACATATTAATGGATGACTTTTTTTTGGCACATAATCCTTTGACGAATTCTACTATTTTCACTGGTTTAGGCGCGATGGATAGTATCCCACTCCCGTTATTCTATGGAGTGAGCTTCGTCGGTGAGGGTTCGTGTGTGAGGCAATTAAATAGTCCGAACATGGTCATAGTTCCAGAGTCGCATTCCAGTCGAGAGGGCTCGATCCTTGCGACGGAGACTCTCGTCGAAGAGGGCCATGGAGGGCGCGTCGTCTCGGCTCCCCATTACCCTACTGTTTCGGATGCGCTATCGTCGAGATTTCATCAGGTCAGTGTTTTGTAGTACCAGATTTTCTTCATTATTATTTTTTATCATTATATTTACTTTTTCATTTATTATGGCGGAGTTTACACTAGTTTTTGTTCGACAGCAATTATCTGACCTTCAGACGGTCGGTGCCGATTTTTTGAGGGACTGGGAGAACTCATTATCCCGACTCTCCGCTGCTGAGGAGAGAGTTCGGGCTTTGGAGCTAGATAAGGCAAGGTTGTCCTCCGCCTTGAATGAAGAGAGAGATGCTAGGGGGCGGGATAAAGAGAGGTTTATGTCTGAACGACGATCGTTGGAGATGAATGTAGATGATGCTATAAGCCAGAGGGATAGCGCGGTCGCGGCCCGCCAGGAGTCGATTCGAGCTCAGACAGAGACTACGGACTGGTTGGCTATGGAACTTGCCGAGTTGCGTCGTTCTGTCGCTGATGGACAGGATGAGTCTTATAGGAAAGGTGAGCTGGCGGGTATGAATAAGTTTGCTGATAACATTATTCCGAGGATCCATGCAGAGTATATGCGTGGTTTTGGTGAGGCGCTTGTTAAGACGGGGATACCTGACAGCAACCCTGTTTGGATGGAGCTGAGCTTTAGGTACCAGGGACTTGTCCCGAGCGTCGTGCCAGGTTGGGGTGCATCCATTCGAGGCTCCCTTGGTATGGCTAATTCAGTATCTGCTTCGGCGGCTCCGGTACCCATTTTGGCCTCCAGCCAGGCACGTTCGTAGCGCCCCCCCCCCCCCCCTTTTTATTTTTTTTGTTTTTTTTTGTTTCTTTAATGGTGAAATGACTGTATTTTGGGTTGTCGACTTCCTTTTGCGGTAGCTATCGGTGCTGACTCCTCTGTAGTTACAGCGGGGGATTATGACTTTGGATGGGATCTTCCTAGTGTAAATTATTTTGACGGGTCAGATTAAGGATGTAACTTGTAAGATAAACTATCGAAGCTGACTTCTATGTAGCGGGAGATTAGGACTTGGATGAGATCTCCTTTGTATATATTTTTGGACGGGCTAGACTGAGGCCGTAACTTGTAAAATATTATAATCATACCGTCGTTTTATTTTCGTCGTGCAATGGATCGCTCAATTTTTATTTTTTTTTTTTTTTTTTTTTTTTTTAATCTCCGTGCCTTGTCTTTAAATCTTAGGCTGTGGTTTTGTACCGATCTCGTCGGTCCGACGACTCTTATTCACGAAATCATTCTTTTCCGTCTCATCTTAGACCGATAAGTTGTCGTTGGTGGACGATTGTCTGAGAACGGAGACCAGTATATCATTTACGCTCGCGAGTAGGCACGCGCGGTTGTTGAGGATATTCGAGGAGAAGGCGGGCGAATATCGTTCTTTGCTCGTTGCGGCCCGCGTGGTGGTGGACCGGAAAAATCAGGTGTTTCATGTTTGTTGGAGGTGTCTCGGGCATGCTGGGACTTCAATTGCTACTAAGTATGTCTTTGGAAGAAATTCTCTTGTAAACCGTCCGTATCCAGTTGCCATGCTCCCCTTCCTTCCCCTTTTTTTTTTTTTATCTGTGGTAGGCTTTGTATTACTTTTAGACTTTTGTGTTAGCTTTCCCGTATGTGTGTTATCGGGACTTTATCCAAATGATGGACCTTTGTGGTGTATTGAGACTTTACCCAAATGCTGGGCCTGTGTTTTTATTCTTTGATTTGAGCACTTCGGTATTAGCTTTCCCACATTTGTTATTGGGTCTTTGTCGAAGCGTTTGATCTACTTTTGTGTTAGCTTTCCCGTATGTGTGTTATCGGGACTTTATCCAAACGATGGACCTTTGTGGTGTATTGAGACTTTACCCAAATGTTGGGCCTGTGTTTTTTTTTTACAAAGCTGCCTTTATTCATTACGGAAGATATTACATGCATTCTTATCTCGTACATTTCACGCTTATTTATCTACAAACCGTTTCGAGGATGTTTCACGAGCTCAGGGATAATACTTCTTAAGATTTGCGGCATTCCAGGGGTTATTTTCCCCCCTCCCGATTTTGGGTTTGAGGCTTTTTATTTTATATGCCCCATTTCCAACTTTCTTCACCACCACGTAGGGGCCTTCCCAATTTGGGCCTAGTTTTCCGTCAGTCTTTTTCTTCGTATAAGACGTCACCCTTCTGAGCACTAGGTCGTCTTTTACAAATTCCCTTGTTTTGACTTTTGAGTCGTAAGCCCTTTTTATGCTCTGCTGGTATTTGGCCAGTGTGATTGCCGCTTTTTCTCTCCTCTCATACAACATGTCGAGACTTTCGCGAAGCATTACTTCGTTCTCTCCCTTTTCTACTACCGTTGTTCTCAGCGTCGGGAGTCCCATCTCTGTTGGTATAACCGCCTCTGTCCCGTAAGCTAAACTAAATGGTGTTTCTTTCGTTCCAGTTCGGGGGGTAGTTCGGAAAGACCACAAGACGTGATCCAGCTCTTCTGGCCACCTTCCCTTTGCCTTTTCTAATCTCTTTTTTATCCCATCTACTATGGTTCTATTAGTTGATTCGGCTTGCCCGTTACTCTGGGGGTAGATGGGAGTGGAGTGGTAGAGTTTGATACCGTGCCCCTTGCAAAATTCTAACATTAGCTTTCCCCGGAATTGGGGGCCATTGTCGGAGATTAGGGCATATGGGAGCCCGAACCGTGTGATTATGTGTTTCCATATGAAGTCGGTGACATTCTCTTCTTTAATTTTTCTTAACGATTTCGCCTCTACCCATTTGGTAAAGTAATCAGTAGCGATGAGCAGGAACTCGACTTGCCCTTTCGCTCTCGGGAGTTTTCCTACGATGTCGAGACCCCATTGCGCAAATGGCCAAGGAGAGGCTAGTGCTGTCATTTGTTCGGCAGGGAGTCTCGGGATCGGTGCGTAGCGCTGACACTTTTCGCATCTTTTTACATATGATGAAGCATCTTTCTGGAGGTATGGCCACCAATACCCTTGTGTCATGGCTCGGTGCGCTAGTGACCTTCCTGCGACATGGCTCCCGCACGATCCCTCGTGGAGCTCCTCTAGTAAGGTGGGTATCATGTCAGGTCTTACGCAGAGCAGATGGGGTCCGAAAAAGGATATTTTGTAGAGGCTTCCATCCTCTGATAACCAGAAACTGGTGGCCCTTCGTTTCAGCTTTATTGTTTCGAACTTGTCCGGGAGAAGGGTCCCATCTTTTAGGTATGCAATTAAGGGCTCCATCCACCCTGACTGGTATTGGTGAGTCATGTTTACTTGGTCTGAGCCTAGGATGCTGGGGTTGTTTTGTACTTCAAATCCTATTTTCCTGTGTCCATGTTCCTTTATGGCTGAGGCCAAGGTGGCAAGAGCGTCGGCGTGTGAATTTTCTGTGCGTGAGATGCGGTCGAGGATGAATTCCTCAAGCCCTGCTATTTGCACATGTACGCACTGCAGATAGGAAGCCATTCGTTCGTCTTTGGCGGTGTATTCTCCATGCACTTGATTAATTACGAGTTGTGAGTCAGAATATGCATGGAGTTTCGTATACCCAAGAACTTTCGCCAGCTTGATTCCTGCCAACAGTGCTTCATACTCGGTCTCGTTGTTAGTAGCCTGAAACCCTAGTTGGAAAGCTCATTCTATTATGATTCCGTCAGCAGATGTGAGAACCACCCCGACGCCTGCTCCGTGAGCGGTGGATGAGCCGTCGCAATATAAGGTCCATGAGGTTGGAGGCTCATCCATTTTTGTTCCTTCCAATGTATCTGTGAATTCTGCTATGAAATCAGCGAGTACCTGTCCTTTGATTGCCGTACGTGGTTTATACTCAATGTCGTACTTTCCGAGTTCAACCGACCATTTGGCAATTCTTCCTGATATCTCTGCTTTTCGGAGTATGTCTCCCAGAGGGAATTTTGTATAAACAATAATGGTATGAGCCGAGAAGTAGTGTTACAGTTTTCGTGAGCCCATTACCAGTGCCAGGCAGAGTTTTTCCAGGGGCAGGTATCTGGTCTCAGCATCGAGGAGTGTTTTGCTGACATAATATACTGGTTTTTGTTCCTTGTTTTCTTCTTTGATCAGAACGGCACTCACGGCGCAGTTTGAGACGGATAAGTAAAGGGCAAGGATATCGCCCGTTTGGGGTCGTACCAGTAGTGGCGGTTGGGCCAGGTAATCTTTCAGTTGGTCAAAGGCTTGTGTGCATTTCTCATTCCAGTGAAAATTTTCTTTTCCTGATAGCGACTGAAAGAAAGGCCTGCACTTGTCTGCAGATCTGCTGATAAAGCGGTTTAGCGCGGCCACCATTCCAGTTAATTTTTGAACTTCCTTGGGTTTTGATGGAGGCTTTAGGTTTCTCAAAGCGGTGATCTGCTCGGGGTTAGCTTCGATTCCTCTGTGGGTTACCAAAAATCCTAGGAATTTGCCTGACTTAACTCCAAATGCGCATTTTGATGCGTTGAGTTTTAACTTATGCTTTTGGAGTGTGGCAAACACTTTCTCGAGATCGATTAAGTGCATGTCCTTTTATGAGCTTTTTACGACCATATCGTCGATATATACTTCCATCCTTGTTCCTATGTGCTCGGCGCAGAGTTGTGTAATCATTCTCTGATACGTTGATCCTGCGTTCTTTAACCCGAATGGCATAACTTTGTAGCAATAGTTTCCTCGGGGGGTGATGAATGACGTTTTTTCTTGATCGGGTGCGAAGAGCGGGATCTGATGATAGCCTGAGTAGGCGTCTAGAAAGCTCATCATTTCCGATCCCGAGGTGGAGTCTACTAACTGATCGATTTTTGGGAGAGGAAATGGATCTTTAGGGCATGCTTTATTCAGGTCAGTGTAATCTACACATACCCTCCATTTCCCATTTTTCTTTTTTACAACTACGGTATTTGATAACCATTCAGGATATATGACCTCTTTTATTGCTCCCTATGCGAGAAGCTTTTCTACCTCTTCGTTTACTGCCTTTGAGTGCTCAGGGGCAATTCTCCGACCCCTTTGACTAACGGGCCGAGATCCCTCTCTAACGTTTAGTCGATGGCACGCAAGTTGGCTATCTAGGCCAGGCATTTCGCTTGGGTTCCAAGCGAAGTTGTGTATGTTCCTGAGTAGTAATTCCTCGAGTCGTTGAGCTTCGATTGGTTCTAGTCCTCCCCCAATTAGGAAATATCGCTCAGGGTCATTTCCTGGGATTGGCACTTTCTTCAGATCTTCGACCACCTTATCTTCCACTTCTTTGCTTTCTCCTTCCTTGTGTTCGAAGGAGGATGCCTTTATTGACAGTGCCTGCTTCCCTCTTGCCGCGGCGGCGATACACCCCCTTGAAACAGACTGACTTCCTGAGACAGATTCAATCCCGTTCTTTCCCGGAAATTTTATTTTTTGGTGTAGGGACGATGGGACAGCTTTCATCTGGTGGATCCACGTGCGCCCGAATATGGCGTTGTGGGGGGATGGGACATCTATGATGAGGAAATCAACTGCCAAAGTGACAGACCCCACAGTTACAGGTAGACTTATTTTTCCCAAGGGTAGTATTGTTTCGGAGATAAATCCTACTAGGGTGGTTTTGCACGGGGAAAGGTCCGAGAAGGTCAAGCCCATCTGGCGGAACATATGCCCGTACATTATCTCTGATGAGCTCCCTTGGTCGATGAGTATTCTTTCTACTACGTATCCCCCCACCCGTGCCATTATGTTGAGAGCATCATTGTGAGGTAGTGTTACTTCATCCAGGTCTTCGTCGGTGAAGACAATGGGTGGCGTTACTGGCGCGATGCATTGCCTCTTCACATTATTGAGGGATTCTGCTCGGTACACGTGCTCTTGATGAGTTCTTTGTCTATCAACTGCCCTGTTCCATAGTTTGGGACTGGGAAGGCAGTGGACTACATGTATATGTCCGAGTGGGTGCTGTATCGGATCGACTGTTTGCTCCGTCCCCCGGGCCTCTGTTTGATCGATGTACTCATCGAGATACCCCTCTTTGACCCATTCTTCCAGTTTTGCTTTGTATTGGTAACATTCTCCGGTCATATGGCCATATCCCCTATGGTAGGCACAATATTTTTTACTTTCTCGGGAGTTTGCGCTTTCTTTAAGTCTAGGTGGGTACTGGAAGAAGCCTTTTCCCCTTATTTCTTTAAGGAGCGCCCATATGGGTGTTTTAAATGCGATATTGTTTTCGGCATCATGACCGGTCATGACGTTGGTTTCTCTACGACTTCTCTGGTCCTGGTTCCTATCTCTTTTGTCTCCGAGGCTCGGGCGATGAGTATACTTTGTCGGTGTAGTTGGGGATGGGTCTATTCCCATTTTTCCTTGCCCCTCGTCTTCTCTGATGGCCTGGGCCTCTAGCTTTTCCAATAAACGATGCATGGTTCGTGGCGGCTTTCCTGCCAATTTGAGCCTTACTTTGTGGTCCCTTGGTAACCCGTATCTGAAAGTTGATACAGCAATGTTTTCGAGGCATCTATGGATCTGGTGATACATCTCTAAATACCTCGTGGTGTAGTCTCTTATACTTTCACCTGGTAGCATGCGCATTCGTAGTAATGAGTCTATATCGGCCCCAGTTCTGATATTTGATGAAAATCTCCGGGCAAATGCGTCGAGCAAGTAGCTCCAGGTGCGTACAGAACACGTTTTAAGCTGATGGAACCACGCAAGAGCCGTGACGCCGAGGCTGGAAGGAAAGACCTTGCACATTAGTGCGTCATCGTTTTTCCAAAGGAACATGTTCTGTTGGTAGTGGTGGAGGTGAGCTACGGGACAAGTCCTCCCGTCATAGAGGGAGAACGTTGGTTTGATAAACCCAATCGGGTGCGTGTGTCTTTCAATTTTTCTAGAGAGCGGAGATGTGGCGAGCCCTCTCCGGGAGCGTCCAACGGTATCCCTTCTTCTATGTATCTGATACGTCTCTCCATCTGTTAGTTCATCTGAGCTCGGGGGAGCGTCATCAGACTGGTCCGGCGTAATGTTTGCCTGGCGTTTCCGACGTCTTCGGGGAGCTTTTCGCTCTGATCCACTATCGGTGGTGCCTTCGCTTTGTTCACAGCGGCTTTGTGTTCGAGAGCTTATGTTGCTGCCACCTCTGTGTCGCATGGGGTGTCGACCGTGGACTGTAAAAGCGTTTTATTGTGTCCCACGGTTTTCCGCCTGTGTCCCCAACCCATCTGGCCAGGCTTCACGATCGTCCGGCCTTGCTCCCTGGCCGCTTGGGTTGGTTTCTTGAGAGTTCGGTCCTAGGTCTTGGGTGTCTAAGCGTTGATTCATGCGAGTTGGCCACACGATGTCGGATGTTGTCGTGTGATTGGACAAGAGTCTTTTTCTCCTGCCCTCTATGAGTGTGCGAGCGTCATTATTGCGACTTTTTGCTATGAGTTTTTCTCGCAAGTCGCTATTTGCCCGGCGTATGCATCTTCTGATTTTACCTTGGCTTCTTCTCGCAGCCCGCCTTCCGCTAACGCTGGAGGCTCCCGATTCTGCAAGTCCATCTCGTGGTGGTTTGATACATATATGGTTTGGACCAGACTCTTGCATTGGTATATTCTTATATATTTGTGTTTATTTCTTTTTACGTAGCCTATAAGGGACAACTTTTTAGTCGTTTCCCACAGACGGCGCCATTTGATGAGTGTAAAATAACTCAACTAGACAAGGAGTAATTATTAATCCTTAGGCTTAGTAAAGAGAATTGTTCCCCTCCCCCTTTTCCATTTACAAGCTACTGTTTATATAGTGGGTGAGGAGACAACATTTTTCTCTTATCCCCACTTGTCTATCTTTGGTTGGCCTTTTTTCAAATTCTGTACTTGTGACACAAATTTCTCATAAAGTCATCCGGCTGCTGCTACAGGCCGTATGGCTTTTGGAATTTCTAACCTAGGGCTGGATGAGTTTTGGACTATGTGGGCCTACCCATAGCCAGGCCGGATGGGTTTTGGGCTTGGTGGGTTTGTTTTTGGACTGGTCCGTACCATATTTATGTTGACTTTAATAACAACGTGGTTTTTATATGGACCGGGAATTTGATGGGTTATGATCATCATATTATGAGTTACATCAGTGACAATAAATAAATCCGCCAAGGATAAAACCATGTCCAACCCAACTATCGATGCAACAAAAATCAGGCAAGTTTACAATAAATAAGTGCAAATTAGGTAAAATAATAAAATTTGTGATAAACACCAATAGCTATATAAAATAATCCAAACATGAAAAAAGATCTAAAGTGAACTCCCACGAACAAGCAACTCTAAATGTCTCCCCGGCCTAGGTCGAGATATCTGTAAATCGACGTAACAAAATATACAGAAAGCGAGTAGACGATGTAAGAAAATCATTTTACTTTAAACTTAGTATATCTTTAAAAGAAATTCTAGAACGAAATGTTTTTTGTGGGGAAGTGTTAGACTGAAAAACTTTGTTTGGCGTTGAATTACAAGTGTTTGGCGATTACAAAATTTCCCGTGATTTTTTTTTATAGAAAATCTAACCTTGCACTACAAAAAAATACTCAAATAGCGACGGTATTAGTGACGGTATTTTTTGTTACGAGCTTATTAACGACGGTTTTTGTGACGGCTTTGTGACAGTTTAGTCAATTTGTGACGGTTTTATGACGGTTTAGTCAATTTACGACAGGCTTGTGACAGCTTTTGACTCTCACTAAATCAAATATTATTTTGTAGTGTTGTGTCATTTCTTTTACACTTCTATATACAAAGTTTTCACGTGAATAAAAAGAAAATAAATATAATTGGTAATAGAAACATAAAGTCTGAGATGAACAAAATCGAAAATCTAACACGTCTTAATATATAAACAAGTTCATGAAAGTTTAGAAATATAACTGACATCATCATACTTGCAGCATTAACTTGCATTTTTATATCCCCATATACATAAAAGTACCGTACATTTACAATATGAGATCAGATAATTAAAGAAGCAACTAATTATAAGAATATGGAATATTGATTGATTATAAGTTTATAACTCAACAGATAACTTTTCATATGAAGAGAATAACAACAATCAAGTCAATAATAGGTCATAAATTCTACAACCAAGTAGTAATAATACTAAATTACTAATTATGAGACCATATGTTTAGAGAGAGGGTTAATTTTTTCTGTGCTAGAGTGAACTTTGATACTTGTCGTTGAGATAATTAAAAAACAGAACACGGAGATAAAGTGCGTGATATAGATGTTTATGATCGGTTTATGTGTTAAAAAGATATAACGGATTTGTAAAAATAGAACAAGTACCGCTACAGGCTTGATTTACCTGCTGGAGCTTTGCAGTCCTTGGCTTTCCCCCAGACTACAAGATACAGACCCAGAGCTATAACAAGTGCGCCGATTACCCTGAAAAAGCGATACCCATAAGTTTCTTGCTCAAACCCTAAAAGAAAAGGAGGAGACAACTTTGAAGGGGTTGAAGTGCGCAGATGCATATTGTTAGAAGTAGACAAATCTTGAACTCGGTGTTGGTGCATATTTTCAGATAATTTAATGAATTACAGTTTACAAGGCTGGTCTAGGACAAGTACTAGTTATTTCACATAAACATATTGCAGTTTGTTGATAACAGTTTTTCGTACAAAAATTAAAATTAAAAATAACCTTCCGAGGAATATTTGCTCGGCCAAGATGAAGGAGCTGAGGATGGCAACCAATAGCATGTTCAATGGGCTAAAAGCCGTCACGAAAACCGGTCCTCGGTCTTTCATTATAATTCCTTGAATGTAATATGCAAGTCCAGAGCATACTATACCCTACCACATATATACAAAAAAAACCTCTTAACGAATATTACAAATAAACTGTTCGGTCATAAATAGAAAGATTAAAAAGGCCCTATTTTGTTCAAAAATGCCGCAGCCAAACAATCCTCAAATACCATCTTTCTTATGATTTCTCGTTTTTTCTGTTAATAAGTTTTACTTACACTGTATACAGCTGTGAGTAATTTGATGTCCCATTTGATAGCCCAAACTCCAGGGTTTCCTCTCTCCATTACAAGTGCCACCACAGTTCCTTCGAGTGCTCCCAAAAAGCATATCCAAGCCGTAAGTGATAGCTCAGCGGGATATGTTTTTAGAGTGATTGCCTATGAAATAAAATAATATTCATATGGTGTTGCAACAAGTTTTTGCGGTTGTCTGTTTTCTTGCGACAGGGTCAATTTATTTTCGCAAACATAAAATCCATTAAATAAAATTATTTTCAAGTGGTTATGTTGTGTGGAAACTGGATATCATGATAATTGATATTTAATTATGTTGTCTGAAGTACCTACATGTAGCTGGTTAGCCTGGTACACAAGTTCGGAAAATCTAACTTAGTGTATATATAAAAGTAAAACCCTACAAGAGTATGTACCTGCAAATTCATAAAACAAGCCCAGCTAATGCAAGCTATTGTCATCATTATCGCCCCCTTAACGGGATGCTGATTATTGGATCCGCTTCGTTGTACTTGGTGTTTACTTGCTCTTGTCCAGATTAGGTCAATAACGGGGCCTTTAAATAGAGTCATTAGCATGGCCCCTCCCATAGTAGTTGCTGTTCCAACTATTTTCGCCTGGCTCCGGATTTGTCTAATATTCACCTGCTCAAGCCTGGAAAATGATACTAATAATTAACTTAAACAAAAACGGAAAATTCTTTGATTGATTCATCTGTGCTTATATTTTCTTTAACCAGACATGGTATTTTGAAGTTTTTTTTTTATAGGAACTTTATTTTTTTTATTTTTCAGGCTTTAAGAACTTGTTACAAGCTTTGTTTTGAGTTTGGATCAAGTTTTTTTAAAAAAAAATTATTGAAATGGAATAAGACATAAAGCCATTGTTGTTTTTTAGAGTTTTTTTTTTGTCACTTTCAATCTGAAAAGTAGATAAGAATATAAGGGAATGTTTGGTACTGGTCGTTTCGTTAAGTATTTTTGTTCTTTGCATCGTTGTTTGGTAATTTAAACCGAGCATGGAAAGAGAAAACACCAATAATGGTTTTGGTTTTCTATGCTTCCGTTAGCTACAGATTTTGTTTTCGAAACTGGATGGATGTTGTGTTAATGTTATGTAGTAGTTACCATTTTACCTGAGGATCCAAGCTAATATAAATGTCACAGCAGGAAGAATGTTGGACATTGTGGCTGCAAAAGTAGCTGTTGTGTATTTCATCCCCAGAATAAATAGGTTCTGGTCAATTACAGGCCTATACACATATGTAAGCAAATATTAAGCGGCATGTTACATTGTGAAAATACACAACATATCGGAAAAGAAGGATTTTCAAGGTTTTGTGAAATTTACTCAAGTGTGCTCAGCAACAAAAGTTTGGCGAATATAGCAGATGTCATCTTCGGTCTTATTTCCCTGTTAAAATATATTGTCAGTCGTTGCTTCTTTTCACTATTGCCATAGTTAAAAGTTCACTACATTTTTTTTTGGGTATATTTTTCTTTTGGTACATGCTCATTACTATCAATGTGGTACAAGTCTTAAGTCTTTCATTTTTCTTTAATAATATCAATTTAGTTCTAAGTTCTAACCGATGATTTAAACAGATGGAAGACCTCCGAATATTTTCTAAAATGACCAAGAAACTAAAATAACTTTTTTAACTAAGGCTTCACATCAAAAATTAAAACTCAGCTGCATGTACTAAATTGACAAAAAGAAGATGGGTCAAGCTTGATGTATAAAATTGAAAAAATGGTAATGCATGGTACAAAAATTGGACATGCATGATTGTATAAGAAATTAAAACTATAAAAAACGCAATAAATAAATACGTAAATGGTAAAGAGATGTATATATACTTGTCGAGAAAGAAGGCGAAGGGAGCAAAGACAGCCGCAGCAATGATGTGACGATATACGACAAATACGTAGTTACTCATTCCCTCGTTGAGTGCTTTCTTTGAAAGAATATCCATCCCCGAAAGTCCCACTTGCAAAAAAATCACCGCAAGGAAAGGTTTCATCTTGTTAAGTTTAGTTTTCCAGCCATTTTTTACCATGTTATATATTAATTTTCCCCTCTCTTAAAACTATTCACCAAAAAGCTTTCTAAAACTACTTATATATTGTGCTCACTATTCAAGGGAATCAAATTTATAGACCTTTTATGGTCATACCATTAGGAAAACTTAATTAGACTAGTGTCTGCAATATTACGCGACACTCTTATATTACGTACCAAATTTATTATAGAGACCACATATTTTTATATAAATTTAAATATTATAGTAACATATGGCCGTTATATATTCCCAGATTTTGTTTATGTGACGAGTGTTAGTGATCGAGTGTTTGCCTAAACCAAACTCCATAGCGTCCCTTTTGTGTGAACTACTAGTATGCACACATACAAGGAACGTGTATTATTTTTTCATTGTATTTGGAAAAGTAATTTTTTAACCTTCAGAAGGGTTAAACTTAAATGGCATGCAAGTCATGAATTTAACCGCAACAAGGGCATGCAACTTAATGAATTTGTTATTTTGGTTAATTGCTTTATTCAACTTTAGCTAGTTAATCATTGCTTTGGTTCTCTTTAACTAGTTGATGAAAAGTTGTCATTCTTTATTTCCTTAAGCTCTTTATATTCCCTTAGCTTCTAAGGTTTCTTGCTTAAAATATGAAGAATTATGTATATTATCACTACCCTGAACGAAGTAGAGAGTTGTTTTTGCAACAGAGCATGATCGTTTGTCGCATATAATGAGTTCAATTCGGCATACTTATAGATTATTGACGACTTGACGTCGACCCTTTTTCCCCTTGTTAATCTTTTATTTTGTTTATAATAATATAAATTTAATTTTTTATTCAATATCATATTTCACATATTGTTTTCCTCCCACTTTGTGGCAAGAAACTATATTAAACACTCGGGAAATACTAGAAAACAGCGTGTTCAACCAATGAAGATACTCAAAGAAAAACTACAGAAGACTCACCACTAATAATTAATTCTAAACATTACAATATGATTAGTGTAACACGATATTTTTAGTGTTCTCGGAACCGTTCCAACAGCGCCCTCTCTCCTACGTGACCATCTAAACCTACATATGTAGAAGAAATTTTTTAACTCATGCAAAAGTGGTTAAACCACCACTTCTTGACCAAGGAAGGACTTTCCATAACTTGTTAAAGATGGCACACCCGTGAAGACAGATTAAAGTGTTCTCTACTAAAAATGTATACTCATTAATTAAATAGTTATGATTTCTTCATTATATCGGTACAACGTACCACTTGCCATTTAAATCCAACACCTATAATTCACAAGCAACTTTCCGATTTTGGCTTCGTTATTGTGTCCCACACCTCCAATTAGGACCCCCTTTTGATATACTCCTATAAAAAAGATTGTAAATGATTTTATAGTACTAATGTTTGATGACAATTAAGTGCTACTGGAAATTTGTTCTAAAAAAAGTGACTGGTTACCTGTACTGTGGTCCTCAATCTATATATGCTATTCTGCACTAACCATTTTCTTAATGTGTGTGGAATGACTAATTCTCAAAACAAAGTAAAATGCGTATATAGGAGTTTATAATAACTTTCCACCAAAATGATTTTGCATTTTCATACCTGTGTATTTACCAATTTCATAATATCATGACCTAGCTATTCACTTTCTTTGCAATAACTTAAATCAAACAACTGATCTCCAGAGCAAATACCTACTCGACTGCGCAACTTTAATTTAGAATAACACAAAAAAATTACACGTCACCAAATCGCTCCAAGGAGAAACAATGTGCATGCGTGTCTGGAGAGGAATCACAAAAAATACTAAATTCTAGTAGTAAAGTTGTTATAAATACTAAAAGTTAAAAAGCATCAGCCTAATTAAGTATGATTCACTTGGGTAAAGGCAAAATACTAAGTTTTTTGTTGTTATGGTGGTCGAGGCCTCGAGGGCGGGAATGAGGTCTAATATACATGGAGAAAAAGATAAAAGTTGTGTCAAAATTAACAATGATAAATGACATTTTTGCGTACCGGTTAGCTAGTTATAACTCCACTGGACTCGCTAAATCAGATTTACCACTGTTTTTCTGCGTGATGCGATATGGTAAGTTAATTTCAATTTGTATTATGACATGTGAATTGAAGAGGGTGTTTAAATCAATAGCAACGAATGGTGGTTGGTCTGACAAAACATGTCTATATTTTTATGGTTCAAGTGAAATCATTTCACTCCAAGAAAACAATTTAGATTATCTTTATCGACCATCTTTTATTTTCTGGTGCTAGTCCAATGTAGATTACCGTTTCTGAAAAAATAAATGAATTTATAACACCTTGGCATTTTTTGATTTCCTTAGGGAAGTGGATATTTTGTGGTGTTCCAAATTCCAATATGTATATTCTTAACGTTTTATGTTTCGCATGTCAAATTTTAGTGTAGTAATTAAATTTGTGTTACTCAGCAGGCATAATCAAACGTCCCAACATAAATGAAGAAGGGAATTTCTTTCTTCTGGATTTGTTTGATAAACAAATTGGTAATGCTGTTAATAAAATCAATTAGAATGAATAGATACCTCAAAGTATTGAGCAAATCTGAAGTTGTAACTATAAAATACAAATATATAAATGAAATTGTCCAACAAGGTGGATTTATCTATCATACGGTTTTTTTTAAAACAGTAGATTATCTATAAAGGACAAGAGTCAATATATGTGGTTCAAGTTAAGAAAAAGTTTTGTGAAAGATGTTATGGAGACCTTTTCTTAATTATGGTTTCTCTTTTAATATTATTATTTTAAGGGTAATGATTCCTCCTCATTTATTCAAATTACCTATGTATCTCTTTAATTTCCTTCAATTCGCTTTAATCTATAATAATATCCCTTTTCGTATTAATACAACTTTCTGAGGAACCCCAGCCTCAATGATACTATAGTTTTTGTTTACTCTAATTCTGGCAACCGCATTAAATTTAAATTAGAGTTGGAATTAAATCTGTTGCACTTGACATATCTAATAGTGTGTTTGAAACCTAAAAAATGTTACAAAAAAAAAAGAAAAAAAAAGTAAAACCAAGAAAAATGAATATGAAATCATTTTCCGGTCATGTATTTTAAATGTTGAAAAATCAAGAGAGAAAAAAAAGAAAAAAAAAGAAGCGAGAGGGAGCTAGTCACAATTTTTCCATTTATTTTTATTTTACTCTCATTTTTAGAAAGAAAATGATTTCTCTCATTGTACACACAAATTAAGTTTTTCCTCACTTTCTTTTATTTTTTTTCCATTGGTTTTATTATACAAATAAACACAAGAAAATGTTTTTTCGGAAAATCATTTTCATTTTTCCATGAGTTTTTTCAGCTTCTAAACACACTAAAGTCCGCTACATATCATGTTGTGGTCTAGCACAATTGAATGAAACGTCCATTTTCCGTAATGTTACAAAGATATACTTATTCTCGCTTGACAATCTCGTTTTGTTGTTTGTTGGGATCTTAAAGGATTAAAAGCGGTTGATTTATGTGTTTCACCTTGATAGTCATTTTTCGTATAACTTTTTGTAACCACAACAAATCTAATCGAGTTTTCATAAGCACGATAATATTCAAAGGTTGCAGCATATGAATCCAATATTTAGCTCTAATACCGACTTTAGGCAACCTCGTCGAAGCTCCGACGGAGCACCGCCGTCGCCGTCAATACATGACCAAGTGGTGGGTCGGAGTATAAGTTCAAACTCTATTTAAGGAGAAAGAGAATTGAAGTGTAGTGTGCTGATTTTTAAATAAGAATAGTAGGCTAAAAATAGAAATTTTAGCTAAAAATAGAAATTAATACCTAAATGGAATAAAAGGTTTGAGGTATGACTTTTTAGAAATATTTAACATTGATTGATAATTTTTTGGCATTGTCCCAAATATTAAACATTTTAATATTTAAAGATAGGTTTTGGAATTCTAACTTTAAAATATCCGAAAAGGCAATTTTTAATTCACAAAAATCTAAACTTCCAATACTCCATAATTAATATTGTTCTAATGTGTGGCAAACGTTTAGAATTGTATAAGAAAATTCCATTTCATCCTTGGCTTTATATCTTTTTGTACATTCATTTCTTCCTTTTTTTTCTTTTACATCTTGATTTTTTAATTTTTCTTTTTTGTACCATGGTTTCTACTCATTTTGATCAATTTTCAAACTCTAGAATTTAGGCACATGGCTTTATTACGGCTTTTTGAGTTTGAAGAAAAAGAGGCAAAATTGGTCAAATTGATTAAAAAGGGAAAAAAAGAGAGAGTAGAAAACAGGGTAAAAAAATAAAATTTAAAAAAGCAAGGTACAAAAGTTAAAAAATGGATAAACTAAGGTAAGAAAAGTGAATAACCCCTTGATCCTTTATAAGAAAAGTCGTGCATTAATGCATATGTTTTCAAATGTGCAAAATTTCGGAAAATTTTGGATTTGATGGAATGAAAACTAAACATAGAACCAATAATTGACGATCTTAATTGCTTACCTGTCTGTGTTAAAATAGTTTCAATATCACTACGTTGGTTCAAAGCATTCCCTGTATTGGATAACCGAATGTGTCATAATTCTATTTTACTACTACTTCAAAATTCACATCAATGATTAATTTGCACATAATTTAACACTAAAGGCTCTTGCATGACATAAACAATATTAACTGACATGTTAACCAAGTTAGCATACATTTTTTCCCAAATACAATTGAAAAAATGCACGACAAAATCTACAACCGGTTATTTGATAATATACTGAACTTCAGATGTCATCTTCTTTTCGGCTTTTATGATCGTTTTCAGACGTCCACCCCTCTGCAGAACGAGAGTCATGTAAAATAATTTTAAATAAAACCAATAAGAATAGAAAGATACCATTACTTCAATTACCTCATCTTTTGTGAATCCAGTCCATTTGAAACCTGTGTGGCCGTGTTTTTGCTACCATTTTCATGTTCTTCTCTACTTTGCGATTCTCCAATTTGTGAGTTCATTATGACAACTTCATGATGTGAAAGTTTGTCTATGATACTGGCTTGATATACCATTTGGTTGCTTAGTGATGTTTGCTTGCTTGGTAATGAGAGTGGAGGTTTGTAATCCTTGCTTTTACCCCACACTACTAGATAAAGACCCGCAACTATAACAACTGCGCCGATCACCCTGTAAAAGATTACAACATTAGCCTTT
Source organism: Primula vulgaris (assembly GCA_963920805.1). Taxonomy (NCBI): domain Eukaryota; kingdom Viridiplantae; phylum Streptophyta; class Magnoliopsida; order Ericales; family Primulaceae; genus Primula; species Primula vulgaris. The sequence goes on from OY987212.1 coordinate 9,727,156, forward strand.
TTGTCCTTACAAGGTCTTCGAATTTAGGTTCAAATACTAAATTTGTGCCGTAACATTTTTACCACTTTGTTTTCTCAAAACTTGCAACTAAACGAGACTTATCTTCGTACAAATTGATGTGACAGTGACAGTTTTCAAGTTGAGTTTTTTTCTTCTTTTGCATGTTTTTATTTCTATCATCATGATTATTGAAATTTACCTTCCGAGGAACATTTGCTCAGACAAGATGAAGGAGCTGAGGATAGCCACCAAGACCATGTTTAATGGGCTAAAAGCAGTCACAAAAACTGGTCCTCGGTCTTTCATTATCAATCCTTGAATGTAGAATGCAAGTCCTGAACATACTAAACCCTGCCACATACAAATAACATAGATGATAAGGTATGCGCCTTTTAGCGAATATTACAAATAATTTTTAATCTTGTTTTTGTGACCGTAGAGCTTGTTTGGTTGCAACTTTAAGCAAATCATCTGGAGTAGTAAGAAAACTAATTATGCAGCTTAAACCTTCTAGCTTATTCATGGAAGGCCCAAGAAAAAACTCAACTTTAAGCAAAGGTTGTAACCCAATGGAGTTTTTTCCCGATTTCTTAAGAAAACTACATATTTCCAGTTTAGCCAACTTATTCTACTGGTTACCAAAAGGGATTATTATTTAAAACATAATTGTACCAGGAAGAGCCAACCCTTTGCGCACATAAAAAAAATCCAGCTGTTTACCAAAAGAGATGCAGCCAAGCGAACCTTAAATACGCACTTTCTCTTAAATTCTCATGTTTTCTGTTGATGAATTTTACTTACACTGTAGAGAGCTGCGAGTAACTTAACATCCCATTTTATCGCCCAAACGCTAGGGTTGCCTCTCTCCATTACTAGTGCCACCGCAGTTCCTTCAAGTGCTCCCAGAAAGCATATCCAAGCCGTAAGCGACAGCTCAGCCGGATATGTCTTTAGAGTGATTGCCTATGAAATAAAATAATAATCATACAGTGTTGCAACAAATTTTTGTAGCCGTTTTTATCTATAGGGTCAATTTACATTCGCCAACATAAAAACCATTATATTGTAAGTTTGTTTCTGATAATAATATATTTTTAAGAAAATGGTTATGTTGTTTGGTAACTGGATATCATGACAATTGGTTAGGCTGGTATACAAAACCAAAAAACCAACTTGGTGCATAAAAGTAAAAATCACTTCAAGCCTACTTGCAAATTCATGAAACAAGCCCAGCTGGTGCAAGCTATTGCCATCATTATTGCCCCCTTAACAGGATGCTGACCATTGGATCCGCTTTGTTGTGCTTGAAGATGGTTACTTGCTCTTGTCCAGAATAGGTCAATAACCGGGCCTTTTAATAGAGTCATTAGCATGGCCCCTCCGATAGTAGTTGCGGTTCCAACTATTTTCGCCTGGCTCCTGATTTGTCGAATATTCACCTGCTCAAGCCTGGAAAATGATAATAATTAACTAAACCAGAAAGGGAGAATTAATTGTTTTAATTCATCAGTGCATGGTCTGGGATGTTACAATCTAATTTCTTTAACTTGACATGGTATTTTGTAGTAACTTTTTTAAGCCACAGTCCCCGTGCATAGCGGGAGCTTTAGCACCGGGTTTGCCCTTCTCTTTTTTCAGGCTTTAAGAACTTGCTACAAGTTTTTGTTTTGGGTTTAGTTCAAGATCTTTTTTTTTTAATTATTGAAATGGAATAGATAGCCATTGTTGGTTTTTAGAATTTTTTGTCATTTTCAATCTGGAAAGTATATAAGATTCTACGGCATGTTTGGTATTGGTCGTTTCGTTAAGTGTGTTTGTTCTTAACATCGTTGTTTGGTCAATTTAAATCGAGTTTTTGTTTTGAATTGTTATCAAGAAACCAATAATATTTGTTTTCGTTTGCTATGCTTCTGTTAGCTACAATTTTTGTTTTCAAAACTGGATGTAGTATGTTATGTAGTAATTACTCTTTTCAGGAAAAGAAACATTCCTTTGGACGTATGGTTTCTAAAATCAATTATGCCTCAGAATTAAAACGTCAAACCATTGTCAATTCAAAGTTTGTCATTTTCAATCCTTGCTTGTTTCCTGTTGTTAAGCAATTAAGCTGGATTTTTATGATTTACTAAAAAACAAGGTTCATCCAACTTAAATCTTCTAGCTTTTTTCAGGCCAATAGTTCAGAGTACCTAAGCTTGTAAACTAGTCAATCAAAAACAATGTTTTAAATAGCGTTATCGCTATCGTAGCGTTTTTTCGAGAGAAACGTTGAAAACGCTAATAGCGTTGCTACATAGTGCTTTGCGGTGTATTTTTTTTTGCCTAGATATGCACTAAACTTTAGAATATATAACAATAAAAAAAGAAATGTATAGTTATATTAGATAGTAATAAAAAAAATCGGAAAAAAAAATTGTTGTGGGTGAGTTTCAAACTTGGGTCTGTTGGAAATTACAGCATTGTCTCAACCATCTGGACTACACTCACTTTTATGAAAATTACACAGTATATATTAATTATTTAGATCCAATGGTTTTTTTTCCTAACCCGCTATTTACGCTTTTGGTCCAGAATTTCACGCCTTTTGCGCTTTTGGTCCACTATAGCGCGATTTTAGCGCAATTCCAGCCAAATAGTGGTTTTTCGTTGCGTTTTTTTTTTTCAAAAAGCACTATTTCGCGCTATATAGCGCGATTTTTAAAACATTGATCAAAAGTTCAGCTTCAGATAAACAAAAAAAAAACGAGCTTAAAAGCTGTAGCCTAAAAATGCCTAGATAATTTACAATGATTTATTTTTCTCAAGAATTTGCGGAACTGTTACAATTGTGATGAATGAGTTTTTTTTTTACCCGAGGATCCAAGCTAATATAAATGTAACAGCAGGAAGAATGTTGGACATTGCAGCTGCAAAAGTAGCTGTTGTGTATTTCATCCCCAGAGTATAGAGGTTCTGGTCAATTACAGGCCTATACATACAGAAGCAAATATTAAGCAGCATGACAGATTGTGAAAATACACAAAATAACGGAAAGGAAAGATGTTCAAGGTTGTATGAATTTTACTCGAGTGTACTCAGCAACAAAATCTTGAAGAAGATAGCAGGTGTCATCTTCGGTCTTATTTTCCTGTTGCAATAATTTATTGTCAGTCGTTGCTTCTTTTTGCTCTTGCCACACCATCAATGAGGTACAAGTCTTCATTTTTCTTTTATCTCAATTTAGTACTAACCAATGTTTAAACTGATGGAATACCTTCTAATATTTTCTAAAGTGACCAAGATACTAAAATACCTTTTTAATCTAAGGATTCACATCCATAACATTGACAAAAAGAAGATGGGTTAAGGTATAAACTTGAAAAAATGGTAATGCATGGTGTACAAAAATTGGACATGCATGATTGTATAAGGAATTAAACTATAAAAAACGCAATAATAAATAAATGGTAGAGAGATGTATATACTTGTCGAGAAAGAAGGCGAACGGGGCAAAGACAACTGCAGCGAAGGCGTGGCGATATACAACAAATACGTAATTACTCATTCCCTCATTGAGTGCTGCCTTTGAAAGAATATCCATACCCGATAGTCCCACTTGCAAAAAAATCACCGCGAGGAAAGGTTTCATTTTGTGAAAAAGTGTAGTTGTCGAGCCATTTTCGACCATGTTACTCATTTTCCACTCTCTAAAACTATTCACCAAAGACCTTTCTAAACTCTTTACAGGTTCACTAGCCAATGGAAGCAAATTTATAGGCCTTTTGTGGTCTTTACCATAAGGAAAACTTAGACGGGCTGGACAGAAAAAAGAACTAGGTGTCAGCAATATGACGTGACAGTCTTATGTCATTATATGTACCAAATTTATTGTTAAAAACCCATATTTTAATGTAAATTAGAATATTAATTATAACAGATTGGCCGTCATTCCCATTTTTCTTAATAAATTTTTTTGTCACTTCGCCAAACAAATCATGATTCGGCGGACGGGTAGTGGTGAGATATTAAAACTCTATTATTGTTTAAAAGAAGTTGTGCCACTTCAATTTCTTTATGTGCTCCTATAAGCCAACTTTGCTTTAGGCAAATGAATTTTCAGTGCTCTTCTTTCATGTCTCACACCAACAATAAGTGTTTGACTGATGACCTCAGTGTTTTAATAAATTTCCTTTTGCTTGTTAGTTTACATGTTCTTTTACGTTTGTGACCATCTTTTACTATCTTTTGCTTTTTAATTATTGCCTTGCTTTCTGACTCTGTTGCTTCACTGAACTTCCAATATATATAGTCGTATGATTTTAGTGATTTTGTTCAATTCAATAATTCGATGTTACGTGAAAATTTTGCCACACACAGCACATACATTTTAAACAGTCTACGTGTTTCCAATTACGGGTAATAATTGAAGAATAGATTGATTCATACAGATCTGTCTCAGTGAACAAAACTTTTAAATCATAAAAATGGGAAACTATATTGTTATAAGCAGAGATTTCGATTTTGTGTATGAACATATAACATTCACGAGTAGTAGACTAGTATTAGGAATGGTACACTACGTACGAAACGAATCACAGATGTGCTATTAAATTAGAGTTAGTAGTTACAAACAATTCGGAAACTAAAACTGGACAAACATGATAGAATTTTGTACAAAGTAAATAAATATTAGAATAGTATTGGTGTATTGGTATAATGGTATTAGTTTACTAAAAGATGTCGAGGAATGTAACATGGCTATACTAATTGCAAATTTTGTGGGTTGAAGTAATGGTATTCAAAATCTGGTGATACGAAAGCATATAAATTGTATCTAGCTTCTAGAAAGAAAAAAAATGTAGCCAAACATGTCAGTACTTACGTACGTATACAAGTTATAATTAGGGGAGTGGATTTTTGTTTATGTAACAAGTGTTGGTGAGTGCTTGCCTAAACCATAACGTCCATTTTGTGTGAACTATACTAGTAGGTACCACATGTACAGGGAACGTGTATTCTTTTCTAATTGTAATTGGAAAAATAAAAACTTTTAACGCTCAAAAGGGTTTAATGCATGCAAGTCATGTTTTTCTACACCAATGAGGAAATATGGGAATTGTGTCAAGTTATGAATTTGTTATTTTAGTTATTTGCTTTCTTCAACTTTAGCTAGTTATTGCTTTTGCTATCTTTAACTGGTTGATGGAAAGTTGTCATTCTTTTTAAGTTCTTTATATGCCCTTATCTTCAGAGTTTCTTGCTTAAAATATGAGGAATTATGTCTATTATCACTGGCCTGAACGAATAGGAGTATGCGTTATTTCTGCAACAAATTAAGAGAATGATCATCGGTCTGCCGCATATTATGACTGCAATTACGGTATCACTTATGAATTGATAGATGGATGATGTTGACTATTTTTCCCTTGTTGATCTTGGATCATTACTAGTAATAAAATTCCTTATTTAACATATTTTCCAAATCGTTTCTTTTCACTTTGTGGCGAGAAACTATAAAACACTCCGGAAACACTAGAAAACAGTGTGTTCAACCAATGAAGATACACAAAGAAGAATTGTCTTGTAGACTTACCACTAGCCTTACAATATGCTTAGTGTGACACACTCAGACATGCACGCTATCTTTAATTAGTATTCCCTGAACCTTTGTTTTTTTTTTAGGCTACTTGTTTGTACTTAATACCAAAATTTAATCCCAATCAAAGAATATTTATACAAACCAATCATTTGTATCTAAAATTACAAACTCTCATTCTGCTCAAGATGAGTTCACCAAAGATCTTTGGTGGAAGTTTCATGTTATTAAATAAAGTGTTGCAACTTCCCTTTAGACCACATTTAGCGAGTCCATCTGCAACCATATTCTGTTCCTTCCAAATTTGAGTAATGTTCCCTTCGAGCCAATTTAATAAGAAAATAATATCCTTCCACACATTCAGATAATTCACATAGACTCCTCTTTCTTTATTAAACCAATATTCTAGAGTTTTTAAGTCCACTTCTACCAGAATGTTAAGCAAGTCCAGCTCGTAACAGAATTGTAGGCCATGTAAGAGGGCCTTAATCTCAGCCTCCAAAGCAGATTCCCCCTCAATGCCACAACAAAAAGCAAAGATCATATCCCCCTTCTCGTTTCTTAAAACTCCCCCTCCTCCAGCAGAATTTGATCTTTTGCAAAAAGCCCCATCAGTATTTAGCTTTAGTTTTCCTGAGGGAGGTATTAGCCATTTTGTTACAATGCTTCTTTTGACTCTGCAAATCGAGGTTGGAATATGTAGACAATTTAGAATCATTTTCTGATTATCTTTAGTTTGTTTTTTGGGCTTAATATTAACATTTAGATCAATTAACCATCTCTGCACTTTTGAAATAATCTTATCTAACTTCATATCTTCTTCCTTGTGCTTATAGTTTACCTTGCTAATCCAAATTTCCCATAGAATTAGAAACGGTACAAGTTTGGCTAGAGACTCCGCTTGTGAGGACCCTGAGAATTTATTGCACCAAGAGGAAACAAAACCTGTCCAATTATTGTAATTCCTGAAACTAATTCCAAACATTTTACAGAAATGCTTCCAAACTTTGGTAACTATCTCACCATCCCCAAAGAAATGTTGCACAATGTCTTCATGTTTTGTAGTATAACAAGAGCATTTTGAGACTAGTTGTATTCCCTGAACCTACTACACCTTCTCTCGTATGTGACCGTCTCTGAAGTCTAAATCTACATACATAGAAGAAATTTTGTGTACAAGATTCATTAATTTATTATAAAGGATTTGGGTGATCACATTGTATTCAGACCTGTGATTAGCTCCACTTGAACAACCCCCTCGTTTAAAGTCATAGAGACGGTGACATAAATTTCCTGCGGAAGTGACTGAACGACCACTTCTTGACGTAGGAAGGACCTTCGATAACCTGTTAAAGATGGTACACCGTGAACACAGATTAAAGTGTTCTCAACTAAGAATTAATGTAGTTAACTAGTTACAGTTTCTTCATTATATCCACTTGCCATTTAAATCTAACCATATAATTTACAAGCAACTTTCCGACTTTGGTTTTGTTATTGTGTCCCCCACCTCCAATTAGGATTCCATTTAGATATATAAAAAGTTTGTAAATGATTATATGGTGCTTGATGACAAAGCTTTATTTTTTCCTGCTGGAAAATTGTTCTACAAAAGAGCAAGTAGTTGTCAGTGTACTGTGGTCCTCCAGACTATGCTATTTTGCACTAACCATTTTCTTTGTGTATGTGGAAGGGACTAAATCTTACTAAATGATCAAAGTAAAATGCATATGAAGGAGTTTCTATCTTTCCACCAAAATGATTCTGCATTTTTATACCTGTGTATTTACCAATTTGATACTATCATGACCTATTTACTTTCTTTGCAATATCATACTAGTACTGAGCTAAGTTAAAACAAACAACTGATCTCCAGAGCAAATACCTAAAAAACTGATCATAAGAGCTCCCCCAAACTTATACTCGTATTTGTTGATGTACAAGATGCATGATTTTTTTGGTAGCATTTTGGAGAGGAATCAGAAGAAAAAAAAAACAATTAATAGTAATTAAAGTTGTTATGGATACTAAAAGTTAAAAAGCAACAGCTCAATTGCGGAATTAGGAATTTATGATTCACTTGGGTAAAGGGCAAAGCAAGAAGTACCAAGTTTTTGTCATTATGGTGGTCGAGGGCGGCAATGAGGTCTAATATACATGGCGAAAAAGATTAAAGCTGTGTCAAAACACAACTATACAAGTTCCACCGATATGTGCCAAAAAAAATACCAAGTAACAACGATAAATGACATATTTGTGTCACCGGATAGTTACACCACTGAACTTCCTAAATCAGATTTACCACTGCTATTCTGTGTTGATTTATGCTTGACAAAAAATGTCTGTGTAGGTCCAAGTGGGATCCTTTCACTCCAACAAAACAATTTGGAGTTTGTATAGGATTATCTTTATTGAGCATCTTTTATTTGCTGGTGCTAGTCCATGTAGATTATCGTTTCTAGAAAAAAGGAAATGGATTTTTATCATCTTTACATTTTCTTGATATCCTCAGGTAAGTGGATATTTTTTTTCGTATATACTGGTTGGTGTTTTGGTGATGTGGCGTAATTAATCTTCTTTGTGTTAATGGATTAACTGACCACATCATCAGATTGTCTATTTTTTAAGTCGTTAAATAAGCAATTTATTGACGACAAAAGAATTACAGTATTTGATCATGTCGCTGGCTTAATGTAGCTGTTTTTCAATACTGACACATGCATCTCATTTTGTAAGATTTCTGATCTGGAGTCTAAAAGAATGATCTTGTTCCTAGTGGATCAACACCAATTTCGCAATCTGGGTAACCAAATTGAAGGAGTAGTAAAATCAAGAAGCGTCACGGTCGATACAGAGAAACTCTATGCAGATGTATATACTTGTCTAATTGATTTGCTTGGTTTCGTACTTTTGAATGTTAAAATCAATCTGGCAGGTTCTTTCTCATAGATTCTATCTAATTGAGAATCGCATCTCGTTCCCTTCTGTTGAGAATTTTATAGCCTAGGTTGGCCATTATTCCATAAGGATCTCTAATCCCATTTATTTTTAACGGAGATCTGGAATACTCTTATTCTGGTTCCCATTAGTTTAAGACATTGTTCCATAAAGGATCTCTAATCACTTTAAATTAATTCCCAATAGTTTGTGTTAGAGTTATATTATTCCACATCGATTTAATATCGATTAAGTCTGTGGTTTATAAAGAGTTTCCATCCTTACAACTACGAGGCCTTTAATGGTAAAACAATATGGATTCTAACATGTTACCAGAACGGGCCATCGATGTTGGGCCTCACATCCACTCGTTTGTAATATCGATCTTATATAATGTCGGGCTTGTTTGACCCTTGAAATGTCGGGCGAGAGGGAGTGTTATAGTTATATTATCCCACATCGATGTAATATCGATCAAACCTCCACCCGTTTGTAATATCGATCTTATATAATGTCGATGTCGGGTCACGAGCGATAGGGAGTGTTATAGTTATATTATCCCACGTCTTTTTTAATGGTAAAATAATATGGATTCTAACATGTTACCAGAACGGGCCACCGATGTTGGGCCTCACATCCACCCGTTTGTAATATCGATCTTATATAATGTCGGGCTTGTTTGACCCTTGAAATGTCGGGCGAGAGGGAGTGTTATAGTTATATTATCCCACATCGATGTAATATCGATCAAACCTCCACCCGTTTATTATATTCGCAGATGTCGGGTCACGAGCGAGAGGGAGTGTTATAGTTATATTATCCCACGTATTTTTTAATGGTAAAAGAATATGAATTCTAACAGTTTGGTCATCGTTATTCCATTCATGCCTGCTATTTGGAATTAGTCATCCTCAAGTTACTATTACCGACATGAATTATCAACTGATTATAGGCCATCGATGTTGGGCCTCACATCCACCCGTTTGTAATATCGATCTTATATCTGCTTGTTGGACCCTTGAAATGTCGGGCGAGAGCGAGTGTTATAGTTATATTATCCTACATCGATGTAATATCGATCAAACCTCCACCCGTTTATTATATTCGTAGATGTCGGGTCACGAGCGAGGAGCAGTGTTAGAGTTATATTATCCCACATCGATGTAATATCGATCAAGCTTGAGGTCTTTTTTAATGGTAAAGGAATATGGATTCTAACAGTTTGGTCATCGTTAATCCATTCATGCCTGCTATTTGGAATTAGTCATCCTCAAGTTACTATTACCGACATGAATTATCAACTGATTATATGCTATATTCACCGGTCTATTTGTTAATAGTAACTTGGGTTAGACAGATAAGGTTAGTAAACGTTTACTTCAGATCGATAATATTCTAACTCATCATTATTCCATTCTTGCCTGCTATTTGGAATTAATATCCTCAAGTTACTATTACCGACATGAATTATCAACTGATTATATGTTATATTCACCAGTCTATTTGTTAATAGTAACTTGGGTTAGACAGATAAGGTTAGTAAACGTTTACTTCAGATCGATAATATTCTAACTCATCATACACGTTTACTTCAGATCGATAATATTCTAATTTTCATCTGCACAATTTACTTTATTAGCTCTCCCAGATTATTAACTCACTTGCCCATGCTATGGGTTCAATTGCAATTTACAGACATATGACAATTACACGAGACACTTGGTATACAATGTACTTTTGTAAATATATACTATCCTCTGTGCAGTATTAATAGTAATGAGACTAGCAATATATTCGGATTATGTCGAAATGAAGACCGGATTAACAGTATAGACATGAAATATCAATGAATTGTTTGTTTATTTTTATTAGGGTTGTAATATTTTACAAATTTACATTTATATCCATAATAAATAAACTTGCAAAATAGCACATATATATATATATAATTATATATATCACACATCCCTTTTAGGGCTGTAAATGAGATGAGCTGTTCGTGAAATCGTTCGTGTTCGTGTTCGGCTCGGTTAATGCTCGGTTCATGTTCGTTCATTTATAAATGAACACGATAATGAACAAGAATATAATATCCGTCTATTAAGTGAACTGAACATGAACAACTCTCTGTTCGGTTCGTCTAAAACTCGTGTTCGTATAACTACATATAAAGTTTGATAAAATAAAATAAAAAATCTATTAATTATGTAACAAAAATTAATATCACTACACAATTAATAAACTTATTAATGTTATAATAATATAAATGATATGTTTGTATTATTTTGAACTTATTATGCTAATTTATATCATCATACTATAAATACAGTCACCGATTTTATCATTAAGTGTTCAACTCGTTAAAGTAATCATACGTATGTAAAAAGAATTTACACAATATATAAACTTAAATTATATGTGAACTAGTTTATCCTAATTAACAATATAGTAATATATGATAAAAGAAAAATATACTTTAAAAAGAAAGAAAAATATATATTTTTTTAATTATTAAATGTTTTGAAAGAAATTAAATGTTCACGACCAACTCGTGTTCGACTCGTCAAATGTTCGGTTAATGTTCGTCAAATGTTCGTTCGTATTTAAATGAACATGAACAAGAGTTTTAGTTCATGAACTGAACATGAACAGAGGATTGTTCGGTTCGTTTCGTTTACAGCCCTAACCCATTTACTTCAAATACCCTCATTTCTCAATACCACACCCCCTAATACTCCAAATACCTTCATTTTTCATCATTTCTAATCACATGTTACTAATAGTCTCGTCCCCACTTTTCGTATCAAACGCGGTATTTGTGGGTCCGACAATATTTCTAATCTCATCCACCGTAATCTCATCCCAATACAATCTCAACCAAAGGAGACCTGTATGGTTCAGTTGCACTCTACAATAAACATGATTGGAAAATCATAAATTACAAAGAAATGAAAAGAAAATATAAAAGAAAAATAGACAAGAATGGCAAAGAAGAGAGGTCCATTTTTCCATTGACCAAATAAATAGTCTTCCAATAATAAGCAAAAAAAGAAGTGAAGCTTAATGCTCCAATGCAACCAGGAGAATATGAAGCAAATTAAGCCCAATAGATTTTTTTTTAGAACAGCAGACTTCAGAGTCAGAACAGAACACCAGAAATCCATCAAATCAAAGCCTGAGTTTACAACTAACAATCGAAGTACAATATCTCTAGGAACATAAGTATACAAACAACAAACACAAATGAAATTACACGAAAACGCATGACGTCTTCTCTGAGGTAACACCTGGTCAAGCTTTCTTAGGGGACTTGGTGCCCTTTGATGGAGACTTCGGTGTGGGTTCTTTTGTTCCTGTCTTTTTTGGGAGTAAAATAGGGTTAATGTTAGGGAGGACCCCACCATGAGCGATAGTTACGCCAGCGAGTAATTTCCCGAGTTCTTCATCATTCCTAATTGCCAACAACACATGACGTGGGATGATCCTGTTCTTCTTGTTGTCCCTTGCAGCATTACCAGCTAACTCCAGCACCTAGTAGCATACACAAGCATGGTTAAGCCAAAATCAGAATTACATGATACGAGTACAAGTTTATATGAAATTACAAAGTGATTTCGGGTTCACTATTTTACTGGATGGAATGGGTCCACTGAATGATTTTCTCGTCAATCATAATGAACTGCTCAAATCACAATTAATTCGAGCTTAGCAAAAAAAAAAACGACCAAGGGACTCAAGGTACATCATTACGCACTTCAAATTACATTAATTTTCTCACTAAATACTCTCTATTTCAGTTACAAGACTAAGCTGAGTACATTCTTTACACAGATCTTGCATACTTTAGGAATTCACGAGGAAATTCCTTCAAGCAAGTTAACAAAGACGAGAAAGATTTCCTTTCCAAAACTAAATCAAGCGATATCCTTCAAATGTCCACATGACGAAAAAAGGGAATAAAAAGTCATCGGCAAAAACTATGTGAAGTACAGCATAAAGTTCCTATCAGGCGCCTTTGTTGGTTGGGTAATGTAGGACTTTGTCGCATTTAAGAGAAACTAAAACAGAGAAAATATCCCTTTTTTGAAAGTGTCTTACCCTCACTAAAAAATTGACTTTAGCCATACATTTTCTCATAGAGTAAATTCCATTTCATTATTAAGCAAAACCATGATCAATGCCTCCAAAATCATAATAGAATTAGTCACAGTATATTATTAAGTATTAATCGACTAGAGATAGATTAGGGGCCAATAACACTGTTTGGCTGGAATCTGGATAGAAGCAGTAATCCAAACCAGGAAAACTTTATCAGCAACTTGATCCAAGTCTTTTCCTTTTCTTCTGTAGTCTCGGCAGGGAGATTTTTTTTAGTTTTATTATTTATAAAGTAAAGACACAGCACTTAAAGCTTCCAATGACATAAAAATGCATTAAAAATCTCCAACTAACCCAAACATTGCTTCTTTTGGGAACTAACCCTAACATTGCTTTACTTGAAAGTATCCGTGCTACAAAAGCAAAACTATCACTAACTCAGGTATTTGGGTAAAATACTTATCTGAAGGCTACTTTGAACTCTTAGGAAATGGAGTTCTAATGGTTCATATACTCGAGAAATTAAAAAGATCTCAGTTACCAAACTGGTTTCTAATTAATTACTTCAACTAGATACAGAACACAGACATCATAATCATCATTGAAGCCAATATAGCGTGAAAAGGTGAACAAAAGGTCATGAACCCTAGACATGTAACAACCTAGCTTAAACACATCTAAATTCACATAGTTACAGAACAATTTTCACTTCATTTATCTCATCAGGTAAGCAAATTAAATCCACCTCCATTGTATCATTCCCACAATCTCAAAATAAACCATTCAATTAGGGCAAGAGTCTCTACTTAGTCTACTATAACCGAGAAAAATGAAAATTCATGATTAGGTAATTTGGAGAGTGGTATACATATGAAGCATATGCTCCACAAAAGACCATATGAACCCCGGGAAAGTAAAAAGCCAGTTCAATCATACAAATTAACTCAATCCACATATTTACTCAATAATAATCTGGGTCTTTTATTTCAATGTAAGGTATTACCCATCTTTCCATCCTCATTTTTTTCCAATAAATGATATTAATGAGGACACCATGAATTAATGACGGACCAGGATTAGGTACTTTAAAGCATGGTTGTCAGTTTAGGAAACAGGAGGAAAACAAGATACATGAAATGAGAATGTGGCAAATGAAGTCAAAAGTTACAAAGTATACAGAACTGGAGAACCCCAATTGGAGTTCGAGAAAAAACCCAATAAGAAACATATGTAAAATCTCCATTCAATATGAAAATTCTACAAAAAAATATAATTGAATTTCTACATGTGATTGATTTTATAATAATTAGTACACTCTTGCAATTAGTCATTGAGAAGGATAAGAAACCTAGAAAAATATACTCTGAAGTGACAACTCACTTTTAATACAAAAATGAAACTCGCCACTTTTTGTTGTAGTTATAGTTGAGCTTTTCCTTTGATTTCTTCTGTTGTTAAAGTTTCTTAAAAGTATTCTTTCAGGACACCTATTTCCTCCAAAAAAAACCTAACTACTGTACCAACTCTGGCTTCAAGATTCCTGGTAAATATTCGTAAATGAAAGTTACTATACTTTATTCTACCTAAATAAAATACCAGGTCGGTATCAGTACAACATGAAACTGGAGAGTACAACTAGCCAGATTAACCATACTAATAGCATTGCGATTATTTTCCAATTTAACTGCACAACACATAAGCAAATCCATACATTTCCTATTTTACAAAATACTGAAACAAATGATTGATAAGAAAGCATAGATAAATAATGGAGTATGTACAGAACTATCTACATCCTATATCACAGAAGCGAACTATACACGTACCATTTGATAAGCTTAAAACAGAAAATAAAAAAGGGGAAAATATTGTTTTGAGGTACTTGTCTGTTATTGTTATAACTTAGGAAACACACATGTTTTCTTTTTATTCAGATTGTAAGTTGACCAGAGCGTTTACAGTCATCAATGTAAAGAGCTTATAGACTAAGACACTCACATGATTATTTTTAGTCCCAATCCTTTAATGTGCAAGACTGTAAGTTGAACCCAAAATATTGCTCAGCACTAATAAAAGTAACTAGCGTATTAAAACAGATGCCTGTTATCCTTTCATTCAAGATATTAGTAATTAGTTGAACCCAAGACGAACTTAAAACTACATAAGTAGTGTTTACATATTGGAGTAATATTTATTAAAAAAGCTTCATGCTTCCTTTTTTCTTTTGAAGTTATAAGTAACTAAAAAGTTGCAGGCTTTCCTTTCTGTCAAGCACAGGTTGACTTCAAATAATTCCCAATCACTAATACAAAAGCTAATATGTATGTAAATTTACATAGAGAAACAGTATCTATGTACAGTCTAAATAATCAATCGAGTATTTACCACCCTTCCAACTAATTTCTCAATGAAGCAAATATAGAAACCCTAGATAAAAACAACTCATCAATCGATCAATTACAACCTTCCATTTTCTCATAAAGTTGGAGCAAATATAGAAACCCTAAATAAAAACTACTAAATAATCAATCGAGTATTTACCACCCTTCCAACTATTTTGTATTTTCTCATAAAATTGAAGCAAATATAGAAATCCTAGATAAAAACAACTAATCAATTGAGTATCTACACACTACCAAATTCTCATAAAATTGAAGCAAATACAGAAACCCTAGATAAATGCACTAATCAATCGAGTAACTGAACCAAGAAATAGAAACCCAAAACAATTGAGTATATAAACACACACACATACATATACATAATTCCTCATAAAATTGAAGCAAATATAGAAACCCTAAATAGAAACTACTAATCAATTAAGTACTTACCAATTACCAACCCTTCCAATTTCTCATTAAATTGAAGCAAATATAGAAGCCCGAGATAAAAACATTAATCAATTGAGTATCTACACCCTTCCGATTTCTCATAAAATACTGAAACCCTAGATAAATGTACTAATAAATTGAGTAACTGAAGCAAAAAATAAAAACCCAAAACAATCGACTATATAAACACACACACACATATATATATATACTTAATTTCTCATTCGAGTATTTACTACCCTTCCAATTTTACGTAAAATTGAAGAAGTTATAGAAACCCGAGATAAAAACATTAATCAATCGAGTATCTACAACCTTCCGATTTCTCATAAAATACTGAAACCCTAGATAAATGTACTAATAAATTGAGTAACTGAAGCAAAAAATAGAAACCCAAAACAATCGACTATATAGACACACACACACACATATATATATATACTTAATTTCTCATTCGAGTATTTACTACCCTTCCAATTTCACGTAAAATTGAAGAAGCTATAGAAACCCGAGATAAAAACATTAATCAATTGAGCATCTACACCCTTCCGATTTCTCATAAAATACTGAAACCCTAGATAAATGTACTAATAAATTGAGCAACTGAAGCAAAAAATAGAAACCCAAAACAATCGACTATATAGACACACACACACACATATATATATATACTTAATTTCTCATTCGAGTATTTACTACCCTTCCAATTTCACGTAAAATTGAAGAAGCTATAGAAACCCGAGATAAAAACATTAATCAATTGAGCATCTACACCCTTCCGATTTCTCATAAAATACTGAAACCCTAGATAAATGTACTAATAAATTGAGCAACTGAAGCAAAAAATAGAAACCCAAAACAATCGACTATATAGACACACACACACATATATATATATACTTAATTTCTCATTCGAGTATTTACTACCCTTCCAATTTCACGTAAAATTGAAGAAGCTATAGAAACCCGAGATAAAAAACATTAATCAATTGAGTATCTACAACCTTCCGATTTCTCATAAAATACTGAAACCCTAGATCAATGTACTAATAAATTGAGTAACTGAAGAAAAAAATAGAAACCCAAAACAATTGACTATATAAACACACACACACACACACACATATATATAGAAACCCGAGATAAATGCATTAATCAATTGAGTAAATGAAGCAAAAAATAGAAACCCAAAAACAAAACAATAGACTATATATAAAGAAAGAAATAGATAATACCTCAGCGGCAAGGTATTCGAGAACAGCAGCGAGGTAAACGGGAGCACCGGAGCCGACACGTTGAGCATAGCGGCCTTTCTTTAAATAGCGACCGATTCTACCAACAGGGAACTGTAAACCGGCTTTAGTAGACCGAGTCACAGATTTCTTTTTCGGACCTCCCGCTTTCCTACCCGCTGCCCCTTTCTTTCCCTTTCCTCCCGTCTCCATTTCTTCTTTCTTTCTTCTATCTTCTCTTTTTATTCTCTCCTTTTTACTTAACTAACTACTTTTTATTTTGTTTTTGTTTTTGTTTTTGTTTTTGTTTTATTGGATCTCTCTATCTAATATCTAATAAATAATAAATAAACCTGTGCTTGCATTGGTGGTTTCTATGCTTTCGGTTTATTTATGTTTTGTACTCATAGTTTTTCTATATTGTCAATTTAGCCAGTAGATTATTATGTTACTCACTCCGTTTCAGTTTATAAATACGTTACAGGAATTCATTTAATTTAAGAGAACATAATGATTATCCTATTTTTCCATCTACTTTTTTAATTTTCCTATTAATCTTTCATAAAAGTTCATGTGATAAGGATAATTATGTAAATTTATCTAACAAATTATTTCTATTTATATAAGTGGATTTATAAAGTGGAACAACCGCCAAAATGGAAACTTGGAGTTATAATTTGAAACGGATGAAGCATTTTCCATTTAATACTCAGTTTGGTCATTAAATTATTCTATTTTTTTTAATACCTTACCGTTACAAGACTGGATGGAAACGTTGCACATGCTATTGGTTTGTATGTTTTAATGATACGTACACACATGATAGTTTTATCTTTATATTTAGTTTTAAAAGTTGTTACGGATTTTATGAGTTTAGAAAAAGTCGTTTAGTAAACAAATAAATGAATAAATATTAAAATATAGACGATCTCAAAAAGCATAAAATAACATCTCAATCGAACGCCGAGTTAAATTTAATGATAAGAAAGCTAGACAATGCACTACTTTAAAATCACAATTTTTTTTTGAAAATTGGTCATAGCATCCGTAGACCGTATATGTGCTTTGTTTTCTTTTTTTTTCTTTCTTTTTTTATCCCTCATTTGGAGATAAAACCTGTGAAACTTCGCAGGCGACAGGGTTCGAACTCTGACGGTGAGCGTGGTATACTCGGGTAACAACCACATGACTACCACTTGATAATCTGCTTTGTTTTCTTATTTAATGAAAATCTCACAAAAAATTAATATGCATCGATAGATCACCTTAAACTAATTCACATGCAAGAGTACTCTTGTACATGGGAGTTAAAAGAGACACCTTATATCAATTAAATTTGATAGATTCATTTTTCTTGCTTTAACTTATTCATATTATATTTATGACAAAAAAGTCAATATACTTCTTTAGGCCGCAACATTATTATCACTGTGTTTTAAAAATTAAAGGAACTAAAAAATATCATCTCAATCGGACGATCGAGTCAAATTTAATGACAATAAAGAGAATGCACTACTTTAAATTAATTAGGCCAAAACAATATCTCGATGTTTTTTCGGTCTTAACAAACCACTTTTAGGTTGTGGGGTTGGATTGGTTTTTAAAAAATACACGAGTAAATAAAAAAAATTAATCTTCATCAATTTCTATGAAGAAAAAATAATGAAGATATTACTTTCGACAGGAACAATGTCACGTTTTCTTTAAAAAAAAATTGTTATTTCAAATCAATTTTAATTATAAGGCTGGACATATCTTCAAAAAGTACACGATTTCGGAAAAAGGGTTATAGTACACCCGGTATCAAAGTAAATTAATGGCATTTCAAAATTGGAAATGAAAACTAAAGTTCTCACATTTATAACTTATTAATTGTATCGCAATGTGGGCTTGGGAGATGTACGAACTCACTCATCTTTTATTGTTAAAATTTATTGAATACGAAAATGATCATCGTGGCTCTGGGCCCCTGACAAAATGATCTTTCAGAACTAAGATCGATGATAATGAATTTTTTAAGTCATATATTTTTTTTAATAATGTCATTGGGGTTGTACTTTTATGTTTGATCTCAAAATAATGTGGGTTAATTTGTTGCTGACTTGCCACCCCATGCACAACGTCGAGCCGCCCTCGTACAAAGTATAGAAAAATAATGTGACAAATAACTTCGTTATTTTATTATAATAAATAAAGGTTATCCTTGCGACGGAATGGTATTTCCTACAGATCCATGCCATTCTTCTTAGTATACCTAAGAGATAGTAGGTGTTGCCGCAATAGCATCGGTTTCTATCTTTTTTATTCTCACGAAAGACGGAGAGTTATTTATCACTTATATTATATTTCATCCGTTCCAAAACAATTTTTCAATTTTATTATAATATATATCAAATATATTAAAAAAGTGGACTATATGGGAAGGCGGAGTATATATCTTATAGTTCCCATAAATATGATTATAAAGTCAAGTATATAACCAACTTGGATTTTAGAAGGAAAAAAATATATTCACACAATATTAACACTCACTTGCACATTCTCTTACATATATTGCATACTCCTTTATATATATAATAATATATTTTTTATTAAAAAATACATTTTTATCCCTCAAAATATACATGTATGGAGCGTGTAAGTTATATGTATATATATATATATATTATTATTAATACTAGATTTAATAATTTTTCTTATTTTTAATTAATATTTAAATTTATGTTATGCTCAACTAGGGTTCTATTATATTTTTATTTGAGTTTTTAGTATGTTAAATTTTTATTATGTTTAATATTTTGGTTTATCAAATTATATATTGTATTTTATGTATATTTAAAGTGATAAATATGCATTTTATTAACTAAAAAATATGAAATTTATGTACAATTTGTGTGTATAGTATCAACCTTCCACAAGTTATAGAAGTTGGGCACAATTAGTCCTTAGTAATAATAGTTGTTGCCTGTTCCTTACGTTGCTCATTTATCAATTATCTTTTGGTTTAATGACATTAACCAACCCTGCAAAAAAATATCAGTTTACCATAAAAGTGTCTGTTACTAAACTTATGGTAAAATGAGTGTCGCTAAATTTAGCAACAGTTTCGTAACAGTTTTTGTTGCCAAACTGTTGTTAAAATTTAGCGATATTCACTTTACCAACAGTTTTCAAAAAGTAAACTGTTGCTATTTTAGATTTTTCTTGTAGTGCAACCAGCTATCTCCGGCTATAAAATCCCCTAACAAATTCTGAATTGTCACGTAATCACATTCACACACCTTTTAGCCGTAAGTATATATCGTGACCATTGCTTTCTCTGTGGCCTCCATGAAAAGGTTAGCTGGTAACTTAGTTTTTGTATATAATCTTTGGATCCATGACTATTTTAAAGACTTGGCAGACCAAATTTAGAAACTTGATAAGGTGCAGAAGATCTTCACTCATTATATTATAGCATATATATATATATATAGACTAGACACTATAAAAAATTGTCAGGATACCAATAGTTTAATAACAGTTTCTATGATATTATACCACTTATTGCTGAAATTTAGCAACAATATTGTAATAGAAACTGGTGTGAAGTGTTGATAACTGTTGTTATGTTGATGCTAAATTTTTAGCAACAAACTGAATCGTAACAGACTCGCTGCTATTTATTTTCTTGCAGTGGGAGTTACATTGATATTAATTTAAATTTATCTTCAGATTAGAAGGTAAGGTGGCTATAATCACAGGTGGAGCAAGTGGAATCGGGGAAAGTGCGGCTCATCTTTTCTGGGAACATGGTGCTAAAGTTGTCATTGCCGACATCCAAGACATAGCAGGAAAAGCCATGGTCGATAAGCTTGGCGAGAACGTGACATATATCAATTGTAACATCTCAAATGAGGAAGAAATCATTCATCTGGTTGATTCCACGATAGACAAATATGGCCAACTCGACATTATGTACAATAATGCAGGAATAGTGGATCGTCCCGTTGGTAGTATTTTAGACACCACAAAGGAAGATCTTGAGCGAGTTATCAATGTTAATATGGTTGGGTCGTTTTGGGGAGCAAAACACGCAGCTAGAGTTATGGTTCCAAAGAAAAATGGTTGCATTTTATTTACAGCAAGTGCAGCCACCGCCATCGCTGGCCTAGGATCACATCCCTATGCAATGTCCAAGTACGGAATATTGGGGCTAGTAAAGAATCTGACAGCCGAACTTGGACAACACGGTAAATTTTACATCGAAACGACCCTAGCATATAGCAAATACCCAAAATACAAAAATTCATAGATTTTGTATTTTGTGTAATTGTGTATCTGAAAGAAAAAATAAAAAAAGGGAATGCGACAAAACTGTTGGTTTCCGTGTACGAAATAACAATTAACAATAATTAAAGGACTAAACAAGAATAAACAAAAATCAGTGTAATCTTTATTAATTTCGAAGCTGATACAAAAATTAATGATTACAACATGTAGGTACTGAAACGTAAATAAAGCAAACGTTATCAGATTATTATTAATTAATAATCTGATGTATTGAATTGCAATAAATAGAAACTGCCGGACTGGAAAGTATAAACTTAACAGCCGGACTGTTCTGATTTAAATTGAAATAACAGGACTGAATTGAAACTATTCTAATTACTGAATTTAATTACAGAATTGAAATTACAGCAAAAAACAGAACTTTAAAGAAATTACAGAATAGTACAAACAGAATTAAAAGCTACAGCTAAGGACAGCAATTGAAATACTGAAATAAAAAGGACAGAATTGAATACGTAAATTAAATGGACAGAATTAAAAGACGTAAATGAAATGGACATAATAGAAATAAAATAAGACGAGGCTACTGTTAACAGTATGCCCTTAACCGATATTCGCCCAACCACCTTAAGGTTTCTGGTTGCGTTGGCGCTTCGATCCCAAGGTACAACGTCTCGGATGACTCGCCGGAAACTGGCGACGAGTCAAGGTCGAGCTGTTGGTGGGTGGTTCTCTTTGTTTCTAAAATGTAATGCTACTGTTTGGAGAGATGATATATGCGGGGTCTGCCTATTTATAGGCTTGCTGAGTATCTCAGCCATTAAGGTCACTTTACTACTGTAAGTTTTCGAAATTCGAAACTGCAGTATTAACTTTGCAATGAAATCACATTTATTGCAACAGTTACAGCTTTTGCTGGAAGCTTTTCCCAAACTGGCACATTTTTCCGAACAGGCACGCTTTTCCCGAACAGAACACTATTCCCGAACAGACGCGCGTTACCCGAACAGGAACACTTTTCCCGAATAGGAAAAGGCGCACTTTTTCCCGTCGAGCTGAAAACCCGACGAGCAAGCCCGCCTGTGGTACACAATACACACATGTATATGTGGACACATTACTTAATATCCACATGGGATAACTTAGTATATATATTGTAAAAATCACTCATGATTTTCCAATGTGGGATAACTCTCATGGGTTAAATCACATTTCTTTTCTCATTTTCCAGCACTGGGTTTATTGCCTCTTTCGAGTACCAACCTTCGAATCCAATTATCGTTCACACCCTTCCTCCGAATGGGTCATGCGATATACCATTGCGAAGCTCGTCACACGAGCTACTTAAACGCATAGAGTATGGCCTCAGAAAAACTGAGGAGTCGCATTAAAAATTGACTCAAAGATGGTCCCTGACCACTTGGAACAAATATGTTTAAATTACATATTTTTCAACTTTTTTCCAACAAAAACATCTGAAGTTCCCCCTTTCACTCATTATAAGCCGTTAACACATGAACATCCAAAAAATGTGTTTTACCTAAAAAGCTTGATAGAGTGTTCTTAGTTTTGAGACTAAACTTGCACATTTCTCAAACTTATGTCCCTGACAACTTTTTCTTTAATTCTTAAGTGACTTAATTAGCAAACCTAAATTCATGTTAAAATGATAAGTATTGTGCCATAAGAAATGACACTATATATATTTCATCTGGGTAGGTATAAGGGTAAACTGTGTCTAGCCTTACGGTGTACCGACAAACATGTGGCCTGCAACCGATGAGCAAAAGGAGATGGCAGAAAAACATTTAATGAAGATGGGTAACTTGCAAGGGAAACCACTAAAACCCATAGATATTGCAAACTCCGCTCTTTTCTTAGCCAGCGATGAATCAGGGTTTGTTAGTGGCCTTAACCTCATCGTAGATGGCGGATACAGTGCCGTCAATCCCACTATTTGGAAGTCCATCGGTTTTATCAACTAGGAGCCGCTCTCACAATATCGTTACCTTTTTTTTCTATGCTTCTTTCAAAATAAATGTGGCGCCTGGAAGAATAAACGACTCATTCATATCAAGTTCAACTCTGATCTAATTTCTTATTTTATCCGAAAGAAAGCTTATTCTTTCGTTTCAATTTTTCGTGACCGTATGCTATAAGTCTGTAACGAAGATACATATGTGATTGATCCGCAGCTATGGAGTAAAAGAATTGATCGTTGGAAATATTGAAGTGGTGGATAATGTTTTTAAATTTGTTGACATAAAGGAATGGCTATGTACACATTAATGAAATCTTTATTATTAGCTATAGATGTTTTATAATGTACGTTTTATTTCTCTGTATTTATTATTCAGAACTCGAAGATGTTCAAGATTTTATATCGGTATGTGTCTATTGTTTAACAAATAAAACAAGTTTAACTTTATCTTTAATAAAGTTTGGTGTGCCTATTGTTTATTTAGGCTTGTCACGAGCTCAAGTCTAGCCTCATCAAGCACTTTAAGGCTTAAACAAACCATACTCAAGTATTTCATATTTCTACTGCTCCATCGTCTCTACATTACAAAATAGGTGTAATTTTAATAATTAATTTTTTCACAATTAATTTTTTTAGATTTAGATTTTCGGAAAAAATTCTTTGAGAAGTAAATCACATTGCTCATAGTTAGAACTATACGATGGAATTTTCACATTTTTCATTTCGACAATTTAGATATATTAAACTTGATGATCACGTATTTTTGCAGGAAACACTTATTTGAAAACGAATAGAGTATAATTGTTTCATTTGAAATTACATAGCCTATATGTTAACATTTGAATAACGTGTTGATGGGTTCAAATTTTACCAAGTTCGAATTGTCCGGTTTTCGTAAGGTTTTTGTTTTTTTCATAAGTATTCGTAATTTTTTTTTTTGTTAATCAACTTACTATTTTATTTCTAGTGTTTTTTCAAAAAAATCTGTAAATTTTGACATTTATATTTAATTATTTGTTTGACTATTTATAAGATAGTAATATTAATAAATACTCAAAAAAATATATAAAAAAAACAAATTTTATAGTTTTTTTTAACAAATATTTTAAAAATAAAATATGCTGATTTAAAAAAAATTATAAATACATATAAAACAAAAACAAAAAAGATGATAAAATTATAACATGATAAAATTTGAACAAAATTATCATTGTACCACTTTTATTAAATGTAAAAAATTTCCATTGCCGGCTAAACTTATCCTCTCTCTCTTACACTACATCTTCCTGCTTCTCTTTGCCCACATATATATCTGTGTAAACAATATGTGTGTATGCATAACTATTATATGTATCTGTTAATTTAATTATTTGTTCACAAAGTAAATGAATTGAAGTTGCACACCACATGTTTGATAAATTTCCCCAATGGCTTTCACTTCATGCCTAAAATGCCACATTTGGTCTCACCCTAAAACCCTTCAAAACCCTTCTTTTCATTTTCCTAAAAATTCTATAAAAAACTCAGTATCATACATACCCAAATCATCCTCTCTCTCTACTACCCTTTCGTCGTCACCAACATATAATCTTCCTCCAAATTTCACCTCAAAGCAGCTTCTAGAAACTATCCGTCGCCAAAACGATGAAACCTCAGTTTTGGGTGTCTTCGAATGGGCCTCGAAACAGCCTAGTTTCATGCCCACTTTGTTCGTTTACGACGAAATGCTGAAAAAGTTGGGAAAGATTGGATCTTTCGATACAATGGTGCAAGTTTTGGGGGATATGAAGATTGCCCAGTGCAAGCCGAGCGAAGGTACTTTCTGGGTATTCATCGAAAGTTACGCTAAGTTTGATTTATTTGATAATGCTATAGGTGTTCTTGATTTGATGGAACGGGAGTTCGAGGTGAAACCGGGGACTTTTTCTTTTAATCTTTTGTTGAATGTTTTAGTTGATGGGAATAGGTTGAAGCTAGTTGAAAAGGTGAACTCGATGATGATCGAGAGAGGGGTTAAACCCGATGTGTCGACGTTTAATATCTTGATAAAGGCGCTTTGTAAAGCCCATCAGATCAGGCCCGCCATTTTGATGATGGAAGATATGCCTAACTATGGTATAGCACCCGATGAGAAGACATATACGACTATAATGCAAGGCTATATCGAAGAAGGTAATTTAGAAGGTGCCTTGAGATTTAGAGAGCAAATGGTTGCGGCTCAATGCCCATCGACCAATGTAACCGTGAATGTTTTAGTAAATGGGTTTTGTAAAGAAGGTCGAATTGAGGAAGCGTTGAAGTTTGTAGAGAAAATGGCCCTCGAGGGGTTTAGTCCTGACCAATTTACCTTCAACATGTTGGTGAACGGGTTATGCAAGGCTGGACATGTTAAACAGGCGCTCGAGATTTTGGATTTAATGCTTCGAGAGGGGTTCGACCCCGATATATATACGTATAACATTGTAATCTCCGGGTTGTGCAAAATGGGTGAAGTTGAGGAGGCTATGGAAATTCTCGACCAGATGCTTTCTAGGGATTGCTCGGCGAATTCTGTAACTTATAACACTTTGATAAGCACTTTGTGTAAAGAGAACCAAGTTGAAAAGGCGACTGAGTTTGCTCGTGTTCTTACGAGTAAGGGTATTTTACCAGATGTTTGTACGTTTAACTCACTAATCCAAGGTCTTTGTTTAACAAGGAACCACAAACTAGCTGTCGAATTGTTTCACGAGATGAAAAGCAAAGGGTGCCAACCCGACGAGTTCACCTACAATATGCTAATCGATAGTTTTTGTTCGAGGGGGAGAATAGATACAGCCAAGGGTCTCCTCAAAGAAATGGAATCGAGTGGATGCCCAAGGAACGTAATTACGTATAACACCCTTATCGTTGGGTTATGTAAAAACAAGAAAATCGAAGAAGCGGAGGAGATTTTCGACCAAATGGAGCTTTTAGGTGTATCTAGAAATCAAGTGACCTATAACACGCTGATTGACGGTCTTTGTAAGAGGAGGAGAGTTGACGAGGCTTCTCAACTAATGGACCAAATGATAATGGAAGGTTTTAAACCCGATAAATTCACTTATAACTCTCTTCTCTCTCACTTCTGTAGAGAGGGGAACATAAAAAAAGCAGCGGATATAGTACAAACCATGTCTTCAAACGGGTGTGAACCTGATATTGTTACGTATGGAACTTTAATACAAGGACTTTGTAGAGCTGGTAGAATAGATGTAGCAACCAGGCTTCTCAGAACTATACAAATGAAAGGAATGATTGTGGGCCCAATGGCGTATAACCCTGTTATCCAAGCGCTTTTTAGAAAAAAGCGAACAAAAGAAGCTATGAGACTTTTTAGGGAGATGGAAGAGAAAGGGGACCCACCGGATGCTGTATCCTATAAAGTTATTTTTCAAGGGCTTTGTTCTGGTGGAGGGCCGATAAGAGAGGCTGTTGATTTTGTGCTTGAGATGACTGATAAAGGGTTTTTGCCAGAAATGTCTTCGTTTCTTATGCTAGCGGAAGGGCTACGTGCTTTAAATATGGAGGATACTCTGATTAAGCTTGTGGATAGGATCATGAAGAAAGCAAATTTTTCGGCTAAAGATGTGAACATGATTATGGGGTATCTCAAAATCCGCAAGTTTCAAGACGGACTGACGACTCTTGGTTCAGTTTTGGATAGTCGTAATCCGAAGAGGGGGTATTGGTGAGGGATGAGAAGATAAAACTCGCATATTTCACAACTTTTTCCGTGGGTACCTCTCAAATTCTTGCTTTTAATTATCAAATTATGGGGTATTAGTGATTAGGATTAATCAGTTAAGATGAAGGGTTTATAGGGTTTTATGCCGATTCCGCATGCTTGAAGATACACTGCTGTTTGTGGAAATCTGAATTTTTGATTGCAGCTTTATTGAGTACTGTATTACCTTGCAGATGAATATTAGGTATGCAAGCTCAAATGTTGTACTTTTTTCTGTTTTGATTTATATATGATCCTTGTATACGTCAACTGATGATTTCCAATCTTCTATCTTTGGTTCTCCTTGAGTTTTTCTTTTATAATGGGAATAAGTTTTACTCATATTCAACTGGTAGAAGTAGAACTAAGAATAATAGTTGCTTAAAATTCTGTACGAATGTTTGAATTCTGTAAGAATGTAATAATAGGTTTGAATTCTGGAAGAATGTTTGCGGTAACCTAAAAATGGTAGAAAGATAAGAAAGGCTTCTTTAATTGCAGCCTTAAGCTCAGATTTTGTTCTGCATTTTGGCTGACTTTTTTGGTTTTCCGGTCTAGAAACTAGAAGTTCTAGCGTGGTTAAGCCATCTTTTTCCTCAGCTCGAAGTAGCTAGTTTATTTGCTAGATATCTGCACCCAAACAAGCCCATGAACTATCAAACACATACTAAAACCACGTATACGCATAACCTACAAATAAGCTGCTTATGCTTGTTTCTGCCTATAGAATACGTGTAATACATGAGCAACAATCTCTCATATCTTTGTCTTCTAATCCCACTGGATGGTCAAGCGTTGAATTTGATACCTTTTATTTTAGTACGGAAGAACTCTTTCTTTACGCAGGAAATATATTGATAGTTTGATACACGTTCGATGAATTAACTGAGATATTCTAGATTAATTTTGTATTGTCGTCTTTAATCCTTAGATATCCTAGTCAACAGAATTAATTCCGATTAAAAGAATGCACATACATATGCGTTAGTAGTACTGTAGCACTTAAAGTCATAAACGATTACTTCTCTTAAGTCGATAGCCTCAGGATTAAGGGGTTTTTGATAAGCTTTTATTTTAAGCTCAGGTCATTTGTATTTAGTTTTTGGTGGGCTACTGGCCTAACTAAGAAAAACGGTAAACAAATGTCAAGCTGTCATGGACATTTTGTTAATATTTTTTCTGTCTGTTCTGTTATTACTTTGCCATATTATTTACTTCTTAAATTACATGATCATGAACTTCTTGTACACTCTTTCATTTCTAACTGCCACCACCTAATCAAACCAAATACCCAAAACTCCAAAGTAGTTACAGATTAGGTTCATCATCTCCATTTGCGTACTCACACCAAACATCTATACACACACACACACACACACATACATACATACTAACAACAAAAGCCGACCCGTTCGGAATGACTCCCTCTCTTATCACCTCACTCCTCCACCCCCTCTCCTCCCGGTGGCCGCTCCTCCTCTACGCGGCCGCATGGACCACCATCCTCACTGCCTTCGTTGCCGTCGCCTCATTTTCCCCAGAAATAGCCTTCGTCTCCGCCATCTCTCCAGGGTCTTCGTTCTCTAAACCATGTGAAGGGTCGGCTGTTAGGGTTCCCTTAGATGTTCCTTCAGCGGTGTTTTGTTTTCCGGCCAAGGTGTTTGGACGGTCGAAGATGGACCTGGTGGTGCCGCCTGTTTTTGCAGCGATTGTGGTGGCTGGGTCGGCTTTTGCTGTGAGGGCGCTCGGGTTGTGGGAGGCTGACGATGAAGAGACTCGTGTCTAATGATTTTTTAGACATATTTGTACACGATTTTTTGTTTATTGTCACTTGAGAATCTGTGTAGACGTTATGCAGTTTTCTTGTTATATTATCAAAGTGATTAGCGGCTGTAGTTGCGTTCGGGTTGTGGGAGGCTGATGACGAAGATACTTGTTGGTAATGTTATCTACACTGATTCATACACAGTATTATATAGAAATTATACTTCATTGTATAATCTGTGCATAGATTATACAACCTTTTTTTCTTCTCGTAATCAATGGCATTAGCAGTTGTGATGTAAGAGGCAGGGAGTAAAGAGATTTGTTAGTAATGCTAGATACATATTCTGTACACAGATCTTTGTATACGTTATATGTGACTGCACTCGGGTTCTGAGAAGATTCGTTGGTAAAAGTTACGGTTGCCGTGATTGTAGTCTTTTCTTTACGTGTAGTTATGTGTTTTTTATCAAGCATGTAAGAATTACTTCTCGTTAACGGTGGTTAAATGACCGGGAGAGATGTATCTGGTTACATGAGTTACTAATAAAAGTGAAAATGTTACAGGAAACGTAAGTGATGCAACTTTGAGAGTACAGGCCTGATTCCCTGTCTAAAAGACTTTTTTGTCTTTAACTGTGAGAAAAAAAGAGGCAAATGGGGGCTATGAGAAAGCTGAAAAAAGATCTACGGTTATTATACTCGCCATTTTAAGAACCTAAAGTTTTTATCGATTAAAGTGAGAGTAGTGACTTGCTCTTTTGGCTTAGTTAGACTGGCTCCTTAGGTTAATTAAACAGTTGGATCTTTGTTTCTCTAATTGCTTTGTATGGAACACAGTTAATCACTTACTGGAAGTTCTCTATTTCGCTTGGTGGTTATATTCAATGTATGTTTTTCACATCTTCACATGCCTAAAAATTATGAGGTATTCCTGAATAATAATAAAAAATCTAGGAGAATGCAATCGCACAACTTGTAATGCTATTATGCTTGAGTGAGCAACATATCTGTCTTCACGTGCCGATATGCAACATTCATGGTTAAAATTTTTAAGAATCTGTTGCCAAGTATGGTTGATTGTTACAGACGTACACTATTATAAGCTCATTTGGCTAAGACAACACACAAAGTCGCGTTTCGATATGAAAAGTCACAAGAACGTTGTATTGCTGTAGTTACTAAAATATATAAGTTCCAAACTCACCACCAAAGATTAGATTTTGGTCGACCAGGAATAAATTACACAGTATTAGCTATTAGAGCACTAATGGTTGGTGAAGACAGACAACATGCATGGTCGTGTTTGAAGTCTTTGTTCTTTTGTAGCTTTTAAGCAGAAAAGAATAAGCTGGAACTTTTTTTGAGTTTTGAGTAAATTCTGAGGCTGGATTATCAATTATGTGAGTTGGCTTAAATAGCTAGCTTTATCCAACTTTAGCCTTTTTAGGCCCAAATATTTACTTTCGGATTGACCAACCCCTATGGGAACCATTTATTGAGGGAAAAGGCAACAAAAAAACAAAAAACGACGAGCTTAAAAGCTGCAACTTAACAAGATCTTGGACAATTCACCAAAGTAAAGAACAAATAATCAAAATATAGATGTTCATTTTCTTTAATCAAACCATCACACTATCACAGTGCAAGTCTTCCTAATCTAAAACTTACGAGGATACAAAAAAGTAGAAGATTTTTTTTGCAAAAGCTATAGGTAACTAAATGTACGGGGAAAAGGTTCCAAACATCAACCATAAAGAGAGAACAACTATATGTAAATCGCACAAATCTCAGATTTTGCAACAGATTTTGCAATAACTTATTGATTTTGAGCCGGATCAACCAACTTGCTGCTAAAATCCCATAACTTTTTCGCCATAGCTTCATTAGTGGCAAACTTGCTAGGTGGCCACTCATTGCAGTCGAGGAAGTATTTTCCTGTCACATTTTTGAGTTGTGGGTGAAGTGCAACATAGCAGGTTGTAGCTGCACCCTGAAAATAGAATAAACCAGTTTTTAGACACTCTTTATAAAATAATAGTAAAGTAGTCGCATGCTGAAATAATAGTTTGTTGAATC
Source organism: Primula vulgaris (assembly GCA_963920805.1). NCBI lineage: Eukaryota > Viridiplantae > Streptophyta > Magnoliopsida > Ericales > Primulaceae > Primula > Primula vulgaris. The sequence continues at coordinate 9,757,670 of OY987212.1, forward strand.
AGAACTTTACTGTTGTCTACTAACTAGTGCTTGTTTGTTTGTAGATTTTAATCAAAGGAAGGTTAATCTCTCAATGTGAAAGGGCTAGATGAATTCAGCTTCAAATTCCTAGTTTACTTGGGCAAGAAAATTAGAGAAGCTCTACATGGAAAGCCAACTTCCCACTTGCTTAAAAGTTAAAAAAGCTGCAGCAAAATAAACTGGACCATATGAATTCCCTCGTATTTAATAGAGATAATAAACCAGTTTGAGTGTGAATTGTTACCTGTGGAACATTTTTCCAGAATAGGCAAGTGACCACCCTCATAAATCCTGAAAAAAAGGCGCAACAATGATAAAATATTTTTTTTATAAAAGATTCCACTTCATATTCAGATTGTTTTGTCTTGTGATGAGTACTAAAGTACTTACTCATGAGATAAGGAGAATGTTTCATGAGATTTGTCATAATAAGCCCTGGATGAACCGAGTTAACTGTAATATTTGCACCTTCAGCCTGATTTTCAAGCAAAAAACAAAAATATAATTTAGAAAATTGTAAGGCGGACAAAAGAAATTAAAGCATTGGCGAATTGGATTCACCACGAAAATTTGAGCTGTTATAAATATAAGATAATAAGAGGACCTCCCAAGGCATTACGATGAATGTATGATACAAACCTTCTAGTTGCAGGATTTAAGCTCATTTTTTGTTTTTTGCTTAAATTTTCCAGTTTGATCATCTTAAAATTTGAGCTTTATGCTTTCTTGGCCTCAAAGCTGCAAACTGAGTACCTAAAAATCTAGCCTATTTGCATAAATTTTGCAAGCTTTTAAGTAAACAGAAACAGTAGGAAAGTACCTGCAAACGACGTGAGAGCTCGTTGGAATGCAATAGATTGGCTAGTTTCGATTGCCCATACGCCTTCTTGTCAGAGTAACTGGTTTTTTAAACAAATTAAGTCAGAGAAATAACCTCAGGTTTACATTAAAGAAGCAGAAATTCTAGAGTAGGTTTTGTTTCACTGGTTCTAGTAATAACACATTATTTGAAAATTTTCTATTTTAGGATAAAAGCAATAGGTATGGAAAAATAGGCTGCTGTAAAAATACCGCTAAATTGTTTGGAACCATAACGTTTAAGCATATGAAAAACCTTAACCATACTAATAAAACAAAACTTAAACTATCTAAAATATTACTATCTTTTAAGCTTTTTCTAGAGTAGGCTGTTTTCAGAAAATATCCCGCAAATAAGAATCCATAATAACACAACTGAATCAACAATATATTACAATTTGTAAAGAAAATTTGACTCATTAGATCACATTCAATTTAGATGTACCTATCTTGGTCATTGATTTTATCAAACACAATCCCTTCGTCATAAGTGTGGAGGTGAGCTATGGATGACAAGTTTATAATCCTACCCTCCACACCGCTACTTTTCGCAGTCTCTTTCATTTTGTCCACAAGTAAACTCGTTAGAAGAAAGTGACCTGTAAATCCAATTAAATCAAATGATAAGCAAAAAAACTTCATATAGTAGTGTTGTTTTTTAAACTACTTACCCAAGTAGTTTGTTGCAAATTGCATCTCGATCCCATCTTCTGAAAGCTTGAAGGGGCAAAACATAACACCAGCATTGTTTCTTAATTCATAAAGAATAAATCGTTAGACTCATTAGTAAGAAGAAATTATATAAAGACTGATGAGAAAAAGATATAAAGACGTGTATATAATTTTTTTGGCAGCGTCTTCATCAAAGTGTCTCACAGTTTTAAGGCTGCCACTAAATATTACAAATCGATCTGTCTCTTGCCACTACTGTGCATAAAGCATTTCTCATATGTTAATTATGTATGCAATAGTTTCCTGTAAATTAAAGTTGTGACGAGAGGAAGGGATATTACATTAATATGTTCAGCGGAAGATTCAGAGCATTGAACTCATAGGCAAAGGCTCGAACAGACTTTAAGGAGTTGAGGTCAAGTTTGAGAACATCTATACGAGCATTTGAATTGTCTTTGAGGATAAGTTGTTTAGCTTCTTTTGCAGCATCCATGTTTCTAGCCGCTATAATTACATGACAATTCCTAAGGGCAAGAACTCTTGCGGTCTCCAACCCTATCCCGCTCGCTCCTCCTACAAAAAAAGATGCTAGTTAACGAGTTTTCAGAAAATTAAAATAAAGTCCGCCTACAAATGCGTTATCAGGTAATGTTCTCGTTTTCATATACATAAAAAAGTGATTGCAAATAAACATCGACATACTATAGGAACAGATCACACTATACCCCCTATTTGTCTCATGTAAATAACGTAGTACTGAGTCTTATTTACATGAGAAATAGGAGCAAGTCCCAAACAATTGCTCTTGGATTCTTAGATGTTAATTATCATAACAAACATATGAGTTACAGATCAATATATATACATACTGGTATACAGACTTTATGGTACGATGGCACTATATTTCTTCGGGAACTCAAGATTGTATCTTTTAAGAAGAATTAGAGAAGTTAGTAATTTTATGGCTTTATCCCGAACTACCATGAACTGTTTTGTTTATTTTCTAAATGAGATATTTTTCAGAACTTTGTGGTCCACAGTTTCTTGCTCTTTCACCTACCAAAGGGGCGTATCATTCTGTGATCAATAATTTTTTCTTATAACTACTAAACATGGTTTTCTAATGATACTAGACTACTGGCCTATAACCGGAAGACTCACCGTTGGTCCCCGAAGTTTGTAAAAACAAGAGAAATCACACATGCGCACGACTACACGTGTTCTCGGGAATATGAACAGTTTACTACCCTATACTTTACCAAAAATTCAATTTTCTTCATTTTACTCTACTTTGTTCATTTTAAGACCATGTATAATATCAATTCATTCAATTTTGTACATCATCCGTCAATTCTTTCACAAAATGGACGACACGTGCCTGCACGTAACTAAATTCTATTAACTTTTTTTAACGACTATCCGGGTAGTAAACTGTTCATATCCCCGAAGTTTGTAAAAACAAGAGAAATCACACATATACACGACTACCCGTGTTCTCGTATTCAAGATTGTGGAAACAAAACATAAGATCGAAAATATTAATTACTTTTAATGTCTATTAAGTAATAAGGAGGTTCAGGAGTGAGGATCCGCAACTTTTGTGATGTACTCAATTGTATAAACATTATTACTATCTGTTTTGCATATGTTATATTATACTAGCTGATTCTGTTTTGTTTTGTTTTGTTTTTGCAGTGGACCATCATATGTTTGCCATATCTTTCTTGTTCCACACATTTTTGTTAAGGTTCCCTCATTAGAGAATACCGAAAATTGTCCAGTTAAAGACTTATAGTAAGATAGTACTAATGATGTTTATTTTTGGAAAAGTAGTCCAATTTTAAAGTCGATAATGAACTGGAAAGCCTATATTAAGGGTGCTAAAATTCATATATTTGGTGGCACTACTATTTTTAACATTCAACTATTCAAGCTTAAATTACAAAACGAGACATACACAATTTTTACAATTCCTAATGCCACTGCTTTCTTTTTTCCATGAATGTTGCATAATGAACATTATTAGTACATAACTAAAACCAGTCATGTCCATAAAACCTATACACATATACGTTATATATACTTGAACTCCTACATGATTCAAAAATAGAAATAAAATTCCTAATAATTATATATATATACATATCATTGTTTTAAAAAGCGCTTCATATAAAAATAAAAAAAACTCGATCCGAAACTTGATTCAAGGCTAAAAAATAGCTTAAAAAATTCATTTTTCCTTTTTTCAGATTGCTAAAAGCTACGCTTTTTATGTTTTTGGCGTAGCTCTTGCAAAAACGATTTAGCTAAGATTTTGCTTTTTAAAACAATGATACATATACACACATACGATACTTTAAATGTATATATATACTATTATACACAAACACACACACATATATATATAGAGAGAGAGAGAGAGAGAAAGAGCGAAGGTTCGAAACCGGTGATAATGGCAGTGAGATTAGAAGCATCAATGGCAAGAGTAACTTGTTCTGCAGTTGTAGCTGATCCATAACCACTTGGCCCTGGTTTTCCTGTTATCAACTCCCATATACCCATATTGTTATACTTATAACCTCTCTCTAAATACCAATAAAAATATTTTGCATACAATGTATGAATGTATGTATGTAGTTTGTTATATTTAGACACAGATTTTTGCAAGTTAACCATACTCTTTAGCCTCTTTTATCATGTTAAGCGTTAATATTACATTAAAGATCCTTATTTTTTAACGAGATCAAACTCTGTTCAGTCCCTGTATATTTTAACTATAACATCTTGGTTCATTTATATTTTAAGTATTACGTAAAAAAAATGTTATACTCCACCTGTTTTTCTCATCACAATATGTCAATATCGGACACGGAATACTGTTTTGCTTGATTCCAGTTTTACGTTTTTTTTTGCTTTAGATTAAGTATTTTTTGTTAAAAAAATTTGGCTTTTGTTGAATTTTTATAAGAAAACAAATGTTTCAATTTAAGCCGAATGAATTAACCTAAGTTTTCCAACATCATCAAGAGTTTAGGTTATTTACATAAAAAGTTATCAGTTTTGCTAACATGTGCCCGGGGTATCGTTTAAGTATTAAATAATTTTCCAAATTCACGATACATTTCATATTTTTGTTGCATTTATATCATATCATTATTGATTTACCAAATTTATGTCTTCAATTTACCCAAATTATAGAAAATTTATTAATGAATTACTATATATAGAATAATTGTAACAAATATCATACATGATTAACCAATTACTAGGGAATATTAGTTAACTTTTCCCAAAAGCTACACCCATATATATTATATTAACCCACATGATATTTAAAATAGGAGTACATTAATAGTTCTCATCGTTTGAGAAAATATGATGTTTCCCTGAGCTTGAGGAGAACTTTTTATTGGTTATCATAGTTTATTAAGGTTTCAATTGGCATGGTAGTTTGAGAAAGTAATTCAGTTGGTCCTCATATTTTTTAACTTCTTGGAAGAAATATTTATCAATCTCTATAAAATGTATCACAACTTCGAAGCTTGCACCCGCCGTCCAAATAACGTCGGCTATACAAAATTTATGAGATCAATATTTTCAAGTGAAAGACCTAATATTTCAAATGCAATAGGTCACACAAATACTATGTTTGTATGGTTAAATATGGTCGGAACTATCAGTGAAATTGAATAACAAATAACCCCGAAATTGTGTATTTACAATACCATGAACTATATGTGAAGGGTCTGTCCATAATCTTTTTTGTACTATTGTCCCGAAACTAATAGAGTACAAAATTTAGGCAATTATGTGGCCCATACAAAAATATATAAGTGAGTTGTAAGATAAAAAAAGAGGTGATACTTCTACTCATAATTTACAAAAACAACCCTTATAGGCATTTCATATACCTCATCAATTCATCATATATAATTCTGTGACTGTATCATATTTTCTCTCAATTTATGTGGACTAGAGACCATTTTGCATTTGGTACTAAATAAATAATCGGTTTGGCACGTTCTCGGTAATAAATAGGTTGTTTGATTGTATCTTTATTTTTATTGAAAGCACTAAATGCGTCTGTGATTTGTTTCTTCTTTCTATCCAACTTTCAACTATTTTCCTCTATCTTTATTAAAGTTTGTTCCTACCACTTGAAATTCTGATTGGGAAAAAATAAATCTCTCTCAAAATAATCACATTTTGGCATATTCCAGATTCCAAAAAACTCATCTTAATTCCATAAAAAATGTTCCTCAGTAAAATCAAAGTTCCTTTTCATGATTTCCATTTTCCCTTGGGTGTTAAATAAAAATGATTTTTTTTTAAAAAAAAAATTCAATTATATTTTAGCCTTTTAGGTTCAATGGAACATTTCACAAAAATGAAAATCAAGTATGTTACGTAACGTACGTTTCAAAGTATAGTCATATTTCATTCTTCATTGTCCGGAAATATAGCATTGTTTCCATTAACGGGGTGAAGTTATGTTTTAATTTCCATATATATGCATATTAGACGAGTATTGGTCACAATTAATATTAATCATTCATATTATTATCATAAATTAAATTGTATATGGGAGTAACTATTAATTCTAAATAACAATTCTTAGTATTATGACGAATACATTTCCTGGCCTATTAAATTTCTCTGTATTTCTTCTAGGATGCACATGGACCCCAATATAAAAAATAGAAAATAGAACAGAGTAAGTATAGAGAATAGCTTGAGAGGTAACGTTTCATGTTTGCATTGCATCTACTTTTTGTACCATGCATCTATATATGTGCATTGAATCTTATTTGTAACTTAAAACACTACATTCATTGATGTCACTCGTTGAGGAGCTGAAATTCCTCTTAACAAAAATATTGCAAGAAAGGCATAGGTGCAAAAAATGGCAATGCATGCAAATTGAGCAAATATTTTATGCCATACTAAACGATACATAGAATGTGTCCAGTCGCCATATATATAAGTATAATTATGAAGATTTTTTCATCTTTTAACATGATTATAGTAGTGCTGATAGGGAAAAGATCTTTCTTAATTTAGTTCATTCATCTATAATGGGTTTCTCTACATATATGAGATTATATATGCATGCCAACATGAATGTGACGGTGACCAATCTCCCCATTATTAATTATGGACCTCCAAAATTGGTATCTTTAACAACTTGTTCTTTTTCAAGATCATTCAAGTCATGCACTCTTATTTATATTAGCCATACATATTGGAAGACCGAAAAGTGTATCATATAAGAACATGCTTTTTTCAGGTTGTAGAAACTGTAAAGGATCACCTTTCATTGTTAGAGTTTCGTCTTAATAAATTAGTATAAGTAATCCTGGATGGAAACGTGAAGGATAGATAAATTTGGCAATTAATACTAGTAACTAATTCCACCTATTTTATTTCTCGTGGTCTGTGTGATATCAGATAAGACTCGGGATAGAACCAACAGATTATCTAGCATTTCTAATTACACCTATCCCTTGACAAAACTCAAACCATGCACCCATGCACCCAGGAGCGAACCCAATGTACGCCCAGTAAGGGTTGTAACCATCGTTGGAATTTAAAAAACTATTATTTTATATGTATTTGTTAATGAAAGTCTAATGTAGCATAATGGTTCAATGTTAAAACCATAATTTTTTATGTGATGCTTGCTTGTTGGTTAGAATCTGCACATGAGAAATTATCATATTTTGGCTTTTTGTAAAAATATTACATTTGTACTATTATATGTGTATTATATGTTGTGATAATAACATTTTTTTTGTGTTTCATTTTTACAAAAAAAACAGTCGATAAACATTGTACAGTTTCTTAAAATCTTCATAAATATTAAAATTTAAAATCACTAATACATCTATATAGTTGTACTAAATATAAATAAACTACATGATCTGAATTTATTAAAATGCAATTGATTCTTTATTGTCATCGTTCAATTTAAACAATCAGCAGAGAATATTGGAGAATTATGAACATTATTTGCAAAACGCTTATCATATTTAAAAAAGAATAAGATATATATACATTATATTGTGTCCCCACTCAATCGAAATTCTGGCTCCGTCCCTGCATGCACCTTCAGTTTGATAGGGCGGGTTTAACTTGATAACTTGAAATACATCTTAACATTAACTTGATAACATGTATCTCACTTTGTAATTTTCTCTTGATTTTAGTTCGTTTCTTTTCCTTTTTTTAGCGTTTTTTTTCGAGTTCACATAACCTTGCGTTTTTTATTTGCACTGAAATATTTATTAGTATAAATTTTCCTCTAAAACTTGTGTATATATTAAATAAAAATATAATTAAGCTCGATTTTATCTAAATATTATTACTATAATTAGATAATAACTCATACTATGAGGGACCTTTCAGTGTTTCAATCGAGACGGGAAACTAATTTGAGTATGATTGAAATTTACTAGGGAACGTATAGTTTTAGTTTACAAAGGAAACCTAAAACCAACAAATCTCATCTTACAATTACAATAAATAGGGTTTTTCTTTTGTGCTGTGAATCAATTCAACGAACACAAATTCCCGTTTTCAAAAATAAATATTTAATTGTTATTTTTTTTTTAATTTTGATTAATAATTAAATTTAGGGTAGTATCCATTAGAGTTCTATATTTTTATTTGAGTTTTCATTGTGTTGTAAAATTTATTTTTGATTTATTAAATCCTAATTTGTCTGATATATAATAAAAATTAAAAAATTAAATTAGTTATTGAAAATTATACTAGCAGTACACACAGTTTATTACTGGTATACAGTACATAACATACCTACTCGTATGTGCATATGGATACGTAAACTGAAAAACACATCGAACTATAAATCGAAGAATTTGTGACTATGGAAGTGTGTCCCTAAAACGACATGTAGGCTGAAATTTCGATCGACTTTTTGAGGAATTAGTGGTTGAGATTCTACAAAGGCTCCTGTTGAAGTGCGTCCCATCCATCGGTGTAAGCGCGTGTCGAAGCGATGGTACAATTTAATCTCGTCTCGTAGTTTTATTACATCCTATACTATGGCGTGGTAAAAAGTGGGAGACCCCTTTTTGGTGTTTGTTTATTCAAAAGTGCAACCATCATGACATGATGATGATGATGATGATGATGTTGGTGTGTTCAACAATAGTTTCACAGTCCCTCACAGCATCACCATAGCTTATACTACCAAAAAAAACACTTTTCAAAAAGTTTTACCTCGGGTTTTCTTTAGATTTCATGTCGGAGGAGCCAATCCGGGTTTTATGTTCAAACAACGGATTGGTATTGTGCTCCGACGCATTCGTTTACCAGAAAGGGTATTACGTCTGCAACCCACTCACTAAGCGTTGGGTTACTATCCCTCCGCCACCCTCTTCAGAACTTAAATGGGCACGCATCGGCTTCCATTGTTATGATAATAATAATATAAGTTCCACCACCACAAGTATTATACCATCATGTTCCTTTGTTATAGTTTGCATTCTTGTTATAGTTTCCATTCCAGGCTATGGTGAAGAAGGAAAACCCTCGGTTGTTGAAACTATGGAGATATATTCTTCTGAAACTGGGCGATGGGCGGAATGTGACATTTCTGTATGCTGGAAGAAATTTGAGGGGTTCATGATCTGTTCAACCTGTTCTCGTTTCAGGTTAAAATGTAGCGGGTTTAAATATGCTGTTGCCTGCAAAGGTTTACTTCACTGGAGAGGTTGTGGGTGCGTTTTCGTTTACAACCTTCTCCACCTCCTCTTGACCACAACAACAAGCAGTGTGGTCAATACAGTTGTGTTTTGCAATTGTCCGATAAAGGGCACCGTGCTTACGAGCGTTACCTTGGTGAGAGCAAGGGGAACCTATTGTGTATCTCTTTTGATATGAATCTCACTTTTAATGTCTGGGAACTCATAAACTACGACGGCGACAGCAACATGAAGGGATATCGTGGTGGGGGGAAATGAGGCTTATCGCATAAGATCTGTTTGGACGAGATGGTATTTGTCCAACCTAAATTTGGGACTATGTTAAGAAGGAAAGTCACCGCTATGTTTTTCCTTGCTTTTCACCCGTTTGATAAAGTTGTAGTGTATATTCACCATACAGATCGGGTCCTGTTGTGCAACTTGAAGAAAGAGACCATTAAATACTTCGGCAAAATGGCACTGTACATCAACATTGCTTCTTCAATGCCATACCTTGTTGTCTTGCCTTGGTGGCCGCTCCACGTCCCGTCATCACCATGCATTACCAGCATCGCAACCTAGCTAGCTAGCATGTTAATTAGTACTACTACTTGAACTCTCTACGTCAATTTTTGTGTTTTCACTCTTTTTCCCCTTTCTTTCATGTTCTGTGAATAAGAAAGAAGATGCTGACTCTGTTTCTGTTTGATTATTTCAAAGTGCATAGTTTTTTTTAATGAAACCTATCATTGTCTGTGGACCTGAAACGTGAAGGATACATTTGATATACTACTAGTTCCTAATTCGAGCTATTTTCCTTTTTCATCTTCCTTTGAGAAATAGGCGACACAATCCTCGTGTTTTGTAGACAAATTTCGATTCTATGACAAAAAGACTCGCTATGACCGAGTGTTAAATTACTCTCCATATAAATTCACTTAATTTGCTCCAAATATCCAGTGTATTCTTAGTTCGTCAACCTTCTTCCTTTCCGTCAAAAAACTCCTTTCTTAATAATCAAAACCAGCTCGACTATAATAAGGGGAAAAAAGAAGAATATAGAAATTGAACATCAGGTTTAGAGTTCAATACTTAGATAGCTTCTTTATTCATTACCGAAGTGCGAGCAAATTGCCATATACGGAGTATTACATAGACTCGGTCACCTTTTTTCTTTTTTCAATAACGAGAAGCCTTAGTCACAACGTAAGCAGCATATAACCAGAGGTAAGCAAAAAAAAAACAATATTGTCTACTACGAAACCACCAATGTAACATATTGTAGCTACTAAATATATAAGAGTGGCAACTCATCTTCGAACATTTCCGACTGTAAGTTTTTTAGCAATCCTGGGAAAAGCTAATTCTGCAATCGCCAATGTTAAGCAAAACCTGCAGCAGTGACAAACATGGAGTATTTATGATATTCGAGTTACGCAAACTGTCATAAAGTCTGAATAAAATAGCGTTGATCATCTTGAAGCTGCTTGATTGCAGATTTTAAGTGAATAAGCTGGATGTTTGAGTCTCAGAAAACGACTGTAGAGTGTAGAAGAATTAAACAATTTCTGATCTTCATCACAATTAAAGTTACTAGATTTGTCAGATGCCGAAATCCGAAAATGGACAAGACTAAAGATGGTCAATCAAAAGCAAAAAAGTAGACCTTCAATTCGGCAATCAAACAAGGCCTAAGGGAAGATATAGATTACCTGAGATCTTTCGCCTGGAGAATCTAATTTGGGTAGGATCTCCACCCTTCTCCTCCAAGATCACCAGTACATTTCCAGTTGGCTTAAACCAAGATCTTGGAACATGGTACCTATCCACAATCCACGTACAAAATGATGTAAATTACAATCGGCTCTGTGGAATATTACTAAAATACCTCTTTTTAAATTTTTGCTACCAAATAACTTTTTTTTTGTATATAACTTTTTGTTTAATATAGTTTAGTTTCCCTCAATGTGGTGAAGTTTGACATTTATTTTGTTGGAATGTCTTCAGTAACGTAACTGTTCGATTTTCGCTTGCAGTGTGCTTAATGTATTGCATTTCATAAATTTTACAAATCAAGTTTCGTCGATTTTATGACGAAAATCGGTGCTGCTTAATGCTTTATTGACTTACCATCTCTGTGTTGGTTCACCACACCCTGTGTAACATTTGTTAGGCATAAAGTTGCCTCTATAATCACATTTCTCAACGCATTTATCGTTTTTAGAGCTTCTCCTAAGCCAATATCTTCCAATTGCTTCTCCATTCAACCAAGCTAGGCCTTTTCCCATATGATTCATATCCAACCCAATAGGGTCATTTCCAGGTGGAGCATCAACAACAGCCTGCAAATTTTCATACAAGTTTTAGAGTGATCTAAAGCAGTGGTTCCCGTAATTAGGAAGAAATGTTAATATGGTCCTCGTAATTTCAGTTTCAACCTTATTGCCCATCAAAGTCTGAATAAGTGTAACCCTTGGTCTCCATAGTATCAATTACAACAGTGTTGGTCCAATAGTTTCAGTATACGGACCAATAGTGTTGTACATGGGGACCACCGGTGTAATGAATTCAAAATGTAAGATTATTAGTGTAACTCATTCAAATTATGGAGATCAATAGTGTTTCAACCGAAACGACAAGGACGGAATTGAAATTTCAACTGAAGTATGCGGACCATTGGAGTTGCAAGGAGACTAGGGGCATCAAAGAGATCCAAAATATAAGGACTGTTGTTTTGTTTCATTGAAAACGTAGAAAGCATTAGATTATGTTTACTCTTCAAGCATTACCTTGTACCATGTGAGAGGCTGTTGTTTTGGTAATTCGGAAGTTGCAATCCATTTAAGATTATCGAAATAATCAAGCTTGTGAACGCCTAATTGTTCCCCTTCCAATCCAATCTGACAAGCACCAGGAACAGAAACTTGTAAGGAATGAAAATCATTGAAGGATGCTAAACGTTTGATCATATTTTGCCGAAGTTAAACTCAACATTAATTAGATGGTCTGAATATGTAACTTTTTTAGTTTTAATTCGTGGCCAGGTATTTATATAACTGAATGACCAAGATCATAAACATAGTTTTGATAACCATCTCATTGTTTTGCAAAATCATATCAATCAAAAAAAAATGACACCTTGTAGGTCCAAGTATATGTAGACAAGTCCACTGTTCTGTTGGTACAACCCATAATCTGCACACTTGTCAACCCTGCTCCAATCCATTCATAAAATGGCCCTGCAGTCTAAAACGAAAAAAAAAATAGTTTATTTACAACATTAAGCATATTATGTTACTTCCAAAATTCGATAGTGCGTGTTGTTGTAAGAGATATTGCAATACATTTGTTTGTTAGTATAATATAAATCTATAGAAGTAATTAAGTAATGTTATCACATGTCTTAAGCTTTGGACAGAAACCATTGCATTACAATTCTAGCACTCAGCATGTTTCAGCAATGAATTTTTCTGAAGTAGACCAACCAACACTTGTATATCATTGCATCTCTCAAATCTCAATAACCACGTAAATTGTTAAGATCTTTACGTAAATTTATGGCATAAGATACTGGACACCTCAAAACCAATTCCCTAAGTGCACTCGCTAATTACAGTGAAGGAAATATTGAAAAAATGATGCAGTATCTACAGATGCGTTCGGAAAAATTATCACAAAGACTTTCATTGTAACTTCATTTTTTTTTACTTAAAATTGGTTGTAACTCCATTGGTAAATTTCATCCTTTTGTTTAGAGAACAAAATGAAAACGTTTTTAGGTCTTCGGGGAAATTTTTATATCAACTTGTAAACATATACAAAAACATACCATCCCCAGACTTCGAAATTTACAAACCTTTAGGTGCTCCCGTAGTCTCATATAATTTTAGGGGTTAATCTTGGTGATTGTTTTTTCTTTGTATCTAATTTTTAATATTTTGTCATATTCTCACTTCAAATTCTATAAGGTGAAAATAATATGTGACATTAAGAAATATTAGATTTAATAGGGTTAAACCTATCTTTTGGGTGGAAATTCATATCCAAATTTTAATACTGTTTATCTCTCATCTGAATGCCCGGTCTACTACATCTAAAGATTTCAACTTATTAAAATCTAAGGCAAACATATGCATCGCGACATTAAGAAATATAGGCAACTGACCTAATAGGGCTAGCCTGTCTTTTTTTTAAGAAGATTTATTTCTAAATTCTAATATTTTCCATCTTCTCACCTGAATACTGAATTGCTACATCTAACAAATGTCAACTTATTATAATCTAAGGTGTCAATACGTATTGCAACATTAAGAAACTTATGCAACGAATCTAGTAGGGCTAGCCTAGTGGTCAGAACCATACTCTCATATCGGAAGCACTGGGCATACATATACAAACATAAACATAGATGACTTACTTGTAATCCCACGGTCATGCTAAGAAGAGCGATTTCATTGTTGCCTGCCTTGAGAGTGATGGGTATCCGAGATTTAAAGGCTTGTTGCGTATCATTACCGGCCAGACTAGCTGAAGGATGAGTCATTCATTATTAGAACCCTAAAATTTCGTTTCTACAGATCTACTACTAAGGACTTTCTCTTTAAAATCTCGTCTGATAACTGATCAAGAAAGTGAAGTAAAACTTCAAGAGAAAAGCCAATTGTATTATTATGGAGTCGACTTGAACAATTAGAAGCTGTATCCATTCTAGACGTGGTTCATTTTTTAAAAAATTTATGAGTCTTCAAAAAAAAAAAAAAAATTTTACCAAAATAAAAATAAAAATCCAGATATACAATTGTAATAGAAACATACAATCGGGTCCATTGCTCGTAGAGTAACCGTACCTTCAAGTTTCTGATTTACAAAAGCATGAAGAGCATGACCCTTTGATTTAACAACAAGAAATGGTCTACAATATTTCAACATCTCGTCGTTCTCTTTTACATACAAACTGCCATAAAATAAGATTTATAGTGAGAATTAACCATTACCATGGAGAGGAAACAGAAAATTCATACATATTTTCTCAAATTTTTCCGTATCTAATGTTGCTTTTTCTTAGAAGTGACTTACCAGAAATCAGATTTACAACAAATAGAAAGACAGTAAATTCTTATGTTGCGGTACTACTCTATAAAAATCGAAAGTTACAACGGAGAAGAAACAGTAAATGTTATACATACTTACTCAAAATCCTAACATATCTCTTGGGACGACTTTGATCTTAGCATATTTCAAACAAGTAAGGAAAATTTAGGAAAACATATAGGCTTTGCTTGGTTGCAGCCTGCAAGCTTAACTTTTTTGCTCAAAAGTAGACAGTATTTGGTTGCTTGGCATTAAAACTGAGCTTTTTTGGCTTGCTGACCTGAATGGTCTAGAACAATAAGCTCCATGAACTTAGCTAATTTGCTTAATAGCTGTAATCAAACACGTCATTAAATTCATAAAAGTGCTAACCTTGTTGTATACCAGAGGTAGTCAGTAGTGTCTCTTGTGGTATTAATGTGATCCACAAAACCTATCTGGCTAAAATCAGCTCTTCCCCATAAACCAGATTTTTCTTTGAATACTCCCCATTTTGGTGCCTTTAAGTCTTTATCTGGTGACGACATAGAAAGCTTCAAGTTTTCTGGTATCATTTCAACTTTAGAAGGCCGAGATCCAACCTGTCAATGCCAAATAATTCTCATGAAGTCGTTCAGTGATATAGATGTATGATGAAGAATCCTAACAACAAGGACGTAACATAGCTAATCATTTTTGTTTTCATGGTGATGGCATCGGTGCAATGTTTAAGATTCTCAGTTGTGAGAAATGTATCATTGTCCCAGTTACATATCATTGTCCCAGTTATAGGCGAGTGATATCAATGTTACATATAGTTTAACCATGGTGGAAAACAAATTTATGAATTTCACATAAAAAATTATCACGTAACTATGTTACATAACGCAACAATCACAGTTTTAGCAAATATTTCATCAACATTTACATGACTACATTAGCAGAAATGGAGAGTGACACTATTATGTATAAGAACATCATCCATTAAATAGTATGCACGCTCATCCTAAGTGAACATCATGCAGAAACGTTCTTTGGATAGTTTGTCAAGTAAAAATGAGTTTATGGTCAAATCATATTTAACAGTACATGATGACAATGAAAATTTAATCTACAGGCCCATCAAAAGTACCACCATAAGGGAAACTAATTTTTCCTTGCGACTGTTGGAGAATAAGTTATTGATTAGTACCTATATATTTTTCTAAAATAGACGCTAAGCTTTTGCAGCTGAGGATCTAACAAATGTCAGGAAACCGGGACAAAAATATGAACGCTTATGGACTTACCTTGGCTGTATTAAAGACTACATTCTTGCAGTCTGGTAGAATGCTAAC
Source organism: Primula vulgaris (assembly GCA_963920805.1). Classification (NCBI taxonomy): domain Eukaryota; kingdom Viridiplantae; phylum Streptophyta; class Magnoliopsida; order Ericales; family Primulaceae; genus Primula; species Primula vulgaris. Next base: position 9,773,334 of record OY987212.1, read on the forward strand.
TGACCATGCTGGTAAATTATATGAAACATTACGAAACTGTACAATCTTGTCTTCTTTACCGTCCGTGTTAGCAAGAAAAGCAACACAAGCACCTGAAGGTTCTTTGAAGACATCGGCCTGGCATTTATGAAATTTAAAAAGCACAAAAATATGAGCAACTGTGCAGTAACACAAGAATTTCATACAAAATTGAAGGGTTCACCGCTCGGAGCATATCTATGTAAATTTCTGCAGAAACTTTATTTAACCGATTGCGAAATCAAAAACCATTTATGAAGTTTGTGCTAATTGAAAGTAAACATTTTATAGAACAATGTCAATAAGTATTAAATCATGCACAGTCAACAATGTCAAAAGTATCACTAAATGGAAAATAAGTTCTCCCTTATGAGAAAAAAGGGAACGAAATCTTCCATTAATCAAATAATGGAAATCCTCCACAAAAATAGATGCCCCAAGTGTTAGGTATAATAGGGTTGAACCCACAACCACAATTAGATTAGTTGTTAGAGAACTGATTCTCATGGATAATGCCTCAGCTGATATTTACAATGTCACAAACTTACAGGTATTATCTCAAAATCAAAACTAAGATTTAGGAGTACTCACCTCTTGTAAAGGACCTAACTTGACCAGGGTATTCTCACCATTTAGCAACACACTCTCGCATGATTTAATAGCTTTATGAAGATCTCTCAGGTGACCCCACTTAGGCTGCCGAATCAACCCTAGAAAGATTAGTAATATTGGATCAATCACACTTTCACTGTATTTATATAATCGCTTCTGCGGAAAAGAAACACGTGAAATCGTTTGGCTGCAGTTTTAAGCAAAAAAAAGGAATTTTTGAGATTGGAAAAAAATACTGGGTCCGTCCAGGTTAAAGTTTCTAGACTTTTCTGTATGAAGAACTAGGAAATCTCAGCTTTTTAAGCTGTAAACCTGTTGAAGTTCAGCTCTTAAAGCAAATAAGCTGGATACGTTCAGATTGAGAAAAAAAGTTGATTTTCTATCCAGCTTTAAGCGTCTAGCTTTTTCAGGGTAAATTTTCAGAAAATTGAAAGCTTGTAAACCGAATGCATCCCTCTCACCCCCCCCCCCCCCCCCCCACACACACACACACACCACCACCCATTTTTTTTTTTTTAAGAAAATAGGCTAAAAAAAATAGGTTGAGAGAGAGCTTGGTTCATCCTGCTTAAGGTTTCCAGCTTTATGGGGTGAAAAAACAGCGAAGCTTCACCTTAAGCTGGTCAACCGAATGTGGTCCAAATTTCCATAAAAATAACTGAGCTTAAAACCTTCCTCCAATTAAGGCCTAGATAGCTCACCATATTCATCAATAGGAGCATCATAGTCGTAGCTTGTTGTGAGGTACGGGCCACCTGCAGTGCGATCGAAATTCGTCCCACCATGATACTTCAAAAGAAAAACAATATTTAAGAATAAGATTCTAGAATTTCAACTGGTAGAGATCCGAACTTGAATTAATATATAAATACCCACTTAGGGATTGTTGGACCGGAAATCCTAAGCTAAAACTAGCTTATAGTAAGATGACTTAAAACCTAGTTATATTTAGCTTCGACATTGATACATTTGGCTAACCAAGGGCTTCTTTGATTGCAGCTCTTAAGCAAACAGGCTGGATATTATATATTTCAGGAAAGAAAATTTGGGGATATAATTTTTTAGCCTTTTCAATCCAGAAAACCAGCATAACTCATTTTTTGAGCCGATCAACCAAATGCAGTCCGCAAACTGAGCTTAGAAGCTAAAACACATGGCCTTAGATGTCAACAAACCATAAATACATAACAATCAAAATTAAAAACTGCAAAAAAAATTACCATATAATAGTTTTGGAGGCTACCACCTTTCTGGAAAAAACGAGCAACGCCAAAAGCAATATCTTCAGATGGCCTCTGAGGAGTTCTTCCACCAAAAAGTGAAAACCTGGAAATCAACACAAATACTATTATTTATTGCAAAAATTGTAGCTAAAAAGTAAAAATATGACTGAGACGAAAAACTAATTTATCTGTATGATATTTATTAGAGAAGGCATTCATATTGAGGAAATTTCGCACTAATCCGGACACTTGTACCATTTTTCTTCAGATGAATACCATGGCGAAAGTAAGATATACAATACAAATTCTCCTTGTATTTAATTGTGTTACTAGTTTCTTCAAAATCTCACGCTTAATCGAACTTATAATAGACACACAGCCGTCAGATTGGTAGAAGACAATTTATACGTCAGTTGAAAAGGCAACAAAATATTTTGTAAGAAAAAGTTTGCCGTAACCAAATAAAAAAAGGCGAGAAAAAGGAGGAGGGTAAAAGTTTAATAGATGATTGAATCTTACCATCCAGGCCAATTTTCAGTCCACATTTTGGGGCTCTTGGGAGAAGATGGTGTGAATTGGTCACAATAAAATGAATTACAAGTGTTTATCTGCAAAAGACATTGGACTGGTCATCTAAACAAAAAGAGTTCGTTGGCAAGATATAAAAAGAAAATTTTGATAAAAAGTTTGTAGTGCTCGGCTACCACGCATGACCTTGAACAGCTAAACCTCAATAAAGGTGACACAAGTATATTTAATTGCATTATGTAGCTTTTTCTCTGTTCCATTCACATTAAAGTTGGAATTACTCATTGTTTTCTGACATGCAACAGAGCAGGAGAAAGGAAAAAATAGTCATAGAGTTTGGTTTTGTTATTTCTAGCTTTTGTTGCCCGTCGGCCTTGTATTAAATTGTTATATTCACGTTCATATTTCATATGCTCATTTATTTTTCATATGAGTTGGCAATTCATTTCAAACATGCTATCAACTGCTAAATCTTGTGGGAGTCCAAATTTGATCTTTCCCTAACTTAATTAACTTTCAATTCAACAACGCAAACATTGACTTGTGACCATCCCTTGGCCAAAATATCACGAAAGAACTTGCACATGCTATCACGAAGATGCCTCTTGAAATATACATCATGGCTACAGAGCAACCATAATCATAAACACATAAAATGTCATTTGTTACTACTTCCTAATTATGATAAGAGGAGCATATCACAAAATATGGAAGCTCCTCAAAGAGCCTCATGTCTTAAATAAAAAGGAAAATTATAAGAGAAGAAAAAGTTCTCACCACATTCTCGGGAGCATCCCATTGCTGGCACATTACCCAAGGCACCCCTATATTTTGAGAAACGGCCATTTGAGCTGACCACGTTACATATCGCTTTCCAGCATCCCCATAACTATTTTCATAGTTTCCATACTCATTTTCTACCTACAGTATTGAGTTTTTTTAATTGAAAAACAAAAAACAAAGAAAACGGAGCAAGTTTGAAATATGTTTTTTTGCCAAATACCCATTCGCAAAGTTTAGGCATTCTGCATTCAAATCATCAAAAAAGAGTTCTGAGAAGAAACATAAACCCCAAATTGAAAAGGGACAACATAAAATATCCATGTTAATTGTTACATGTTGATTTTGGGTATAAAGCAGGCCACGAAATAAAAAATAGGAGGGGGAGATAAAATTGTGCCTACGGCGATAAAGAAAATCAGAATTTCTAGTTATAGTTCATATCACTCTGAGTGGCCAAATCTTCAATATAAAATGATCATATACTCATTACTTGCCTTCAGACGTGAAGTCAATTCATAGAGAAAAATTCAACTAAATTCTAAAATATTTACATACCTGAGCCAAGATGATGGGACCTCCTTGTGATGCAAAAAGGTTCTCTTGCTTCATAAGGTTCACTATATATGTCATGAACTTTTGCATGTAATGCTGAAATACATAACCAGCATAAACTAATACAACTTCTACATAAATAATTATTTGTATTCGAAGTAACGGAAGAATTTGAGTTCTCAGATACTTTAGTGAAGCATAGACGGAAGCTTTACCTTGAAAGGTTCATTGTCGGTTCGAAAGACCATGCCAGGCACATAATGCAGCCAAACAGGTATTCCTCTGCACCGTATTTATCAAATTTGGAAACAATTACGAATTTGAAATGTGCTAAACATTGTGCTTGTTTGGCTGCAACTTCTAAGCAAATAAACTAGACTGGTTTGAGGTTGAGAAATAAGTGGGGTTTATCCAGTTTAAATCTACTAGCTTTTTTCTGGCCAAGTAACCAGAAAGCTCGGCAGTTAAGCTGGTGAACCAAATTTAGTCTATTTTACCAATGAGCTCAAAAGCTGTAACCAAACAAGGCCGTAGACAAAACTGTAGACAAACTGTTACACGATAGGACCATTATCTACATCATGAAGTAACAGTTTATTGTTACAACATTCTACAATTTACTTTGTCAAATTTTGGACATGATTAGAAATCTGAAAATATGCTAAACATTTTAGAACTACTTTGGCTGCAGCTTTCAAGCCAATAACCTGAATTCTTACAAATTGAGAAAAGTCTTGGTCGTCCAGCGCAATGTTTAGGCTGGTTAGCCATATGTATACTAGCGTTTAGCCAAATAGCTTAAAAGCTGCAACCAGACAAGGCCTTACGTAACCATCTTCTTAGTCAGAAAGTTGTAATTTTATAGTTTCAATTAAGCATACCCGAAATTCCATTCAGCAGCAACAAATGGACCAATTCGAAGAATTAAGTACATGCCAGCTTGTTGTACGGTCTTGACAAATTTGACCAGATCGTATCGTCCCCCAAAATAATACTACAAGAAAATAATTGATAAAAAGATCAAATTAATATAGGGAGTTTCTATATGAAACTTAGTACTCATGATTCTTCAAAATTCAGTTACTTACATTGTCTGGTGAAAGTTCATGGCCATTCCAGAAAACATACGTCTCAATCACATCTACACCTCCTTCTTTTGCATTTTGAATAAGTCCTGGCCACATCTAACGAGTCCCAAATTTATGTGGGAGCTCAAATTATTAAATTATCAAACTTACAAAAAATGAATTCAAAATGTAGGAATATCAAAATCACGAATTGTATCAGTCTGTTAACGCAAACTAATCTAGAAGTAAAAATAGCAACTGTCAATCATGAAAAGGTTTTATTTGGATTTTGAGTCAAAATGATATGGAACAACCACTATCAAAAACAACTAGAATGCGTTCGAGTGTGAGAAAGGCTTAGGCCGTCTAAGGCTTATTTTGCTGCAGTTTTTAATCAATTAAGCTAGCTTCTTTTAGGATGGGAGAAAAGTTCGGTTTTGCTAGCATAAAACTAGCTTTTTTAGGAAATAGCAAATCCAAGATAACAAACTTAATATTTGTAAGTTGCCCAACCAAATAGTAAGGCTCATAATGTGAAAAATGGTTGAGCTTAAAGTTGGAAAATGTAATTTCAAGTTATCAAGTAAATAACTTCTCGAAACTTCTCAACAGAAAGAGCTTAGGTGGGGGGGGGGTTTGGTTTTTTTTTTCAAAATCTTATTTTGCTAGGTGGTCAGTTTATATAATCTACCACGATTAAGTGTAGTCAATTGAGCAATATTTTGCTATTATGATCCATGATTCTGATTATCATTAATAGTTCTCAAGAAAATGAAAAACCCGAACAATTTTATTTTCCATTTGTCATTAACAACCAAATTACGCTCTCAATAATGTAAGGTCCGTCTGCTATGCAACAACACAAAGTATGACTTTTGGAATTAGAAATTATAAGATATACATTTTCATATAGTACAGAGATTTATGTTGGAACTATTCAAAACAGTTTTAAATGTTACAACATATTGCAAAAATCACATAGATGATACATAACTGTCATATTAAGTGATCAAAGCAGCAAAATTCGACGTATTTGGTTACTTGTGTCTTTCTTTTATTGTTATGATCTCTTTAGATCCTCCCCCCAATTGAATTCTTAAGGATATTTAAAATGAGATAAGATCATGAAACTATATTAGGGACAGATTACGTGACTATTCTTAAAGAGCTGTCTTATACCATTTCAATTGAAATTACGGGGAGCAAATAAATTTTCATAAATACTATGAGAACTGTCAGGACTTGAAGATAAGATTACGCATTAGTAGCTTGGGAAAAATAAAAGCAATATTTTGAAGAATAAAAAAGAGGCAATTAAGACAATTGCCTTCCACCAATAACCTATTTCTATTGGCTGAAAAATTATTCTAAAATGAAAGCTCTCCTCCCACTTATCTATTTTTCTCCATGGATTTAATATTAACAAAACCAAGTTGGTAATTTGAACAATTTAGCCAGTAGACTAAATTCTTCCTTTTCATACATTTGTGACTAAATCTGTGTCAAACTAAACTCCGAGCACCAAATAGAACACTAATCCAAAACTACGTATACCATAAAACTAATTCTACCCTTTTAAAAAATACCTTTATCTATTTTTCTCAAGGAACTAACTTTGAAGGAAATTTTATTCTAAAATAAAACCAACCAAGTTAGTAAATTTAAACAAAATAGGCAGGAGACTAAATTCTTCATTTTCATACATTTGGGACTAAATCTGTGTCAAACTAAACTACGATTACGAGTACCAAACAGAACACTAATCCAAAACTACAACTACCATAAATGATAAAACTAATTCTACCCTACTAAAAAATATTTTCTCAAAGAAATATTATATTATTCTAATATAAATCCAACCAAGTTAGTAAATTTAAACAAAATAGGCAGCAGAGTAAACTCTTACTTTTCATACATTTGGGACTAAATCTGTGTCAAACTAAACTATGAGTATCAAATAGAACACTAATCCAAAACTACGTATACCATAAAAACTAATTCCACACTTAAAAAAAATACTACATTACATACATACCGAGGGTACACTGCGAGGATAGTGTATAGAAGCGGAAATAAGCAGCTTCCGCTGACCGTCGATTATCAAAGATCGACGATCATACGTAACATTACTCCCCATTACAAAACCTCCTAACATTAACACCATGAACCAAAAATACAACAAACACATCTTCATTTGTACCATTTTCACCACCATAGACTAATAAGTGAAGTTATAATAATAATAATAATAATTGTTATACTAGTAAAGCACCGTCTTATGTAGTTATATAGATGTGTGAAATTTGTTAGGTGTTTTGTTGGCGGCAAAAATGTAATTTGTAGTGTAGTAAGAGGATAACGTATGTGCAAGCTGTCACTAGCTGTGTATAAAAACATACCAGGCCGGTATGGGTTTTATGTCACCTAATCGGACTTTTGGGGAATGTTACGTTTTACAAGGATTAGTCTTGGTTTGTTTTGCTTTTGTTGAATGAAAATTAAATTAAATAGTTATATATTAGTAAGATGCAGTGATAGTATTATTAAATGAATTTAGTATATTACATACACTAAAATAAATTTGGGAATGTTATTTAATCAGTTTGATTTGATGAACGAAATAATACTAGCTATAGTGATGGTAGACTGATATTATAAAATAAATTTAGGGATGTTACAGAGACTAAAATAAATTTGGGAATGTTACAAAGACTAGTTTTAATCTGTTTGATTTGATGAACGAAATAATACACTAACTACAGTGATGGTAGGCCGGTGGTATAAAATGAATTTAGCGATGTTATAGAGACTAAAATAAATTTGGAAATGTTAATTTTAATCAGTTTGATTTGATGAACGAAATAATACTAGCTATAGTGATGATAGACTGATAGTATTAAATAAATTTAGGGATGTTACAAATACTAAAATAAAGTTGGGGATATTACGAAAACTAGTTTTAATATGTTTGTGTTGCTGAACGAAATAATACTTATATAATACTAACTATAGTGATGATAGACTGGTAGTATAAAATGAATTTAGCGATGTTTCAGATACTAAAATAAATTTGAGGATGTTACAAATACTAGTTTTAATATGTTTGTTTTGCTTGATGAAATAATATTTAGTGATGTTACATAGACTAAAATATATTTAGGGATGTTATAAAGACTAGTTTTAATATGTTTGTTTTGCTTGATGAAATAATATTTATATAATACTAGCTATAGTGATGGTAGGTTGATAGTATAAAATGAATTTAGCAATGTTACAGAGATTAAAATAAAATTGGGGATGTTACAAAGATTAGTTTTAATATGTTTTCTTTGATGAATGAAATAATATTTATATAATACTAGTTATAGTTATGACAGACCGATATTATGAAATGAATTTAGGATGTTACACAGATTATAAAATAAATTTGAAGAGTTTGGGATGTTAAATAGACCGGTTTTAATTTAAGGACTTTGGGAATTTAATACAAAGACTAGTTTTAATTTGTTTGGTTTGTTGAATGAAATAATACGCAGTTATATACTCCTAATAGTCCTATAGTGATAGCAGTATGAAATATATTTTGGGTCACGTTACAGAGACTAACTTTGGAAAGGTTACACAGACTAATTTTAATTTGTTTTGCTGCTGAATATATGGTAACAGTAGTACATAATGAAATAAATTTGTGCAACTGCGGCGGTTGGTGACAGCTAATTGTGTTGGAGTATTTTTCGGATTGGTTTTGCCTGCCATAAATTTTTCAGGCCAGGTATATTTTTTTAAATTAGTAAATAAATAAAAATTTTGAAAAAAATTATATATTGTTTTAACATATGGAAAAATAATTATATGAATTTCATACACTATTATTTAGGGTGTGAACCAATAATATTTTTTATTTTTAATTTTAAATTAATTTTATGATAGATATTTTTGGGTTCATTAACATGCGTTATGTTTTTATAATTTTTTAGTTTTAATTTTAAATTAATTTTAGTGTAGATATTTTTGGGTTCATTAACATGTGTTATGTTTTTAGTATGTGACACACCCTAAATAATAGTAGACTAGATTCACGGCAGTGTTAATCGTTCGATATTCATTTCAAAATGCACTATTATTTAAGGTGTGCAACCAATAGTATTTTTTAGTTTTAATTTTGAATTAATTTTATGATATATATTTTTGGGTTCATTAACATGTGTTATGTTTTTAGTATTTTTTTAGTTTTAATTTTGAATTAATTTTAGAATAGATATTTTTGGGTTATGTGTTAGTTTTTTAATATTTGACACACCCTGAATAAGAGTAGTGGACTAGATTCACGGTAGTGTTAATCGTTTGGTGTTTATTCTAACATATAATGTATCCGTAAAATTTAGTTGTTAATATCAATTAGTACAGACTGTCTTAAAAAATTCAAAACAGCACAAATGAATCGGAAATTTTATGACTATGGGAGGGGACTATGGGAAGGGGGGCCTATAGGATGGAATATTTACGTGTTTTATATTTTACTACTAATACTATTTTACCGGCTTCGATAATGTTTACACAGTCTAGTACCAATGACCATTTATTAAGTTTTATCCATGTTTGGTGCTCAATGGTAGTAACTAGACAAAACTGAGCTTGAATAATAGTAAAAAAAAAAAAATGGTGATGTTTGATTTAATACAGTTTTAAAAGAATATTTAGAAAGTAGCATATCTCATTGTATTAACTAGCAAACGGCACTGTGTTGTGCAATAGTATATAATAGATCAATGTGCAATAGTATATAATAGATCAATCTACACAGTTGCTCTTAAAAGGGAACAAAAATCAAGTGTAAATAACAAAATTGAATACATACTATTTTTTGTTATCACCAAAGCTAAAAAAGTATTAAACCACTTTTTAATGTGCAAAGCATAATTAACCTCAAACTCTAAGCATCACTTTCTTTGTTTACAACTTCATTGGACAACATAATATTTGACCAGCTATCCTTTCTCCAACCCATCAAAAGTTTAGAGTATTTTGAACACCTTGGCATCTTAAGAATCTTCGACTCGAACTCCTCTGCTTTCAAAAGAACCTGAAGTTGTAGTAACCCTGTAAGTGTCATTTTCTCCAATACGTTTACATTCGCCAACAAGTACTCTATCACCTTCAGCTCACTCATCGTCCCATCGAGTTCACCTACTTCAATTTCTATGAGGTAGGACCGAAAACAGGGGACCACTTGTTCAAAACTATTGAATTGTTCGGAAGTATCATGAAACGATACCTTATTTAAGAAAAGAGATACCAAATTTGGCATTTGAGCTAGCAACTTGGATAAATACTTTGAAGCGAAATCATCATTGACACTCAATTTTAAGTGGGTCACACTTTGAAAGCTCGACCACTTTGAAAATAAATGGTAATTGAACACACAATCAACATCCAATTGCAGACGAGTTACATTGGAAAAGACAGCTCATTTTCTTTCACTAGCTATGCCGAAAACTCCCACAAGATTGCGATCAATAGACAAATCTTTTACTCCGGAAATTGATCTCAGAAAAGAAATTAATCGGCAAATGTATGGCATTTTCTCAAGACTTGGTTGATGGAGTTGATGGCAGGAATCAACATCAACGTCAATGTGAGCTGCAGTCAGCGAGGAAGAATCCTTAAAAATATAGTGAAGGAAACAATAATCTAAAATCTTCAAACACTCAAGAACTGGTGCGACAACAATGACCTTACTGTCAGAGTTCTTAATATCATCTGTATGTATGCACATTCGTAGTTTTTTCAAAACTGGTGAAATTATCTTGTATACCGAATTTCCAGAATCTTCACGGACTTTAATACTTAGTTCCTCTAGAACAGGACTTGAGCAAAATAGTTTTTTAGTCAAGTCAATGCTTGGAGAAACAATGGATAGGTCTAGAACCTTAAGACAAGAAAAACAAATAGATGTGGGAATTTCAAGCCGAAAATAACTTTTAATTTTCAAGGTGACAAGTGTTCTGCAAGTATAGAGGTTTCTCGGCAGTTGTATATGTACATCATCAAAATCAGCACACCCAAAGATTTCAATGTGACGAACATTGTGTTTTACCACGGCACTAATCCAAGCAGTTATGCGGGATATGTCGAACTGAGATGCAAAATTCAAGTGAAATTTGTTTATACTAGAATTACGAGACAAAAGTACATTGTCGATGAAATCCATGTATTTGGGATCTTGATATCCGAGAAACCAAAAAGGCTTATCACTCGGGAAAAGGTACACACTCGGCACGGAAGCCCACAAGTACTTCCATCTAGATGACAAAAGGCTGGTTGTAGATGCCATTTTTGTCGAAAGCAATGATAGAATGTGAATGAGAACATCTTCTGGTAAGGTACTGATCATATCCCCTTCACTTGTGAGATTCAGTTTCTTTGGTGGTAGTCGATTATTCCATGCTGAAGTCATGGTTCTCATCTGCTAATTAGATAAAAGATTTGCAATTCATAAATCTGAATTTGAGATTTTTACTGTCAAAAAAAACCAATAGAGGTTGGGAACCTAAGACAGTCTAAGTCCAGCAGAGTAATGTCCCAAAAAAGGCAAATCAAAATCGAATATTTAAATACACATAACAAAATGTATTGTTTTGAAACTATGGTGAAATTACCTGACCATTAGTGTGACGACCCGAAAAAAAAGGCAATTTTATTACGTTATTTAATTGACTTTTAGACCTGCTCTGAAACGTCGTTCAATAGCTATTGATCTAATTTAAATGTTTCAATATTATCAAAAATAATACTTTGGTCTTTTATGTGATCCCCATAAACTTTTAATTTTATTTCGTATCTCGAGTTTAGACATAGTTATTTTATTATATAAATTACTCTTGAGTTCAACGAAATAAACGGAGTCAATTCAAAGTCTGGAACCTGTTAATTTCTAGGTAGTGGAAACAGTTGTAGTCAAATATGCATAGATCTAGTACCCAACTAAAAGTGTTAATCACCTAAAATAATACTCAAGTGCTAACACAGATCTACAAATCTGACCAAAAGTGATGTTTAGATTGCATAAATCAATTCATAGTGTAGGAAACCAAAATAAAGGTAAGAGATACACCGTTAAAAACTTGGGTGCAAGTGATTCGTAGTGACATGAACATAAGTTAAATCGATGAGGAAATAACATTGGATAGAAACATGTGGCGAAGTAAAATTCATTGTTGCGAAAACAAAAGATTTCTCTTGTGGTTTCATATACCCGAACCAAACTTCTTAAGATAAATGCATAGTTTGATGATGATGAGATTGCCTAAATCGATGAATTAGCACATAGGTGGGAAACATAAAAATTAAACAAAAGATATACATAAACTTAACGAAGAGAACGCTGATCTGGGTAGGTTCATGCTAATAATACATACATACATATATTATAGGGGAGCGATTATGGGACATCAACATAGACATAAAATTAGTAGACACTATGATCTGCACAGTTCGTTTTAACGGTCCAGATTAGATTACGGTAACTAATCGCAATCAGAGTTAAGCATAAACTAAACACTCTCTCTCCTCTTTCACGTATCTCTCCCTCTCTCTTTCCCTCTTGAAATTCCAACAAATCGGGTTAACCTGCCTTTTCACCACACTGAAACCCTAGGCCGAAAAAACTTAAACATGAGTACTTTTATATTGTTTGTGACACTTTGTCTATAAACCTTATTGAAAGATAAGGGTGGCAGTACTGTAGAAACAAACGATTATAACATGATTTTTCTTGGTTTAATTACTACTCCAATAACAGAATATTTTTTTCTCAACATGCAAGTGTAGCAAAACATTTGATAAAAACACGAGGTTTAACCAATAGAGCTAAGCAAAAAGAGTCTTAATATAACTTTCACTGACAAAATATATATGTACTTTTTACCTTTTGTCAACTGATTTACAGGTTTACAAACCAGAATTATGAAATATAATTTATATTTTCCTTTTAAATCTAAAACCAAACACACCCTAAAATATTCACCCCCTAATGCAATAAGGCTTTTGCTCAGCTATTAAGCTCATATTTTTGGTTTTTGGTTTTTGATCACCAAAAGATAGAATATTATAACAAAATACTTCCTAAAATAGAAACCTAAAAAAAGCGTAAGTTATTGTATTCAGAATAAAACTAACAATTGAAAAAGGAAGAAGTAAAAAGTTGAAACCCTTTTAGCATGAGCTAAGAATGAACAAAATAAAAGAAAGAAAGCATAGTAGTTTGATTAAAGAGCAGATAGAGGGGAGTTCTCTTTTCAATAGGGGAAATGCTAACTAATATAAGAGACGTGGGTTTACGTGGATTTTTTTTTGATTTTTTTTTTTTTCTTTCTTTCTTTCTTCCTTTCCTTTCCTTTCCTCACGTGGCTGCTGCAATTATTTTCTTTTCTTCTGTATCTTCTTCTCTTATTCTTCACTTCGTTTTTTATTTTAATATATCAAACAATTTCACAATTTTATCCAAAAACTTCCCCAATTTTATCCCAAAAAAACCCTAACCATCAACCATCAAATTCCTTCATATATCAAATTAATATATTTTTTACCAAATCAACACCACTCTACCACTACAATTATTCTCAATTTTACCAAAAAAAAAACATCTCCCAATTTACCCAAAAAAAAAAACTTCCTAAAAAAAAACCCTAACCATCAACAATCAAACTCATTTATATATCAAATTAATATTTTTTTTTTCTCAAATCAACATCACTCTACCACTACAACTATCCCCAATTTTACCCCAAAACAAAACATCTTCCAATTTACCCAAAAAACCCAATTTTACCAAAAAAAAACTCTAACCATCAACCATCAAACTCCTTCATATATCAAATTAATATATTTTTTTTTCTCAAATCAACATCACTCTACCACTACATTTATCCCCAATTTTACCAAAAAAAAAAAACTATCCAAATTTACCAAAATAAAACCTCCCCCAATTTTACAAAAAATAAATTCTAACAATCAACCACCAAACTACTTCCTATATCAAATTAAGATCATTTTTTTTCTCAAATCAACATCACTCTACCACTACAATTAGAACTCAATATTAGTTGTGATTAAACAAATTTGAAGATAAATATTTAAAGGTCAATAAAAAAAGTTAAAAACTTTTAATTAATAAATGTTATAACTTATTAATAATTATATCTATTTACATAAAATTTAAACTCAATAATAAAAAGAAATACTTACTTGATAATTGTAGTGGTAGAGTGATGTTGATTTGAGAAAAAAAAATAATATTAATTTGATATAGGAAGTAGTTGGGTGGTTGATGGTTAGAGTTTATTTTTTGTAAAATTGGGGGAGGTTTTATTTTGGTAAATTGGGATAAGTTTTTTTTTTTGTGTAAAATTGGGGATAAATGTAGTGGTAGAGTGATGTTGATTTGAGAAAAAAAAATATTAATTTGATATATGAAGGAGTTTGATGGTTGATGGTTGATGGTTAGGGTTTTTTTTTGTAAAATTGGGAATGTTTTTTTTTTGGGTAAATTGGGAGAGGTTTTTTTTGTTGGTAAAATTGGGAATAATTGTAGTGGTAGGGTGATGTTGATTTGATAAAAAAAATATTAATTTGATATATGAAGGAATTTGATGGTTGATGGTTAGGGTTTTTTTGGGATAAAATTGGAGAAGTTTTTAGGTAAGATTGAAGAATTTTGTATATATATAAATTACACTAAGAAAGCCGTTGAGAAAGACGTTGAGAAAGACGTTGTATATATTAATTTTGTATATATTTTGTATATAAGAAAGACGTTGAGAAAAAAAAAAGAAAAAAAAAAGAAAAAAGTTCTGCAGCACGTGAAGAGTAATTGCAGCAGCCACGTGAGGAAAGGAAAGGAAAGGAAAGAAAAAAAAAAATAAAAAAAAATAAAAAAAAAAAATCCACGTAGACGTGGGTTTGCTGAACCCACGTCTCTTATATTAGTTAGCATTTTCCCTATTGCAAAGAGAACTCCCCGCAGATAAATAACACACTAACCTGGGGGAGTTATTCGTTGAGAGAGAAATTATAGGGTGAACGAATTATCTGGAGATTGAGATAGTAATAAATTTACATACTACAATATTAATAAATAATTATCACTCCGTATGACAAGTATCGTGTTTTTCTTTTTAGTGGTCCATTTTACTTATTAAAAATTTCTCATTGTAATTTTTTAAACTAGCCTTTTTTTTCCTAATCGGAACATATCAAACTCAAACTTAGGTAAAGGGCTGGAAAAAAAAATACCGAAATCCCAACCCGTGTCCCTATCCGAAAACGTCGGGTTTTGTCTCGACAAACTTCAGGATCGGGTGACAATTTTGATTACCCGAATTTCTAATTTTTTATTTTATTTTATATTATATTATATAACATGATATTTTTTATTTCAACACTAAAATATAAGTTAATCTATATCAAATGGAAGTAATATGAATCAAAACTTATACATTTAGCATGTAATGTAATCACTCTACCATATGAATTACAACTCTTTTTTGTTCATATATTAGTTATAATTAGATAAGTATAATATAGATTTGTACTTTTTGAATATATGAAACTATTAAAATAAAAAAATATACTTAAATTAAAAAGTATTATTGTTACTTAAAAAAGATAAATGATCATTATTTTTCGATTATAAAAATTATAATAATAATAATGTACCTCATTTATTATGATAATTGTTGTTTGTCTGAATAAAACTAAATAGTAAAAAAATCTGATAAAAAACGTATCAATTTTTTTTATCTACTCCATTATTTATACGTTCGCACTATTTTTTCTACTACATGCTACTTTATTTTTGCATTTATTAGAAGTGTTATTTTTAAACTAAGATTATATTTTGTATTAATAACATTTTTAGACTTCTCAAATGAAAATTGTCAATAAAAAATGATCTTATCGTAAAATAAAAAAGATATGTCGGAAGATTCAGGATAAACCAATCCCGACCCTACGGTATCCTGAAAAATCGGGTTTCGACTTTTGTCTGGTCGGGGTCGGGATTTTTTTCCACTTCCAAAAGTAATCGGGTCGGGATACGGGTTGAATGTTTACGGGTCGGGTCCCGACCCTACTTATAACCTCATATTTGAAGTAATTCATACTTTTTGTTTGAAAATTTTGATACTTTTTTTTATTTATTTTAAGTGAAATTGTTTTTAATCATTAAAGTTCACCGTTTTCCAAGTACTACACTTAATTAGGGACGAATAGAGTTTTTCATTACAAAAAATATATATTTTCTTACATCAAATTTGGATGATTGAGAAAAGATTAATATATGGAGTATTTTGTTACTGTACTGAAATTGTGCAATTTGATTACTCAGTTGTGTAAGCACGATTTGATTATGTTCAACCATTTCATATGTATCTCGTACTTCTTCGACACCGGGAGTGTGATGTCGATGAAATATGAGTTACACACGACCTTGCACATTCCTATATACAATTATATGTATCTAATATTATGTAAATACCTCAAAATTTTAAAATTTATATGCATTTTTTTATATATAACATGTATTTAAAAATAATATTTCTATAGTCATGTTTTTTCGTTGTATAAATGATATGATTGTATATAATGCATGTTTTATTGTACATGAATTATAATGCAAATGGTGTTGCCGACTATTTAGCTAAATTAGCAATAGATAATGTAAATTACGCTAGTTCCGTAATTTTGCCTGACCAGCTGTGGACCTGTGGTCTATTATTTTGAAAGACTCGTTTTAATATAATAGAATCTCTATTTTCAAAAAAAATAAAAAATTAGATGAGTGGAGGAGTGTTGAGGTTGAAACGGTTTTGACCAAATCCATATCATGTTGGAACCGATTGGTAAAATATAACTGGAACCGATCGAACCAATGTAACTTTCAAGTCCAACCATGGTTGACCCATTAAGCTTAGAAAAACTATACTTATGCCTTGTTTGGTTACGCTGCATGTACCCTTGGAATTACAGCAGAATAACAAATGATAGGTGTATTACTAATTAATAATAAAAATCCAATAACGTGTTTATTATTTGCACAACTTTGGACTATTTTGTGTTAATTTACTGAGTTACCTATTCCAAATATAGAAAAAAGGGGTCATTTGTCATTTGATTATTTAGGATAAAATAAATAGTAGCAATCTTTATGTAAGACAGATGTTATATAATAGAATAAAGTATTAAGAGAGTTTAGAACATGAGATAAAAAATAACAAAAATATATATTTTATAGATGGACTTACTATAGAAATAGGTGAGAACGTGGGATATTGATTCATATGAGGTTATAATATAGGTCTTTTGCTATATTAGCCCCGCATTTGATTTTATAATACCATCTCTGGTATTGCCGTAGGAGAAAAAAATAGGTTGAGTGATACCAACTGTCATATATTAACAAAATGAGGTCAAACTATTGACATTAACAATTGAGCCACCGAACTATATATTTCTTTTACTA
Organism: Primula vulgaris; assembly: GCA_963920805.1. Taxonomy (NCBI): domain Eukaryota; kingdom Viridiplantae; phylum Streptophyta; class Magnoliopsida; order Ericales; family Primulaceae; genus Primula; species Primula vulgaris. The sequence goes on from OY987212.1 coordinate 9,790,637, forward strand.
AATTGGGGACCTCCGTCAATTTAATTGGACGTAGGTTAAGTTTAAATTACATTTCAGTCTCAACTTTTATAAAACATATGAATTTAACCCGAAAAGTTTATAATTTTACATTTTTAACATACTCATAACTAATAGTTACAACTATTTTTTTTTTGAAAAAAGTAACTTTTAAAAAAAATATTAACTCTTAACAAAAAAATATTTGTATAAAAAAAAGTTAATTATTTTGTAACAAAGACACTTCAAAAAGTGCATACCTTTAAAAAAAATATTTAATATTAAAAAATATTAAAAAAAGTTATGAATAAATCGCATTTTTTACGGTGCAATCCTATTGCAAAACAAGGTAAACAAACAAGGCCTTAATATATTCAAACCGAATGGGTTTTTGGATGATACGTATAAATCCATAAATACATGCTATGCTATGTTTCATCGTAAATGAAACATATGTACCAAAATTACACAAATACATGGTAATGTTGGCGATTATGAAAAATAACAACATATGTCATATGTATGTGATTACTAAGCAGCTGGTTTCAGATTGGTTTACGTGCTTATATATGTCGTTAAAGTTAAGTACATGGGATGTATACAATCTTTTTGTATAGATAATAGATTCATGTACATGATTAACTTTTGTTATCTTATTTTTTATCTTTTAATATCTTATTAACTTTTGTTATCTACTTGTACATTGAAAAAACTTGCAAGGAAAAACTTAACAAAAAAGTAAACCAAGAGATTTAATATTTTTGTACATGTGCTTTTTTTAGATACGAGTCTTAATAAGGCGATCAACAAAGTATATTTGATTCCATAATTATATGCGAAAGCTCAAAAAAATCGAATCGAACCGAAAAAGACCGAAACAAAGAAACCAAAACTTTTTCGGGTCGGTTTCGGTTTACAATAAAACCGGACAGAAAAATTGAAAAACCGGAAAAAACCGAAAATGCCCGAAAAAGACCGAAAATAAAACCGAAAAGACCCGAAGAAAAACCGAAAGACCAAAACCAGACCAAAACAAACCGGTTCGGTTCGGTCCAAAAAATAAAAAGACCGAAAACCGAAAAAAATTGAACCGAAAAATCTGCTCGGTTTCGGTTTTGGTTTTGCCAAAAACCGGACAGAACCGGACCGAACCAGCCCTGTATACTACTATAAATAACTAATTTAGTGGAAGCATTAATCTAATTGCTATACAAGAACTATGCCAATAATCATAATTACATGCATAAAATATTGCATACGAAGGAAAACAATCTTTGCCCATTATTCTGTGAATAATGTCAAGGTGATAGTGTTACTATGCCAATAATCATAATTACATGCATAAAATATTGCATACGAAGGAAAACAATCTTTGCCCATTATTCTGTGAATAATGTCAAGGTGATAGTGTTACTATATTTGTGCAAACCCAAAACGTCGGTGCTGAGCTGACAAACAATTACCTGGCACAACAATTGTACTGACTCGATCTCACAGATATAAAATACACTACTACACTGCTTAAAATATGTAAAGAACCTAAGATACACACTACTTTGTTAAAACAATTTAAAAATCTCAAACTACATACAACTAACAGATGAGTAAATAGGGCTGGGTTCGATCCGGTTCGCTTCGGTTTTTGGCAAAACCGAAATCGAAACCAAGCAGATTTATCGGTCTGGTTTCGGTCTTTTTATTTTTTGGATCGAACCGGACCGGGTTATTTCGGTCCGGTTTCGGGTTTTTTCGGTTTTATTTTTGGTTTTTCGGTCCTTTTCGGTTCGGTTTTATCGTAAACCGAAACCGACCCGAAAAAATTTCGGTTTTTCGGTCGTTTCCGGTTCGGTTATCGGTTCTGTTCGGTTTTTCCGAATTTTCCGAATTTTCGTCCGGACTAACTATGTACATACACAGTCCCGTGCTCCCCCTTCCCATATTGATAAAAATAAAATAAAGTTTTTATACATATTTTAATCAAAATATTTAAACATTACTGTTAGACCCAATATTACAAAAGTAAAACTCATAGTAATAATAAAATATCGACACTGTATAGTACAACTGTTTTAAATAAATAAATCATAGGGCACTAATTATTCCGGTCCAAAATATAAATATAATATCTAAAACTCAAGTCAGTAAGTAAACACAATTATTACACTCTCTTTCCATTTTTTATACTCATTTTTATTCATGTATATTCTACTATAAACTAAAAGTATGAATAAATTTGTAATATTATACAACATTTTTTTTTGTTGACATTTTGATAAAATGAAATTATATTGTGAAACACACACAAATAGAATTATACTGTACTTGTATTTTGGGAGTATTATAACGGTGATTGATAAAGTAATAATTAAAAAAGGAAGTGAATGATAGGCATACAGATAATCACAAGGTATTCACTTCAATCAAAATCAAAGCTATTTTCATAAAAAAAATAATACCAGAAAACAAAGCTGAGAAATATAAAGCAAAAAGGCAAAAACTAAGAAAGAAGATACAACTCAAACTTTCCTTTTGCTCACGCCACCTGTATATATACATACATATACATATATATATATACACATATATATGAATGAAAGACTAAATAGTTGAATTTATTTGACTCTATTTTTCACTTAAGCAAAAACCAACTAAGCAACTCTTTCAGACACACAAGAAAAAAGGTTTATTTATTTTATTTATTTCTCTCTCTCTCTCTTTCTATATATATATATATATATATATACATATGTAATTATATATTTGTTGATTTATAGTATCTGTAGCTATTGAGCTACTAATTAATATTGGGTTTTAAAGTTTATTCTGTTGTCCTCTCTAGTTCATTTGATGTGATATACTATTAGTTTTATAAGATAGTATTAAAAATTTAGTGAAGAGAATTAGTAGCAAAAAACAGTGAACTGGTTGAGATCTGGGTAATTTAGTTTGATTAGCATTATAAATCATTTACTTTTGGAGATTTTGAGAATCATGGCTATGTATTTTTGTTGTTACGCTGACCCGGAATGATATAAATAGAATTTTGTGATTGAAATACTCGAAAAGACTTTTTTTGTCAAAATGGAAGCTATGTAAAAGTTTTACAACCAGGCCAGGAAAATGATATAGACCCCGCTTTTAAAAAAAAAAAAAAAAAGATTCGATCTTTCACTATGTTTTTACCCAAAATCTGCCGGTTATAGACTTTTGGTCCCTTTTTAATAATAACAAAAAAAATCACATGAAGTTCAACCCCTCCCATTTGCGAATCATGCTTTTGTTAATGCGATCAGGCATAGTATAATGCCTCCTGCAGCAAATAATTAAACCAAATTTGAAAAAAATATGTATGTATTATGTATGTATATGGGACGTGTTCTGTAGGCACTACTCCTTAAATAACATTTAACACCAAATCGTTTCTGTTTAGGAGTAAGTGCATTCTAGAAGCGGACCTTATAGGTAACTTTAGATGCACGTATTCTAGGTGCTTAGTATGTAAACTGTCAAATATTGTCTGTTTTTGCGCCCTATAAAGAATACTGGTGTCTCCTAGCAGGTTCTTTTCGAGAGGATCGAAACGGAACGAGCCATTACAAGAATTTTGATTAGTTAATTAATTATAAATCACCCCTGAAAGTCTACTTAACTCGGCGGAATTTATGTTATGCTGGTTGGATTAGTGCGTTGATATTAATGCTAGCGAGCCCGATCACATCTCAGGGTAGTCTGTGTATTTATGAGATATTAAGGCAAATTAGGCCTTTTCTTAGTTGATATGATAATATTTGTGTGCTTCATATTACTTAATTTACTAAGAGAATCCTTTTTTTGTAATTAACCTAGCAGACTAATTTTTGCGTGCGACATTAAATTTTGATGCAGTTTTCTAGCGGCGATGGCTGCTGACCTGGTCAATTCCATCACAAGTGAAAAACTAACTGAAGTGGATTGGACAAAGAGCATTGAAATTTGTGAATTAGTAGCGCATGATGAAAGGTGGGATATTATTTTAGTCGATTTCACTTTAACTATAGGATAATTGTCTATGTTGAAGATAGTGTGTTTTTTAGCGATTATTCTGGATCTTTAATTCTTCACCTAAAGTGAATATTTATCAAACATAACGAAGGGTTTTTTCACTTTACTTTTTATCAAGTTATTTTCTTGCATTTGTTTAAAGGATCCCATATTCTTTTAAACAAAGTTATTTAATTCAGCTAAAACTTCTTGTTTAGATAACTGAATCTGAGGTAAAGAGTGTATGAGTGAGTCCCCCACTTAAATTTTGCCAACTTCTTGTCCGTCTATATAATTTTGTTTTGGTTACATTATTATAATTTCGACTATTGTCATTTTTGTTCATATTTCTGCCGAGCGTCCTAATATTATATTATGGCCAATGTCTTTTAATATTATATCGTTTCTTATTTTGGCAAGGCCATATGGCCGTATTAAGTCATGTTAAGCATAACTAATTGCGTTATCTCTCAAGTCTAAAACTTGCTTTGCCACCGTGAGTTTAATTTATACTTACAAGGATTTTATTTTTTGATTGTACAGGCAGGCAAAAGATGTCATCAAAGCCATAAAGAAACGTTTGGGTAGTAAAAACTTAAATACCCAAATATTTACACTTACGGTGAGTACACATGGCGTTTATTATTGAGATGTGTTTTTGTATTTTAGTTTCGTAAAGCGAGGAATGGTTCAATGTATCTCTTACACTCCATTCTCCCAGCTGATTGGCAAATAACCACTAATACTGCTAGGTGTTACATTTCTTTTGCCCACTTTTACCCGATTGTATCTTTTGTACATATATGCATTGACTAGTTGCATGGAAGTCTTATTATTAAAAGTAGTTCTTTTGCTTATTAATTATTTTATCACTTTTTGCTTCCCCTTAGCATCTAGCTTCCGAAGAAGAATGTATGTACATTGCTATTGTTAAGGTCCAATCCACTAATTGTTTTTCCTTATATAGTTGACGCTTCTTATTTAAATTGCAGTTGTTGGAGATGTTGATGAATAACATTGGCGATCATGTTCATAGACAGGTTATTGATATGGGGCTCCTCCCCGTTCTAGTGAAAATTGTGAAGAAAAAGGTAATTAATTTAATATTACTTATTCATTGGAGTTTTGCCAATAGTTTCACTTTAAACGTAATTAAGTTCTATTGATGTAATAATGCTTTTCACAGTCAGATTCACCCGTGAGAGAGAAGATATTTCTTCTTCTTGATGCAACACAGACATCCCTTGGTGGAAACTCCGGGAGGTTCCCTCAGTACTATTCTGCCTATTATGAGCTCGTGGTAAGTGAAACACCTACCTTTTTTTACTTGTAATTGCTTATTAGCTTACTAATTCATTCTATTGATCTTGCCCAAGTCTAGCCACAGTTTTGGTAAATTTAGTTTATTCTTTCTTACGGGCGGTGGTTTTCCATGCATTTTATAAGAACAAGACCTCTCTGTTCTTTAACTCTTCACTCTTCAGTCAGTCTTCAATCTTCATAGTAAAAATTTTGTTTGGAGGGATCACAATTTTCTTAGAAAACATGCTTGAAAGATGATTAAGGAATCCTCTCGGAATTTTCTTTTAAAGGTGCCCATCCCAGTGGACAGAGTTGCATAAAATACAGTGTTTATGTGAGTAGGCTGAAAGGGCAACTGTCGTTGTAGGAAAATAATTTTGTCTTGTCAGATGGTTTAATGCAGAGAGATAGAATACAGCCTATCAAAAGAAGAAAGTAATTTATTTTATTTGTATGCTAATCCATCTGAATATCAATATTTCTATAGTTGAAGTTTTTTTTTTCTTCTGGTCAAGTCCCTTACCTGGAAACTATGGAAATAGGATAATTAGTTGTCTTCAACCATCCCTTGTAAGATAAATAGGACATGGAGCGAAATTGATCTGTCATATTGAAGTATGCTTGTGGTTTAGCTATAAACCACGTTTTGTTGCATTTTGTAAGTATATTTTTGGGCAGTTATTTCAAATGTAAAGGTTGGGAAGTATTACTTTTTTCTTATTGAGATTGGTCAAAAGGTTTAGTTTGATGATAGTGAGTATCAAAACCAGAACTCTTAAAAAAAACGAGTTTTAAGTACAATTAAAAAGGTACACACGTGACATGACCAGGTAACCCCATAGTAATGACATTTGTGTCTCAGAGTGCAGGAGTAAAGTTTCCTCAGAGAACTAATGCCATCCTACCAAATCATCAACCAAATTCAGTTGTGAATACAAATGCTCCTCCAGCTGCCGAACCCCCTGCCCCTATACGCCAGCGTTCCCCAGCTGAGATAGAACCCACACATACTGTTCCTGAATCAAGGTAATTACATAGTCTCTGTTTTAACATTCGTGACCTTTTTTGCTTAAAATTAAAACTAGATTTGGTTGATCTGCTTGAAACCGGAGCTTGTCTGGTTTTGTGGCCTCAATAAGCTAGAAACTTTAAGCTGGCTGAATTAGGGAACCTTGATTTTTTCCTGAACCTGGAAAATCCTGCTTGTTTGCGTAGAGGCTCCAACTAACCTTGTAATCCTTGCGGTTGAGGCTTTCTTTTCTGTTTGTATTTTTGCAACTGATGATTGAATGTTTGGGTCTCCGTTCTTTCTATTTCCTGTCATAGTTACTTATTCTTCTTCTTCTTATGTGTGTGGTGTCTGTAATGCTGGGAAGAGGAGAGAGTTGAAGGTTGGATTAGTTGTTAAAATTTGAAACTGTTAGGAACGCAGATGACGGCAACCGAAATTATATTCATGAATGAAATGCCACACAAGAGGCACAGCCCCCCCTCCCCCCCCCCCCCCACCCATGTTCCTAGAAAGTTGTTGTAAACTAAGCATTCTGGATAATGGCTTGCTGATCGTTTCGTTTATTTTTATAACAAGAAGCGAAAACCTTCGCTAGTGTGTTCATGCCAGTTACTAATTATGAGAAATGTAATCTGCAAAATATGTACAGCAGTTATTCTGATTAAGTGATTTGGAGGCTTCTGTATTGGCAGTGGGTATTGTTCTTACCCTTCGTAAACTGTTATTTTCTGGTCGCAGAACAATTCTATTGTGTAGCATGCTGTCTTTATTAATGAAGACTTATCACACTGTTGTATGTAAAAGTACTATGTACTCGGTCTAATAGTGTTTTTATGCAGCATTATTCAGAAAGCTGCTTCTGCGTTAGAGGTTTTAAGAGAAGTTCTAGATGCTGTTGATAGCCAACACCCTGAGGTATGTATATATATTATATTCACTTATTTTGATACAAAGTTGACAAATAATATGAATAAACCAATATATTGGGTGACCTCAAAACTTAAAAATTTGTGCGATGGCATTATTATACAGTTTTTTTTTCACTATTTATGTGCATACAATCTGCTAGCTGTTGTTTCAAAATATTTCTATCACTGTCCGTTGCCGAATCTTTTTTCTCTTATTTTGGAATAGGATTATAACACTATTTATGTATTGCTTGTTTTCTTCAGGGAGCCAAGGAAGAGTTCACACTGGATCTTGTGGAACAATGTTCATTTCAAAAGCAAAGAGTGATGCATCTTGTTTTGACTTCTCGGTAATAATCTTTCGCTAATGTCTAGACCAAGATGATATCATATTTATATAAGCTGTTTTTAAATATATATATATATATTTAAATCTGAAATGACGAGTTGGCATTATTAACATCATTATGCAAGAGAGTTCATGAGTTTAATTAATGGAAAAGATAGTTAAAGAAGCCATACAGCTATAATGAGAAATTTCATATCATCGTTATTGAACTGTGAGGCAGCTTGGTGCCTTGAAGCATATTATCTTTGGCATGTTTGTGTATCGTGATGCTTATTGTATTTTATATATTATTTCTAGTGACGAAAGGGTGGTGTCTCGAGCTATCGATTTGAATGACCAACTGGAGAAAGTACTTGATCGGCACGATCAACTTATTTCTGGTAGGGCAACCTCAACTTCTAACCATTTCGTTCATAATGAAGTAGAGGAGGAAGAAGAAGAACAGCTTTTCCGAAGGTACCCCCTCTTATATGTATTGCTGATTCGCTGACAGTTAATTCATGTATAGTATTCTTTTTCAGTAAAGCTAGATCCACTCAGAAACTTTCCCCGCTGAAGTGGCATCGCTAGTGAACTAAACGTGTATAAACTGTACATTGATTTAGAAAAAAAATAAAAATAAAAATGACTGGTCCATATGTATTGCCACCACGTCAGCAGGTAAAAGAATTCGAAGAAAGACCAATTTATCAAGTGACCAAACTGTACATTATGTTGTTATTTGAAGGCTTAGCTCAACTTTTCAATCCCATCAAGTGTTATATACTTGCATCACAATCTCAATATACAAAAGTGGTGTACTGGACGGTATGCCTACCAAAAAAGTAAAACTATCTTTGTACACCCTGGCGATGAAAAATCAGTTCATCAAAGCGTATGTATTTAAAGAAAAAGCCACTGAATGTGAAACAAGTTCTCCCTTAAGACTGGAAACTATATCTAAAATGCTTACTTCATGATATGTTTAAAGTATTATCATAAGTATTATCATTTTCTCATTCTAACTTGAATTCTGTCATTCTGCATGGAAATGAAGAATGCGGAAAGGAAAGGGTCACGCACGAGCAGAAGACGAAGACCGTGAAAAGCTCATGCAGAGACCTATTACGCGTGAATCGCCAAGTCGTCAACGTCCACTCGTTATAGGACCTCCTCTCAAAGTGAGTCCACCTCAACCTCCTCAGGAAGCCATTGCTAATGGCTTGGGTGCAGGTTTGGGGGTCTCAATTCCACCTCCACCTGCGAAGCATGTAGAGAGAGAAAAGTTTTTTCAGGAGAATGTAAACAAGTCCGATGGCACCGGCTTGGCCACTCATGTTAGGGGTCTTTCTTTGCATAGTCGTCGAAGCAGTGGTAACTCTTATAGCTTAAGCACAGATAGCGACTGATAAACGTTTACTTCGATATGATATGAGTTGGTATTGTTTTTTTGTGATCGCGAGGCTTCTCTAGACTGCTACATCTTCCGTTTCTTGGTACTTTTCATCTCTCATCTTGGTGTTGCTCCTTGTGCTATTTTGTTTGTTGTGCCTTAAATGTAATGTGCATGTGGGATTGTATAACTTGAGAATTATTATTTCTGATGCTATATACTGGCTTTGTTACCATCTTTTGTACATCTTTTGATGGTCAATGAAGTTCGTAATTCTAAATTAATCTCAATTTCTAAGTTGTTTGTGAATGAAGTCGGGCAATGTGCACAACTGGACTATTAGAGGTCACTGCTGAATCCAAATTTGCTGTCCTTGGAATTTAATTAATTCACTAACCGTCAAAAATGAAAAAATGAAAAAAGTTGCATGTATCCCCAACTTATTTAGAAGGTAATAATTTTCTCTTTTAATGTTCACGAGGCTTCCAGGTCATATCCAAAGATAGTACCAACAAATTATAATTAGATTTTCACACGTTTAGAAATCATTATGTTTTGGATGAGTTTTCTGCAAGTAATTCAGATGAAAGCAATGTCACTTTTTGAATGCATTCGTTATTAAACAGAGTTTACGCTAGGCTTGTAAGGCTCAATAAGTAAACAAGTTGAGCCTGAACAACCAACTCAGTTGAGCTTGGCTGGTTTGCATCCCCGTGCCCGTCTTACTCTTACGTCCTTGCCACATAGGGTTACTGTTGTCTGGAGGGTGACAGTTGTAAACTTATCATTTCTCAGGCTTCTTTTTTTATACAATTTTTCAACATTACTTACCATTACATACGGTATACTATCCTCATTAAAGAAATCCACCACCTCTGCAAAATAAGTTTTTTCTACTTTACCCAAAGGAGCCAATTGAGCCTAATTATGTTCACTTGAGAGGAAACATTAACATAGTATAATTTTTGAACATCCAGAAAAGCCATCTTCATAATTTCTCTTCGAAGACACAGATGAAAGTAATATTTACATAAGGGGAACCTTAACATTAGCAAGCACCAAGCAGTGCAGGAGAAACAAAAAGTGGTGTTGATGGGCGGCGAAGACTATAAAGTTAAATTAACCTAAAGCAGCATCAAAAGCTCCTCAATAACTTGAAGCAGCATAAAAAACTCCCCATGGACTCCGAAGGTTCACTTTCTTGGTCAATCTAACAACTACAAAGCCAAAAAACACACGTAATAAAATTCTTATCCAGAAAGTGAAAAAAGAGGCACATGCACCACAATCATCTATCAATTTGTATGTCTTTAAGTATATCTGAAACAGGCATCAGAAGAATTACAACTATATATGCACGATAACTTGTTTGCCATTTCATCCTTGACTCCAATATATCTAGTTCAACACAGGTGTTGCCATAAACGAATATATGTGGGTTTTATGAATCATATCCACTAATTAAAAAGTGAAACTACACTAGTTAAACAAGTCAAAAAAAATTGTTTAACTGTATGGCATAAAGCTTTAGCAGTGAGGCCCCTGAACGACAAAAGACTTCTTTGCTGGATTTCTATAGGAACATGGGGGGAAAGTTGTGAAAAAAAATCGAATACTTATGTTGAGATGCCCAAATTATACCCCTTAAATCCAAGTGTTTGGAAATTGGTAGCAATTCCTAAAGTCCTTCTAGCTGACTAACGTACATTTGTATAAACCAAACAGGAAATAGTTGTATACTGTTATAATTCTAACCTGTATTACGAGTAGATCTACTAAAGGACTTGAAAATTAAAAACTTCGGCGTTCATGTTCATCAGTTTAATATACAATAAGCATTTATATATTCAGCATCACTATGGTTAGTACAACAACTTAAACATTTTTATCCCAAAGTATGGTTGCCTGTGTTCATTGGCTCTTTCATCAACTCTGGCACTCCCTGAATTCCCAAATTTTAGGTGATATTAACACTTTAATCTAGCAAAGTGATATAAACCTGAAAGAAAAGCCAGATATACTTATTGCAGCCTAATACAAGCCCTCTAATAAACATGTCAATGTCAGAGGACTACTTCAATCATACAAGTCCACACGAAAATTCAACATTCTAAACAATCTTCTAAGAACCATACCTTTATACAGTATTTCCCCTACTTACAACGGGGGCCATCAGAAGAACGACATTTAATGCTAGTCAATTCACGGTCCTGAAAAGAAAAAAGAAAAACCCTTCAATAATATATACAAGCAAAATACTCTTAAACATACAGTCTTACATAACTGTCAAATGCCTAAAGCTCACAATTGTGATTTCTGAAACACTTCTTCAACCAAGAACGAACTAAAGAAGTTCTGAATTCTACAAATTTTAATCAAGCAAATAATTCATTCAAAGATAATTGAATGAACTCATCAGGCAAAGTTATAATGAATTTAAACTGATTCTAGTTGCAGGAAACGTCCTACCCCCTGCCGCTCCAGTGTCGGAAACGCGGATCGGCGCTCCGGACGCCGGAAACGCATACCGAAAGTCAGGAACGCGTACCGATGGAAAAACAGTGAATTTTTGGTGGAGGACAGAAATATTAAAGAAGATTCATAAAAGATTTAACGGGATTTTAATTGGATAGGCCATTGATCAAAGGAGATAGAGAAGTGGCCGCGAGTGCCTCTTTGGAACAATCACCTTATTTGATTGTTTATGGAACAGTCACCTTAATCACCGTTAAATTAAAAAATGGATGGTTATATAATGTTTTTCAATAACTAATTTATTTTTTCTATTTTCAACAAATTAGAATTTGATAAATTAAAAACAAATTGTAAAACACACTAAAAACCCAAATAAAAATATAGAACCCTAGGGAGGCCTATCATAAACTTAAATATTAATCAATTTTTTTTTTTATGCATTTGACACCTTTTTATGTCAACGGGTTGTGAACCAGTCATATAGCCTGACTGTTCCCTAGTAATTCCCAGTGGCCGCTATTTAGAAGAGAGAGGGACCTTTTATGGGTGTTACTGTAAAAGTGAACGAGAGCCCTAGTGGGCTATGGGCCATAATATATATTTTTAAAGATTTGTTCATTATGTATATCTCACAATATCATATTTATGTACCTCAATTTAATATCAAATATTTTTAAAATATAGTTATGGTATCATGCAATATCATTACTAACTTGTAAATATTTGATTTCAAACCTATCAAAAAAAAGATTCCGCGTCTTAATCATGCTTTTGCATTTATTTCACGACATACATAATATTAAAAAATATATAACTAATAATAAATCTTCTAAGACGCTCCCATACTTTTTTTCCTGCTCCCACTCCCGTACCCGCCCGCATACCCGTTTCGTGCAACTAAGAAACTGACAGCAGACATAAGTTCTGAAACGTGTGTTAGCTTTATTAAGCTAATGCAAAGGCAGAAGTTTGAAGAGGAGGGTGTTGTGTAACGTAAATACCATTATAATTTAAGTTTGCACTTTAAACACTGATGACCAAGCTTAGGCTAATAACCAAACTATAAAGCTAGAAGTTATCATCACATACCTGATCATAAACTGCCGTTTGATTGCGCCAGAATTCCAGAGTAGGCAAGAGCTTTCTTCCTGGAAATTAACCAACCAATATGCAGCAAAATCTCAAATGTGAAAGTTTTAGTTAAAAATTTATTATAAAAAACGAATATATGTACACAGATAGACAGTGAAAGAGGAATGGACACTCCATTCTAACTGAGAAGGACCTGCTATGATATGGCATTATGGCTGATCAAGGGATAGATAAAACTAACACACTAAATGGCAACGAATGTGAGGTTTCCCGCTAACTTATACCTACAGTGACCCATCTTACTTCAGTATTTACCCCTATAATTACATAACTAGCTATTGCATCAATCAAGTATTGTTCAGATATCAAAATAGAATTCTTTAGTAAATGAAAAAAATTAATAATGGTATTTGATACTATCTTCTTTACGGCTACATGGCTAAGAGAAAGTCTCATCGATTAATTTATAAACTTCCTGATATTATGCTAATTCAATTTTATCAGTAAGTGTTATGATACCATAGTAGATGCTCTTTCAAACGCATGTGAGCAATACGCAAAAACACAGGTTAGTCTAAAAAATAAGACTTGCATAGAAGGTTGCGAGGAGGCTCCAGGTAATTTGTAATCAGGAAGACATGATGTAAATTTAACATATCGTAACTGAATCTATATCCAAGAACGAAACTGAACAGCTTATGAAATGCAACAAAGTCAAAAGTCAATTATATAAACATTGCAAGCTCACCAGATCTAGATTTCTTCAAGCTTGATAATTGAGGGGAAGCTGAAAATGCTCCATTTGTATCTTCCTGGGTATCATCATCACTTTCCCACTGTATAAAAAAAGACGCATACTATTTGAAAATGAAGTATACTGAAATTTAAAATTGATCAAATAATAGCTCTTAAGAACATATTCTGAGGACACTGCACTTATAAAATTAATGAAAAGCAGGAAAAATTAACAGATAGAACAAGCAGTTCAAACTTCTAAGTCTAGCAATTAGTCATTCAGTTTGAAATTGTGCACAATTTTATAGCATAAAAATTGGGGTTTATATAGTTTTTCTATCTGGGGTCAACTAACATATGCCCCGGGAGGCCGGGAACATTGTAAGATATAATTTATTTACTAAAATAACGTGAGAAAAACATTTAAGATGCTAAAACATGGTAAATGTTTTAAAATGTATAAGCACCATCTATTTACCATGTTTTAACATCATTAAATAATAAATACTTCAATAAACATCCTTATCACAATTTAGGAATAACTTGTACCTTAATATATGCCCCGAGGCACATTGTAGAATTTCACTTCTATCAAATATCACTTGCAAGGGAAATATAACATGTGCCCCTGGGCACCTGTTAAGGGATAATATCTTACCGAAAATGTAATATGTATATTAATGAAAGTACTTAATGATGCAAAAACATGGTAAGTAAATGGTGCTTAAAATATTAACACTAATCACTTGCCATATCTTAACATCATATATGTTCTTATCACATTATTTTAGGAAATAAACTCTATCTTAGCATGCCCTGGGGACACATGTTAACCGAACCCATTACATAGTTATTATTTGGGAAATTTGTGACTGGGTAGATAACAGCGTCATGAAACATAAGTCTCAACTTTCATTTCTTGAGTTGCGTTTTCTTTTTTGGGAAAATTAATGAAATACCCCTTAGGAGCCAGTCCAAGTTTGAACAACTTTATTACATCTTTTGGTTGGAGAATCTACACCTCTACCAGATGAAAACACATAAAGAAAGAAAGATAGATACTGCTATTCACTCCCTAAGGAGTATGCTGAATATAGCACCAAAGCACAAAATATATCTTGCTTAGTTATGGAGCATATAGTGGGTGCTAATCCAAGTACTTTAAATTTTTAAAAGGGGAATAATGATAGGAGTCATACTAACTTTCCTAGATAAAAAGAGTTGAAAGCCAACAAAAGTATCAAAGCTCAGGTACACTTACATAAATTAGTTTCCTTTTAGTTTTCTTCTTAGAACTGCTGCTAGTGCACTTTTTAAGTACCTTCTTTGCGTTCTTGTCATCCTTATCAGCTTGACTTGAAATTTTTTTGTCACAGTTTTGAACCTTTGATTTACTAATGAGATTCTCCTTTTTACTTAGATGGAGACCTGCAACCAAAATAAAGGAGACAATCTTTATGCAAAACTCTTCTTAATGGACACATATTTCTAACATGTGGACAACTAAGGGTGCATAGTGAAGCAAAATTTCACTTGCCTTGGGGAAAGTAATAGTCTATGAATAGCTAGTTTATTTTTGTAGTAATACTCGTTCTTGAAAAGTTTAAACATATTTACGTCCTGAAATAAAATGATACCGGTGAAGAATGAGATTAAAGAAAGGACATATTCCTCAATACAATCTTAGTAGAACTTTACTCATTCTCCTCCCCTAGGATTCTATTGCGGTCAAACTATCTGGATCACATGTTTAACCTTATTTCATTCTATTTCTCCCTCAAATATAAGCACATGCCTCCTTGTCAAATTAGTTGATTAATTAAAAACAAGAATTGTGGTTCTCCTATGGATTTGTGTGGCTCTGTACACTTCTTCATTTCGAGCTCTCGATTTAAAAGTCACAATTTTGATTTCACCAAGATTGTATGCGTGTTACACTATTATCAATACTTTCTACATTAATTTGTAGAAAGCCTACTCTTTCCAAGTGCGATTCCATTACCAGCTTGATTTGAATCCAAAGTGTCACAAGTTTTAAGCCTTGAATAAGTAATGGTCTTCTTGTTACAATTTGGAGTACCAACACCAATTTCATTAAGACTTGTAATCGAAACAAATATTCAAGACATGGAACAATATAACTTTCAGACAATAAGTTTCTCAATGGAGCAAAGTGGGTAGCCAGCCATGGTTAGGACCTTAATATACCCCGCTCACCACCATGATTCAATCCCCGGCACCTTTAAAGTGAGGGTAACTCTAAGGTAAGGACTGGCAGTTGGATATTATAGAAATAAAAATAAAAGAAGTTTCTCAATGGCCAAAAATTCTAACACAACATGACTTTGTGTACATAATGATGTAACCATCTTTCGCCACGAAAAGGACTCACTGTTTAGGAACAGTAATGTTCCTTCTGGTACTTTAAAAAATCTATAAATGGGACATATAAAAGACATCAAAATGAGTTGAGACTCGAACGTGAGCCACTGGGTTTTCATGAAACCCGGCTCTTTTGTTTTGTTTACAGGAGGACTTGTGGTATTTCCCCTATCAACTCATCTTTCGTTGCATACAAAAACATAAAAAAAATGCATATCCAGAGGTGTTACTCACACTGGTTAACATCTGAATCTCTAGCGGAAGTCCTGATTTTTCTTTTTCTACTTGTTTTTGCACTTTGTTTAGTAGCTTCACTCAAATCCTTATCCTTCTGATCAGAACCTATAACAGGTAAGACTTCAAAATTGAGGGTTTAACTTTACTATTAAGCTAACATAATATGGCACATATGATAAATAGAAGATATGAACTGGGACTAGCTAAAATGTATATTTTCAAATAAACTTCCTGCACCAATCATGATTTATATGTGTAGTGTATACATGTGTTTTCAGACTTAATTTGCAACTTTGTACCAATTTTTTTTATAGTTAAATGGTATGGGCCAATAAACAGGAACAGAAATGTATGGAATGAAATGATTACATAAGAGTGACTGTAAATATCACTCCAGCAACTAAGTGTTGTTTTCATCAACCATCATACAGTTACTATTTACTTGTATCTAACCTCTTGCCTTTTCATTGTGATTTGTGTGTGCATCTGTATGTGTGTTATTCGTATTGGATAGGGTGGAGAGAGAGGAGGTGTTATCCAGTAAAAGTAGAACTTCACAAACAAGGATAAAATAAGATGCGTAGACATAAATTAAAAAGACAACACTTGTCCAAAATATGCAGCAGAGTTTCTATTTTGAGGAAAACCACAATGCTATGGTATACATCATAACAATAGAGCTCATAACTAATCGTAAAGGGATTTAAACACTTATTTATGGTGAAAGAACGATAAGTAAGTAATAAACACTTGAGTCCAGTAGCTGCATTGTGTTTGCAACTTTGAATTAAAAAATGCCCACTTCGAAATTTACTAATGGGTTTAATCATTATAAAGATGTAGAATTCCGGTGAATTCGCCTAGGATCAGAAAGTTAGACGACAGTACCACTGGATGAGTTTTCAATCATTCTTGACGCAATGTGTTTCCATTTTATTTCTTTGATAATTTCTACGTTAAGACCAAGATATCACTATAAATCATTACGCTTCAGCGACTCTATAGTTAATATTTTAACAATTGACTTTGAGGAAATAATTCTGGCATTTCTGAAATGTGGAAGAGAATGTGGTTTATCATTTGACAACTACGGGTGACAATGGTAAGTCGGAAAAATAAAACACAAAAACAAAGAGAAGCGGTAAATGCCGTACCTCCAAAGTCTATGACTGACTTCTCGGGTGAAATAGTGTTCTTTGATATATCCTCTTCACAAGATCCTCCCTCTAAGAACTTCTCAACACACTTTTCCCAATTAGGAGAAAAGCCAATTACAAAATGTTTAAAGACCTGTTCACAAACAGGTTAAATGTTTCAACTTCCACTCAACAAAACAAATGCATTACAACAACCAATAACACTAATGTTACCCTTTAAGATAGAAATCACAATCAACTGTTACCATGCTGAACTCCTCCATGAAGAATACAAGATAGTGAAGATAAAAAATGGATTCTGGCAAAAAATAATGGATTACTGAATTGAAAATAGAAGTAGACGAAGACTACTCTAGTGGTTTCAGTAGTTTTAAAATACTGATAGGCCCAACATGACAAAACTGTTTGGTAATGTATAGGACTTAGATAGCTAGAATACACGAAAATGTCAAAGATGAACATTGCTATAAATCTAAAAAGCATTTTGAAAAACATAAATGACTTCCATGGCCTCTAAAGGTTTCTCTTGACTCGATGGTCTCTTTCCCATTTTAGCTATATTGAACTCATTGTTCTTCAAGTACTACAAATGACTCATCTCTTCGAATGTCGACGGGCCAAGTATAATAATTCATTTTCATATAGATATTCATATATTAGAAGGGCAAAGATTTTGAGAATGTAAATATGAACCTAAAAAGCGTTTTAAACTCCTACAATGACTTTTTTGGCACGTAAAGGCTCTCTACCAGGATCAGAGCATCTCATTCATTGTAACTTTGTAGCTGTTTGCAAATTACAGGTGCAATGATACAACGTCATACCTCAGGAGAAAAACCATTTTTTTCAGTTTCAGGTTTCTTTATGAAGCCTCTAAGGCGAACAGTCATCTCATCAACAGTCTCAAGAGTGAAAATATCACAAGCCCTTCGAATTGCTGCAGAGGAGAAGGATCGCCTAGCCTGACTGCAAATAGCATAAAACTGAATAAAAAATCTAACCACAGATACTAAAGCGGCCACACATGTCCCTCTACATTTATCTGCAGCTGTCATTTACTTTCTTTTGTACAGATATTAACCTTTAAAATGGTATTTCCGGCTTCTAATACTCTATAATATTGAACATGATAGATAAAAAAAAACAGGTATCAAAGTAGAAGAACCATGTGAAGAAATGAGGTCTAGCGAAACACTGGTTTACAATACAAGACCAATCAAGCAACATTTTGTTAAAATTCTAGAATCGTTTAGATACTGTCACGGTAATTTCCCAATATTTGCAGATCAAGGCTTACTTTTGCCTGTTGAGTACAAATATTTCCTCAATTAATAGCATTCTTGGTTATAAAACAAGGCTTGACATGATACCTTAAATTAAATAAAAAATGCTACTTCATGGATAGACATATAATTATTTAACAAACAATATGATTTGACGTCGGACTATAATATCTTAAATACGTACACAATTAATAAGATACACACACGGGCCGCCCTTAACCAACACGCCTTTGCTCATGTTAGGTTCATTAATCAAACGAGCCCTAAATTTTTGTCCATTTTCGATTCATTTATAAACAAACGAACATGTCCGAGCCATGATTTTTTTCCTAAACGAATTGATTAAATTGTACCCCTGCAGTGGGTGAATAAATATAGAGATACAAACATATTATTATTATTGTTATTATCAAAAATTAGAAAATTGAAAAAAAAAAGGAGTTGAAAATACTCTTTCGAGGTGACGCCAGCGACACCGAGCTTCTTCGTATAACCATCGTCAACCTTAATCAACCACCACTCATCTAAATATACCTATTCTCCAATAAACAATTTAAAAAAAAAAAGTAAATATAGGGCATAATTGTAAAATAACAACACGGATGGTTAAAAAGTAGTATGAGAGAAAATAATAAAACTTACGGTTTTAACGAAATGAGAAATGGGAGATGAATCGGACTTTTCTTTAACTGAAGAAGTGAACTCCATTGATATGTATGTATCTAATTTAGGGTTTTTTCTTATTAATAAGTGTAATAAAAAAGGCCTAATAACTATGTTTGTTTATTCAAACTATACATGAACTTTGAAGAATGACAGTTCATCCCATAAACTACTCCATTTTTCTTTCTTTTTGCAATTAATGGCATATGTCGATCTTTATTATGTATGACGTAATTTTGTTATGTTATCTACTTATGTATCTACTCATATAAGATAATGGTTCATTGGAAAACATGTCAATTTGATCTGGAAAAAAGATTTTGACAAAAAAAAAATGGTGTAAACCCAACTCCTGTTGATTTTAGTTTGCTTACTTATAAAAATAATAGTCAAAACGGACCTATTAAAGGTTTGCATGAGGGTTAAGTTTAACAATAGAAGATGAAAAGCTATGGGGGTTAAATGCTAAATTTCAAAAGTTATTGGGTAAATATCAAAATAAGACATAGTTTAGGGGGTTACTTGCATTTTATTCTCGTAATAGGATTTGAGGAGTAATTAGCGGCAGTGAGAGTAGTAGCTCTTTCCCGCTAAATTAGAAAATGATTGATTTTTGGGAAATTGTTTTTTGATACAGTTGAGAAAATTTAATTGCACATATAATATGTCGTGAAGTAAGAATTATACACCTTCACATGTTCCAAATAATACTAGCAATGAGGGGCGGACGTCATATGGTCTAAAGCACCTTAACCTTTAATTTTATTTAAAAAAAACGTCTTTTAAGTGTATAACTTAAACATTCAAAAACAATAAATACCTAAAATATTGCAATTTTGATATATTAACTTGTTCAAGTATAATGGTAGAGCATTTCTTATACGTGCTAGATCTCAAGTTCGATTATCCAATCCAACAATTTCATCTTTTTCACCATTCAAATTAAAAGTAACAAAAAAAAAAGTTGCTTGAAAGAATCGAACCTTGAACCAGTCACTTGTAATCAGGCGCAGAAAAATACTATATTACAAAAAAAAATGCATACATATATTGTGGACAAGTAGTAATTAGAATTGTAGAGATTTAAAATATGCACAAGTGGTTGTAATATATCTTATATAGTGAAAGTTTAGGACTACGTGATGTATAAATAATGTTTTAGAAAAATATAGAAGGATGATTAAAATAATTTGAATTTTAAAAAACAAATCAAATTTTCAACGTTTACGAATTTGTAAAACTAATAATACGAGTCTAGTTTAAATACGTAAAAAGCGGGATTCGTATTAGGACTTTTATTATTTTTCAAATTAACATACGCCAGAATATAAATTTTGAAACACATATACACACACACACGTCCACACATATCTTACACATAGTTTACAAACTGGTCTAGCAAGACATTCCTTGTAATTACATACCCCCAATTTTCATTCCGCATATATATTCATTTGTATATGTGAGATTATACTGCAAACAAACATAGTTTGGTCCAAGTGTATATGTAACATTTATATTTGTATACCCTACATCGAAACTCATTTAATTCAATTCTATTTTGTTATTATTGTTTTAGATTTAAGAATGAATTTGGCTCCGGTTATATTAGAAATCCATTTACTGTATTAACTTTCCATCAATCATGATGACATCATAACGTCCTTTTAAATATCATCTATATCCGATTTATATAAATCCAAATTATTGCTCAATATATTGATATTTCTGACGAGCTACACCTATTGGACCGTGCCATCCACGCTGATTAAACAAAATCCAACCCATTTATTCAATTTTACTTTTATTACATCTTATTAGTCTAACATATCTTTTTGGCAGTTATCTATATTAATGCAATAATTCCACATAAAAAGTTAGATTTTCATTCAAAGTATCACTAATACGGAGTATATAAGAGAAAACCACAATTCTTCTAATTGAAAAAATAACACTAATATTTTCTGGCCATGCCACAAAGGCCGGATTTAAGCCCGCTTATCATTGCCCTTCTCGGCCTGGTCTCCGGCGTAGCTCTCATCTCAATGCTATATTGTATCGCAAAAAACTTGTTTCACCAAAGTCTTCCACTTAGGCCAATAAACCAACCTCAAACAACCCAATTTAACCAAGACGAGTCACTTCAAAACAGTACAAACACAAGCAACTTGGAAGATCAACTAATTACGGTATATAAATACGCAAACGAAAAGAAAGAAGGCATTTGTGCGGTGTGTTTGAGCGAGTTTGTAGAAGGAGAGGATGTTCGTGTATTGTCTGATTGCTCACACGAGTATCATGTGTCGTGTATAGATATGTGGCTTCAATTGCATTCTAACTGTCCGTTGTGTCGTGCCACAACTCCTTCGCCTCGAGGCCGACAACAACATTCCATCATTTCGATAGAGAGATTTGACAGGGGCCTGCCACCACAGCTGATGCAATTGCCATTTGTCGCCGTTTAAAGAAAATCTTTGTTTTCTCGTGTAATATAGTATGAATATATAGGCCTTGAATTTTGATGCTTACTTTGAGTGTTAAATATTTCTTCTTAGTAAAAACCGGCTGAAAGTATGAATATATAGGCCTTGAATTTTGATGCTTACTTTGAGTGTTAAATATTTCTTCTTAGTAAAAACCGCTGAAAGTTGCCTCACGAATAGATGTAAAGATTTTACTCCGGAAGCAAATGAGTAGAAAACTTTTCTATTCACATTTTAGCGATACAACTTTTTTAAAATTGCCAATCGACTTACGAGTTTTTATATTCATGTCTTAATTTGAGTAGGAGATGGCTACAATCTTTACACGATTACACCGTATAGTATTTAGTCTCGGACGTACATACTCGATGAAACTAGTGATGCATCCGTTCTTGCTCTAAAACAAAAAGAAGATACATAGTGAACCAGTGATAAATGATACACAAAACCAACACAACTTATTAAGAAATGATGCATATATATACAAAGTGTTAATGATTGTTGTTAGTTAAAACTTGTTTCTGGTCCTTTCTGTTATTTTGGTTAAAAAATACATCACATGAAAACCAGATCAGCACAATGTTCACCAGACAGATAAATTAAATACCTCACCAATAAGGTATTGCTAGCTAGCGAGCAGACGTTTTGAGACGTGTGAACTACTCCTATTATGTTTATGCAAATTTGACATTTTGTTATTTTTACTTGGATCATGTGAATTGAACAAATGCAAGAAAATGAAGAATTGACTTGCCATTTTTTTCCTTAATTTCTCCACATATATAAGAAAGTTCTAAATATATACCCCTGGTACTTTATCTTGCTCTAAATAGGTTCAAGAAATCTATTTGACAAGGTTTGCAAATTGTAATTTGTAGTGGTGTATACTTGGTCTTTTATTATGTATGCATGCTAAACTCATCATAAATTATGAAAATCAAGGTTATTAACCAATCTGTGTAGTAAATTAGTCTTTTTGAGAATATTTAATTACAATGTGATATTGACATAGGAAAATATTACGAAGAACATGTCGATTACTTTGGAAAAATTTCGAGACCAAATAGAGTATAAGGAATATTAGTAAGTTATAGATTAATTTGCATACTTATAAAAAAGATTGATAGTTTAGTACACGTAATCAGAAAACACGTAAATTTTGATACAGATTATGTAAATATAATAAAATTGCTATTTGTGTATGGTCACCCCTCAAGACAAGACAATGGCAGTTATAAATAGAGGGAACAAAAGAGAAGAAACAGCAACGGCTCATGTATTGATACTGGTTTCATGGTTTCTGTTTTCACCATTAATTCTTAACAAATCTATATAAAAATATATTCGCATCACATCTTTTTCTATATACGTATACATTATATCCAATTAACCAGCTCAAGAATCACGAGTTTTCGGTCATGCAATGTACATTTACGTTTTGGTTGATCTGCAATCATGTCCAAATCTTAGATAGGTATTTACCATCTCGTTTTTTTCCATATTCAATCTCAATCGTGTTTGTGAAAAAACTAGGAAATTCTTATTTCTTTAGAACCTGTAATTTGTCGTTTTTTGGTTAGGTTCTAACGACCGAGTGATCGGTACGTAATGTAGTTATATCACTACTATGATTTGGTCACTTATATGATCTGGTTAAAGGGATAACGGATGTGCTTTTGGAATTGATGGTTTTCTGTTACGATTCTATAACATTACATCATGCGAAAATTGTTTTAAAAGTTGTCGATTCTATAATGCTCTACGAAATGCTCCATTTTTATTCTATGAGGCATGCGAGGTTGTAGAATTTAAGAAAATAGTTGATTACTTAATATTTTAGTTTTTCAAAAGAAATACTAGAGTTCTGAAGTTGCTCAACCAATTGCACAGCTGGTAATTTAAAAAAGGTGTAGCAAATAAAGTTTAATCTCGGGAGCCATCCATATAAATACACTTGGATTTAAAAGAAGAATAAGATCGTATAGACAAAACATAGTTTTGAAAATTCCTCGCGTGTTTCACCGCCTAGTTTCGTCACTACTGACAAAAATGCCACAATCAGACAAGTCGCAGTGTTTTGTCTATTTTTCATGATCAAATATCCTCTGCTAATATGGTAGATAACCTTGCAGATATAATGTGGTCATTTATAAATAGAAACTAGCATAGCAGCGTATACATATTTACAAGCATGATCTGATTATTGTGCGAAATTCAAGTGGATTGTTAACTACACAGATTGACTCTGTCATTGGTTGATGATCTAGAAAATGTGTGTAAACATACGTTGCGTTCTATTTGCGCATCAATTAACATTCTAATTGAATGAGCACCTGTTTCAGGTAATTTTAAAGCCTAACAAGTAGTACTGTATTTGTTACACAAGTGGATTGAGAAATCTCATATGAAGTGCTTAAATAGTGGTTGAGAAAATGGGTAAGAAGGCAGAGCGAAGAGCAATGGGGGTATCGATAGAGCGGAACCACCCAGGATGTATGTGGGGAATTGTTCACGCTCTTCAGCACCAACCTTGGCATCATGTTAGAAAGAGAATGTTACCTCATCGACGCCGTAATGGTAATGGGAAATACTCTCACTTCATTATTATAACCTTGTTTGGTTGCAGCTTTTAAGTTCGTTTTAATGATTTCTTTGTTTTACTTGAAAGCCGGAGTGTACCAGCTTGAACATTTGAGTATTTCTGGTTTTTTGTCATAAAAAAGCTAGAAGTTGTAAGCTGGAAGAACACGGTTTTTTTTTTGACCAAAAAGAGGCCATCTTATTTATTAAAAAGCTAGTACCAAATAAGCCCAAAATCTTGCTTGCCTTATGTGTTCTCATCAATTTGTTAGTATGAAATTAACGGTTTTGAATCGGCTATGAGGGGGCATAGATATTTGGTTAGGACTATGGCCTTGTTTGGTTGCAGATTTTTACCTAAGCTTTTTGCTGTTTTGCTTTTTTGTTGTATTGCATTTGGTTTATCAGCGTAAAAGCATTGGGTTTCGGGTTGGATATAGCTATAAGTTTTCAGCTGGATGAATTGAGTTTTCTTCTGAACCTGAGAAAAGACGACTTTATTTGCTTAAAAGCTGCAATAAAATAAGCATATGTTCCCTTAGACTAGTCACTTGTATCATCTGTTTGTCTTCGTATAATAACTTTGGATTGCTCTCTAATTGCTATTTCAGCCATAAATAAGGAACTAAAGTTCCAAACTTTACCGTATAACAATTGATGTCCAATACAGACTTTCTGCTAGATATCTGCATCCATGCTTTGTTTTAACAGTTAAATCTACATCAAGCTGTTCCCACTTAAATATATCTCTTGTAATTGATGACTTCTATCACCGTGTTGCAGGGTCTGAAAATCCAGAAAATGATATAAATGCTACAGGTGAAACGCAAGAGGAGAGCAACACTAGGATGGAAATCCCCCTGGTACGCTGTCATGATTCTTTAGGATTTTTTTTTTAGTGAACATGCCCGTTTTATTAATGATAGTAAAGTCTTAAACATGGAACAACAACCTCCATGTTGGCTTCTGATGTTAAAGAAATCAGAAATAAAGTTGTATCACATAATAATGAAAGACCTAATGCTGCAAAATCAGGAACATGATTCTTTAGGATATGAATGATTAACTTTGCTAAAGAACTTGATCCGAAACACAAACTATATGACTGTTTGGTTGCTGCTAGAAGCTGGATATTTTGAGCTTTTGAGGGAAAAGTTGGGTTTATTCATCTAAAATCTTCTATCATTTTCAAGAAGCAAGAATGAAATTTCAATATTTTAGCTATATAGTTTTTTCATATTTTTTTCATTTGTTACATTGGTAGTTTGTGAATTTGAATCTATTTTTTTCAGATTGAAGAACAAATAAGCCGTTCGCAAAGCACAAAAGGATCAGTTAAGTCTCGAATAAAAGCTTTTATTACTGAAGAAATGTCGAAGAGGAAGGGTAGGCACAGGAGAAGTAGGTCATACCCAGCTCGTATGCAACTCATACGTACAGATTCGATCCATCGTTTAGAACACAAAAGTTTTCATCATTTCAGCAGAATTCCTATTAATGCTACACATGAGGAAAAAAGCTACCCGTCTTCAAATTCTTTCAAGAAGAAAAGGACTATATCTAAAGGAAATTCGAACTTCGAGAAGTTTATAGAAAAGGAATATCGTAAATCAATGTCTTTTCCTGCGGGCCGCGTAGCGAGTAAAAGGCGACGGAAATTCGGATCTATGGAAGTTAAAACCGAATTTTTATTGCAAGATGTAAACAAGCCCGATACTTTGGATAAAAGTTCCATCGACGTGATAAAAAAAGATGGGGAAGGAAAAACAAAGCGTTTTAAGAGTCTCAAAGAGAGGATAAAGCACGCAATGAGGGAGAGCAAAAAAGAAAGGCATAGGATAACAATGGATGCTGTTCTTCATAAAGTGCCTTACGGACGGAAGTTCTCCAACGACGAGAGGAGAGGGATAGCGGATTTCCGGAAAGAGAAAGGGAAAGGGAAATGCCGTAGTTTGAAGCCTCCTCAAAGCTCGTGTTTTGATGATTCGTTAGATAGATATAGACAATTGTACTTCTCCTGTTTTAACACGGAAGCTGAGCATCATATAGAAGAGAGACTAAAGTTGAGAAAAGACGAAGAAACACATTCGTCGAGTGAGAAAACCATGGGAAGGCTTTTTTCACTACCGGATCTTAGATTATACTATTTGCTCAAAAACGAGGATTTTTCGGGTTTGAAAGCAGCAAATGAGAGCGATACCATGAAAGAACTAGGTAAAAGTGGTAGTGTACTTGATGAAATGGAACCAGAAGACCTTTTTGTATCACCAGAAAATAAGATTTTATTTGGGGAACTTGTGAAATGTGGACATAAAAATAGATCGGCTACTCTTAGTGACTCGAATATTGTCTTGGAAAACGAGCTAGGGTCCACATCGTTTGTCGATTTCAAAGTGGAAAGCCTAGAGGGGTTGGGTCTTGATGATCTGGAGGAGTTAACAAGAACAGATGAATATATTGATCAAAGTGAAAGTAGTCCGCTTTCTTTGCTTGATTCTGCTAGTGAAAAAATGGCCACTTCAAATACTAGTATTTTTCCTGAAGGTACATCTTTTCTAGCCGTTTTTAAATTTGCATATTTCTCACGTATTTTTACTCAACACGAGGATATATAGTCCTTGTTTGGTTGCAGCTTGTAAGCATACAAGTTGGAGTTTCTGAGGTTTGGAGAAAACTTGGCACATCATGCGTAAAACCTAAAAGGTTTTTTTAAACCAACAAACTAAAAGGCTAAGTTTTGAGCTACTCAATCAGATATGGTCCAGCTCTTAAGCCAAAAAAAGTTGAGTTCATAAGCTGCAACCAAACAAGGACATAACTTAACAAAAGTATAGAATTTTCTCTTGTATATCATTAGTTGACAGGTCACAGGATGAAACTTGTTCAACTGATAATTGTTTCTAATTTCACAAGCGATGATAACAAAATCAGCCAATCACTATACTAAAGAAAAGAAAAGAAAAGAAAATGTCATTCTTTACAGGGGACTTACAAATCTGACATTTGAAATGACACATTGGGTTGTTTGGCTGTAGCTTTTAAGCAAATCAGCAGGATATTTTATTAGTCAACCATATACAGTTGCTTTTAGAGGCCATTATAGAGACTGTCTCAATATGTTAATTGTTTGATTTCAGTCAGTGTTTATGTATCGCATCAAAGTAAAATGGTCCTCCTCAACCGCATATGTACAAAATTACACCTAACATATATTAACAGTCTAGAAAAGTAACCAACGGAATTTATATGCCCACAAATTCATGTTCATCATACAATAATGATATACTTAGCGATTACGAATCAAATGCAGTGGTTAATGACAAATATTTGCTATGATTTGGTTACGCAGAGGCTGATTTGGGATTGACACACATATCTATTGGCAAAGAGAGCTCGGCGCGACCTCTTCCAAACCAAAAATATGAGACATGCACAATCGAAAAATTCACTACGGAATTGTTGCATGTTCCAGTTGATTCTAAGGACGTTCTCAAGTACAATTTCGTAAAATACGTGCTAGAGTTATCGGGCTTTAGCGAGAATGAGTCTTTAGGGGCATGGCATTCACCTCAACAACCATTAGACCCTCTAATGTTTGAGGAATTTTATGAAGAGGACCAACCCGATAAAAATCGCGACAAGCTTCTATTATTTGACCTTGTTAACGAAGTTTTATTGGAAATTTACGAGAGATCATTGGATTACTGTCCTATTAGGCTATGTTCAATTTCGTATACTAGGCCAGTTCCTACGGGAGGCCACGTACTCGAAGAGGTTTGGGATAAGATTAAGTTGCACTTGGAATATAAAACTGAGGTTGATCAGTTGTTAGACGAGGCTATATCTCGTGATTTAAATAAGCGTAGCGGGTGGATGAACCTTCACTTTGAGGCCGAGTGTGTCGGGTTAGAACTCGAGGACATGATTTTTGATGATTTGTTAGAAGAACTTGTGTCGACGGAGATTTTTTTTTTCCGGGAAGGGATGTGTGTTAGCATAACTAGTAACTCCTGTTTCCCAGTGTAACAGTTACCTTTTATCTTTTCCAGTTAGATTAGTGGAAGAAAAACACATGGGGATACTGTTGTTTACTAGCTTTCTACTGATCCATTGTGCAAATTGCAAAATGGAAGAGTATATCTGTACATGTAACACAGGAAACACAAGAGTTAGGCCCTCTTTTTTTGTTAACCTAGTGTCAGCTTGTTTACAAGTAAATTTTGTCACAGGTCACATGCTATGTATGTATCTATTTAGCATAAACAGTAATATAGTAAGGGGCTCAGTTTTGCTACATAACAGCTCTGAAGTTAAACACGTTATTTTCGACTGGTAAAATTGTCAATGGTTTACATTGCTAGTTATGCCGCAAGAAATTGATCGTGATATATCTGTCGATGAATCCGTCTGTGGAACTGTGGAAACAATGTCGTAGTTGACATGATATGTATCGTGGTTACTGGCTACTATGATTGGTCTTTTGCTTATCAACAATTTGCCTATTGAAAATGTCTCATCATGTTTTACATGTTATGTTAGTATAACAGAAGAGAAACGTTGAGAAAAACACGAGTCATGTTTAAATTATACAATATTGTTATTTGAAAATAAATAAACTTGAACCTCGCCTTTTCCATATGCAAGTAAGGATTTACAGGTTTTTAGGAATAGAGGGTTACTATTGAGATAGAAAGAGATGATAAATCAGCGTCGGTGTGTCCAAGTTAAACAAGTAGTCAATGAGATTAGAGTAAGCTAAAATGCTTAAGTGGTTGAAAATCTAGTATAACGCTCACCACGAGGTTCGAAACTTCACATCCTCGATGAGGTTAGGTACATTCAAGATGAGGGCTATTGATTGATTATCAAAAAAATTTATCAATGATGTTGTATAATTGGCCTTGTACGAAAAGCACCCATACGAATTAAAGGGAGAACTTATTTCTGGACCCTATTACGATATATGCCACTGATTCTCAAATTTCTGTCTTTATTCATTTTCAATGAAATAAGTGAATGGGTCATTCAAAACACAAGTCGAAAAAGGAAAGGAAAGGAAAGTAAAGTATCAGAAAATGCTCCACTATAAGTCAGCACATGTGCTGTACGTGTAGGGTTACACGACGAGTGAAATTCTATTTTCTATAAAGTTTTGTTGATGGGAATTTTATGTCCGATCAATTTATGTTCAACTAAAAAGTTGATTATGCTATCTTTATATATACAGATAGTGAGAAAGTGCACAATTTTAGCTTAAGCTTTAAAAATGTTACTTAAGTATTACTGAAAATTAGACTAGAGAGACTATATATATCCAACCAAGCTACATGATAGTAGTACAACATTACAACTGTGCTAGCTTTCAAGTTACAACCAAATGATATTAGATTAGAATTTAGATAATCCTATTAGTTATGAAGACCCCTAATTAAATGTCCCCGAGGCCAAATGTAGTTCTAAAAATCAAATGAAAAACACTAAATATATGTTACTTTAGTTTTGAGAAATGAGCAACATACATGAGAGAATAAAAAAAAGATCGAGTATGGGTAAGATCTAATATGAGTGTTTTTCGAAAAAATCCGATCCGAAAACAAAAAGAAAAACTGATCCGACAATCCGAAATGGATGGTGTGGATCAGGGGCGGATTCATAAATTTTAATTTGGGAGGGCACAATTTTTTTTGTGTGCAAAAGTTGAGATAGAGCAATGGCATTTAATTGTAGACTTGTAGTTATAACAACATAATTATATAAGACTAGATAAAGTGTGTTGATAAATAAAAAATAATCAAAATATCTCTTATTCCCATTCAAAAATCGTTTGAGAAGAAGAAAACAAGTTGACGTCCACAACTCTACTACAGTCATACACAAGCCAGCTAAGTTGCGATAAAATAAAACTAATGAATTTATTAGGAGTATAGTTTTAAAATCTCATACTCAATGGAACTTAAAGCTCATTTTCGATAAAAAACAATATCTTATTATGCGATTTTAGAAGAATACAATAGAATAGAAAGTCCCTAATTTTAATTACTTATAAATTGAGACAAATAGCAATGATAGACTCATAGAGATAGAAAACAGTACACAAAGTTTACATAGAGAATAATAAGAAATTGACTTGCTATGTGGGGTTTATGTTACACGGAGAAACATATCTATCAAATGGATTTAAAAATTGAATAAATTAGTTAATTATGCATGACACTTTTGTATATTTTAAAACCCATTATGGACATAATAGTAATTTCGCATGGCAGAATTTGAGGGGCATTGGACCTCGATGTCTGGGTGTGTATCCGCCACTGGTATGAATCGGATCAAAAAAATTTCCACCGCTTAGTCCCAGATGGCTAATCTTTCTTTAAACAAAAGATTGTGAATTGATCCTTAATTATTTCCACATAACCAACTTTTTTTATACATATGTTAATAAAACTATCTTTTAAAAATAATTCAGTTTATTCGGGTGGGTGGGTGATTCATCATGGCATCTTATCAAAAAATCCCTATCCATTAAAATTATTAAGATATTTTTTAGGATTTATGCAGAATTTGACAACTGTTCAATAGAATTCTATCTAGATACTTCCGTGATCCTAAATATTTAATAAATTATTATTTGTAGCTATAATATTCACATTCTATGGTGGTAATGTTCCCATAGAAAGTCACAAATCCGGTCATTGTTACAATAGAAGGCATCCTAATTTTTAAAACCTTTTAAGCTGATCGATTTTGTCATTTTAATATGTCGTTTAGTTAGTGGTTTCTTCTATTACAACCACGACATAAATTTAAATGAACGAAATGTATCATCTCATAAATATTTATGAAATATGTATATTCTATATCACATTCCGAAATTAATGTAAATGAGTTTACATATAGCTGAGGTTTAAGTTTATCATAATTTATTACATGGTAGCATAATTAGCATCCATTCAAACAAGTAATAACAAAAACAAAAAATGATTCTTTTGATAAGTAGTCCCATACCCGTACACTAAATCATGAGATCTTAAATTTTGGTCTTTTACAATTCCATCTAAGCATGAGAATAAAATAAAATTATGCATAAAATTATTTGTTGTTAAAAGTTTAGGCACTTGACTTTAAAGTTAACAATTGTGCTACTCGCGTACCAAAATTTTTATGATTGAGGTACCGCCGTCGACTTGATTGAATTAGATGAAAGTTAGTTTAAATTTTAGTCTTGGTCCTATATATACTTGTATTAAATTCGGTTTTTAAATTTGATAACCTTGGTCCTATGAGTATGTTACACTTATTTGTAAAATTGTAACTAGACGTATCAAATAGAATTGAGCCTAAACCATGAGTATCTTTATTTTTATATTTAGGATAAAAGCGTCACTCCATTATTGGGGAAGCTATACGAATGAATCACAGCCATTGAAAATGGGCAGGTAACGTGGATTAGCACAAATTCAGATCATGACACGTGTTCGGTTGTGACCTCTTTTTATCTCCTTTTTTTCCGCTATAAATTAAGGGCATTAAGTCTCTTTTAATTACTCATTCAAAACCCTATCTTCTTATTTTTGATTTTATCTCTCTAAAAAAAAAAATCTGAAAAAAATGTCTTGCTGTGGTGGAAACTGTGGGTGTGGCTCTGGCTGCAAGTGCGGCAATGGCTGTGGGGGGTATGAAAATTTGTTTTTATTTTATTTTATTAAATAAGTCCATTACTATATTGATCTGATTTTTATTTTTCTTAGTAATATTATGGCAACATATAAAAAAAACATAGAAATATAAATGATTGGTGTAACTTGTAAGTACGCATGCATGTTAAAAGGTGATTCATTTTTGTAAGAAAATAGTAAGTACAAGTATTTTGATCTCTTTAAAAATGTTGGGTTAAGATTTTGTCATGCAAATGAATCTGCATGAGATGATGATGTTTTTCTTGTTAGTACAAGTTGCTGAAATGATTTCATTCTGGTCCTTATAGTTTCAATTTGTTAGAGTAATTATCCCATACCGTCTAGATAATAATCGAGCCTGTGGTTTATAAAGATATATCCATCCTCACCATTACGAGACCTTTTAATAGATATGTATTTATAAACCACAAACTCGATTATTATCTGGACGACGTTTGATAATTAACCTAAGCAACTTTAGTGTTTTGAAGGAGTGAAAATTAAATGCTTTGAATTCTAATCCTAACCTGTTTGATGGCGAGCCTGATTTTCTTCCCAAGCTCGGCTTATATATTACTCGCGTCGGCTCCGATCTTCCGAGGTCGCTGACGTAGGCGATATCTGCTTCGTCGTCGTGGCGCTCTCTAAGCCTGCACAAGAAACGAACAGGGGCCCGGGGTTGGTACCAGGTTTTCCCTCTCCGACGATCAAGTCAGTGTCGGTATAGATTGAATGTAAGAATGTATTTAAGGGTGAGGGATTGGGCCAGTTACGAGTTATGGCGTCAGGTGTCACGGTTGATATTCAGGTGGTCCGGGTTGTTTTAGCTTTATCTCTCCTCTCTGTATTTGTCTGTCCCCCTCTAATTGGTATTAGTGGGGGTATATATAGTCTGATCAAAGGCGTATTAGCCCTTGGATCATTGCACTGTCTGATAAAGATCCAACGGCTCCAGGTCATTTATGACTCTGACAATGGCACTGTTCATCATCCGGGGCCCACAGGGCTGGCCTGTGATTGGGCCACGTCGATGAAACACATAAAGGGTCCCCCAAGGGAGCAGCAGCATTAATTGGGGAAGAGTGCTCAGCAAGTTTCTCTGGGTCGGCCTAGGAACGGTCCGGCTCCCTAAGATCCGGGGCGATACGTCACCCATGCTTGAGAGGCCCGGATCGCCTGTTGTGGAGTTGATATCGGTCCGGACGAGGGGGTGCCGACATCCCCTCGCCAACAGCTCCCTGTCCGGAGTCGTCGTTAAGGGCGAGGTCTTCAGGGATCTATAGTCGTTACGGGGGCTCCGGTCATAGCGTTCTTGTGCTTGACGCTGTGGGCACGCCTCGACGTAGTCCGGCGCGTGTCCTCGTGTGCTAGAATTTTTGACACGTGGAGCACGCCCATCATGCATTTATGGGGCGCCGCCTCTGTCTCTTCGATTCCATCAATGCCATCAATGCTAAAACGGCTGGTGAGTGACACTTGGCAGTTGACCTCTGTTTGCTGTACACGTGTACTGCGTCGATTGAGTGGTAGCATTTATTTGTGGGAGTTCGTGTAATGAACCGCCGCTGTCTTTTCACCTTCTGGTAAATGTCTTTTCATCTTCTGGTGAGGGCCTATAAATACCCTCAGTGAAATCTCAATTTCACTTTCTCACTCTCTCACTAAAATTTTTACACAGCAGCCCGTTCTCTCTCTTCCCTCACACTTCATACTCAGCAAATTTCATCAAACAAACAACCGACATGGTAATCAAACACGGAGCTGGCAAGGGTCCGATGGTTGCCCCAAAGCCCCGACGCCTAGATGTAATGGCGAACGCCTTGCCCTTCCGGGCAATGACTCTAGACTCGAGCCTGACAGTGGCTTCAAACGATAGCAGCATAATGGTGAGGCTGCATGGGCCCGACCTTGATGAATTTCGACAGCTCTGTGGGATCAGTGACGATTTCAGGCTTCGGAAATGCCAAAACGTCGATGAGGTGAACGGGATCGTGGCTGATCCCAAAAACATGGTGACCCTCTCTCTCTCCACGCTCATGTACGGGGGCACCGACCTCCCCATCCCGGAGCTTCTGGCGGAGTTGTGCGCTTGGACGCAGACCCTCCCATGCCAGTGGCCGCTGCAGGCACACCGCATCTGTGCCGGGATGGAGGCCCTGAACGTGGTGTTGGAGCCGATCCTTCCGGAGCCGTTGGGTCTGAAGGAGCTTCTGGCATGTTATGAGTTCTTGCAGACTGAGCCAACTTCTCAGTCGAAGAGCAGGCAACCCTACCTACGATGCCGGTCCCATAATCAGTTAATCACGGGTAACTCCGATTCGAATCGGGGTTACACGCAAGACGTGATAGTGGTGGAAGGACACTGGCTCCACCGCGACGACCTGGTTCTCCCACCCAGGCCGGGAAGGGTCCTTAGTACCAAGGAGAACAAGTTTACTGTGGCGTCGAAGATTGGGGGCCTAGGCGAGCCCAATGTCGGGTCGTTGGAGGTGGCCCTCAATTGGTGGGGCCCCGATGGGACCGACGCGGGAGCGCGCGATGCCGAGCGCCTCCTGATATGCGGTTCCCCTACGACTTGTAAGGGGAACGGGTTCATCTGGCCACACAGGACCTTCTGTCCTGTGGGGTACTCCAGGGAGAGGTGGGAGAAAGAGAAGGGTCTTGAGTCGACCCTCCCTCCCAAGGTAGAGGAAGCTGATGCTGCGGCGGTGCCTGTGGCGAAGAAGGCGTCCAAGCCGAAGCTGAAATCTGGCAGCAAGGCAAAGGCCGTGACGGTGGCCTCTTCCGCTCCTGCGGCGGCCGGGGTTTACTTTGAGACCCGGTCGGACGGCTCCGTCCTCAACTATAGGGTGGGACCGGATGGTACCCGCGCCTACATAGACCAGTATGGGAAGCCTCTGATAGAGGTCCCTCCTCTAAGGTCTCGCTTGGAAGACAGCCTTACTGAGAACGAGACCACTGGACCGGGCTTGGGCACCTCGCGGACCAGGGTATGTTCCCTTTTTCTGCTCTAATGACTTCAATTTTACACTTGGCTAAGTTTTTTCGAATTTTTCTAACTTCTTTCATATTTGGCCTTTGCAGGTGGTCCTTTCTGATGAAGAGGAGGTGGCGGAGGAGGCTGAGGAGGAGGTGGGGGTGGAAGAGATAGCTGCCGAGGAGGAGGTAGCTGTGGTTGGGCGCGAAGAAGAAGGAGAAGGGGCGGTCGAAAGGGTCGCTGAGACGGGGGAGCCCGAGGGGGAAGTGGTCGAGGTCGTGGCCGAGGAGAGGGATGTGGTGGTGACGGGGGAGAGGGGAGTGGCGATCCTGCCTCAGCCGGCTGGCCCGGACGATTTGGCAGCTCAGGCCAGACTCGATAGGCTGGCCCGCAAGGCGCTTCTGGGGAAGAGGAAGGTGGAGGGGATGAAGTCCCTCCAAGGGGAGAAGAGGGCCAAGGTCGGAGGGAGTAACCCGTCCGAGGTTGTGATCGTAGAGGAGCCTAGGGGGATGTCGGGTCCCGCTCCGGGCCCTACTCAAGGCTCAAGCTCCAGCTCTGCCTCTCCGATCCACCGGATGCCTGTGCAGACACCCGAGGAGGTGAAGGCGGCCACGGGAGTAAAGAGCATCATGGAGGCTCACCCGTCTGCCGGGTTGCTAGCTTTGGCTGCGCTCCAGCAGCAAAGCGTGGAAGCTGATCACCGAGGTCGCGACCTCGCCTCCTCCATGGCATCGGCCATGGCTATGATACCCCAGGTATGTGTAGAGTGTTTTGTATTTTTTCACATTCTTCCCACATATTTTTGCTAAGTGTTTGGCCTTTTCCCTTGTAGGCCTACTTAATGATGAACCAATACGTCTATCACCAAGGCCAGCTGGTGAGGTCATGGGCCGCGAAGGCAGAGGCTAATGCCAAGCTCGTGGAGGAGGCCGAAAAGAGGGTGGAGGAGGCCCAAAGAAGGTCTGAGGAGGCCCAACTCAGGGCGGAGAGAGCTGAGGGCCTCAACGCCACAGTTGAGGCTCGAAGAGTCGAAGCCGTGAAGGCCAGAGCGGAGGCTGAGGAGCGTGCCCAGGCCGCGCAGGCAGCCCTAAAAGAGGCTGAGGCTGGCATCAACGACAGGATAAAGGCGGCTGTCAAAAATGGCCAAGCCGAGCTGAGTGCCGCCTGGGCCCAAAAGACACAGAAGGACTTCAACTCCTTCTACGTCGAGGGGTGGTCTGAGGCGGCTGCCTTTATGAGGGCGGGACCGGATCACCCGGTATGGAACATAGAAAATATTATAGTTCCCGTCCCCTCAGCTCCCATTCCGGATGTGGTG
Source organism: Primula vulgaris (assembly GCA_963920805.1). Lineage (NCBI taxonomy): Eukaryota > Viridiplantae > Streptophyta > Magnoliopsida > Ericales > Primulaceae > Primula > Primula vulgaris. Next base: position 9,826,655 of record OY987212.1, read on the forward strand.
CCTTTGACTCCTCGAGCTCTCTCGGATGACGAGGACGGAGCTAGCCAGAACTAGGGTAGATTTAGGCTTTTGTTTTCAGTGTAGTTTCCTTTTTTGTACTTAGCATGTAATAGCTTTCCATTGAATGAAATGAAAAACAATTTTGGACTTGTGTTTTACTTCTATACTTCCGTTGTGATTTACACATCATTCATTGTATACATGCTCCCAAATGAGGGGGCCCTTATGCTTCGGCGTTGGGGCCCTCATTTTATACACATCACAAATCGAGTTGGCACGTGTAAGAACACTTGTAAAATGGAAACGGACTGAGAAATTCAAGTAAACAGAACCGGGGTGCCGTATAGGCTCGTGTTCTGAAACACGTAGGAAATTTAAATGAACTGACAAATTCAAGTAAATATGAACCGGGGTGCCGTATAGGCTCGTGTTCTGAAACACTTTAGGAAATTTAAATGAACTGAAAAATTCAAGTAAATATGAACCGGGGTGCCGTATAGGCTCGTGTTCTGAAACACTTAGGAAATTTAAATGAACTGAAAAATTCAAGTAAATATGAACCGGGGTGCCGTATAGGCTCGTGTTCTGAAACACTTGGAGAAAATTTAAATGAACTGACAAATTCAAGTAAATATGAACCGGGGTGCCGTATAGGCTCGTGTTCTGAAACACTTAGAAAATTTAAATGAACTGAAAAATTCAAGTAAATATGAACCGGGGTGCCGTATAGGCTCGTGTTCTGAAACACTTAGAAAATTTAAATGAACTGAAAAATTCAAGTAAATATGAACCGGGGTGCCGTATAGGCTCGTGTTCTGAAACACTTAGAAAAATTTAAAACAACAGTTTTCATTTATAAAGCCCACAGGCATAAATTTACATCATATTGTTATTTACATCAAAACGCAAAAGTCGAGCCCTATTGATAGTACTTCCTTAGGTTATTGACGTTCCAAGGTCGGTCTATCGGGACGTCGTTGGGGAGGCGACCCAACAGGTAGGCCCCGTTGCCTGCCGCACCGAGGATTCGATAGGGGCCTTCCCAGTTGGGGCCTAGCTTTCCGTCGGAATGTACCCTAGTGTTGTTGTTCACTTTCCGCAGCACTAGGTCCTCGTCTTGGAAACGTCTGGCGTTCACTCTTTTGTTATAGGAACGTCCCAGCTCGTTCTTGTATTCGGCGTTACGGATGGCCGCCACTTCCCTTCGTTCTTCAGCATATTCGAGTTCGAGGCCCATCATCTTTTCGTTCAGGCCGTTCTCCACCATGTCGGTTCTGAGCGAGGGGAGCCCGATTTCTAACAGGATGACAGCTTCCATCCCGTACGTTAGGCTATAGGGCGTTTGTTGGGTGCCCCGTCTCATTGTCGTGCGGTAGGCCCATAGGACGTGTTGCAATTCGTCGGCCCATCGTCCTTTGGATTCGTCTAACCTCTTTTTGATTCCGTCGAGAACGGTCTTATTCGACACTTCAGCCTGGCCGTTGCTTTGGGGGTACGAAGGGGTGGAATAATAGCTTCGGATGTGGTACTTCGCGTACATTGCCTTTAACTTTGCCCCGGTGAACTGGCCCCCGTTGTCAGCCACTATAGAGTAGGGGATTCCGAATCTCGTGATCACATCCCTCCAGAGGAACCTGATTACCTCGACCTCCGTTATCTTTGCTAATGCCACAGCTTCGACCCACTTTGAGAAGTAGTCGGTGACCATGAGGAGGAACTTTTTGCCTCCCGGGGCCCGAGGGAATGGACCGACGATGTCCATGCCCCATTGGGCAAAGGGCCAAGGCGAAGTCACGCTGCTCATCTTTTGGGCCGGGGCTCTAGGTATGGGGGCGTATCTCTGGCACTTCTCACATTTGAGCACGAAAGTTTTAGAATCTTTCTGCATGAGGGGCCACCAATATCCGTGAGTCAAGGCACGATTGGCAAGCGACCTGCCCCCGGTGTGGCTCCCACACGTGCCTTCGTGTATCTCCTCCATGACTTTTACCACCATATCAGGGTGGACACAGAGGAGATAGGGCCCGGAGAACGATCTTTTATAAAGTTTATCGTTGGGAGCTAGCCAGAACCCTAAGGCCTTTCTTTTTATTTTTTCAGCCTCCTTCTTATCTTCAGGAAGGTCGCCGGAGCGATGGTATTCGATTATGGGGTCCATCCAGCATAGCTCCGGCGGAAGGTCGGTCACCATGTTAACTCTTGCCCTAGCGTCGATGCTAGGGGAAGGGACGTACTCTATGGTGATGACTCGCTCCTTTTTATCACTCATAGCCGAGGCCAGGGTCGCTAGTGCATCGGCGTGGGTGTTCTCATTTCTGTTGACGTTGACGATCTCCTGATACTCGAAGCTCCGGAGTATTTCGGAGGCGATGGCCACGTACTTTGCCATCCTTTCGTCCTTTGTTTGGAATTCACCACTGATCTGGCCACTGACCAATTGGGAATCAGTGTGCACCAGTATCTTCTTGATGCCGAGGCTTCGGGCCATTTTCAGGCCAGCTATCACGGCTTCGTACTCCGCCTCGTTATTGGTGGCTCGGAAGCCAAGCTGGATTGACTTCTCGATTACATCACCCTGTGGGGACTGGAGCACCACCCCGAGGCCTGATCCCTTTTTATTGGCAGCTCCGTCGGCGTGCAAGGTCCATGTTCCTTGGGCACGTTCCTCGATGCCGGGGGACGTCGTCGTTCCGGTGAATTCTGCCACAAAGTCGGCCAGGGCCTGTCCCTTGACGGACGTTCGCGGCTCGTACCGGATGTCGTACGCGTTCAGGTGGCAAGCCCACTTCGTCATACGCCGAGACAGGTCTCCCTTCTGGAGTATTTCCCGAATGGGCTGATCCGTATACACCACGATACTGTGTGCCGAGAAGTAATGGGCCAGTTTTCGCGATGCCATAACGAGTGCCAGGACGAGCTTTTCTAGAGGCATATACCTAGCCTCGGCGTCGAGGAGGGTTTTGCTCACGTAATAGATTGGCCTTTGCTCCCTGCCGACCTCTTTGATGAGAACGGCGCTAACTGCTATCTCAGACACGGCTAGGTATAGGGCAAGGACGTCGCCGGTGTCCGGCTTGGCCAGAAGGGGTGCGCTTCCGAGGTAGTTCGCCAGCTCCTCGAACGCGTTCCGGCATTCGTCGTTCCATTCGAACTTCTTCTGAGCCTTCAGAGCCGTAAAGAATGGCTTGCATCGATCTCCGAACCGGGCTATAAACCGGTTGAGGGCAGCGGCCATTCCGGCTAGCTTTTGCACATCCTTCCTCTTTTCAGGGGTTCTCAAGTTCTTCAAGGCAGAGATTTGGGCCGGGTTCGCCTCTATACCGCGATGGGTCACCATGAACCCTAAGAACTTTCCGGCATCAACTCCGAATGCGCATTTAGAGGCGTTCAGCTTCAGATCATGCCTTCGTATCGTTTCGAACACCTCTCTCAGGTCGGCCAGATGGTCGTCCTCCTGGGCGCTTTTCACCACCATATCGTCGATATAGACCTCCATGCTCCGACCTATGCTCTTAGCGAATATCTTGGTGACCATTCTTTGATAGGTCGCCCCGGCATTCTTAAGCCCAAAAGGCATCACCTTGTAGCAGTAATTCCCCCTTGGGGTTATAAAGGCGGTTTTTTCTTGGTCAGCCTCCGACATGGGTATTTGGTGATAGCCGGAGCAGGCGTCCAGGAAGCTCATTCTGGCGGCTCCGGCGGTGGAGTCCACTATCTGATCGATTTTAGGCAGAGGGAAGGGATCCTTAGGACAGGCCCGGTTAAGGCTCGTGTAATCGATGCAGACACGCAGCTTGCCGTTCTTCTTAGGGACCACCACGGGGTTAGCGAGCCATCTAGGATAAAAGATTTCCCTAATGGCTCCAGCTAGCAGAAGCTTTTGCACTTCCTCGTTTATGGCATCGGCATGCTCCGGACTAACGCGGCGTCCCTTCTGCATCACAGGCTTCGCATCAGGGTTGACGTTTAACTTATGGCAGGCGAGGTCGGGACTGATACCCGGCATTTCGCATGGGGACCATGCGAAGTTATCGAGGTATTCGAGCAGCAGCTTAACGAGGCCTGAAACCTCGGACTCGCTCAGCCCCGCGCCCACCATAAAAAAGTGGTCTTCATCGTACCCCGGGATCTGGACCTTCAGCAGATCTCCTTCTACCTTTTCTTCGGCTTCCGGTCCCATCTTCTTGTTCAGTTCCCGCAGCAGCTTAGGATCCTCAGCTTCTATGTTCATAGCGCTTTGGGCCGGAACCGGTTTGTTGCCGGAGTATACGGCCATGGCACAGCTTCGTGAAACCTTCTGGTTTCCCGATACGGTCTCGACTCCATTCGCAGTGGGGTACTTAACCTTTTGATGTAGAGTGGAGGAGACGCCTTCTATCTCATGAAGCCACGCGCGACCCAGAATGATGTTGTAAACGGAGGGGACGTCCACCACCGTGAACTCCACGCTCATAACCTTGGTTCCTGTCTTAACAGGCAAGGTTATGTTCCCTCTGGGCTGTACAGCCTCAGAGTTGAATCCGTACAAAGGGGGGGCGTTGGTATCTAGCTGTCCCTCCGTCAGCCCCATCTTTTCGAAGAGGTCTCCAAAGAGGATGTTCACCGACGCCCCCTGATCGACGAGGATGCGTCCTACTGAACAATGGCCCACTTGGGCCGTGATGACAAGGGCGTCGTAGTGGGGCATGTCTACCCCCACTAGGTCGAAGTCGGTGAAGCTTAGATCCGGCTTGGTACCTTGTTTGCACCTCTTTCGGGGTTTCGAACTTTCGGCGAGACAGACGTGCTTTTTCATCGTGGCCTCACGGGCCTCGGTTCTCTCCGCCCCATTTGGCTTCGGCTTCTTTGGTCCAGAATGGATAACCTGGCAGGTCATCACCGGTGGGGGGAGGTCTGGTTGCCTTTCGTCGTCCCCTTCTCGGTCTCGATCAGGGTCCCTTCGCGTCTTGACATATTTCGCCATCAAGCCGTCCCGGACCCATCCTTCCAGCCTTGCCTTTAGACCATGACACTCATTGGTATAGTGGCCGCGGCCTCTGTGATAGTCACAAAATTTATCATTAGGCCCCCGGGCCGGTTCGTTCCTGAGCGGGGGAGGCCAGGAAAAGAATGGCTCGTTCTCGATCTCAAAGAGCAGGTCGGTCAGTGGTAGGCGGAATGTGGTGGAGTAGGCATTCCCTGGGTTCGAGGGACCAGCCCGGCGGGTATCCTCCCTTCTACGCTTAGGGGCCGGTTGCTGGCTCTCAACTGTTCGAGGTCTCCCCAACCTTTCTGCCATGGGGCGATCTCGCCGGATGCCCCTTGAAGCGGCTCCTCCCCGAGGCTGCTCGATGCTGGCGACCGAACGCGTCGCTCCAGCAGATCTCATGTCTTTCTCGATATCGACATGCTGTTTGATTAGTGACCGGAGCTGGGAAACTGAGCCAGGAGGGGTTGCTATCATTTCGTTACGGATCCTGCTTCCCACGATCATGTTCTGCCTGAAAGCAGCTATAGCTGTAGAATCGGGGCAGTCGGCACATTCAGCGTGCTTCTGCCAGAACCGATTGTCGTAACTCTCGAGGGTCTCTTTGGGTTGGGCCTTCACTTGGTACAGCTGCTCCGGTTGGGCAGCCCTTTCCTTCAAGTTGATGAAGCGGTGTGCAAAATCATAGGCCAGATCATCCCAACAGTGGATGGAGTTGGCAGGCAGAGACTGGAACCATTTACTTGCGAGCCTCCCCAGGCTGGCGGGGAAGCATTTGCACATAAGACGATCGAGGTGGGACCAGTGGTTCATCTGGTATCGATAGTGCCGGAGGTGGGCTTCCGGGTCAGAATCCGCGTTGAACACTTGAAGAACGGGGGCAGTGAAATTTCCGGGGGGCGCACTGTACTCTATCTCATCTGAGAACGGGGTACTGCGGGTGGAGGCAACGATTTTTAACGCTGCCTCGTCCGCGACTTCATCTCGGCCAGCGCGACGACCCCGCCTCCTTCTCCGGGGAGGCCTTTCAGTCCGAGCATGACTCGAAGCGGGCCGCGAATCGTGACTATCACCGGGTCGACTGATTCGCGAGTGTACGCTTCGGTCGTTTATACGGTGCGAACTTCCCTCATGGGACCGCCTCGACTCCTCTCCCCTAGCCGGCTCCTCAGGAACCTCTAGGGGGGGTCGTCTCGAGGGTCCCAGCCGCGACATCACGCTCTTGGTGGGGATGCGAACGGGCTCTGGCTGCTCTACGCCACGAGAGGCGGGTCCGGGCTCGGATGCCATCATAGAGGCTATCAACGCCTTTTGAGCCGCCAAGGCAACGAGCTCCTTCTCATGGATCTCTAGCATCATGCGAGTCAGCTCGTCGCGCGACCGGGGAGTCCCCTGGACCGCATTGAGTGGAGTAGGCTGCCCCTCAGGCGCAGTTCCCGGCGTGCCAAAAGAGAGGGTCCTCGGCATTCCAAATACTGGGGCATGCCGTGGGGGAGGACTCTCGTACTGTTCATTATCCGTCATCGTTCCTTGGAAACGGATTGTCGGAGCTAGCGCTTTGAAGTTCCCACAGACGGCGCCAATTGGCGAGCCTGATTTTCTTCCCAAGCTCGGCTTATATATTACTCGCGTCGGCTCCGATCTTCCGAGGTCGCTGACGTAGGCGATATCTGCTTCGTCGTCGTGGCGCTCTCTAAGCCTGCACAAGAAACGAACAGGGGCCCGGGGTTGGTACCAGGTTTTCCCTCTCCGACGATCAAGTCAGTGTCGGTATAGATTGAATGTAAGAATGTATTTAAGGGTGAGGGATTGGGCCAGTTACGAGTTATGGCGTCAGGTGTCACGGTTGATATTCAGGTGGTCCGGGTTGTTTTAGCTTTATCTCTCCTCTCTGTATTTGTCTGTCCCCCTCTAATTGGTATTAGTGGGGGTATATATAGTCTGATCAAAGGCGTATTAGCCCTTGGATCATTGCACTGTCTGATAAAGATCCAACGGCTCCAGGTCATTTATGACTCTGACAATGGCACTGTTCATCATCCGGGGCCCACAGGGCTGGCCTGTGATTGGGCCACGTCGATGAAACACATAAAGGGTCCCCCAAGGGAGCAGCAGCATTAATTGGGGAAGAGTGCTCAGCAAGTTTCTCTGGGTCGGCCTAGGAACGGTCCGGCTCCCTAAGATCCGGGGCGATACGTCACCCATGCTTGAGAGGCCCGGATCGCCTGTTGTGGAGTTGATATCGGTCCGGACGAGGGGGTGCCGACATCCCCTCGCCATTTGATTTGTGAAAATTAAATTCAATTGAAGGACTTTTAGTGTTTTGATTCTTTTAAAGGATTATAATAGTATAATATTAAAAGAACTGTTATTGGGATCGGAAATGATCCTGGGGATCTCTGTGGATGAAGAAGTCTTTTTTTCTCTTTATGGGAATTGATAGTAATAGATTATACAAACAGGTAATTAATTGGGATATAATTTATTTTGGCAAAGTTCTATATGGGGCCATTAATCTGATCAATAACTTTGGTGACTTTCACTGTTTGGATCGATACCATGTTATTGAGTCGTTGACCAAATAGTCAAATACTACTAGAACTTTTGGTGAAACCACGTCGATATGAATATTATTTGTTGGTCACATATGTTTGAGACAGTTTAGATAAATAGTTTTTTTTTTAAATGAGTTTAGATAAAGAGTCATAACACCAAATTGGAGTAAATTAATTTACAAATTCCTTCTTATATGAACAAATTTGCCAATTGTAGTGCTCTATCCCTCTTAAAACACACAAAATAAGAAAAGTTCAGAAATGTATTTCCACTTCATGAAAAAGTGCTGGCCACTGTTTTTATGGAGTTGGCCAGTGTATTTTTTTTTGAAAAGTATTGAACCAACCCTTTGGACTAGTATTTGAACTGCTCATTGGTATAAATAGTTTATGTACAATCTAATAATTTTTAGTTTTTCATTAATTAATTTCTATGTACACGTATTTTAACAGACGATCTATAATTTTACTACTATGTTTGTTGCCTCAACAGGCAGAAAAACATGGAATTCAACTCAATGTGAATAATGCTCTTTTTTCAGTTTAGAGTGTTAAAATATACTACTTTTTTTGTAAAGAATTTTGAAATTTGGTTGATATTGGGTTATTAATTAGGTGCAAGATGTACCCTGACATGAGCTATGCAGAGGAGACCACTACTACTGAGACCCTCATTCTTGGTGTTGCCCCCAAGAAGATGTATGCCTCCATCCTTTTTATTAATTTAAATAAATTAACTATGAATAAATTCAACTCGATTTTAATAAATAATATTTTGTATTATTCTGCTTTTTCATGAAAAAAAAGAGGGTGGATACTAGACTCTAAACATTGGGATTCTTCATTCTTGAAGCAATAAATTAGGACACTGTCACAAAAGATAGTGTGGCAGTATATTAAATAGCCTCAACCAAAGGGTAACATATTGTTTGCAAATTAAGTTGAACTGTATTTTCCCCTATGTCTACCAACTCACACTGTATGCTTTCTTGTAGTTTATGGATTATCAGGAAACATATGGTATTTAACCAAAGAAGAATACATAATCAGATTATTTTAAAAAAAATTGAAAGCAAAATAGGTTAAATAGAAATATAATATATAAAATCTGACAATCTGATCATGTATATGTATACATGTATGCAGGTACTTTGAGGGAGCTGAGATGAGTGTTGAAGGTGGAAATGGGTGCAAATGTGGTGATAACTGCAAGTGCGACCCTTGCAACTGCAAATGAGAGAATCGCTAATATAAGCCTCCCATCATACCCAAATTGCTTCATTATCTGTTAATAAAAACAAATGTAACAGTTGAAGCAATTTGTAACTGTGGGGGACTATTTCTAAATCATGTTAGTTTTTAAATTATCGTGTAATAATATAACCATGGATCATGGTTACATGGTCACTTGTGTTGTGCGTGTGTTAATGTTTATGTTGAATTTTAGTTCATGACTCTATGCTATGCCTTTTGGGCTTGTTTGGTCCGAGTCTCTTAATGAAAACTTGTTTTGAGTTATTGTTTTTATAAGTTTTGAGTTCTAACATATGTACCACGTTTGCATTTTAGCACTTGGTACAAGAATAGTGTGTGATGATCGGTTCTCTTTTGAGTTTTATTTTTCACTGTTATCGTTTTCAAGAATATATGGTAACTGATTATGTTGTCAAACTATTGCATTATCAACATAATTCAAACGATTGTTTATTGTTATCTCCACATTTTCTTTATAGGATTAATGATTTGCGAAGAATAAAAAAATTACGGATGACATACTAAACATTAAATTAGACTTCACACATTAAAATCACCATTTATCAATTGACATATATAGATACTGTACATTGGGAAACAAACAGAATTAAGAAGAAAACTAAGCAGATATTAACATCACCATTCATCAATTATTGAAAATGTTCATCGGTATTTAAAGAGAAGGACAGTAGGTAAGAACAATAACGAAATAGCAAGCTAAACTTTTCTTAATCAATCCCATATCATCACGACAGCTATAACTCCGACGCCCAAAACAACTGCGAGAAACTTGAAAAAAGGACCGTCAAAGTAACATTTGTTCTGTGGTTTGAACCCCTTTGCGATGAGGTGGTTAATAGCAACATAGATGAAAACCCCACAAGCGATTCCCATAGAAATCGCGTAAAACCAATCTGCCACTTGGCCTTGAGTTGTGGCATCAATGGCTATGCCAATTCCAACTCCGATCGGACTCGAAATAGCAAATGCAAAAGAGTAAATTGAAGTCATGAGAAATGGTCTCTTTGGTATCATCCTTAACAATGCAATTCCCATTGCAATTGCCGCAAATATCTTGTGTAAGGAGATCACCCATAGGTTTCTCCACGCTTCTCCCTTTGTTCCTAGAAAATGTTAATCGTGCAAATCTTAGTGTTATTAACTAGGTTGAGGCTAGACATACAGATATAGTAGTGCTTTATAAACTAAACCCCATACGTATTGTGATATTTTATTTATCCAATTATATTACGTTTAACTTGCTAAGTACTGCTTATTATAATCTGCATTTATAATTTTGCACATTTGTTTTTCATGACTTTAGTCTTATCTATCATATGGTAAGTGTGATTTGCAAAATGATTTTCAGAAATTGAAGAAAACATGCAAGTTTCTAAATATGAATGAATTTTTACTAGATACAAAACCAACAATAATATTATCTCTAGTTTAGGAGTTGAAAAAATTGGGCAAAGCGGCGTTAGATGCATGACACAGTTATAAACACAAGTAGATAGAGTCATACATTACAAAAATCTCAACAGTATGGAAAGGCTTTCGAATAAAAATGTTACGACATTAATTAAATTGCATATGCATTCATTATGTTTAATTACCTGAAACTCCAATGGCGATACCCTCAAAAATTGAGTGAAAGCACAAAGCTAAAATGAGTAGAATGGTGTCCCCCAATGAACTAGTCCTCACGAAGGCCGTGTTTAGTCGTCCCCCTTCATCGTTTGTTTCCCCCTCTGCATCTCTTGTGCCATCTTCTGTTTTATGTGCTGCTCAATAATTTTCTTTCTGATTAGTGTGCTGTCTTTAATTTTCTATCATGGTTTCCATCGAGTTACACAGTTTCATAATTATAAGCTTATTAATAAAGTACAACTCAATTTTAGAAAAGTTACGGTAAATATTCAAGGGAGCCTGTTGAAAAGTCCTGTAAGTTACTCAACGTGGAGGTTATTGATGAAAAGAGGACTGTATACAAAATAAACCAAATCTGTAGTGCAATAGATACAAAAAAAGAACATTAGTTGAGGATAGTAAATAAAAATTCATGACTCTTGATAGTATGTACTGCGTATAAAAGATCACTTACCCCTGGTTATAACAAAGTTCACAACACAATCACCCAACATGGTGAGAAGATACCCCGCCGATGCCAACATGAAAGAAAAAGGGTACGTTTTCGTAGTTAGTTCACCAAAAGTAGAATTCGAGTCACTCAAAAAATGCATCAGAGAAGTGCCCAAAAACACCCCACCAGCGAACTGAGTTCCCAACAAGAGGAAACTATCGTTCCATCGGAGAAAGTAGGGTGAAACTCCTCCTAGAAAGGTGCTCACGAAAAGGAGGATTAAGCAATAAATTTTGACCAAAACTAAGCCTTTTGAATGCAAATTCGAGGTGCTTTCGTGGTCGTGGTCGTCCGTGCTTTCCTCATGGTGCTCACCCCCGTGGCCGTTGATTGGGTAGAGTTGGAGGAGTACGACGGACATGACCAGAAATGTTGATATGCAAGTTCTACAGGTAGCCATTTAGTTGGTAGCTAGGTTTTTTCAATTTTTGTGGTGTTTTGGTAACATTCTTTCGAGTTTTAATATAGTAAAGTTTTATGACTCCTATTTTTGTAATGTGAATTGTCAACTATGTGATGCAATAATGGAAGAACAGATATGATTGTATCATTGTATGATAATCCGTCTAATGTAAAGTACGAATTTGACTTCTGCAATGCGATAGTACACAATCTATGTTAGTACTTAGTACACTGTTGACTTTTGGTGGTTCTATGATTTCAAAAAACAATTACAAAAAGCTTGAGTAACTCAAGTTTACGGAGCGACAAATTGTTATGCTGTTTAACTGCTGTAATTTTTCTGGTTGAGTAAGTTGAATAATTACGGGAGGGCGGTGTTAACAGCTTCTACTAACCACTTTCTGATAAAGGTAACAACTATGAGAAAACTATTCAAAAATTCGAGGATACGATTTATGTGTAGATGAACTAATACAGGTTTAGAAAAATTTGAGCACAACTTGAACTTAATCATCAAGTGTGAAAAAACTGCAATGAACGACACGGCCAATAAGACCAGGTGCCAACAACAATGCAATATAGTAACTTTGGTCCAAGACTCTCGGTTGAAACAATAGATAATCCTGTCCAAATTGGGTGGATAAGAGCTGCTAATGTAACTTTGAATAGCCTTACTTTTGCTCTTCAATACGGGTGATTTACCGTTTACGACATTTTTTTTCAAGGCTAAGTAGCTAATAAAAGGAAGTAGAAGAAGTTAATACTTAATACCAGTGTATTACAACACTCGGATTACAAGGCGTCAAATCTCGCTTTTACTTCAATCTAAAAAAAAAAAATTGTACAAGTAACCAAAGCTCGAAAGGCTCAAAGAACCGAGCTTTTCACACGTCAATGCTAAAAAAACGGGATTTAAAACGCAAAAAGCTCAAACATTAGTTAAGAAAAAGAAACTTAATATAACGTTACGAATTGGTACAAACACAAGCGAAATCCACTCCACCGTGACCGTATGAATCAACTATATATGTGAATGGTTACTACTCATAATATTCGTACTCCATTGGAAACCCGATGAAGAACATTTGTTTCTCTCTATTAACACACAACATCACCCTTTTTGGTCGTACTCCATTGAAAACCTGATCAAAAACTTTTCTTCCTTTTTATTAACACATCACCACCCTTTCTGTTCGTACTCCATTGAAAACCCAATCAGTAACCTTTATTTCTCTCTATTAACACACAACATCACCCTTTTTGGTCGTACTCCATTGAGAACCTGATCAAAAACTTTTCTTCCTTTCTATTAACACATCATCACCCTTTCTGTTCGTACTCCATTGAAAACCCGATCAGTAACCTTTATTTCTCTCTATTAGCACACAACATCACCCTTTATGTTCGTACTCCATTGAAAACCCGGTCAAGAGCCTTTATTTTTCTCTATTATCACACAACATCACCCTTTCTGGTCATGTTCCATTGAAAACCCACCAAGAAACCTCTATATATCTCACAATGCGTAACGTCTTTGTACTCTATTGAAATCTCATTAAGAACCCATATTTAAATATCTATCTTACAATACGTAACATCTTTATCTCTCTCTGAAATAAAGAGTGCAAAGATGGAGAATCATAATATACTTAGGAAACCTTTACTTTCTGGACCGGTTTGAAAAGGAAGTGATGGACAAGGACATACGGATGCTATGTAACATGATATTGTGCCGATTGAAGTTGTGTCCGCATTCAGGGTTGAATATGAGTCTGAAAGAACCCAAAATGCTATAACTAATGCCAGCGATATTTGCTGGTAAAACATTGATCCGGCTCATCAGGCCATAGTCGAGGCTTTGCTTGCAATTCAAGTAGCAGGTGGTGGTATATTGATTAACCCTCTCATTGAGTCATTGGTCAACCCTTCCCAAACTATGCCGACCATATTCTCGAGCAAGTCCAAAAACCCAACATACCATTCTTCGATCCTAATCAGCAACCAAAACCATGACCGACAGCCCCAAAATCATGACCAACACCCCCATAAACCATGATCAACAGCCTCAAAACCCTTTATTACAAGCTATGGTGTCCAATAATCACCAACCCCACCATATAATTCACAACCTACAAGCATAGGCGGACATAGTATACACTACAAAAAAAATTCCATATAACAACAATTTAGTTACAGTTTGTCTGATACTATGCGGCTTATTGCTGAAATATAGCAACAGTATAACAACAATTTCTGTTGCTAAGTGCTGATAATTGTTACTATACTGTTGCTGAATTTTCTGCAACAAGCCGTATAGTAAAAGACTAATTGTTGCTATCCGATTATTTTTTTGTAGTGATAGGGGCAAGTCGGGGCACGTGTGCCCTCTGAATTTTTACTTGAAAATTAGTATTATACCCCTACAATTTAATTATATTAATAAATATGTCATTGGATAAATGTACTGTATATTTTAAGTCTGATTTTTTCTTTAATTATTTTATTACATCATATACCCGAGAGAGATTAGGGTACATAAAAAACAAAGAGATAGAGTTTTGACAATTTGACCCATTCATCGTCTTTTCGTCTCCTGCTCATCCCGCCTATGTGTAAGATGATCAAACAAAAAAAATCCATGTCTAATTTGATTATTTGTTCATTTATTATTTATAGATAGTCTTTTTACAAGTAAACAACGATTTGTTTGAATTCAGTAAGGCTACTAATTCTGAGATTACAAAAAAACAAAAATTAAGACTAATTCTCATATAGTTTATATAATTTCAGTTTGAATAGATAACATGTTGAGCTATTTCGCTAAAAAGGCAAGATTTGATAAACCCTCTACAAGTTTTGCTAGTGAAATTCCGGTAGAAGAGCCGCCAATTATTCAAACCGAATACTCTCCAAAAACAAAAAACAAATAGTAATACTCTCCAAAAACCCCAACGACCGCACAATCTATGACTACTTGCCGAGCAATATCCTGAGATACAAGTTGATTCAGGAGAGACCTATCACCTTAAGATTTTTGATCTGGTTATAATTTCAAAACCAGGATATAAATCCATTGAACATTGAATTATCTCGGATTATATGACAAAAAACATTAATCTGATAAATAGAGAAGGAATTTGAAATATTATATTATATTTTTAATTAACAGCCTAGCAGGCTCACCATATTGTTTATAGCAGAAAAATAAAATGTCATCATGACATCCCAAGAAAACATGCTTCCATGCTATTAAACTTTTTTATTTATTGTTACATATTAAAAGCTCCACCAGCAAAACAAGTTGACAAACCCAAATCATCTGTGTTGTGAAAACTTTGGCATGCTATCAACTCCATGTCCTTTTTCCTTCCAATTACACTCCAATCTCCTTGAGTCTGTTATGCAAGATACAATTAGTGAAATACTAGTTATACGTAGAATATCTATATGACTATATACAACTTATATGTAAAGTAATAAAAGTGCTCACAGCTGATTTCTTAAATTGTTGTAAGAAACAAACTGTCATGAAGTTTCAACAAATTTAAATAATCGTAATAATACCAATTGTTTGTTTTTAGCGTAAAATAATTTGGGTTTCTTTTGCTTCAGTTTTATAGTATGGCTATCTCGTCTCTATGAAACCAACCCCTTAACTTAAGTATTAGAAAGAAGCTTCACATTAAGAGTGTAACGATATTATATTCATCAAAATTCGTAGGGCGATGTGCATATACTGAATTAGTACAAATATCGACAACATAGACAATTTTGCAATATCGAGTTTATTCAAGAAAAGGAGAAATTAGAAATCGTATGAAATGGCGGACAATTTAAAATTTAACTAATTAGTACTTAAATTCTCTCACACTTTATAATATATTTCTTGAGAGGAAATGGACCTGGTTGGGAAAGTTGAGCTCCGACTGAACATTTCTCTATGTGTTGGATACTGCTTGATTCTCTTGCATGGGTGTGGGTTGGGGTATATTTGAAGGCATCAGTAAATACGGCATCTGTCCATATTTGCTTGAACCCCCTTTCTTTTTTGCGGGTTTGGGAATTACCATTTCTTTGTTTGGTAGCTTGCTCCAGTTTCGATCACGACATTTCTAAAGTTTAAAAAATATCAATTGTTAATCTATCTTAGAGAACTAAAAGAAAAAAGGAAGATTACCGGAATGAACCTGGAGGTGGCTTGAAACTTGCATTCGAGTGAGACCAGGCTCGTTCATCAGCTCAAGAATCTCTTTTGGGTAGCAGTCTAACATTAAACATAAGCATTTTACATGAACGTTATGATACATATAACAATCTATTGTGTTTAGTGTCGTGGACCCATAGATAATTATAAATAGATAAGAGTTGTGTTTGCGTGGTGCATACGTATGCGACTTAATAATGTTAAATGTAAAAAACCACGTACTTGAATTGCCTAGCTGATGCATCGCTCTAACGAACTTTTGGTGAAGCTCATCTGTCCATGGAATACCAGATTTCCTTTTCCTGCTTAATTTTTCAGGTACATTGCTATTTGCTTCCACATTCTCAGAAGTGCTTTTCACCTTGGTCATCTTATACTTGACCAAATGTAGCGAAAGACCTTCTACCGCCTTGTAAGTGGTTTCTCGAAGGCCCATTTTCACAACCATAGCATTCCTATGATCGCTTAACAGTACTTTCTTTTGTATGCAGAAAAATGAAAAAAAAAAAACTTAAATAGAGAATGATAACAGTTTGCAAAACAATTGAGAAAATGACATTAATGTCAGTTTACCACACTACTTAATTTGGTGATTTGGATCCTCTTCATAGAAAAAGTACTTAACTAGCTACTTGGTGCCGACAATAACATTACTGCACTGGTATATACAAACCAAATTTGTGATTGATGCCTATTCCAACATACTCCTATTAAGTGTTTCAAGGCACTTCTTATATAAGGAGGGGGCTAGATGATAATTTCTATTTGATTGTTTAACTTTTTTTCTTTCTTTGTTTTGTTAATTTTGCTGTAGCGGATTTGATTGGTAGACTTCCTATGCAAATATTGCTGCACTTAGGGGATATTGTAGAAACGAGATAAGACTTATTTGTGGCATTCATTAGTGAGCATTCTATTCAATTTGTCATACACTTTTAATTATATTGATTTAGTTATCAAATGTTTAAAAGTTCGTAATCTCCCTTCAAAAAGGTTTCAAACAAATATTAAGCCAAGAGGAGGTCATTTCACAACTTAATTGTCTGATAGACTGATTCTAATTATTATCTTGATTTCTTTTTAGAGAGAAACCGATCTACATGATTTTCCCCCTTAACATATTCAATATATATCATTTGGCTACTCTTAAAAAAATATGCATTAAAACTAGTGGTGTCTTAACTTTAGATGTTTGCATAATAATAACAGAACTCTAGCTAGTAACAAAATACAAACATTCTATAGATCTATGAAGACATTATGTTCCAAATATATTGCGGAAAAAGAAGAACATTCTACGTACTAAAACAATGACTAGATCGATGATAGTAAACTAGTGGTAAACTGATATTTGTCTCCGTAAAAATCACATTTGCATTGCTTATTATTCAGAAGAAATTGGATAAATAACATCAATTATTTGACATAAGCTATCCAAAAAACATAATTGTGGATCTAAAATTTTGTTTACATTCACATTCATTGAATTCAATTAGACCCAACTCTCTCTGAGTTCAACTATTGAAAATATAATAATATTATGCGTTATTTAAGACAAGCATAACATTACCTTTTTGTCTAATTTGACACATACCCGACAAGTTTTTTTTTTAAAGAAACTCACACGGTAGTATCAGAATTGGTTATGAAACACGTAAATGCAAAACAATTTTACAAGTCTAAGTGCTACAATAAAGATTAAGAAACGGAGAAAAATAACACTTGATTAGTGATTACCTATGTATGCAAAATACGCTAGCATTCTAGCCATAAAAACTACTGAATGCTTACCATTGTCGACTAACAATATACGAGTATTATAGGTTTTAAAAACTACTTCTGGCGTGCTTGTATATGGGAAAAGAAGGACGGGATATTTCACATTTTTGTTTGGCTAACAATGCTATTTGTAACCAAAGAAAGCTACGCCATTCCCTATTTTTGAGACCCCTTTACTAATGTTATAATAATTTTTGTCCTTCGAGAACAAGACATAATAACCCTATAAGATGTTGATTTTTGAGACCCCTTTACTAATGTTATAATAATTTTTGTTATTGTTAGCTGAGTTTTTAATTTTAAGACTATGGTATTCCTTACAGGAAGATGTATTGATGCACCAAATCATTGGTAATCTAATCTGAAGAAAGAAAAAGAGAACCCAGAGTAGTAAATAATAAACGCGAAGAGCCAAAAGATAAATTATTTCATGTTGTAACTTAATCTAAGAGATTCTAATTATGAAAAATTATTTTCTTATATACCATAATTCGTTGGTTACAGAATTCATTCCCTCATTAGGGGTAGTAAGCAAAATCACTGCTTAACTCAAAATTCCTTCTTAGTCGTTGAATGTAGATATAGCTACCAGAGGAATCTTTTGCAACAACTCCACAGACAACCCGCAAAAAAAGAACTAAATTCGTCTTAGCATCTTATCTACTATAATCTGTTTGCAAGTTGCATTCTTATGGAAAAATTAATATCTTGATTAGGACAAAAGGCAATATATCATAATTAAGTACCTTAAACGAGATAATACTCTCTTTTAGTACGCATTATAGTAACGCAATATAATTAAAACGGAGTATATACAAATGACTATATAACCTAAGGAACACAAACTGACTCAAAGAACTGTTACGAAAAACAGTTGTAGTATAAGTGGAATATTGAATATAGAACAACCCTAGAATGTAAGATTGCACCGCAATATGCATAAAAATAATAGAGCTTTACAGTCAATTAAATGTTATATTAAGATCAAATAAAATAAAATAATTAAAACATTACCTTGTGACAACCTGACCAGGACATGTTATGAAATGTTATGAACAACGATCTTTCGAATCTGCCATTACTTAAATAATTGCGGGCTCGCCGCCTTTTCTTCCCGGCAATCCACATAATTCTAAAAATTAAGTAACAGCAGCCTTTTTTTACTATCACAAAACAATTAAAAAAATGTTAATTTTGTGTTCTTGGCAACTAATTATAAACACAACAGTTAATAACAAATCAAAGATCTACTCATCTATAAAAATGCATTTTATCATCATTTCTTGTAGATTGATCAACTATTACTCCATTGATCTCAACTTTATAAGGTTCAGAAAACGTGCAAAATTATACTAAAAAAGTTATGCATAGAAATTAGGAGTCTAACTATGTAATAAATTTTTAAATGTATATATACGACATTTTGATGTATAAAAAACTACACCCGGAAACTGCATGGATAAACCCTAAAAAATTCAACTTTCTTAGAATTTGTATCTCTATGACATGTTAATCGATAATAAATCATGGATCCATTAGAATAAGCAGAATCTTATAAACAAAAAAAAAACCCTTAATCATGATTAAAGTACATTTAAAGAAAAAGAAAAAACTAGACTTGTTTAATTTTAGATTGAGAGAGAGAGGTTCTACCAGGATATGTGAAAGGCTGCATATTTATTTTTTGAGGAAGTAGAAATATGAGTGGGTTTGTTAAGCACTTAAGCTGCTATTTAAAGAGTTTTAATAGTTTTCTAAACCCTAATTACGGCGGCTATTCCGTTTTATAATAGCTGCTTGGATAGAATTTCCCCTAACCCCTTTACTGCCGCTAATTCGGGTAATTTATCTTTAATTTAATTAATAATTGGTTCATTAAACATACACTAATTAATTATTAATCATTTTTTCCTGATTAACCAATAAAAATGTAAAAAACTAAGAAAAAATGAAAAAAAATCTGAAAAAAAATAAAAATTTAAAGAGGCAAACCCCCGAAAAAACACGAATCAAATTTTAAAAATCCAAAAAAAATAAAAATAAAATCTAAAATCAACAAAAATACAAAAATACAAAAAAAAAAGTCTGAGTCGTCTTAATTCATATTAAAAATAGTCTGAGTCATTTTAAAAACAATTTGAGTCATTTTAAAAACAGATTGAGTCATTTTAAAAACAGTCCGAGTCATTTTAAAAACAGTCTAAGTAGTTGTAAATAATTTTAAAAACAGTCCGAGTCCTTTTAAATAATTTTAAAAATAGTCTGAATCGTTTTAAGTCATTTTAAAAACAGTCCGATTCGTTGTAATTAATTTTAAAAACAGTCCGAGCCGTTTTAAGTCATTTTAGAAATAGTGAGTCGTTTTAAGTCATTTAAAAAGAATCTGAGTCGTTTTAAGTCATTTAAAAAGAATCTGAGTCGTTTTAAATCATTTTAAAAACAGTCGTATAATTTTAAAAGTAGTTTGAGTCATTTTAAGTCATTTTAGTAACAGTCTGAGTAATTTTAAAAACAATCTAAGTAATTTAAAGTCATTTTAAATAGTATAAGCCATTTTAAGTCATTTTAAAAACAGACTGAGTAATTTTAAAAATAATTTGAGTCATTTTAAAAGCAGTTTTAGTCGTTTTCAGTCATTTAAAAACAGTCTAAGTCGTTTTCAGTCATTTTAAAAACAGCATGAGTAATTTTAAAAACAGTACGAGTCATTTTAAGTTATTTTAAAAATAATATGAGTAATTTTAAAAATAGTCTGAGTAATTTTAAGTCATTTTAAAAATAATCCGAGTCATTTTAAGTCATTTTAAAAACAGTATGAGTCATTTTAATTTATTTTCAAAACAGTGTGAGTCGTTTCAAGTCATTTTAAAAATTGTCTGAGTAATTTTAAAAACCATTTGAGTCGTTTTAAGTCATTTTAAAAACAGTATGAATCGTTTTAAGTCATTTTAAAAATAGTCTGAGTCGTTTTAAAAAACAGATCGAATAATTTTAAAAACAATCTGAGTAATTTTTATGTTATTTGAAGTCATTTTAAGTTATTCGATATAAATTTCACTTACATATGTGGTGACTTTAATGTGTGTGTAAAGTTCGTATCCTTTGCATTTTCTTGTTTCCTCTCATGAAAAGGTTGGAGTAAAAATTTCGTATATTAATTGCAATAATACCATATTATTATTTTTTTGTTGTAAGATTATTGGACTCTTGGGCTTTTACTTAATGGGCCCAGATGGGCTTATAACCCTAACCCTCTATCTATATAAAGAGGGCTAGGGGTCTTGTATTCATTCACACATTCATTCATTAATAAGACTATACTGTTCTCCCTCTCTCTCTACTTCTGTCTCCCTAAATACATAGCTAATAGTGTATTACAACACGTTATCAGCACTGCTCTCGGAGATTGGAGTACGAATTCTGGGTTCAATAAACCTTGAGGTTTATCCGGATTTTATTAGGTTATTGCTATATCGACCTTCACCAACATACCGTGCGTAAGTTACCCGGATATAATTTTTTTTTAACCGTACACATCAACATGTTTATATGACTTTAATGCTCCATGTTTATATGTTATATGTGATGATGACTTCACTGCCATATTACTATAGCATGTTTTGTATGCTACTGCCATATTACTATAGCATGTTACTGTACATGTTTGCATGCTACTGCCATTTGAAAATTAAAATTGAAACCTTAGGATATTGCTACTGCCATCCTGTGTAGGTTTTAAAAATAAAAATCTTATGTTACTGTTACCGAGTATATAATACATAACAAATGAAATTAGTTTCTTTTGCTTTTGATTGCTTCACTGTTTGCACGTATATTAACAAACGACGTGTTTGTTATTTTCCTCTGAACATATATGTCAATTGGTAGTGTAGAAAACACACATATACCCGGAAAACATGTATTAATATGTAAGATTAAACCTGCAACAAACTGAAACGTATGTACTGATTTGTAATTCTCTGAAAGCTGTAAAATTACTCAAGGACTAAACTGAAACTTGTCTGAAATTCTGGACTGTATATGTAATAATGCTGTAAATAGATATATAGTTTGCTGTAATTACACGCATGGTCCTGTAGTATAAAACTTATACGAAAACAGTACATATGGTTGATAAAGATACAATATTTGGTAAATATACACACACATGCATATAAAAAAAAAAAAAAATTATTAAAAGGCAAGCGAATAAAAATTGCATGTTAATTGAATTAAATTGATTTGATTTGATATGTTAGAATCTTCATGGATTGATTGATAATCATAAATTGATTTGATTTGATATGTTAGAATCTTCATGAATTAATCTTAAATAGATTTGATTTGATATGTTAGAATCTTTATAGATTGATTGATAATCTTAATTTGATTTGTTTATAACATCAAATCTACTGCATGATTAGATAGATTCTAAAATATATTTACTGCATGTTTATATATATATGGTTAATCTAGATAGATATTGTCTATTTTCTAAATTTTATTGCCATATATAAAAGCGAAAATCGTATATATTCACATTTAAGTTGGAAAAATTATGAATCTTCCCCAAATAGGCTCACCTATTTGGATACGATGTCTAGGAAAGATAAAGGCGGAAGTCGTTCTCCTAATGAGGTCGGTTTTTAAGAGGCATTCGTGCCCACCCCCCTCACCGTCTTTCCTGGTCGTGTTCAAATAGAGCTACCGAAAGGGGTTGAGTAAATAATAATTTCCCCGAATGTGTCTATATAGATATGTATTCGTCGAATTGGTGTCTCAGGATCGACCTGTCGTTCGATCAAAGAGAACCTCTTCACTTAAAAGCAAAACTTGTTTTTCGAACCTGTCGTTTCGAAATAAAGTTTGTGCTTATACAAACCATAAACATATAAACCCGTTGTTTTATATGATGACTAATCCAGTCTTTATTTTCTTTTCTCCTGTTGTAGAAAAATGTCAATCAAGCTTGACTTTCCAATTTTGGATGCTGCCGGCAAGAACTACTTGGATTGGAGTCAGGATATCCAAAACCATTTAGATGCCCAAGGCTTATTGGATGTCATATATGATGAGGAGGAGCGTGAAATGGAAGTAACGCGTGAAATGAGTGCTCGGGCGATGATTCTGTTTCGCCGCCACTTATCAAACGCCATGAAATCTGAGTTCATAGCGACCACCTCACCAAAGGCATTATGGGACTCTCTGAAAGAGCGTTTCGACCACCAAAAGACCATTTGGCTTCCTGAAGCCCGCCGTGATTGGCTGAATCTGCGATTTCAGGACTTTGAAAGCGTTGAAAAATATAACGCTGAAGTATGCAGAATTCGTGCTACTCTCCAATACTGTGGTGAAACGCTCACCGACAGTGACTTATTGGAGAAAACGTACACCACATTTCCTAGTTCTGACATCTTGCTCCAAAAGCAATATCGTCAGTCTAAATTCACCAAATTTCCCGAGCTTATCACCCAGTTGTTATTGGACGAGAAGAATAGTCTCATTTTAATGATGAACAGTAATTCTCGTCCTGCTGGTTCAAAGGCAATTCCAATGCCTGATGCTAATGCTGTTCGTGGACCTCGTCCATGATATGGGAAACGAGAAAAGGGCCAGTCGTCCCGTCATCCAAGGAACAGGGATGGGCGTAATGCTCGTCCAGCTAAGCGAGGTTTGGACAATCGTCCGAACCAAGGACCTGTGGCTCCTCCTAGGCAGTCTCGTGGTGGTAGGAACAAATGGGCCAGTCGTCCCAAAGCAAGAGAATCGGCCGATATGCCAACTCTGTGCTATAAATGTGGTGGAAATGGTCATATGCAAAGGACTTGTAGGGCAACTCCCCAAGAAGTCGAAAACTACCACAAGGGTAGAAGGGTCGAAACCAACTTGATTGAAGCTAGTGCAAAAGAAACTCTTGAGACCCCTGACTTTGAGGCTCACATGGAAGAATAAAGTTTTTTTTCTTCGTTTCTTTTAATAATTGAGCTGTTTTGCTCCTGGATTATGTTATTTCAATTCCATTTCGGATTATGTTTTTTCCTTTGGATATCGTTCATTTCTTTTGGATTATGGTTTGTTTTATGGATAATGTTTTGAACATTTCTCGTATAATTTAAAGTTATTTCATTGAGCAATTCCTTTTTATACGTGTGACCGACTTTAAATTATTTTACTTTTAGGCATGTATTGTGGGGCAGTTGATTGTCTGGTTGATAGTGGCACTACACACACTATCTTAAAAGATAAATCGTTTTTTATCAACTTTACGCCTAAAGTAACCTCAGTGACAACAATTTCGGGCCCGTCGACCCTTGTTGAAGGCTTTGGTAAAGCTAAATTCACGTTGTCAAATGGTACTCCTGTTGAAGTATCTGAGGCCTTATATTCTCCGAGGTCCAGTCGTACCTTGTTGAGCTTTAAGGATATCCGAGAAAATAAGTTTCATCTTGAAACTGCTCGTGAAAACGGTATTGAATACCTTCACATTACCTCCACTCAATACGACCAAAAGCGTATTCTGGAGAAGTTGAGATGTCTTTCAAGTGGTTTGTATGTTACTACAATCCAAAACTTTGAAAGCAATCTAATCATTCGGCGGGCGCCGATTGATGAGAGCACTTTTATGCTATGGCATGACCGGCTGGGACACCCGGGTCAAAATACGATGCTTCGAACGATGAATGCATCTCATGGGCATCCTCTTGGAGGAAAGAATTTCGTGATTAATCCGAAAAGCCTATGCCAAGCATGCTCGATTGGAAAGACTAATCTCAAACCAATTCGTGTGAAACCTACGAAATTGGTTTCCCAATTCCTTGAAAGAATTCAAGGAGATATTTGTGGACCTATCCAACCAACATGCGGACCATTTAAATATTTCATGGTTTTGGTTGATGCATCGACAAGATGGTCACACGTAGCTTTGTTGTCCACAAGAAACGCAGCGTTTCCAAAAGTCCTAGCCCAGATCATTAAATTGAGGGCTCATCATCCGGATTATCCGATAAAGTCTATTAGACTTGATAATGCCGCGGAGTTTACATCGAAAACTTTCGATGACTATTGCATGACTTTGGGAATTAATCTTGAACACCCAGTTGCGTATGTTCATACCCAAAACGGCCTTGCAGAAGCTTTCATTAAGCGATTGCAAATGATTGCTAGGACTTTGGTTATGCGCACCAAACTTCCTATTTCTGCGTGGGGCTATGCCATTTTGCATGCTGCTGCGTTGGTCCGTCTGAGGCCCATGGCCACCCAACCACTATCTGCGTACCAGTTGGTAACTGGATATGAGCCCGATGTCTCACATTTACGCGTGTTTGGGTGTTTAGTCAATGTTCCAATTGAGCCGCCTAAGCGTTCCAAATTTGGACCTCAGAAACGACAGGGCATATATGTCGGTTATGAATCCCCGTCCATAATACGCTATTTAGAGCCCTTGACAGGCGATCTCTTTACCGCTAGACATGCGGATTGTGACTTTGATGAGACACTCTTCCCGTCGTTAGGGGGAGAAATGCACGTTAACGTTGATAAGGAACGACGTGAATTAACGTGGCATGTACCCACTATGTCTCATCTAGATCCCCCAACTGCACATAGTGATAAGGAAGTGCAGAGAATCCTAGGCCTGCAAAATGTTGCAAATCAAATGCCAGACGCATTTAATGACCTAGCGAATGTCACGAGATCACATATACCTGCTGCAAATGTGCCTGCAAGGATAGACGTCCCAGTGAGACGCCGTGTTCCGGTTGAACACGTTGCTCCGGTTGTACCCACCGAGCAAAGGACGCTGCCGTCGGCCGTTCAGTCCGCCGCCCTTCCGAAAAAAAGAGGAAGGCCGTCCGGTTCCAAGGATGTTCTGCCTCGAAAGAGGAGAAATCCTGTCGCATCTGTTTTGCCACACGAGATCATTAAGGATCACGGTGATGTATTAGAGAAGCGTGTTCCAGATGAAACACAAGTTCCTAATCATCACGATAATCTCGAAATATCTGTCGATTATACTAGTTTAGACGATATTTTGAAGCGAAACGAGACTGTCATCGATGATGTGTTCATATACGCAGTGGCCACTGACATTATGAACAATGATGACATGGAACCTCGTACCGTTGCTGAGTGTCAGCGAAGAACGGACTGGCCTCAATGGAAACAAGCAATTCAGGCTGAATTGGATTCCTTAATGAAACGAAAGGTGTTTGGACCTGTCGCTCCAACACCGCCCAATGTTAGACCAGTTGGTTATAAATGGGTTTTCGTAAGGAAGCGTGATGAGAATAATGAGATTGTTAGATACAAAGCTCGCCTTGTGGCGCAAGGTTTCTCTCAACGCCCTGGAATTGATTACGATGAGACGTATTCTCCCGTAATGGACGTTATAACGTTCCGCTACTTAATCAGTTTAGTAGTTTCCGAAAAACTGAATATGCAGCTCATGGATGTGATCACAGCGTATCTCTACGGGGATCTGGACACAGAGATTTACATGAGAGTCCCTGATGGACTTAAGTTGCCTGAATCAAGTAGTTCCCGGCCACGGAACACGTTCTCGATTAGACTGAGACGATCACTATATGGATTGAAACAATCCGGACGGATGTGGTATAACCGTCTAAGTGAATACTTGATTGGCGTGGGATATGTTAATAATGAACTATGCCCATGCGTGTTCATAAAGAAATCCACTTCAGGATATGCGATTATCGCAGTCTATGTAGATGATATGAATCTCATAGGAACCTCGAAAGAGTTGTTCGAAACTGCTGAAATCCTGAAGAAGGAATTCGAGATGAAAGATCTTGGGAAGACACGGTATTGCCTCGGCCTGCAGATCGAGCACCGTACAGATGGAATTTTAGTCCATCAAGAAAGTTACACCCAAAAGGTGTTAAGGCGCTTTAGTCATAGTGATGCTAAGCCGTCCTCTACTCCCATGGTCGTCCGCTCTCTAGACATTAATAAGGACCCCTTCCGTCCAAAGGAGGACGATGAAGAGATATTGAGCCCTGAGTGTTCATATCTGGGTGCAATAGGCGCACTATTGTACTTGGCCCAATGTACTAGACCGGACATCTCGTTTGCTGTGAATTGTCTAGCTCGACACAGCACTGCGCCAACACGCCGCCACTGGACTGGCATAAAAGACATTTTCCGTTACCTTAGAGGTACTACGGACATGGGCTTATTCTATCCCTTTGCGTCGAGTGGATCCAGCTCCATTGATCCTCGAAATAACGCAACCCTTGTCGGCTATGCCGATGCTGGTTTCTTATCAGACCCGCACAAGGGACGTTCCCAATCTGGTTATGTCTTTACCATTGGGAACACGACAATATCCTGGAGGTCTCGTAAACAGACTCTAGTGGCCACTTCGACTAACCACTCTGAGCTACTCGCGCTCTATGAGGCGACTAGAGAGTGTGTCTGGCTTCGAGCAGTTATTGGCCATATTCGAAGCACCTGTGATCTAGCTTACGATCATGATGAACCAGTTGTTATTTATGAAGACAACACCGCTGTGATTGATCAAGCAAAACATGGTTATATCAAAGGTGATGCCACAAAGCATATTGCGCCAAAGTTGTTCTTCACACATGAACAACAAACGCTTCAAAAGATTGAAGTGAAGCATATTGGTTCAGAGAATAACCACGCTGACTTGTTTACCAAGTCACTGCCAAAGCATTCTTTTCAGAAGCACGTACGCGCGATCGGCCTACGTAGGCTATCTGAGCTACCTTAGAGCGACATTTTATGTCGGAGTCGAAATCCTCGCACCCTGTCGTGTGCAAGTGAGGGGGAGCATCTTGTTGTATGCATGTGTACTCTTTTTGTCCTTAGTACAAGGTTTTTTTCCCACTGTGTTTTCCTTGACAAGGTTTTTAGCGAGACACGTTCCTGTTATACCTCACTATGGATTGCCGAAATCAGGGGGAGTATCCTGTCGTATACTTCTTACCACTGTGTACTCTTTTGTCCTTCGACCAGAGTTTTTTTTCCCACTGGGTTTACTCTGGCAAGGTTTTGATGAGGCACCTGTTTGGTGGTTGATCCCCTATTACTACCACTGTTGCACTCTTTTTCCTTAGATCAGAGATTTTCCCATTGGGTTTGCTCTGGTAAGGTTTTGATGAGGCACACTGTTTTGTGGTTAGTTACTTACATGATATTTCGGCCTATATCATTCAGCTACACAATTTCTCCTAGGTACCGGTTTTGTCCCACACTGGGTTTTTCCGGCCCTAAAGTTTTTTTTATGTGTTTAGCACTGCGAATGAACTCGACTCAGATCGACTGCATGAAGACGAAGAATTCAAGACGTCCAAAGGGGGAGTGTTGTAAGATTATTGGACTCTTGGGCTTTTACTTAATGGGCCCAGATGGGCTTATAACCCTAACCCTCTATCTATATAAAGAGGGCTAGGGGTCTTGTATTCATTCACACATTCATTCATTAATAAGACTATACTGTTCTCCCTCTCTCTCTACTTCTGTCTCCCTAAATACATAGCTAATAGTGTATTACAACATTTTTATATTAATAGTGGGGAAAACCCACTCTTTTATTAATAGATGTAAAAAAGTGGATGAAAAACCCCACGAAAACAAAACAGAGTAGCAATTAATAACAACCTTTAAATTACATGGCTTAATAAAATGAACTTGAAACTTTCAGACTTAATCTTATGAAACGATACAAATTCGACCAAAGCTAAGGGACCAAATATGTAATTGACCACCGTCCACCTCTTCATCTGGTCTTCTCCTTCTCTCATTTCACTTATCTTCATTGTTGATATAGAGAGAGACACGCAAGCTTTTCCTCATTTCCCAAACGTAAATAAGGAACACCTTTCTCTTCCAGCTTCATAATCTTTCTCAATTTACTAGGGAAAACTGCAATATCTTCTGAAACTAGATGATCGGAGACACAACCCAGATTGGCCAATAGATCAGCGCATGAGTTGGCCTCTCTTTCCACATGGTTCAACAGATAAGTACCCTTCTTCATCTTCTCCTTTATATTCTTAATTAGGAATTTCATCTTCCACGGACACTTACTTTTATCAGACAAGATGTTTATTAGATGTAGACAATCACTTTCTATAATTATCTTAGGCAAATTAACCACTGTTAGTCCTTGTAGTATAGCTTTTGCCTCTGCTTCAATACCTGATTTGCTAGTAATTTTTCCATAGAAACCTTGTATAAATTTACCTTGGTGATCCCTTAATATTCCACCTACTCCACTAGAATTGGTGGAGCTTTTAAATCTTAGACCTTTGACATCTTAAAACCCAATTCCTTCAAGATATACTTTAACCATATCAATTCGCATGAAGCGGTGGTACAACTATACTTTATTATGCGTAAACGGATGTTACGTGATATTTGCTTAATTCTGTTTTCTTCTCGGTTTTGCATCTAGATATATTCTTTTACTCACGTTGCTCCAATACTTTAATCGACATTAAGGCAAACTAATTAGAATTATGTTTTGTTAGGCATGTACAATACGACCCTGTTTAAAGGGAGGGTCGAGAAGCCAAAATGAACCAAATTTGTGAATATTAATTAGATACATACGAAATCAATGGTAAGGTGCAGTTAGGACCAAGTTAATGCACATTATTGAAGATAGAATTTCTCTTAAAGAATAAGAACGTAATTCAATTCTTAATTTATAACAAGTACGAGACACACACAGAAATGTATACGTACATGCATGAGCTTATGAACTAATTAATGGTTTATGAATGATTCGCGTGGGACAAAAAGGACATGTGTATTTATGATAATCATGTTGTAGTCATCCTGAGGATTTTTAGTATGAAAAAAAGAGTGATAGCAGTCATCACATTAAATTTAATCTCGATATCATTTGCTGAAGATTATAGCGACGTTCATCAACAGAAATTTGTTCATCTCCCAAATAATTTTCAGTTACATTGCATGAACAGCAAAGCCGAAAACAAAAATAACCTTACTCACATGTAAATTTTGATAAAATCAAACATAACCGACCTTATCTCACCTTGTCGGGTAGCGGTTGAGAGGAGCCAAACAGGGGCTGAAATGAAAAAAAGGAGTAAAAAATATAATAACAAAACAGATAAAGTTTGATCAAGATAAAAATTCAAGAGGGTCAAACTATAAAAATTCAGATCGCTTTTTGTGCAAATTAAAAAATGGTTACTTTAGTACTGGGTTTTATACCTTTTCATATATTCGTCTCTGCACTTTTTTCCTTTTAACACCGTGGTTTCTTAAATTTTTTATTTTTTTTTTGTTTCTTCATTTATTCCTTTTTGTACATTTTTTTTCTTAAATTTTCTTTTCTTTTACCTTGGTTTATACTTTTTTTTTTGTCAAATGCTAAAACTTATACACATGGCCTTATTGATGATGTCTTTTTTAGATTCTGAAAAAAATAGGTCAAGATTGGTCAAAAATTGACCCAAAAAGGAAAAAATATTATAAACCATGGTAAAAAAATAAAAAAATAAAGAAAGGAAAGTAAAAGACCGAAAAAGTGAAGAAACTAAGGTATAAATCAAAGATACAAATTGCAAATTTATACATCCAAAAATGTGCTAATTAATGTATGCAACTATGGAACCTAGAAGTAACATTCCGTTTTCATAACAACTTCAAGTTTTGAAACCTAATTTTTGTTTTTAAAGGTAGTAATCCTATGACAAAAGACACGAAAGTGTAATAGAGTGGCGTACAATTTACGTACTGGACAGGAAATTATGTTACTGAATAAGACCAGTGTCTTAGTTAAAAACAGTATTCTAATAGTTAAAATTACATGTCATCAGGCATTCGAGTATGAAATAAAACGTTGCGACGCTTCTTTGCAGGAAACAATTGTTTGATGTCTTTTTTGAGAATCGTTATATAACAAAAACATTTTAGGCAGTCCAGTTGAATAGGTATTTAAAAAATACATGATTAATTAGAAAAGATTAATAAAAGAAACACCACTAGTCTGTTTTTATGAACAAAATCGCCAGTTTCTTTCGGCAAAAACAATGTTCCAAGAAGAACGGTTTTATGCAATTGTGTTTTTTGAGATTCTTTCTTAGAAAAACGGTTTTATGCAATTGAGTTGGAAATATCTTTAAAAATAACACGATTCCAAGAAGAAGAAGAAATCATCTCACTCGAACATTCAAGTCATTTAGTTGGACCAATTTTCAAGGTTGGTCGTCAATTTTGTTAAAGCTTCGAGCCCAAAGTGAAGTAAAAACATGAGCTAGTTGGACACAATATAATCCTTTTTCATGGTTATCTTTGTGAACTAACTAGCCCTGCCAAAAGAGAGATTAAAGGTAAATACAGATGGATCTTTTAAAAGTATTTTGAAAGTGGGAGTAGGAGGGGCGTTGAGGAATGAAGATGGTAAATGTTTGTTTATGCATTTGAGGCAAATGAGTTGTTATGTTGGTTGATGGAAGCAAAATCTATGTTAGTAGGACTGCAAATTTGCTATAACCTAAAACTGGACAATATTATAGTCGAATCTGATGCTTTGCCGCTGATTCATAGGTTAAAATGCAATGTGTCTCCTCATATAGCGATTGCTGGAATATGGGATGAAATTGATGAGTTAAGAGAAATGCTTGTATATAAAGTTGTTCATATATACAGAGAACAAAATTCTGTAGCTGATTGCTTAGCCAAAATGGGATCAAATGGTGCAAATTTTACGAATTTGGAGGAAAATGAACCGTATAAAAGTGTGCGAGCTCATCTCTCTTTAGATAATATGCGTATCCCGCATATTAGAAGGATCAACTAATTAAAGATATTAAGAACTTTGTGTTTTGATATTCCTATGATTTGTTTTGCTGCAATTTTTTTTATAATAGTTCGCCTTAGGCCTTTTGTATAGTGGGTTTGGTCCCAAATTGTTTTGATGGAACGAAAGTGTTTGTTTGATTAACACTTTACCAAACATAGCTTGGGTTTCTATTACCATTACCAAACTTATAATTAACTAACAAACCCGAGACCTCCAACTTCCCTTAATTATTTTTTCGAATTGTGCCCCATCTGACTCGAAATGCTGGTTCCGCCCC
Source organism: Primula vulgaris (assembly GCA_963920805.1). Lineage (NCBI taxonomy): Eukaryota > Viridiplantae > Streptophyta > Magnoliopsida > Ericales > Primulaceae > Primula > Primula vulgaris. The sequence continues at coordinate 9,858,054 of OY987212.1, forward strand.
TGCCTACAAGTAGTGCCAGTCCAAGAGTTATAAGCACTTCAGCCGGGTTTTTTTTTACTCCTCAATTTTTTTTACCCGTTTTGCCAAAAAATAGTAATTAAAAAATAAAATAAACACTAAATAAAATAAATTGAGATGATATAGATTTTTTTTAACTGATACATCTAATTTAATTTTGTTTTTAAAAAACTTCCATTATTAATCCTCATGATCTTTTTTTTATATGGCTACATAAACCTTTTTTTTTAAGTTATGTAAAAAAACTAACAATTTATCAACAGATATAGAGTTTAGTAGAACTCTTCATTTGCATATAAGAGGTCTCTTTTGGATAATAGAGGTTAGAATGATGTATAACACACTTGGTACATTTCCGGAGTGATGATTTACATAGTTAAAAATTGGGCTGAGATATCCAAAATGGTGCAAAAAAAATAAAAATGAACTGCACCTCTGACGAGCTGTCTGATTGGGCTTCCTAATGGGTCGGTGCTGCCTACAGGTTGCGCTTGTAACCAAATTGATTGGGGTTGGGCTTTTTCCGATAATATAGGTTAGAATGATGTATAACACACTTCATACATTTCCGGAGTGATGCTTTATATGGTTAAAATTTGGGCTGACATATTAAAAATGGTGCAAACAAAGGATATCCAGAGTGATGCTTTACATGGTTAAAAATTGGACTGATATATCCAAAATGGTGCAAACAAAGGATAACGGGCAAGTGCTCATCCACCATCGCAAAAATAATTTTAAATGATTCAGACTGTTTGAAATCATTTTAAAAACAGTCTGAGTCATTTTAAATTATTTTAAAAACAGTATGAGTAGTTTTAAAAATAGTCTGACTCATTTTAATTTATTTTAAAAACATAGTGAATCGTTTTAAGTCATTTTAAAAATAGTCCGAGTAATTTTAAAAATCATTTGAGTCATTTTAAGTTATTTTAAGAATAGTCTGAGTCGTTTTAAAAAACAGACTGAATCGTTTTAAAAACAGTCTGAGTGGCTTTAAAAAACAAACTGAGTCGTTTTAAATCATTTTAAAAAAGTCTGAGTCATTTTCAATCATTTTAAAAACAGTCTGAGTCATTTTCATTCATTTTAAAAACAGTCTGAGTAATTTTCAGTCATTTTAAAAACAGTCTGAGTCATTTTCATTCATTTTAAAAACAGTCTGAGTCATTTTCATTCATTTTAAAAACAGTCTGAGCTATTTTGAGTCATTTTAAAAACAGTCTGAGTCATTTTAATTAATTTTAAAAACAATCTAAGTCATTTTAATTAAATATAAAAATAGTTCGAGTCATTTCAAAAACAGCTTGAGTCATATTTAAGTCACTTGAAAAACGGTCTGAATTATTTTCGGTAAGTTTAAAAACAGTTTGAGTCATTTTAAAAAACAGCTCGAATAATTTTAAAAACAGTATGAGTCATTTTTAAGTTATTTGAAGTCATTTTGAGTCATTTTAAGTTATTCGATATAAATTTCACTTAATTTTGGTTTGTCACACAAACAGGAAATATTAGGTTACTTAATTTTGCTTTTCTTAGGGGGCATCAATCAGTTTGTGCAAAGCCAAAAATAAAATGAAATAAGGAGAAAATTCATAACAACGAAAATAACATTATGATGGAAAAGTGACATTGCAACAATTTTGTTGGCCCGCGTGCTAACCTTAGAGGGGGGGTGAATAAGGTTTATGGCGATTTTCGCCTAATTAAAACCTAAGTGCAACTAACACCCCAACTTACGCAATTCTAAGCTTAAGCGTTAATAATCGTTAATAAATTCAAACGCAAGCAAGCAAGAATAAATATTTGCGCAAAATAAAAGATTAAGGGAAGAAGATGACACCGTGATTTATAGAGGTTCGGCAAAACGCGCCTACGTCCTCTCCTCGGTACTACCGAGTATTTCACTAAAAATTCTTTTCCCGGATATTACAATCCTAATGAGCTAATCAACCGATTAAGCTCCCCCACACTTTATGAGTGTCCCGAATGAAAAGACCTAGAGCTTTTAAGCTTCACTTGCTTACAAAGCCTCTACCCGATCACTCGCTCACAAAAATGAGTTTATAAAATACTCGTTACAATTTTATCGAAAATTGAAACAACACCCACAATCGATTGCTTCTAAAATAAGCTAATATGTGGTTTCGATGATGTTTGATCTTTGTTGGAGCTTGTATCTCTTTATCTTCAATTTCTCTCTTTCCGAAGTATTTCACCAAAATGGTGATTTTGGGTTTTTGTATATGAGAGAGGTTGAAGGATTGATTGATAGTGTAATTGGTGTTTTAGGAGAGATGATTGGGCTGGTTTATATCACAGCAAAGTCTGTTTTTCTGGGTTATGACCGTTGAAAGGTTTTAACAGCTATTTTCCAGAAATTGCTGAAAAGCTGTTTTCGAAAACTGCAGAAAACGATCGGTCGTTTTCTACAGACGATCGGTCGTTTTCAGACAGACGATCGGTCGTTTTCTGAAAACGATCGGTCGTTTTTATACTGGACTCACTGGAAGAAATTGGATCAAAAACGATCGGTCGTTTTTGTACAGTCGATCGGTCGACTGTAATCCTGGTCCCGTAAATCTTCGAATGCTCATAACTCCTTCGTTTTAGCTCCGATTTTGGTTCCGTCTGAACCTGTGGCTTCGTTATCGAATGCTCTATAATTTAAAGACCTGAAAAATACGTTTTCTATTTTTGGACAAGACAAGTATTATATCATCGAAATTGTAAAATCATTAAACGCATAATCAAAGTAATAATCAAAATCATTATTGAACTCTATGTTCAACAATCTCCCCCATTTTGATTATGACAAACTAATGATGATTTTACAAGATACAAGAAAAATATCTCCTCCATTTTAACAAAACGCATTTACACCAAAATATATCATTTTTCTCCCCCTTTGGCATTATCAAAATGCAATAAAAATATGGGGTTATGTGAAGGGTTTTTAAAGAAAAACCAAAGCATGAAAAATGTAAATAAGATGCATATACCCGACCCAACTAATCACATATATGTAGATATTATAGATTAGAGTATACCGAATATGTGATGTGGAGTCGAGTCCGCTCGCTAATGGCATTTGCATTGAGCGTTGCCGATTCCTAATAGGTGGTACCACTTGTTGGTATGCCTTCCACCTTTGTCGATTAATGGCACTTCATCCTTGATGGTGGAGTCGATCTTCTTGACTTCCACGGCTTTTGTCGGCGTTGCCAACCATTTGTTGATTTTCTCCTTTTGGATGGAGATACCTTTTGTCGGTTTTGCCAACCACTTGTCGATTTTCTCCTTTTGGATGGAGATACCTACAACACAAGATTTGTCTTTTTGTACCCAATTTCTTTTGGGTCCGACATTGTTAGTGGCTCGGGTCTTTACTACCCATTTCAAATCGCTTCTACTAACATGGAAACGATAAGGGCATCTAGAAGAAATATGCTCATTTCTACGACAATGCACACAATGCTTAGACTTTTTAGTATAACGATAGTTATACGTAGTTTTGGAAAGGTTTTTCGGAGTATCCATTTTGGTTTTAAAACCTATACCCTTCCTATCATTAAAAGATTTTTGAAAAATCTTGGAAGTACTCCTTTTCGGAAAAACAACCTCTTGTTTAGGTGGAATAGGAGTTTTTGAAATGTTAGAGGCTTTAACGAAGCGGGGTTTGTTAGAAGTAGAGCTAATGCAATCAAAACCTATACCGCTCTTATCATTGACATCTTTTTGACAACTCAAAATGTTATCTAAAACGGTTTTACCTTTAGAAAACTTTGAAATTGTTAAATTAAGTTTTTCAATGGAAATGACAAGATCGTTGTTTTTAGTTTTCAACGATTCATTCTCGGTTTCTAAAACCTTGACCTTGTCATTTAAGTTAAAAGCATGAGAACTTAAAACCTTGTTTTTGCTTTTAACTTTATCGAAAGCATCCTTTAACTCTTCAAAATTTTCTAATAAATCGCAATCTAAAGAAGATGGTTTTGAAAGAGTTTTAGCAAGTCTAGACATCTCATTTTTAAGAAAATTGATCTCGGTTTGTAAAGACTCGTTTTGAATAATGAGATCATTGTTTTTATCTTTCAAGTCTTCCTTTTCGTCATCTATATCACTTAAAGAGAATGACGATTTCGGAATAGACTCATTTTCATTTTTATCTCTTTTTAAAGATCTTATTTCTTCATTGAGAGAAGAATTTATCTTTTTAAGAGATTTGACCTTCTCTACAAGCTTAGGAACTTTTTCGGAATAAATTCCACACATATGAATTAATTCATCATGGGAAAATTCTTTTACCTCATCGTTGTCACTATTGCTTGAGTGGTCACTTTCGCTTGAAGACGATTGGTTAGGCTCATTGTTGTCTTCCATGGCCATATAGCAACCAAGATGCGCGACTTCATCTTGGTCGGAGCTATCGCTAGAGCTTGAATCGAATATCTTCTTCTTGGCTTTGCTCTTGCGATTCTTGGCGCAATCTCTCGCCATGTGTCCTTCCTTGCCACAAGTATAGCAAACAAAATCGTTAGAATAAATTGAATTATTTGACGATTTACCTTTATGTTTGCGGTGGTCTTTTAGCTTGAGTATTTCCTTGACGATTCGAATGATTTGCATTGAATTTTCGTCGTCATTGGATAGCTCATTGCTTTCGTCACAAGTGGTTCCTTTGAAAGCTATCTCCCTCTTTTTCGAGATTGGCTTGTGACTATTGAGGGTAATTTCGTGAGTGAGGAGTGAACCCGTCAATGCATCAAGAGAGTATGTGTTCATGTCGTGCGCCTCTTGAATTGCGGTGACCTTTGGTTCCCATTCCTTCGGTAAGCTCCGAATCACCTTAGAAACCATTTCCTTACATGACAAACACTTACCAAGAGATGTTAATCCATTAGTAATAGTTGTAAATCTAGCAAGCATATCGGAAATAGTTTCTCCCTCGCTCATTTTAAAAAGCTCGTAGTCATGAACTAATAGTTGGAGTTTGCAATCCTTAACTTGGTTAGTCCCTTCATGCATTACTACTAGCTTATCCCACATACCCTTAGCGGTTTTACAAGCGGAAATTTTGTTGTACTCGTTAGGAGAAACGGCACAAACAATAGCATACATCGCTTTGGCGTTCGTAGAGTAGGCTTCTAGTTGAGCGTTATCTAGGTCCTCTACGGGGATTGGGTTCTCGCTATTTTCGGATGTAGGTGCGGAATATCCTACTTTAATGGTCATCCAAAGCCTAACATTAGAGCTTTGTAAAAACATGCTCATCCTATCCTTCCAATATGAAAAATTTATTCCATCAAAATATGGTGGTGTATTGGGTGATGAAGCCATGCCGGATGCGAAATTTAGTATGTTAGCCATCGGGATCTTAACTCTAGAATCGTTAGATTCCTATATGCAAGAGCATCGGCTCTGATACCAATTGTTGGCCCGCGTGCTAACCTTAGAGGGGGGGGGGGGGTGAATAAGGTTTATGGCGATTTTCGCCTAATTAAAACCTAAGTGCAACTAACACCCCAACTTACGCAATTCTAAGCTTAAGCGTTAATAATCGTTAATAAATTCAAACGCAAGCAAGCAAGAATAAATATTTGCGCAAAATAAAAGATTAAGGGAAGAAGATGACACCGTGATTTATAGAGGTTCGGCAAAACGCGCCTACGTCCTCTCCTCGGTACTACCGAGTATTTCACTAAAAATTCTTTTCCCGGATATTACAATCCTAATGAGCTAATCAACCGATTAAGCTCCCCCACACTTTATGAGTGTCCCGAATGAAAAGACCTAGAGCTTTTAAGCTTCACTTGCTTACAAAGCCTCTACCCGATCACTCGCTCACAAAAATGAGTTTATAAAATACTCGTTACAATTTTATCGAAAATTGAAACAACACCCACAATCGATTGCTTCTAAAATAAGCTAATATGTGGTTTCGATGATGTTTGATCTTTGTTGGAGCTTGTATCTCTTTATCTTCAATTTCTCTCTTTCCGAAGTATTTCACCAAAATGGTGATTTTGGGTTTTTGTATATGAGAGAGGTTGAAGGATTGATTGATAGTGTAATTGGTGTTTTAGGAGAGATGATTGGGCTGGTTTATATCACAGCAAAGTCTGTTTTTCTGGGTTATGACCGTTGAAAGGTTTTAACAGCTATTTTCCAGAAATTGCTGAAAAGCTGTTTTCGAAAACTGCAGAAAACGATCGGTCGTTTTCTACAGACGATCGGTCGTTTTCAGACAGACGATCGGTCGTTTTCTGAAAACGATCGGTCGTTTTTATACTGGACTCACTGGAAGAAATTGGATCAAAAACGATCGGTCGTTTTTGTACAGTCGATCGGTCGACTGTAATCCTGGTCCCGTAAATCTTCGAATGCTCATAACTCCTTCGTTTTAGCTCCGATTTTGGTTCCGTCTGAACCTGTGGCTTCGTTATCGAATGCTCTATAATTTAAAGACCTGAAAAATACGTTTTCTATTTTTGGACAAGACAAGTATTATATCATCGAAATTGTAAAATCATTAAACGCATAATCAAAGTAATAATCAAAATCATTATTGAACTCTATGTTCAACAAATTTCATAGTTATTAAAACTGAGAAAATTAGATTGCAATGTATAAATTGTGTACGCTGACTTGAATGCTCTTAAAATGTATTTACTGCCTTTTCTTTCTTTTGCATGTGTATTTGTTACCTGGTGTGGTAAGAGCTCGTAGACATTGGGAACATAATACACACTAATTATATTTCTATAACACTTTTGTGTGTGTGGGTGGGTATCCTACAAACCCTATTTTAACGGGACGGGAACTGAATCGTGACATTGTGCGATGCGGGGTATGATAAAACCCCAACGAACGCACAATCTATGACTACTTGCCAACTAACTTTCGATTGACAATATCATGAGATACAAGTTGATTCAGGAGAGACCTATCACCTTAAGATTTTTGATCCGGTTATAATTTCAAAACCAGGATATAAATCCATTGAACATTGAATTAACTTCGATTATATGACAAAAAACATTAATCTGATAAATAGAGAAGAAATTTGAAATACTATATTATATTTTTAATTAGCAGCCTTGCAGGCTGGCCATATTGTTTATAGCAGAAAAATAAAATGTCATCATGACATCCCATGAAAACATGTTTCTATGCTATTAAACTTTTTATTTATTGTTACATATTAAAAAGCTCCACCAGCAAAACAAGTTGACAAACCCATATCATCTGTGTTGTGAAAACTTTGGCATGCTATCAACTCCAAGTCCTTTTTCCTTCCAATTACACTCCAATCTCCTAGAGTCTGTTATGCAAGATACAATTAGTGAAATACTAGTTATACGTAGAATATCTATATGACTATATACAACTTATATATAAAGTAATAAAAGTGCTCACATAGCTGATTTCTTAAATTGTTGTAAGAAACAAACTGTCATGAAGTTTAAAAAAATTTGAATAATCGTAATAATACCAATTGTTTGTTTTTAGCGTAAAATAATTTGGGTTTCTTTTGCTTCAATTTTATAGTATGGCTATCTCGTCTCTATGAAACCAACCCCTTAGCTTAAGTATTAGAAAGAAGCTTCACATTAAGAGTGTAACGATATTATATTCATCAAAATTCGTAGGGCGATGTGCATATACTGAATTAGTACAAATATCGACAACATAGACAATTTTGCAATATTGAGTTTATTCAAGAAAAGGAGAAATTAGAAATCGTATGAAATGGCAGACAATTTAAAATTTAACTAATTAGTACTTAAATTCTCACACACTTTATAATATATTTCTTGAGAAGAAATGGACCTGGTTGGGAAAGTTGAGCTCCAACTGAACATCTCTCTATGTGTTGGATACTGCTTGATTCTCTTGCATGGGTGTGGGTTGGGGTATATTTGAAAGCATCAGTAAATACGGCATCTGTCCATATTTGCTTGAACCCCCTTTCGTTTTTGCGGGTTTGGGAATTACCATTTCTTTGTTTGGTAGCTTGCTCCAGTTTCGATCACGACATTTCTAAAGTTTAAAAAATATCAATTGTTTAATCTATCTTAGAGAACTAAAGGAAAAAAGGAAGATTACCGGAATGAACCTGGAGGTGGCTTGAAACTTGCATTCGAGTGAGACCAGGCTCGTTCATCAGCTCAAGAATCTCTTTTGGGTAGCAGTCTAACATTAAACATAAGCATTTTACATGAACGTTACGCTACATATAGAAAATTATAAATAGATAGAGTTGTGGTTGCGTGGGGCATACGTTTGCGACTTAATAATGTTAAATGTAAAAAACTACATACTTGAATTGCCTAGCTGATGCACTGGTATATACAAACCAAATTTGTGATTGATGCCTATTGCAACATACTCCTATTAAGTGTTTCAAGGCACTTCTTATATAAGGAGGGGGCTAGATGATAATTTCTATTTGATTGTTTAACTTTTTTTCTTTCTTTTTTTTGTTAATTTTGCTGTAGCGGATTTGATTGGTAGACTTCCTATGCAAATATTGCTGCACTTAGGGGATATTGTAGAAACGAGATAAGACTTATTTGTGGCATTCATTAGTGAGCATTCTATTCAATTTGTCATACACTTTTAATTATATTGATTTAGTTATCAAATGTTTAAAAGTTCATAATCTCCCTTCAAAAAGGTTTCAAACAAATACTAAACCAAGAGGAGGTCATTTCACAACTTAATTGTCTGATAGACTGATTCTAATTATTATCTTGATTTCTTTTTAGAGAGAGACCAATCTACATGATTTTTCCCCTTAACATATTCAATATATATCATTTGGTTACTCTTAAAAAAAAAAAAATTCTATACAAAATAAGAACATGACATAGTCGTCTTATTTCCTCTTTTATTAAGTGAAGCCATGATCTTTTTTATCGTTAAAAAGTTTAAGACCAAAGTGAACCGTCTCAAACAATTAGTTACATTCAAATTTCTTAGTATTCAGTTTAAAAGCAACAAAATTGATTACAAGTAAAGTAATCCGGCCCTGATTAAGGATCCACTCCACTCCACTATACAAGCAAGTATATATGTTAAAACTTACAAATTGTCGGTATTCCACGGTCAGCAGCCATGTCCAAGAACGAGAACGAGGCAATATCGGGCAATTGAGTTTCCATAAGCACGAGGTCAAATTTAATTTCTTCATTTGAGATATAATCCATGGCTCTCGATCCCGTCTCAGCAATATTGGTCACTGATAAAAAAAAAAAAAAACTTGAACAAAATAGAAACATGGCTCATGGAAAGAATAAAGTAAAAGTACTATCAATCACATGAAAATCAAACATAAGTTAGATATTCATTAAATTTTACATTCAAGATAACTTTAAAAGTATTTTAGTTTAATTTAATGGATGTATAGATTAAGAAATAAGAACGGGTAAATGCATAACTATAACACAATAGTCGATCAAGAGTCAGAAATTATTTGATTAGTATCTTACACAATGAAACCTTCATTTTATAGAACTCCATCCTATATATTCTAAAACAAAATTCTACATTAATTATTTTTGAAACGCATTATGCATTAAAACTAGTGGTGTCTTAACTTTAGATGTTTGCATAATAATAACAGAACTCTAGCTAGTAACAAAATACAAACATTCTATAGATCTATGAAGACATTATGTTCCAAATATATTGCGGAAAAAGAAGAACATTCAACGTACTAAAACAATGACTAGATCGATGATAGTAAACTAGTGGTAAACTGATATTTATCTCCGTAAAAATCGCATTTGCATTGCTTATCATTCAGAAGAAATTGGATAAATAACATCAATTATTTGACATAAGCTATCCAAAAAACATAATTGTGGATCTAAAATTTTGTTTACATTCACATACATTGAATTCAATTAGACACAATTCTCTCTGAGTTCAATTATTGAAAATATAATAATATTATGCGTTATTTAAGACAAGCATAACATTACTTTTTTTGTCTAATTTGACACATACTCGACAAGTTTTTTTTATAAAGAAACTCACACGGTAGTATCAGAATTGGTTATGAAACCCGTAAATGCAAACAATTTTACAAGTCTAAGTGCTACAATAAAGATTAAAAAAAGGAGAAAAATAGCACTTGATTAGTGATTACCTATGTATGCAAAATATGTTAGCATTCTAGCTGTAAAAACTACTGAATGCTTACCATTGTCGACTAACAATATATGAGTATTATAGGTTTTAAAAACTACTTCTGGCGTGTTTATATATGGGAAAAGAATGACGGAATATTTCACCTTTTTGTTTGGCTAACAATGCTATCTGTAACCAAAGGAAGCTACGTCATTCCCTCCCCAGAAACTATGCAATCATTACTTAAATCCTTTGAGAACAAAACATAATAACCCTCTAAGATTTTAATTTTTGAGACCCCTTAACTAATGTTATTATAGAACAACAAAACATAATAACCTTCAAGAGACTTTAATTTTTCTGAAAACCAAAAATAATAATAATTTAAAAGGATCTTCAGTTTTGAAATCAACAATAGGAAACTACATTCTTCACCAAAGATGACTTGAGCAGAAAATAGGCAAGCTAATCTGAAGTAAGAAAAAGAGAACACAAGAGTAGGAAATAACAAACGCGAAGAGCCAAAAGATAAGTTATTTCATGTTGTAACAAAAATTATTTTCTTATATACCATAATTCGTTGGTTACAGACTTCATTCCCTCATTAGGGGTAAGCAAAATCACTGCTTAACTCAAAATTCCTTCTTTGTAGATCTATCTACCAGAGGAATGTTTTGCAACAACTCCACAGACAACCCGCAAAAAAAGAGGGTAAGAACTAGATTCGTCTTAACATCTTATTTACTACAATCTGTTTTGCAAGTTGCATTCTTATGGAAAAATTAATGTCTTGATTAGGACAAAAGGCAATAGATCATAATTAAGTCCCTTAAACGAGATAATACACTCTTTTAGTACGCATTATAGTAACGCAATATAATTAATTGTCAACGGAGTATATACAAATGACTATATAACCTAAAGAACACAAACTGACTCAAAGAACTGTTACGAAAAACAGTTGTAGTATAAGTGGAATATTGAATATAGAACAACCCTAGAATGTAAGATTGCACCGCAATATGCATAAAAATAATAGAGCTTTAAGGTCAGTTAAATGTTATATTAAGATCAAATAAAATAAATTAATTAAAACATTACCTTGCGACAACCTGACCACCTGACCAGGACATGTTATGAAATGTTATGAACAACGATCTTTCGAATCTGCCATTACTTAAATAATTGCGGGCTCGCCGCCTTTTCTTCCCGGCAATCCACATAATTCTAAAAATTAAGTAACAGCCGCCTTTTTTTACTATCACAAAACAATTAAAAAGATGTTAATTTTGTGTTCTTGGCAACTAATCATAAACACAACAGTTAATAACAAATCAAAGATCTACTCATCTATAAAAATGCATTTTATCATCATTTCTTGTAGATTGATCAACTATTACTCCATTGATCTCAACTTTATAAGGTTCAGAAAACGTGCAAAATTATACTAAAAAAGTTATGCATAGAAATTAGGAGTCTAACTATGTAATAAATTTTTAAATGTATATATACGACATTTTGATGTATAAAAAACTACACCCGGAAACTGCATGGATAAACCCTAAAAAATTCAACTTTCTTAGAATTTGTATCTCTATGACATGTTAATCGATAATAAATCATGGATCCATTAGAATAAGCAGAATCTTATAAACAAAAAAAAAACCTTAATCATGATTAAAGTACATTTAAAGAAAAAGAAAAAACTAGACTTGTTTAATTTTAGATTGAGAGAGAGAGGTTCTACCAGGATATGTGAAAGGCTGCATATTTATTTTTTGAGGAAGTAGAAATATGAGTGGGTTTGTTAAGCACTTAAGCTGCTATTTAAAGAGTTTTAATAGTTTTCTAAACCCTAATTACGGCGGCTATTCCGTTTTATAATAGCTGCTTGGATAGAATTTCCCCTAACCCCTTTACTGCCGCTAATTCGGGTAATTTATCTCTAATTTAATTAATAATTGATTCATTAAACATAAACTAATTAATTATTGATCATTTTTTCCTGATTAACCAATAAAAATGGAAAAAAATTAAGAAAAAATGGAAAAAAACTGAAAAAAAATAAAAATTTAAAGAGGCAAACCCCCGAAAAAACATGAATCAAATTTTAAAAATTCAAAAAAATAAAAATAAAATCTCAAAAAATCTAAAATCAACAAAAATCCAAAAATAGAAAAAAAAAGTCGAAGCTGTCTTAATTCATATTAAAAATAGTTTGAGTGATTTTAAAAACCGTCTGAGTCATTTTAAAAACAATCTGAGTCATTTTAAAAACAGTTTGAGTCTTTTCAAAAATAGTCCGAGTCATTTTAAGTCATTTTAAAAATAGTTCGAGTCGCTTTAAATAATTTTAAAAACAGTCTGAGTCGTTTTAAGTCATTTTAAAAACAGTCTGAGTCGTTGTAGGTAATTTTAAAAACAGTCCGAGCCGTTTTAAGTAATTTTAAAAATAGGTTGAGTCGTTTTAAGTCATTTAAAAAGAATCTGGGTCGTTTTAAGTCATTTAAAAAGAATCTGAGTAGTTTTAAATCATTTTAAAAATAGCCGTATAATTTTAAAAGCAGTTTGAGTCATTTTAAGTCATTTTAGAAACAGTCTGAGTAATTTTAAAAACAATCTAAGTAATTTAAAGTCATTTTAAAAATAGTATAAGCCATTTAAAGTCATTTTAAAAACAGTGTGAGTCATTTTAAGTCATTTTAAAAACAGAGTGAGTAATTTTTAAAATAATTTGAGTCATTTTAAAAGCAGTCTTAGTCATTTTCAGTCATTTAAAAATAGTCTAAGTCGTTTTTAGTCATTTTAAAAATAGTCTGAGTAATTTTAAAAACAGTACCAGTCATTTTAAGTTATTTTAAAAACAGTATGAGTAATTTTAAAAACAGTCTGAGTAATTTTAAGTCATTTTAAAAATAATCTGAGTCGTTTTAAGTCATTTTAAAAACAGTATGAGTCATTTTAAATAATTTAAAAAATAGTATGAGTCATTTTAATTTATTTTAAAAACAGTGTGAGTCGTTTCAAGTCATTTTAAAAATAGTCTGAGTAATTTTAAAAATCATTTGAGTCGTTTTAAGTCATTTTAAAAACAGTATGAGTCGTTTTAAGTCTTTTTAAGTCATTTTAAAAACAAGTTCAAGTTTTGAAACCTAATTTTTGTTTTTCAAGGTAGTAATCCTATGACAAAAGACACGAAAGTGTAATAGAGTGGCGTACAATAATTGACGTACTAGACATGCAATTATGTTACTGATAAGACCAGTGTCTTAGTTAAAAACAATGTTCTAATAGTTAAAATAGCATGTCATTGGGCACTCGAGTATGAAATAAAGCGATGCGACGCTTCTTTGCGGGAAACAATTGTTTGATGTCTTTTTTGAGAATCGTTATATAACAAAAATATTTTAGGCAGTCCAGTTGAATAGGTATTTAAAAAATACATGATTAATTAGAAAAGATTAATAAAAGAAACATCACTAGTCAGTTTTTATGAACAAAATCGCCAGTTTCTTTCGGCAAAAACAATATTCTAGTGTTTTTTGAATTTTTTTTCTTAGAAAAATGGTTATATGCAATTGAGTTGGAAATATCTTTAAAAATAGCACGATTCCAAGAAGAAGAAAAAATCATCTCACTTGAACATTCAAGTCGTTTAGTTGGACCAATTCTCAAGGTTGGTCGTCAATTTTGTTAAAGCTTCGAACCCAAACTGAAGCAAAAACATGAGCTAGTTGGACACAATATAATCCTTTTTCATGGTTATCTTTGTGAACTGGCTAGCCCTGCCAAAAGTAAGATTAACGCTAAATACAAATGGATCTTTTAAAAGTATTTTGAAAGGGGGTAGGAGGTGCGTTGAGGAATGAAGATGGTAAATGTTTATTTGCATATGCATTTGAGGCAAACGAGTTGTCATGTTGGTTGATGGAAGCAAAAGCTATGTTAGTAGGACTGCAAATTTGCTATAGCCTAGGACTGGGCAATATTATAGTCGAATCTGATGCTTTGACGATGATTCATAGGTTAAAATGCAATGTGTCTCCTCATATAGCGCTTGCTGGAATATGGGATGAAATTGATGAGTTAAGAGAAATGCTTGTATATGAAGTTGTTCATATATACATATAACAAAATTTTGTAGCTGATTGTTTAGCCAAAATGGGATCAAATGGTGCAAATTTTACGATTTTGGAGGGAAATGAACTATATAAAAGTGTACGAGCTCATCTCTCTTTGGATAATATGCGTATCCCGCATATTGGAAGGATCAACTAATTAAGGATATTAAGAACTTTGTGTTTTGATATTCCTATGATTTGTTTTTCTATGTTTGGTTTGTTTTGCTGCAATTTTTTTTTGTAATAAAAGTGTTTGTTTGATTAAAATAAATAAATCCTTTTTCATGTTGTATGTGTCTAGATCTATGATGGAACCACGGATGTCCGAGTAGTAGTATGACAGAATCGTTGTGTTACTCTTATAATAATATTCTATAATAATCAAATAGTTCATCATAATTAATCGTTTAAAAGTATCTATAATAATCTAAACTCAGAAAAGAAATAAGCGTTCCCATAAAAGGGAAAGATAATAAGGCCAATTAAAAGTAATCGGTTTTGTTTAGGTTTGGTTCGTCTTTGATTCAGTCTGGTTACTATCATTAATGATTAACGATTAACGAAAAGTTTCAGCATCTAAAAGAAAATTGATTCAAAGTTCGCATAAGTTTCATTGAGAGCTAACTAAATGAAACTGATTTAAAAAGAAACTAATAATATAGATTTGGCAGTTCTGCGAACATAAATAGTTATATAAAAATAATAGCTTATTTATTTATAGTTATCGATAAAATTATAAGTAAGGGGTAATTTCAAACACGTATCACTTTTGAAACTATATTAAGCTTAAAGTCATTATATCATTATCTAAGTTTTAGGCCGGTTCCACCTAATTAACTAACAAACTTAATAAAAAAGGGGGAAATCATAATTAATAAGAAAAAAATATTTGAATTCAGAAATGTAAGTTTTTTTTTTCTTCATAAAAACCAAAAAAAAATGACAGAAGTCGAAAACCCGTAAATAACTTGAAAAAAAGGTATAAAAAAACCAAATATCCAAAAAAAAAAATTGAGAAAGATAGGAAAAATAAAGCATGGACCATAAATTAAAAATGTTTTGAGTTATTTAGACTGTTTAAACAAAATACACTAGATAACGACCCAGCGTAAACAATCTATGGTCGTTTTGAAAACAGTCATATAAAAACAGTATGTAGACATTGGAAACAGTGTATGGTTATTTGAAAATAGCTTATGGTAAAAAAAAAAAAACTAATATAACTAGTAAATCAAATAACAAATGATAAAAAAAACTAAATTAAAGATTACTACAAATACATCCGGTCTCATATATTGCAATTTAACACACATAAAAAAACACAAGTTTGGTCTGACGTAAATTTTTATATATTTCCGTGGGAAATTTGTATGCTTCTTTTCATCATATGCAAGGGGATAAATAATTGACCAACTAGTAGCACCGCATGCATGCACCTATAGACAAAACCACAATTAGAAAAATATGAATCAACTTGGCAACTTCACATTTTAAAAATGTCAAGTTTCTAAGTTAATTGACCATCTAAGTAGCACCGCCCACAGACAAAACCACAGTCAGAAAAACATCAATTAACTTAGAAACTTGACATTTTTAAAAGATTTAAGTTTATAAATCGACTTGGCCTTAATTAATATAAGACAGTTTCATGATGATCACATGGACCCTGATGACCAGTCTTAACTTACAACTCCATTTAATTAATGTCATGTTGGTTACCTTGAAAACGAAGCCAAACAAGTGTTTTCCGAATTATATATGTAGAGCAGCAGTGGTATTAATATAGCAAGCATGAAAAAAGGAATATTTGAATCTACTCAAAGCCAATTTGGACTTAATTATTTTAGTTTAGAACTATCCGTATTATTATTTTTGGAACTACAGACAAAAGCGACACTACTTTACTACTAGTATTATTTATATGTGTATCAGAAGTACCTTATTGTACATTTGTACGTAAACTATAGTGACATAGTCTATGGCGTAAATAACGGGTAATTTGACTAAGAAGAATTGTGATTTACTAAGCATCTATTTTCAAGTATTTTATGTTCTTGTTTATAAGTGGCATATCTATGTTTGCCTTAACGAAGTGCCCCATGCTTTCAAAAAGTCCATATTTGGCCACAATTATATAATAAAACGACAAAATTATACCGTATTTATAGGTTGGTAGAAGCTTCAAACCTATGTCAGCTAGTTATCTTTCTACACCTAACCCATATATTTTTTTGGCGCTTTTTAAACTTTGTTCGAAAAATTGATAAACTAGGTAAAAAAAAAAATCATAGAAGAATTACAAAATTCAAACTGTCATAATAAAACAACATATTGTATGTCTTTTACATTACACAAAATATATCATAAATCAAATGAGTTATTCTTGTATTGCATTAGGAAAAACGACGATTTCATTCTGTTTTTTTTTTTTTTTTTTGCGCCTGTTGAGGGCAACGCATAATCAAATTGCCTTATTTGGATGCCATGAGAACCGACCATGTTTCTACTATACTTGGGACCCGGCTTTACCAAGGAATGCCATTTTTCTTACTTGTTATTCTTCAGGTGGGTGGCCCTTTTCATAGTACATGAGATTGACTACTTTAACCTAACAGGCTTTTTGAATGGAAATATACATAAATTGGTGAAGTTGCCCTTGCAGTTTTGGGAGTGATATTTTTTTCGGTTTCTGGTCTTAATTTAGTTTTGTTGATCTCTGTTATAGTTATCCTTGATTAAAAACATCAAGATAGGAATACATCAAATTAACTTCTGCATGAAGATGATTTAACTTTTTTTTTTATACGTATGCCTAAAATGTATTTTTAATCTTTAATGCACACATTATTATATTGATAGATCATGATTGCCTTTCACTAATTATCATGATGTGAAAAATTTAGATCCACGTCCTATGGCTGAGTGCCTATGTGCTGGAGTTTTTTTTTTTGGGTTCTAAGGTAATAATCCTATAATTCCTAATAGTGCATGTGACATGTGAGTTTAGATCTCAATAACATGATATGCTTACAAACTGCCTAAAGTCAGCCTAAAATATTGATAAATTTATGTTGATAATCTATGGGATGATAGCCAGATGTGGTGATCTCTTTTCAGTTATGATAGTTCTAATTAGTTTATTTCGTGTGTAAATTAACATTAATATACATATATAACGGAGGTATAAACACAAAAATGCATGGATTGCTAGTAGATTAACATTTAACAACATGCATAATATGCAGCGGCTGACCTTTCTTGAGGCAAACGGGGTCAATTAAAAATGTTTTGAGTCGACAAGTTAAAAATGTTATATTTATAGTATCACCGCGATGTAGAATTCCGTGCGCCCTCGATGAAACCCGCCATGAACTATGTACGCATACTAGCTAGCAAGTAGCAGCTTGTGCATATGTACGTACAAAATAATACTAATTAAGAGAAATATGTTTTTATAGAATGACATGTAACACACCTAGATGCACTTATAAATACTATCACTTAGCTTGGGTTTCTATTACCATTACCAATTGTATATATGCTCGTTCATATTTAGTAATGAGTCTAAATATTCTCTTAGTTGTACGTTTTTTTGTTGTAAAAAACTTTTAAGAAGATGAACTACAATATTGTACCCCTATACGGTCATTCTTGGAAGCACCTATATTATTACCGCTATAGAAAAAATACTCAAATAGCGACGGGATTAGTGACGATATTTTTTGTTACGAGCTTATTAGCGACGGTTTTTGTAACGGTTTTGTGACAGTTTTTTAAATTAGCGACAGCCTTATGACAACTTTTGACTCTCACTAAATCAAACATTATTTTGTAGTGTACGAGATGATCTAAAAACTTAAATAGAAATGTGTAAATTACATAACGGAGAGGAATGTATAACTAGATGATGAAGAACATGCATTAACAATTTTTGTACTAAGAGTCTAAGATTTTGCCCTTAATAAGAACTTAAGAGTAAATTTGAACCCGGCCTATATTACACTAAAAGGCTACTTATTCATGTTGACTTTCTTATTTTAACCATAAATCAATTCCTTCATAACATGTGCTCTTGTTCTCATCTCACGTGTCTCTCACATGCTGTTTAATTTTACTATTTACGTTTTGCGTATTGCATCCCATGTTTTATTAAAACATTTGTTATAGCAATAATAAGGAAATCCAATGAAACATCAATTTTCGTAAACTGTGAATTCGTCTTGAAGAGGGATAGAATATATGCCAGTTGATAATATATGACTTTATTATTCGAGAAGAACTATATACATGCATAAACTTCTGATATTTACTCTAGCTATTCCATAAGTATATATAAGAAGTGTGATAAAGCTAGTAAGGGTTGGGAGAGTTTAGACGATAAACAGAGAACTTAGAAGAGATAAAAAATTAGGGTTATACCATTTTTCATAATTAATCCATTCATAACTTCAAAATGAGAGATAAATCTCTACGTATAGTATTAAAAATATCCACTAACGCAAATAACAAAATAGCAAATAAATCAAACTAAATAATAATGATAACAAAAAGAACCGGTCTTATCAAAGTGAATATTGCACAAAATTTTTATCCCCGAAGTGGTGCATCCGTAGTGTGATAATTTTCTATTGGATGCATATGTGTATTTATGCAATTGATTAAAAAACCTGTGAACTAAGTCTAATAAAATTTAAAAATCATTTGCTTATGTAGTTATACTGGACAATATTTCCATATAAATCTGAAATACAGATATCAGTTCTCATTGCAAAATTATAAAACGCTACTAACAATCAAGTGTGATTACTCCAGAGAACATGTATGATAAATACGGCTCATTAATATCACTAATATATTCCATCAACAATAATACTACTGATAAATTCACCTTATCATAATGCTAGCTAAGATCTGACTTATAAAAATTGTATTTATTTATCAAAAACGGTGTAAGTTGGCTCCTTAAAAAAAGATTTAATTGCACAATAGAATAATATTTTGGCTCATTGAGCTCCATCCATAAGTACCGTCACGTTCCTCCCGCTTTCCATTGCTCTCTCAAATTCCAAACCCTTATAATACACACACACTTTCTCTTTCTCTTAATAACTCACTCACTTTCTTATATGGCTTTATTAAAACTACATTGTTGTATTGTTACTCTTTTGTCACTTTTGGTAGGATTGGCTAATGCTAAAATCGGAGGAGTCTTCACGACTGGGCCGTGGCTGAGTGCTCATGTCACCTTTTATGGTGGTAGCGACGCCTCTGGCACTATGGGTACGTACTTTGCTTTTTACTCTTTTTAGTAGCATTTTAACTTCAAGAGTGTGATATATTATGTGTTGTTGGTTTAATATTTCGCGTTGATATGTGTTTTTTTTGTTCGACGTTTACCCTTGTTATTTACTCCAACTTAGTATATAACTTAGTACTTAGTAGTGCATTTTGTTACCCATGCTAAACATCTTTAAGACTCCGATCTTTTGATTTTCTGAGAAAAGACAAGTAGTTTAATTCGGATTAGCTTAAAGTATAAGTTTAATTCGTTCCTCAAAAATTTGTAACCATACAACATACAAGTAGTACTTAAAAAGTACACACATAAGTCGGAAAATGAGTATCTAGTAATGTCAAACGCAAGATTCGTAGTGCACCATTTGTGACCAAGCCAGTTTTAACAAGCTGACAAGCTAGCTAAAAGTGGAAAATACCTACCCAGTTATGCCAAACTCAAGATTTATAGTACTCGTGCATTCACAACTCAATGCAAAATATGCATCCTTTAATACTCAACTATGCATTATAACGAATTCCACAATTAATATAAATCTGTGTGTTTTTATAATTCAGGTGGGGCTTGCGGCTACGGAAATTTGTACAGCCAAGGGTACGGTGTAAACACTGCTGCGCTAAGCACGGCCCTGTTCAACACTGGTTTAAGTTGCGGTGCATGTTTCGAGATCAACTGTGTTAATTCTAAGTGGTGTCTACCAGGAAACCCTTCTATTTTGGTCACCGCTACCAATTTTTGCCCTCCAAACTTTGCCCAGTCCAACGACGATGGTGGGTGGTGCAACCCGCCACGTACTCATTTCGACCTCGCCATGCCAATGTTTCTAAAGCTAGCCCAGTATAAAGCTGGTATCGTCCCTGTTAACTACAGACGGTTAGTAATTCTTATTTAAATTAAAATGTATATGTATAATAAGTAGTTGCATATATATGTTCTCTATAAATATCCAAATAATTCACTACACCTGTTGGATGAATCTAATAAAATAGCAGTTGTAAAACTACATGAGTAACTATTGAAAAAGAGTAAAACTATTTTTGGAAAAATTATGGAAGTCTTCATAATTAACCGTCAATTTTTTAGTTTGACTATTATAATTTATAACATATCACTTGATTCGAAGACAAGGTGTCAGGCCATTTTAATTTATAACATTTACTCTTACACGATGCAGCATTGGGTTTTTGTTTATTCTGTAGCAAATTAAAGTTGAATTTGTGAAAGAGTAAATGTTACACTTGACACTTAAATAGTCATGCTGTACTTGTCGCGACGGCACTTAAGTATTCATGTGACTCTTCTTTTCTTTTTGCAAAGATTAAGTAGTCATGTGACCATTTGCATGTTGGGGGTGATTATAATTATATTTTCTAGTTTCCCATATTTTTTACATAAACTCGATATAGTCCCCATACTCCCATTAACATAATAAGATGAATATATAGTAACATAAAATAAGAGACAACTTTAGTAAATTTATCACAGAAAAAGTACTCTATGTTAACATCTAAATTAGTAATCACAAACATGATCTTTTTCATGACTTTCTCTTCATATAAAACTTGAACGTCTCTTACTCATCAAAACTTGAAGGAAGTTACTTTCTTAGTTGAAACTTAAAAGCGTTGGAAATGAAAAGAATGTTGGATATAAAATTATTGGGACAATTTATAAATCCAACAGTAATTTTTACATCCCTAACAGCCAAACTAAATTGACTGTGGAAATGTATAAAAATAAAATTCAGAAAACAGGCACAGAGCGTAGAGTTCGGTGCGACAGTTTGGTCAAATTGACCGGAAAATACTCATAGATTTCCTAAACATTTAAAAGTGTATTGAAATTCGAATACAATTAATAAAGTCAGTATTCTACAGGTTTCGAAGTTTGTATACCAATCATAATTTAAGATGATTAATAATTTATTTATTTATTTTAAAACCATATCTTGTGCTGAAACGGAGTTATTATCATTAACATGTTACATGTTGACTTGAGAGTTGAGACAGTTTAGCCTTGAAATTCTCTAATAGAACTATAGAAGAAGCAAAGCCATGTTAAGACTCGTCTAATATGCCTATACAAAAAATACTACTCATTCCCATTATCCCATAGGCCATAACAAACAACAATATTTTTTTGTTGAATGAATGAAAGCGATTAGTCATGCTCATACAAGTTTTTTTTATTCTATTCTACAGGGTTCCGTGTCAAAAGAAGGGAGGCATAAGGTTCACGATCAACGGTTTCCGTTACTTCAACTTGATTCTGGTCACCAACGTTGCTGGAGCGGGAGATGTAAAATCCGTCGCCGTCATGGGAAGCAAGAACAAGAAGTGGTTCCCAATGAGTCGCAATTGGGGCCAAAATTGGCAATCCAATGCAGATCTCGCTAACCAAGCATTGTCTTTCAGGGTCGTTAGCAGTGATCGTCGCACTGTCACCTCGAAAAACGTGGCGCCAGCTAACTGGCAGTACGGGAAGACTTACTCGGGCAAGAATTATAAAATATGAGAAAATGAGAATAAAGTTTACTTAAAAAATTCCGGCCTCCTTTTTCTCATTTTTTCGGGAAAATGTGAAGGTTGCGGGAAAATATGACTATTTTTTTGTCGGGGAGCTTATTACGACTTAATTTACTGCTTTGTATTTGGTTTTGTGTTAGTGAGTTAAAGGGTAGGAAAAACCCAAAAAGCATTGGCTAGAAGGGTAGTGGCTGAGGCGGCTGTAGGATAAAAGTTTAAGCATGTTAGCCCGCTGCTTTTATCTTATGATACTTTTCTACATATGGACATGACTTATTTTGAGTTCATTTAATTGCAACTTCAAACTCAACTAATTTTGAGTTCATTTCTTTGCAGCTATAGTTTATACTTCTTTTTTACCTTTGGTGTATATTAGCTTATATATGTTATATGGAAATCTCATTGCAAATGCTAGACAAATTCAGAAACATATGGTATATATATATAACAATATGATAGTACGCATCACAATTGTTTTTGGTGCTTTGCATAATGCTTGCGCGTTGCTTCCAAAATGTGTGTACATTTCACCTCTGGAAACCTTTTAGTTTCAACCTTAGCTGAGGTTCACTATTATACATACTGCATAATATCCTTAGTTGTTCGTGCGACCCAACTATAGTCGTATAAACTACTATTCATTCCAGATAATAATATGCGTTTTCAGGTCCACTCCCACATTTGAGTTTTTTTGAAGATTTTGTAACTACTATTCATACCAGATAATTGTATGCGTATCCAAGTCCACGTCCACATTTAAGTTTTTTTTTTTAAGATTTTGTTGGACCTTACTTCTTGCAACACCAATGCTCGGAAATCTCCATTTGAAGCGGCATATTCTATCTACCGAATCGCTTCAAACTTGGGGAAAATAGAGTTTCACAACGACTATCATTGTGTGTGTGACAGTACAGTATACATTTTCAAGAGAATGAAACATACTTTCTCGTGGTAGGCTGAGGCATAGTAAGTTAAAATTGGAGAAAGAGGAAGTAAACGCCGAAGTTACAAATGCATACAAGTTGAAAACGATTAATTGCCAGTATTATATGAAGCGGCTGGTTGTAACTTTTAAGTAAATAAGATGGATTTTTTAGTTGAACTAAACTACTCAGGTTAATGCTTCTAGAATATCCAGTAAGCTCAACGTATAAGCTTGTCAACCAATGCAATTGCAATCCACATTTTAAGCAAAAAATTGAGGTTCCAAAGTTGCAACCAAACAATGAAACAACGCCTATATAATGATTTGGTCAAAAATATAACCCAATACGTGTTCGGCACAAAGTAAGCACTAAATACGTGGATTTTGAACTTTTATATTTGAAGATTTTCGTAAAGCTATCCTTCCTGCTACTCAATGTCCCTGACCAAAGAACTTAATCATAATTTGCAGGTTCTTCTTGTTGAAAAACATTGTACATGAGAATTTCACAACATTGCATATCAAAGTATTTAACATCTGATAAGATGTTGGATTTCATCAATGGCCGACGAGCGAACTTTAACTTTAACGAGCAACTCGGGTCCTTAACCCATGTATTTAACTCACTCTTTTCATGCTAATGAGTTGTTAATTGAAACGTTTAATTGATTGCATTTTTTTTTGTCTTACCTGATCATAGAAAACCAAAAGCTTTATAGAAAATGAAGTTGAAGAGCAAAGATATACACACGTCAATTTGACTACTGTTGTCGCCTTGTCGGTTTTAGAAACTGGATGGATACAACTACAATGAAAAGAAAAAATCGGGGACACCTCAAAGTGACAATATTAGCAATCAACAAATATTATGTCTATAAGTCTCCTTTGGTTGCGGGTTTACTAGACCCAGGACTATGAATCATTTGGGATTACAGTGGTATTACAAATGATGATAATATTTCTAATAATGCCAACTAATATCATTGGTTGTTTGTTTAAAAGAAAGGTGTAACCGGACTATTTTTGTAATTTACAACTTTACACTTCTTTCGTTCCTCTTATCAAATTTAAATGTATCTCATGTAATATATATATACATTACTATAAATATATATATAATATTATTAATATATATTTATATACATATATTTAGTATTATTTATATGCATATGTAAATAATAAATATGTATAGATAATACATATATTAAATAATATAAATATATGCATAAATAATTTATTAAAATAATATATATATAATATTATTAATATATGTATATATAATATTATTTATATGCATATATTTAATATTATTTATATACATATGTAAATATAATATATATAATTATATATATACATATTATATGCATATATATAATATTATTAATGTATATTTAATATTATTTATATGTATATGTATATGTAAATAATAAATAATAAATGTGTATAGATAATATATATATATATATATATATATATTAAATCATATAAATATAAATATATATACATATAATATAAATATATGCATAAATAATTTATTAAATATATATATATATATACGTATAATATAAATATATGCATAAATAATTTATTAAAATAATATATATATATATATATATATAATATTAATGAATATATATATATATATTATTATTTATATGCATATGTAAATATAATATATATACATATGTAAATATAATTTATACATATATGTAAATACAATTTATATATAATTTGTATATATATACGTATAATATAAATATATGCATAAATAATTTATTAAAATAATTTATATATATATATTTAATATATATGTAATATTATTTATATGCATATATTTAATATTATTTATTTACATATGTAAATAATATATATATATATATATGTTTGTATATATATAATTTTATATGTATATATATTTATATATATGCATAATAAGACTATTTTTGCTAATTTTTAACATTGGGTTGAGATTACATGTAATAGCACATCTCTCGTGGTATTTCAAACGATGGGTTTAGTGAGATTTGAAGTCCGATCAGAATTATAAGTCTCATTTCAATAACGGGTACCAAACGCATTATTTGTGATACCCACATTATTTATAATCCAATGCCACTCATTTATTCTGCAAACAAACGAAGCCTATACACTATAGCATAAGTGTTGTAAAAAAAGAATTTAGTAGAAGTGGTTAGTAGCTAGTTTAACAAATTTATTCAAACAAACCCTTTGGTCAGCAAATATCTTCAAATTGTTTTCTCCAACTTGTTACGATATTTTCACCTGTACAGGTTCAAAGCATCAGATCCCAATAACAAAATAAGAACAGATTAACAAGTTACCTAGTAAGTGACAGATACTACTCAATTGAAACTGCCAAAATGTCTTACATATAATACCAAAATACTGCCAACTTAAGCATCAACTTCCCACGTCAACTGTCCTTTTCCTTGTCATCCCAACTCCAAACAACCAAAACATATAAAACATAACAAAATAAATACAAAGGCAAGAAAATAATTATCACAAAAACAGCAATATGAACACACACAAAAAAAGAGACCCTTATCATGAAGTTAATAACAAAATGTTTTTGCATCCTTATATTTTGACAAAATATTATATTTCCGTGATATTTCCCGTGAGGGAACTAGCAAAAAACGGAGCGTACAAGATGATTATAGCAAATCTCAAGTCATCAGTACAGAAGTACAAAAAACCTTCAGAGAGTATACATTTCGGGATAATTGACAAGCTACAGTCAATACCGCTGATGGGTTAAAACTTAAAACAATTTAGCAAATAAGTAATCAACAAACATGAAACATCTCGCTAAGAAACAACAACAAAGCGGAAAATTTCCAAAAAAAAAACCCATGAAATATACACGCCGTGTTAGTAAATTGCGACTTTCTTTAGTTGATCAAGCAGGTACCCAACAAGAAAGTGCATACGATATTCGCCCTTTCCACCCTTGTATCAACCACTTGCTATCTTTGTCAATCAAAAAATCCTTGTGATACTTGGTCCTCACAGTCACCATCGCCCTATCCATAACCCCATCGCTAAATGGTATTTGCCTAAACCCTGCCCTTAAACTACGTACTTGCCACTGCTTATACGTTTCGGGCCTTTCTATCCTTTCCCACCCCTCACAAGCGATGACATTCATCGCTTCCTTCCCAAATATCTCTCTTTCTATAAGCATCCTCTCGTGATGCTCCCTAGGAACATTAGTCTCGAGCATATCGAACAACGCTGAGAAATGAAAAAGCGCCTCACGAAAACGAGTGACAAAAAAAGGCGCTCCGTAGGATCCGCTGAGGGTCCCGAGGAGAAAAATATTAGGATTTATCTTTCTTATAAGTTCGAGAATTATAGTCCGCGAGCTTTTCTTCAACACGGTCTCATCGTGTAGGTTTTTAAACCGATACAAAGAGTTAACAACTAGGTACTCGTCTTTTTCTATCTTTAAATCCTCGATTTTGATGCTATCCCAATTCTTCGCTATTGCATTGTACTCAAACGGGACATCGAAAGTCCGTGCGTAGTCGGTCAAACGCCGACCCGTCTCCTCGACTCCTGAGGCAGGTCGGAACCCGGTTTGCGGAAACTCGATCCCTGTGATCCGGACCCTGGGACACCCGCTTGCTCGACCCGCGGCCCTTTGAATAAATGTTGGCCATTGGAAACCGTATAGGATACCGAAATCGATGACGTGGATTTTTTGCGATTTCATGGACTTTTCGAGTATCGTCTTGTTTGTAGCTAGGTGGGATATTTTACGAAAAGGGCAAGACGCAAGGTACAAATGGTACGCTTTCAAGTAATCGGAAGCTATCGTACGTCTAGAAACAAAAGCTTTGTAAATTGAACTCCCGGTGCCTGCCAAACGGGCCTCGAGCCCATCCGCAAAGCAGTGGGCCAGGCGTTGGGCCCCATCACCGAACGAGGAGCTGTGATGCCTGATCTGTTTCAGAAGCTCGGTCGAAGTTCGCCGATCATCAGCTGCAATAGCTTGAGCACAACTCATTAATAAATTCCTCAAATCCACCACTTCCTTTTTTTCGTTCTTTTTCGACGAACGACCCTTTACAGGCCCTTTCGGTTGTGCTTTCTTCAGAAGCTTTTTGTCTGTTTTGTTCCTCAATAGGTCGCGATAGGCTTGTAATGCGACTTCTCCGTCTCCCATGCTACAAAGGAGTACTGTATCGAACATCTCCGACCTAAGAGTGGGGTCGGGGAAAACCGCAGCTTGTTTGCTAATCCTTTCGTTTTCTAAATCTTCGCCGTCATCGCGATGACTAGACTTTCTCCCTCTATACCCGGTCGGGGAATACTCTCCCTCCTCTCTTTTCTCTAACTTGACCGCCACTTCCCTATCATCCTCTCTAGGCGTCCCATCAAAATGAATCAAATTGTGGTTGTTACTGGGCAAAAACTTGCTCGCATCTTCGACACCTTTCTCAAACTGCCAAACTGATTCACTTCCACCGAGCAAATACACATTATTTCTCATTTTATACTGATCCAATTCATTACAAACGATAAGGGGGTCACTAGTTCCGTTTGGATCTACCAAATGATGCCTACTAGTACAACTACAACTTGTACCATTAGTGTGATCTCGACACGTGAACTCACCCAAGCTCTCGGCATTTTGATCGACGTATCTACTACCACTCATATTATACAATTCGGAACCTGTACAAGCAGCAAGACAATTAAACTGAGATGTACTGATCCGGGTCGGATCTTCTAAACAATCACAACTAAAACAGCTATAATTAGTACCATTACAGTGATCCCGACACGTGAATTCACTCGGGGTCTCACCATTTTGATAGAAAAACGAGGGGACCTGTTCAGGGGAAGGAGGGTATTTTTGTCCAATCACATCATAAAATGACTTCTCCTCGGCCCGGAGGTTTACCGACCCTTGTAGCATAAAACTCTTGTCATCCATATCTTCTTCCATTAAAATCTTATTTATATAGCTTAAAACACCATCCGAGTCGATATCATCTTGTAAGTCCTCCTCGGACGAGACAGTAGAACTAGGAACCACGTTGATTGTCGAGGGATTTTCTGGAAAATTCGGTCTTTTTTCAAATATGTCAAATTTGTCTCCATCGGATAGCAACGAAAAAGGTTGATCTTCGATCGCATTTCCATTAATAGGGTTATAAAATCCTCTAGCCCTAGGATCCATGTTTTTATTTCACTCACATGTTTTTATTTCAGCAACTTGTTTTTCGATCGTCAAAACTGTGAGAACACAAAATTAATATGTTGAGACACAGTTGAAATTTAAGCATGATTACTATTTACTTGAAAAAAATTTAATAATAAAAAAAAGAGTTCAAAATGGGAGCAACATATATGTGGATCATGCTTACGAAATTAAATTTGAGTGAAAAATACAAATCTTAACACTGTTTCACTAATTACTATACAACGGTGGGTATTATATTTTACAAAACACAATTTCTTATAAGACTATAAAATCCTCTATTTCTACTCCAGGATTGAATTATTCGTAACCGAATAAGCCACAAATTTCCATACAACTGAACTATTCAATTAAAGTTATTAAACCCAAAATTCAGCTTATAGAAACAAAACCCACCTTCAAAGTGATAATAAAGATACCATCTTTGCACAATCAAGAAGAAGAATTACAAAAATAAAATAAAATAATAGATAGTTATTGTGTTTCACAAATTTCATTAGTGTTTTATAAACAGAACTAAATTATATGCATTTATAGGGTTCATAAAAAAAAGCATAGAAGCTGATATAAAAATAATTAAAAATATTAATACGTCAGCATACATTTGGATCAAGGAAAAAGAGACCAAAACTAAGAAATACTAAATTCTAAATGATCACTGATATAAAGAATTAATGATTTATTAATAAAATTAAGGAAAATTGGAAGTTAAATTAGACAAAACTAACCTCAAAGAAACTCTAGAAATAGAGAGAGAGAGAGTTGTAAATGAAACTTAAAATTTGGTATAAATCTTGATTTTAAGTTTCAATGTCTATCAAACAAGCCCTAACTATCTAAAAATAATCAAATAAGTCCTAACTTATCTCTAAAACAAATTCAAATAAGTCCCGACTATCTATTGTTTGGCTAACGAGTGACCAAGGACGTTTAAGTGATTAATACGTGAATTAATATGCAATAGTCATACTATATGACTGTTTCATAACTCGTTTGTATAAAAATGTGTCAAATGTATTAAAAAAAATTAATTTTTGATTAATATTTAAGTTTATATTTTTATTTGAGTTTTTATAGTGTTAGTATATTTTTTTTTAATTTATTAAATTCCAATTTGCTGAAAATAGAAAAATAAATTAATTATTGAAAAGTATTGTCTAACCATCTATTTTCGAATATAATTGTGGTTAAATTGACTGTAACATAAACAGTCAAATAAGGTGACTGTTCTAAAGATGCACTCAATGATATCATTCAATAATTAAGTTACATTTATACTATTAAATCATATCAAATCATTATGTTATTCCAAAATGAACTGAATGGTATCTTACATAAACACAAGTCATGGAAATTTAAAAACAAAATTTAAATATTATTAACCTAGGCATTGGTTAGCTTTTCCCAACTATCTAAAACAAAGTCAAATAAGTCCTAACTATTTAAAACAAAGTCAAAACAGTTCTATCACATCGTGGACCATTATTGTATAGCATTGGCTTAAAAAATGATAAAGAACCTTTATTATTATTTTTTAAAAATTATTTTTACCCTTATTTGAATATAATAAATTTTTGTTTTATGTACAAAAGTTAATGACAAGAGTTTAGGTCGAAAAAATTAGGTTGTCTCGCAACCATATAAAAGGCTTGATATGATATGATTAATTATTTACTGTCACATCCAAATGTCTTCAACATAATTCATTTTCTTCATATCTTATAATATGTCTCAATTATTTAAACCAACAACTATGGTTATAAATTATAATTAGTATGGAGTGTATGGACTTGGTTGGTCTTCAACTTCATTTTTTTTAAAACATGTCAAATGGGAAGATAAAGAAATGAAATAAGCATTGGTTTTATAATCAATGCATGAGCGGTTTACGTATAAATGTATAATAAGATACTTAAAAAGCAGGAAACTACTAGTTTCATCATTAATGGCCTAAACAATGGGATTAGTGATTAAATACTATTAGTAACATGGGTAAGTGGGTTTTAAAGCAGAGCTAGTTGATTAAAAATCACATTACTAAAGTTGGATTGGTTCTTTCATCATATCATAATAAACTGCTTTTATTATTATATTTTCAAAAAAAAAAATTGCTTTTATTAAAACGTACGAAGTAAGAGAGCTCACCAGGCTCTTCAAAAAGGGACCACTGACTGGTTCATCATGAATAAAATCAGGACTTAGCATTTATATATACTATAGTAAAAATATATTCACATAACTTTATCATTTTTTTACACATTTTTTTATATGTATTGCACACTCCCTTACATGTATAATAATATATTTTTGTTAAAAAATACATTTTTATCCAATATACATGTATGAAGTGCATGAGTTATATATATACATATATATACATATATATATATATATCAGTAATAGTAAATTTAATAATTTTTTTTATTTTTAATTAATATTTAAATTTAGGCTAGTCTCAACTAGGGTTCTACTATATTTTTATTTGAGTTTTTAGTAGGTTAAGTTTTTATTATGTTGAATATTTAAATTTAGGATAGGCTCAACTAGGGTTCTACTATATTTTTATTTGGGTTTTTAGTAGGTTGTGTTTTTATTATGTTGAATATTTATATTTTGGTTTATCAAATTATAGATTGTGTTTTATGTACATTTGGAGGGATGCATATGTTTTTTATTAACTAGGGAGTGTGGGAGTTGTGTGCAAGTTGTGTGTATAGCATCACCCTATATTATAATATTAGTTATTATACATTCTCTAATTCTATTAAAATTCATTTCTTAATAATAAGGTAATTTTAATCAATTAATTTTGATTTCGGACTATTAGCAGTCGACATGCACCAATTTCCATCATATGATCATTTTATAACCCGATCCAAAGATTGTCAACGTAAGTTATTAATGTGGCAAACATTTTCAATTTTGGACTTTCAAATGATGTCATATAATGGTGGATCAAATAAATATGGAGTCTGTTGTATATATAGATTTTCCTAGAATTTTTTTGAACACCCTGAAATTACTAGAAGGAATGATTACTGAAAGAGCTTCCCAAGAATCAAAACCTATTTTTGCTGTTCATTGATAAAATTATTTGTCTAGAACCGACACATATCTCTTTTTATGTGTCAATAGCTTGCCAAGTAATGATATTATATATAGACATGCTGTGGATAACACAACAACGATAAGTTTTTACAGTTATTTTTATCTAAACGAGAAAAATGATAATCACCACTTCTCTCGGTATTCGACTTTCTTGAATGAATTTCGCCCGTGGTTGAAACATCGGAACAAAATTAATAATGTCACACATACACCGTAAGTATTAATCTCTTGTCAATTTTAATTGAATACCATCGAGCCAATCGCAGAAGATACTCGGATCTCAACAAAGAATTGTTATGGTTTAGCTGATGCCGATTGAAACATGGCACACAATCTACTGGCAATTCAAGTACATAATAAGCTTATTGATGTATTTAAATTTAACTATATAAGCATCTCATATCCGCTTATGCGAATTAACAGTCACGTATTCATAATCAGATTTTCCAACTTTACGAGACCGGTATTATCAAGCTACCCAAAGTAGTAGAGAGTGTTATTGTACAAAATACTATTGAAGACTTGGTAGGGTATTTGAATTTGGACTCGAGCTTCGGACTGGAGACAGGTCTACATACTCTTTCTGAAGATGGGAACAAAAGAGATAAGAGACAAACTAAGCCTCCAATCAGGTACACTCCTTCTAGTGTAGACACTAGAAAGGAGAACTTTCCTACTTCTCATGATTAGTTTTATTGTCTGAAATATTAGGGGTATCGCTAACAATTTATCCCTAGCTCAACTTTCTATTTATGTTAAAAAATATAAATTAGACTTAATTGCCATTTTAGAACCTATGATTAGTACTTCTAGGGCTGTCGTCATTATGAGGAAACTTAACATGGACTCTATTATTGCTAATGAGACTAGTAAAGGGAAAATTTGGATTATGCATAAGAATCATCTTATAATTGATATAGCTAGTTCTACTTTACAAGAGGTCACCTTAAAATTTAACTTTCCCGATGTGTTTTACATTACTTTTATTTATGCTAAATGTGATTACATCACTAGGAGATCTTTATGGACCACTGCTAGTAATTTGAACCTTAGTGCTAATTCTTGGCTAGTTGTGTGGGGGACTTTAATATAATAAAAAATGACACTGAGAAACTAGGAGGGCATGGTAGGGGTAGCAAAGATAAGGCTGATTTCTGCGACTTTATTAATAATAACAGTTTATTAGAAATGAGTCATACAGGATCTAGTTTTACATGGAGCAAGCAAAATAAAGGTAAAGTACAATTTGAGAAGCTAGACAGAGCTTTGGTTACCACGGAATGGGTAAAACTTTTCCCATTACTTAAATTGAATATTCTAGAGAGAACTGTTTCCGATCATTCCCCTCTTATCTTTATTCTTTCGAAAATGTTTTCTCATGGACCTACCTGTTTTAAGTTTCAGAGAATGTGGACTACACATGAGGATTTTCTTAATGTTGTTAGTAATAGTTGGACTCAGTCTTGCCATCTTAGAGGTCTAAACAAATTTGCGTTTAAACTCAAAAGACTTAAGTTCTGTCTTAAAAATTGGAATAAAAAGGTTTTTGGTAATATTTATAACAAGGTAGCTGTCCTATATGATGCTTTAGTGTATGCCGAAAATACATTGGTCAATTAAGGTGAGAGTTACTTAGATGAATATAACACTTGCTTACTTAATTATAAAAAAGCTATACTCCAAGAGGAGATTTTTGCTAAACAGAAAGCGAAGGTTAAGTGGCTAGTTGAAGGTGACAGAAACTCGAAATTTTTTCATCATATGATCAACCATAAAAGGTCTAAGAGTAGCATTAAACAAATTACCTTACCTTTTGGTAGGGTTACTGATAATTTACAGTAAATTGAGAATGAACCCCAAAGATTTTTTGCTAATCATCTTACTGATGAGGGGGTGATTAGTAACCCTTCTCTTTTTAACAATATTCCTAAACTGATTTCTGATTCTGATAATGATATGATTATCCTTAAGCCCACTCATGATGAGGTTAAAGCTGCTGTTTTTGATATCCCCGTCGACTCCTCCCCTGGTCCTGATGGGTTTTCTTCTATTTTCTTTATGAAATGTTGGAATATTATTAATAGTGATTTAATTGAAGCAGTTCTGAGTTTTTTCGATGGTGATAGGTTTCCGCAAGCTTTTGTCTCTTCTGTTATGGTTTTTATACCCAAAGTTGATGACCCCCTAGATTTTTCTCAATTTAGACCTATTAGCTTATGTCAAGTTATTTATAAAATAATTACTAAAATTATTGCTAAAAGACTAGCTCAAGTTCTTCCTAAAATTATTTCTCAGCAACAAAGCGGTTTCGTAAATGGTAGGTGCATTACCGATGCTATTTTACTTGCTCAGGAGCTTCTTAGACACATTGGTGATCATGTTAGGGGGGGTAATGTTGTTTTTAAGTTAGATATGGCCAAAGCTTTTGACATAC
Source organism: Primula vulgaris (assembly GCA_963920805.1). Lineage (NCBI taxonomy): Eukaryota > Viridiplantae > Streptophyta > Magnoliopsida > Ericales > Primulaceae > Primula > Primula vulgaris. The sequence goes on from OY987212.1 coordinate 9,891,851, forward strand.
TTAATTGGGATTTTTTAAAAAGTGTGCTTCTAGCCTTTGGTTTCGATACTCTTTGGATTAATCTAATTATTAAGTGTGTTTGCTTTGCCAATTATTCAGTTTGCATTAATGGTGTACAATCAGGCTTTTTCTCCTCTAGTAGAGGGGTAAAACAAGGAGATCCCCTCTCTCCTCTCTTGTTTATTATAGCCGAGGAAGTACTAAGTAGGGGGATGGATCAACTCAACTTGAAAGGTACTCTTATCCCTTATAAAATTCCTCCTAATATATCTGTTATATCTCATATCCTTTTTGCGGATGATGTGCTTATTTTCACTAATGGCGGCAAGCAAAATTTGGATAAGCTTATGAAGTTTATTAATAGTTATGAACTAGCTTCTGGTCAACTTCTGAATAAATCTAAGAGTGTTTTTCTAACTAGTAATCACAATAGTAATAGAGATAGCATTATTGCAGCGGCCACTGGGTTCACTGCAGGTAGTTTCTCGACTAAATACTTAGGTATTCCCCTTCATCACACCAGACTTACTTCTACCATGTATGAGCCTCTTTTAGACAAGATAAATAAAAAAGTAGCTAGATGGAAAAATCCGCTCCTCACTCCTGGAGCTAAACTTATACTTATTAAACATGTTCTCTCCTCTTTCCCCATGCACCTTTCCCCCAAAAGTTACCACTGACAAAGTTAGCAAGGCTTTTTCTAAATTTTTTTGGAGTTCTTTTGAGGGTAAAAATAGACATCACTGGATTAGTTGGTCGAATATTACCAAACCTACTAAGGAAGGGGGTTTAGGTATTAGAGACATAGCTGAGGTTATGCAAGCTCTTCATTTAAAAATGAGTTGGAATCTTTTGAATGTAGAATCTCCTTGGACTATTTTTATCTACCAAAAGTACTTTTCTCATTATATTAATTGGAATGAGCCTGTTATTAGATCCAATCACTCTAATGCCTGGAAGATTTTTAGCGCTAACTTTCATACTCTTATAGCTAAAAGTGAATGGAGTATTAATGAAGGTTCAGTGAGTTTCTGGTACGAGAACTGGTCAGGTACATGTCTTCTTTGTGATCATTTCGACGTGGTTTTTCCTAATGTTCTGCTAAATCAAGTTTTGCAAGGTAATGCTTGGAATTTACCCCTTCTTAACCAGATGGGAGGTAAGGACTTAATTAATAAAGTTACTCACTGCTCTGTTAGCTTGAGAAATGGTTCTGATATAAGGTTTTGGCCCATCTCACATAACGGTGATTTTACTCTTAAAAATGCTTTTGAATTTTCTAGGGACAGAAAACCTGTTTTTAATATGGCTAGATTTATTTGGAATCCTATTTTGCCTACTAAAGTGTCTATTTTTGTTTGGAAACTTTGGAATGATGCTATTAAACTAGAGGAATATCTTAAAAAAATATGGTATTAATGTGGCTACGAAATGTTCGTGCTGTAATAATAACTCTTGCGACTCTATTGCACATCTTATGAGTCTTAGCGATGTATCTAACAAAGTGTGGAGCCATTTTTGTAACAGTTTTGGTTTTCAAATTACTGCTCAAAGGAACTGGAGGAGCAAAGTTCAAGAATGGTGTAACGGTTGCGACGGCTCTCAATTTGGTAAAATTGCAGCATTGGTTCCTTTCTTAATTCTCTGGGAGATTTGGCTAAGTAAAAATAGAAGTAAATATGATAATATCACCATGTGTGCCACTACTATCATAGCTAAAGTTTTAAATTGGCTTAGAGATATTAATTTTCTTATAAAACCTACTTGCCCTGCTAAATTTCTACATAATAATACTCTCAAGGGACTAGGAATTAACATAGTAAGTTGTAGGACTAACATACCTACTCTAGTTAATTGGTATTGTCCCCCTTCAGGTAGGCTTAAACTTAATGTAGACGGTTCAACTAATAGCTCTAATAAATCGGGTAGTGGAGGGGTGATTAGAGATAGTAATGGTTGTTTAATTGTTGCCTTTTCTTTTAGCCATAACTCTAATTCTTCCATTATTGCTGAACTGACGGCTCTTTACAATGGTTTGCTTATTTGCTATTGTATGGATTTTTATAACATTTCTATTGAAAGTGACTCTGAGGTCATAGTTAACTGGTGGAGAAAAAAGACCAGTCCCGGTCTCAAGTTTCAAAATATTTGGACTAATATTTGTGATTTAATTGACTTGGTCAGTGTTAGTTTTTATCACATTTTCAGAGAGCAAAATCAGATGGCGGATGGCCTTGCCAAGATTGGATCTAAAGGCACGGATATGACAATTTATTCTCCTAGCCATTTACCCAAAAAGGTGTATGCTTTTTATAAATTAGACCAAGAGGAAACGCCTTATTTTAGGAAAAAAACCTTTTGTGTTTGATTCGCTTATGAGGATTCTGTTCTGAAGCATCCTTATCATTTAAATTGCTGCTAAGCGGATTTGCTGCTTGATGATCATTTAAATTGACTTGGAAATGCTTTATGATTCCCAAGAAGAATTAATGTTTCTGAAGTGGTTTTTATAACATTTGGTTGTATTTAGTGTTGGAAAAACATGTGAAAACATGGGTGTTTCCGAATGGTCACTGGACCAACTTCGAGTCATTATTTCGTGTAACAGCGCTGAGTTGTTTATACCGAACTCAACGTGGTTGAGTAGCCCGTGTGACGAGCTTCGTAACGGTATATCACATGACCTATTCGGAGAATGGGTGTGAATACAAAGTGGCTTCAAAGTTGGTGCCTCGAAAGCTCAAATCTGGAAAAACCGAAATGGTAAAGGAAAACCATTTAGTATAATCCCATATTGGAAGATTAAGAGTTAATTTTACAATATATATACCATACCAACCCATGTAGTTATTAAACTAACATGTCCACATACACCTAAGAGTATTAGTGTGTATTGGGCTTGGGCTTGGGATTTGGGATTTGAGGAATGTCTCGGGTCTTGGGTCCAAACCCGAATAGAGAGTTTTGTATAAAATACAAAAGGAGTCCCTAGAGTTTCCAGCAAGAGAAACGTCAGCAATAAATGAGATTAAATGTTGCGGTTTCAGAATTAAATTGAGCGGATTCTGTGGGTGTAACTCCCGGAATTAATGACCACAATTATGGCTGCGGTTTCTATAGAGCCTATAAAAGGCAGCCCTCCCCCTCTCATTCGAACACACCTTCATACACACAACTCACAGCATAAGCATACACTTAGTGAGAGAGAACCGCACCACCAACAGCTCGACCTGTGGTTCGGTGCCGGTTTCCATACGAGCCACTCTGAGATAGAAGTTGTACCTTGGGAACAAAGTCCCGAAACCAGAAACCTTTAAAGGTGGTTCGGGAAATATTGTTTAAGGGAAACTGCTCAGCAGTTGCCTCTTCTTTTAATTTCTGTTATTTATTTTTCAGTCCTTTATTATTCTGTCCATTTAATTTCAGTACTGTTTCCCTTCTGTATTTTTCTTTCCAGTACCTTTAGTTTCTGTAATTTACATTTCAGTCTTTCCTATTCTGTAATTTACTTTCCTGTATTTTAATTTCCAGTATTTACATAACAGTCCGGGCAGTTTATTTAATAACAGTCCGGGCAGTTTTTTATTTGTTAAAACCAGTCCAGTTTGTTTTATTTACAAAACAGTCCGGCAGTTTTTTATTTGTTAAAACCAGTCCGGCAGTTTGTTTAAAACCAGTCCGACAGTTTTTTATTTGTTAAAACAGTCCGGCAGTTTGTTTAAAACAGTCCGGCAGTTTCTTTTTTGTTAAAACAGTCCGGCAGTTTGTTTTATTTACAAAACAGTCCGGCAGTTTTTTTATTTGTTAAAACCAGTCCGGCAGTTTGTCAAAACAGTCCGGCAGTTTTTATATTGTCAAAACAGTCCTGCAGTTTTTTTATTTGTTAAAACTAGTCCGGCAGTTTGTTAAAACAGTCCGGCAGTTTTTATATTGTCAAAACAGTCCTGCAGTTTGTTTTATTGTCAAACCAGTCCGGCAGTTTGTTTTATTATCAAAACAGTCCGGCAGTTTGTATTATTGTCAAACCAGTCCAGCAGTTTAATTTAAATTCTGTACGAGTCAGGAATTGTAATTCATATTCCAATTGTGAGAAATAAAGTGTTATTTCCATTGCGTTCTTGTCTTTTACTTTATTGTCCTTTCAATTATCGTATTCGAAATAGTACCAAAACCAACATTTAGTTTGATTGATATTTATTCCTGCTATTGAGGTTTTTGTTGCTAAGCAAGGTCTTATACTATGTCTCTTTTGAGCAAATTTTGGTACTCATTTTATCGCTCTTTTGATCACTTTGATCAGGTGTTATAAGGGGTGATATAAGGTGTGGAGATATAAGGAGAAAAGAGTGTTTAAAATGGACGCAAATTTTGCTCTTTTAGAGTTCAACGTTAAAGATCTTGTTTAGCCTCTTTTCTCCTCTTATAGTAGTGGATGAGCCTATTCTGATGTAATTCAGTTTGTGCATTATGTATTCGTTTTCTTACCGGACTTTAGCCGGATGGCCAATACGGGGGGCCTGACCCATGTTAAAACTACTGTTATTGTTCTATTCTAATAACAATGGTCCTTTATTCAAAAAAAAAAAAAAGATTTTATAACTTTACAATGAATATCCATAGCCATCGATGAGTGAGGATTTCAGTATTTGATTATTAATATCTAATATTAACACTGATGGATGTCAATGAAGCTTTATTGAGTTATGAAATCACTACAAATAATCTGCTGCACTAGGAAGTATTAAAAGAGTTGGCACTTTTTTGTGTGTATCTCGCACTCTAATAAACTAAGAACTGAATTACGTTGGTGTTCTTTGAACGGAATTCTGTCTTAAAAAGCGTGCATTAATATTGTCCTAACTGCATCTTAAAAGTATGAGTACCATTGTGCAGTTATCCCAAAGTGAAACTCACTCAATCTGACGAATGCATTTCTAGTTTGAAAAAAGTTAGAAGTTTTAATTAAGCTGATCAATAAATTTATTTTCTTAGCCTCAAATAAGAAACACATATTTGCTTAAAATCTACAGACGACAAACTATTAGTGTTATGTAATGAAGTGTTGTGTGCTCAAATATTACCCTTAAAGAGGTGATACTACATAAAAAAAAGCTCTGCACTTTGAATTAATCAAACAGGAATCGTATGAATAATTGAGTGAGCATCTTCTTCTTATTCACAGAACATGAAAGAAAGGCGAAAAGGGGCGAAAACACAAAAAATGACATAGAGAGTTCAAGTAGTAGTACTGATTAACATGCTATCTAGGTAAGGGATGCTGGTAACGGTGATGACGGGACATGGAGCGGCCACCAAGGCAAGACAACAAGGTATGGCATTGAAGAAGCAATGCTAGCACCGTGCGGAGCCACTTTGCCGAGGTATTTAATGGTCTTTTTCTTCAAGTTGCACGATAGGACCCGTAATGTATGGTAAATATACACGACATCTTTATCAAACGGGTGACAAGCAAGAAACACCATACTTCTGACGTGTCCTCTCAACGTCTTCCCAATATTAGGTTGGAAAAATATCATCCCGTCCAAACAGACCTTATGCAATAAGCCCCATTTCCCCCCACCATTACATCCTTCCTTGTTGTCGTCGTCGTAGTTTATGAGTTCCCAGACATTAAAAGTGAGATTCATATCAAAAGAGAGATACAATAGGTTCCCTTTGCTCTCACCAAGGTAATGTTCGTAAGCACGGTGCCCTTTATCGGGCAATTGCAAAACACAACTTTATTGACCACCCTGTTTGTTGTTGTGGTCAAGAGGAGAAGGAGTGGGTTTGTAAATGAAAACGCACCCACAACCTTTCCAGTGAAGTAAACCTTTGCAGGCAACAGCATTAAATCCGCTACATTTGAACTTGAAACGACAGCAGACTGAACAAATTATGAACCGCTCAGATTTCTTCCAGCATTCTGAAATGTCACATTCGGCCCATCACCCGGTTTCAGAAGAATATCTCCTTCTTCGCTATAGTTTGCAATACGAACTATAACAAAGGAAGATGATGATAAATTACTTTTGGTGGTGGAACTATTAATATTATCATAACAAAGGAAGCCGAGACGTGCCCATTTAAGTCCTGAAGAGGGTGGCGGAGGGATAGGAACCCAACGCTTAGTGAGTGGGTTGCAGACATAATACTTCTTCTGGTAAACGAATGTGACGGAGCATAATACCAACCCGTTGTTTGAACATAAAACACAGATTGGCTCCTCCGACATGAAATCTAAAGAAAACCCAGGGTAAACCTTTTTGAAAACTATTTTTCCTGTAGAACAAGCGCTACGGTGATGCTGTGTGGGACTGGGTAAAGCAGGTCATCATCATCATCGTCATGAACCTTGCAGTTTTGATAAAACAGACACCAAAAAGGGGTTTTCCACTTTTTACCACGCAAAATAGTACAAGATTGTATGAAACTGCGAGATGAGATTAAATCGTACCATCGCCTCGAAACATACTTACACCGATGGACGTTCTTAAACGGGAGCCTTCATAATATCTCAACAAATAATTCCTCAAAAAGTTTATTGAAATTTGAGCCCACCTGTCGTTTTAGGCGACACACTTCCAATGTCATCAATTCTCGATATATGTTAATGTATATATGAAATTACAAACTTATAACTAACAAACCCGAGACCTCTAACTTCCCTTTGTTTTAACCCAAATTAGCTCAATAATATATGTAAGAGAGAGAGAACGAGACCCAAAATATATGTATTTAAATGTGTTGCAGATGTACCAAACTCTATAGCCACAACCTATTTATATAGGTAGGCAGAGGTTGAGAGATTACAAGCTAATATTAAAGACGAGAATTCAAAAGTTTGTAATATACAAAAAAGCAAATGTTTATACTAAATTATATGTAACTTCTATATTTAAATGAACAATCCATTATTTTAATTATTTTTCCTATCCATTCATACAGTAGTCGTACGTAGTATGTATGTTTGTGTGCCTCTCAAATATAAACTAAAACTCTACCTTCCTACTTCCTACGAGTTTCAATTTATTTATTTTTTGATAATCAATCAAACTCAAACTAGTTCCCAGTCTCGACTGAAACACAAAAGGTCCTCATAGTGTAGGGTATTATTTAATTTACCATCTAATTTTCGGACCCCACAATAATATGTACGTTAAGACAAAATACATGTTGTATCATGTATGTAGGAGGTGTTATTCAATATGTAATCTATAATTATGTTAATCAAAACACACAACTCTTTGTCAAAATACTACCTTTAGATTGTTTATGGATTTTTTAAAAAAAAATTGGGGTCAAAAAGCGTATAATTTCAAAATTATAATATAGTATATTTTTTTGTTGCTTACTTATGTCTGACACTCTAAAACATTTGTTGCCAAACGTGGAAACTTGAATATTTATTCCAAGTCTTTTTCCTTCTGATTGTTTAGGTTTCAAATATGCAAGTTGGGGGTACAGTGTACAAGTTTCCAGAATTATACAGGCTTAACCCTGGACACATGTATTTGCTCTACAGAATCGGTTTATAGTTTTTTTTTTTTAAGATTACGGTGTATAGCTTGTTATTACATAAAAAAAGAAGAAGCTGGAACTATTTGTTGGTTTAAAAAATGCTAGGTACATCAAATCATAAAGACCTAAATAAAAACAAACCCAAAATAAATGGACCAAAAGTATATTTATATTTTCAACACCACCAAGCAAGACCAGGGTCACTACTTCTCTTTGTAATTGACTTTCTTGAATGAAATTCTCACATGGTTGAAACGTTGAAATTAAACTATACTAATGTCTAACAACTACCGGATCCAGAAGTATTAAACTCTAATCAACTTTAACTGAATATCATCAAGTTCGTAGAAGGTACTCGGGTCCTTTAAAAGAATTGTCTTGGATTGAAATGTGGTACAACTCCATAAGAACTCTTCAAAATCCACTCAAATGATTGAAAAGTAACAACACAACATAATCCGGGGGGAGAAAAGCTTAAAGAAAGCTAATATACAACCTCGAATATGAACATGCTATTTGGCGATATTCGTATATCAAAACCGGGAAGAGACTTGGGAAAATACAGCCTTAAAGTCTTTAGTAGGTGTTCCAGTTCCTTCTGGCTTTGAAGATAGGTCTAACGCCTTAAACTTAGCCTCCTCAAATTGCAGTGCCTATTCAAAAGAAAGGTAAAATAATAAGCTACGGTAAGTATAGAGCTTGTTTGGCGCAACACCTCCTTACCAACTCAGTGGAAGTTTTATGGAATAAACTCTGTGGAAGCGCTATCAAGAGAATGACATTCAAGAAAATATGACGTTTGGTGGACATTATACAAAAGGTCATTTAATATTTATTAGCCATCTGGAGCATTTAGCTTAATATAAATTGCTTGGATCAAGATATTCTCAAAGTTCAAACTTACCCGTCATGGCTTCCCTTATCATATCCCTTCGTACATAAAGAAAAGGGTTTGTAACGGAATAACTGAAGAAAAAAGGAAGACCTCTTCTGACTTTTTATCTCTTCGAATTTTGAGGTTATTTGAACTTTTATCTAAAAGAACCTCCACTTCCTCCTTTTTTATTTTGTTAAATGGGAAATGAAAAAAAAGAAACGCAAAGATTACATTAGGGGGCGTAAATTAGCCCTCCCCGAAAAGGTGGCCCTAGTAAGGTTTTGTAGCTTCTACTATCAACAAAATTCAATTTAATACTCTGTGCTGGCAAACAATTAGTACCTTATACTACACTTATTTGTCAAATTAGCGATTTACAATCAAATTATTTGACCACCTCGTACTAAACTGACAAGTAAGCGTAGTATAGGGTACAAAACCTTAAAAATACCAGAAAAAGTCCTCTACCGAACAGAGAAGTCCAGTCTTTGGAGTATTAAGTATATAACCAATTATACGAAAGATCACCTGAATGCAAACTTCAGCAACATCAGCCCTTGAAATAGTTCTTGTATCAGTTTTAAGGAGCTCATCGTCTTTTCCAACTAGTAATTCCCTAATTCCTCCTTCTTTGTCTTGTAACCCTCCAGCCCTAAATGAGACAGCAAAAACATTGATTAGCTGGCTTTCACGTGCGTAGAATGGTTTTTCGGAACCGTAAAACACAAACACTTGGGGCGTATATGTAAAGTTAATTTGGTTTAGGATTTCATATAAAGTGTGAATTGAGAATAAGAGAGGCTCAAACAATGTTATGAAAGTTAGGCGTCTTCCCTTTGGGCTCTCAAAATAGCTGTAATTTTCAGTATCTTAAAACCCAAGTTTTTCAAAAGCATTAGACAACAAATAGTGTTCGCAAAAGAGATTTATCATTACTTTCAAATTTCATATGATATTCAAAAACACCACGGGATTAATTTAGTAGATTGTGTCTCACGCATATACCTTTAATTTCATAATATAATTTTTTTTTGATAAAAAAATAAGTAAAAAAACATGTTAATCATATACAGATTTGGGGGCAACAAAAATAAATAAATAAATATTGAATCTGATAACAAAACTTTGCAATGAGATGGGGATACCTTATGATTGTGTATGGGATTCCTGAGTCAACTAGATACTGTTCAGCCTTTCTCTTCCAAACCTGATTCGGGAAGATTGTTTAAAACAGTTAATTATGACGGGAACTTTATTTTAGTTAATAAAGTTCAAAACAAGATTAGAGCTAAAACTCTATGCAGAAAAATTACAGAGAAACCATTTGCTAAATTATTAAATGACGTGGCCTTCTAGAGAATATGTCCCAACCATGTACCCACTAGGAATAGCCTAGTGAGGTAGAACCCGCACTATCAAATAGGAGGTTCAGGGTTCGAGTCTTATTAACGGGGGTAGGTGTGAAAGCCCTTGATCCTCTTTAATAAGATTTTAAAATTCGAAAAAAATAAAAATGTCCCAACCTTGTAAGGCCATATTAACGCATAGGGAAAGATTGATTTCTAAGGGAAAAATAAGTAAAGGGAGGAATAATGAGTGAGCAAGATATGATAGATAACATACTACTGATTCATATATAGAATTTAAAGAAGGAAAAACAAACTATTTAAAGGTAACGGGGATAATAGATTACAGACCAAAATCTTCCCATTGCCAATATTGTTAAGAGGGTTGTTCAGATCTGTTCCTCCCATTGACCCAACTAACACTATTTGCTTCACTCCTGCGGCTTTGGCTGAATGCATTTTCAGAAGAAAAAAAAAACATTAAATAAAGCCTTGAAGATAAAAGGAATAATAACGAATAAGATAAATTTATGTTACAAATTACCAGCATCGATTTGATTCTTCTGCCCTATCCAGTCCACCTAACAAGTGAATGCATTCAATATGAATATGAAAAAGTATAGAAATCTGCTATTGACCGACATAATTTGGACTTGAGTCCCGTTTAGTCAGAACTCATAAAGAAGAGCTTGTTTTCCATTTAGTGGTACTTTTCACAGGCATACACTTGAACGGTCTGATTTATTGATTGCCATACCATTTAATAAATTGATTTCACATTTGATAGGTTTCCTCTTCAGTAAACTACTTTTTTATGGTCAATTATTCAGTAAACTGATTTTCACAGGGCATCCACTTTCGTCCACTGATTTTGAATAGGCATATTGAATGGGGCAGAACCAATAAAGGAGAATTGAAAGTCCCTACGAGCACTTACTGAGAATTAGTCAAAATATGCCACTTGATGAAATTGCCTCTTAAAAATTTGAATATGAAAACAACAAATAATTTGGCACTAAGTTATACAGAAAGATTGTTTACTTGCTCTGGAGATGCTCCATCTTCAAAATAGAACTCGGGTCTTTCACCTTTAGTAGGATCAAACCCAGGTTTCATTTTTGGAACAGCACTTGTAAGAATCACAAGAGCATCAATCCCTTCAATAGCTGGAACAATGCTGTTCGCATTTGTTACATCTCCAACAAAAATATCATCTGCACCACCGATTTTCTCCTTGCTCTCTTCTGTTCTCACCAATCCTCTAGCAACGTATTGGTCTGTGCTCTCTTTTAACTTCTTATAGACGATTTGTCCTGCAAAACATAAAATTGCAAGAATAAAATAAAAGAACTACCAAGGTGAAGGACTCAATTGACTGTGATAAAAGAGTGAGTAGCTATAAGTCTATCTAGTCTGATTATAATATATTGTGCTACTAATGTGGAAGCCAAAAGAGTATTTTACTGTCTGTTTTCCCTTACACACTGAATGGACAAAACTAAATGATCACAAATATAACCTACTTAGGATTCTTTGGCATACTTCAATATGTGGATTCTTTCCACTGAAATGACCTCATACAACATTTTCTAGTATTCCTTAATAATAAATCACAGGCTCACTCCTAGTCCTACCGTCTTAGGATTCAATCAAACCTAAGATACGACACAAAGCCGCATAAGAATCGCCTTCAAAATTGCATTTCTATATAAAAAAAAATTAAGAATGACAAAGGATTGATAAGTTGCTGAATGTATTTCAGTATTTTTTTCATACTAGGGTTGTGTTTCCCGATGCTAAACAGACCACAAATACAATTTTCCTAAAACAAGCATGACTCTCCTCCGCATATGCTTTTTAAGGGATGATTTTGACATTCTATACATCAACTTTCCGGTTTCTTAACATAATCCTAAATCCTAATAAAATGAAGGCATTTTCGTAAAATTGCACTCTCCATCTCATTGCGGTCACTGGTTTATAGAAAGCAACTTAATCGTGAAAAATACACGTATATTATTTAGTTAGAACATTGTACAAATTATTGAAAACCGATAAGTTGACGTACAAAAGTGCAAGTAACCCACAATACTTACTCCATTCTCCAGCAAAGAATCCTTGATCTTCTCTTAGCGTAACCAAACGAGACTAATTATTATGTACAAAACACACCCTTTTCAGACTATTCCTAGTTTCTCCCCTGCACACCATTCTTAAAACAATTACCAATTTTATTTTTTTGGACCAATATTCTACTAGTTAAATTCTTCATAATATATCTGCAGTTCAGTATCCCCAAAAGATCCAAACTATGAAAAGAAATCCACATAGACTCTTAGCCTTTCCTTATAACATAAACAATTTAGTAACAAATTTTAAATAAAAAGCATTTAAATACTAAGTTAAACAAAATTCCATGCATAATGTGGAAGAGGCTAATATTTTATACGAGTTTTTTTCATACTTTATACAAGTTTTTTTCATACTATGGGAGGCCTAAAACGCTAATTTTTTAAGACCTTAATCAAAACACATAATTTTTTTTGTTTATTCATCAATTTTTATAAAAAAATTAGGATGGTTGCACCACTCGATGCCGAACGCGCCCTTAGCCAAGAAATTTCCATGGAAATATCACCAAACACTTCCTAAACGAATAGACGGAAAACAATTTCCATAAAACTAATTTCCGTGGGTAAATATTTTCCGCCCAACCTAACAGAGCCTAAAAGAACACAAACAAGATACAAAAATTCCAATATATAACATTATCTTCTTTTAAAAAAACAAATAGAAAAAAAGTCGGAAAAAAAAACGAACCGGTTCTTCCACCAGCACCAGTAACAAGAACAGTGCTCCTATTATTATTATTATTATTATTATTTAACTCAGCATAAACCCTACTAATCCTCACTCTCATAATTTTTTTCTTTTGAGATGATGACGTGGCGATTCCGGAAAATGCGGTAGAGTGGCTTGAGCTGAGCTGCATCATTGGTACACGTGTCACTACCGTCGCCATTGAATATTGATGATGATAAATATTATGTGGGATGATGATAAATGAGTTTACTTCTTTTAAGTTACTATGTATAGTTAAAGTAGCTTATTTTCTTGATAAATGGTTGTATTTTTTTTAATAATCTCTAGTTATAATTTATTTACAACTTGAAACCAATTTATTTTTAAAAAAAAACTATACATTTATATTGTTTTTGAATTATATCTCTTTAAAATGTCATGCCAAATAAACAAATTAATTGCCAAAAGGTTATAAAAATATAAAAAATAATTTTTTTTAAAAGTAACTATTAATAAAATGATGAAATCATTGACTTTACAAAAAAAATTTAAAATTTTAATAAAATTTATTAGTGAAAACAAGTTATATTTAGGAAAACTATACAGAAATGTATAGTTAGTCTTCCCTTTTGGAGTTTGCAAGTTTATTGTATCGGAAAATATGTAAAATGTTAAATTAATACCATATCTATCAGTTTTTAGTAATTTCTAAATTTGTATCCAACTTTAATGGGTTATGTTCAATCAAGTCACTTTTGATTATTGCCGCTCTATTTTCTAATTCGAAAAACATTGTTTAATACCTTATACATTCATTTTTTTACTAATTTGGTACTCAAATTATAGTACACGTGACCAAACTATGACAAATACTAAATTTTACCAATTTGATACCAATATATAATGATTAATTGGACATGACTGATTTGATTGGATGTTAAACATATAGTTTGAATACCAATTTAGAAAAAAAACTAGTAAGTTGGATACTAAATTGATATAAGTCGATAGCTTGGATACCAATTTAGCATTTAATCCAAAAACGCCTCACTTTTCTTTCTTTGCAAATGTATGTGTAGAGTATATATTTTCAATCCGGAAACATTAGTTGTTGATGTGGCAGAATAAGTGAAACATTTTTGTTTTGGTTTAAAAACTAATTTTCATATGATATGATTGGTCTATCTAATCAGCCACATCACTTATTCAAATACTCATTCCACGAAAAACAGTAATCTTCGTATACACCAGGATTATGTCGCGAGCACACTTCAGACCAATGATTAATCTGTTTTTAACTCTCATTACTATTTGGTTTCACGTTATTTGAACTGATGGCTTTGATGGATGCCTAACATGCTAAAATCATCTACTTACTTAACATGAATTGTCTGTACTTGAATTTGGTAATATGTAGTATCAGATAGTTGTATTTTCGAATTAACTGAGAATGAACAATTGTTAAGTTTTTGTTCTTATTGATGAGTGCTCTGTTTTGAATGATTTATTTTTCTTTACAAAACAAAATCTTGGATGCGGTTTTGCTATCACAGAGCTGTTTAACATATCAGATCTCTGCTAAAAAAACAAACAAAGAATATATTTTATACGATAGTAATTTGAACGGAAAGAAACAGTGTACACCAGAAAAATTTAGCTCCAAATAGCGTATCAGCAGCAGCTATATGTACCTGAGTATCCCTGACAATACATGAGATGGTAAATAAATCCATTCAATGCCTACTTTATGAGAATATACCAAAACGATATCATTTTGGGTACACGACTGATTTTCAGGGTTATCCATCAGTAACCATTACGTAATCAGAAGAATGAAAGCTCATAAAAGAATACATATCGTCCCTCGAAAAATTTGAGGGAACAAAAGAACAAGCATTTGCTTTCTCGTCCACGTCAACTAACATCAACAACGATGAAATTTCGACAAAGATGCATGTAAAATATGTGCCCAAATATACCAACAGCAACGGTCAGAATAATCCAAGTTGCCGACAAGAATTTAACAACATCATTCCCACTTACTATGACCAACGGACCAGGAATCTGATGAAATAGTAATTATCAACCACATTACGTTATATGCAAATATTAAGATTCAAAAATCAAATAATTAGTTTCATCAGCGCTGCAAATATATACAACCATACTAAGTAGTCCAGTATATCTCAAACATAGAAAATAATTAAATTAAGAAGGAACAAAGCCTTGGTGATAGCTAAGCAGGAGCCAAAGGAGCAGAACCATCATCTATAATGGTCGGTTCTTCTATTGTCTCTTTAATTTCTTTACTCAATTTAAACCCTTCCTTAAACTTATCGTAATTTGAAGGCTCACTGCTCTTAAAAGGACGTTCACCCAAAATCCGTATCAAATCCTCTTGGTGCAAGACGTCTTTCTCAAGCAAAAGCTCTGCGATCTGAGCCACATGATCTTTGTGCTCGGTTACTAGCTCAACGGTGCGATCATAAGCCTTTTTCACCCATTCTCTAACTTCAGTGTCGATAATTGCACCTGTTTCGCTGCTATATGGTTTGGTCATTTCGTATCCGTCGTCTCTTGGAGGGAAAGAGAGAAGGCCTACCTTGTCACTGAAGCCATACACTGCCACCTGGGCATAGGTCATCTTAGTCACCTTTTCCAAGTCGTTTTGCGCCCCGGTTGAGATCCTCCCTATTAAAACCTATTGGAAAGAAAATCAGATTTCTCAAAAAAGTAATGATAGACAAACAAAAAGAAATCAAACATAAAGCCAAACAAACTCGTATTGGAAACCATGCTTTACTTGAACATTTCAGATTGTTGGAGTTCTAGTTTGGGTTTTGTTCGTTTGATATTTCTCGTCTTTTAAAAAATGGAAATTTCCAAAAAGTAGTTATTATCTATCGGAAAACTATTTCCACGCCACCGTGATGCAGTATGTTCTCGTCAAAATCGTAAGACCGTGTTATTATTTAGGGACCAGCAGATATCGTTCCATCTTTTTGAGAAGTTAGGTGACAACTAAATTAGTCAAATGATACTTCGAAAAATCAAACCAACTCTGAATTCAGAAAGAGCCTAACTACTGATTTGAATCTAAAGGAAAAGCAAATGCTGATGCAGATAAGCTCAACGGTCATGTTTAGTTGAGGATGAGCAGATAGTTTTCCTTTTATTCTTTTTAAAGGAGTTAGGTAATTACTCGGCTATGCTAAAGGATACATCAGAAAAATACCCTAATATAAATGCAGACGAGATGCGGAGATTCTAAATGATGATTCATAAAATTTTAAAGATAATAACAAGAGAAACAAATACGGAGAAATCAATAATGAGATTTCTAAAGCAAAACTGATCCACTTCTGAAAAAAATTAAAATTTCTAAATGTGGTTTGCACCAACTGGAGAAGTCTTTCAAATCTAACATTACCCGTTCTGGTATCTACCATAGTCAAGATTAGTATAAAGATCGTGTTAGGAACAGGACAATAAGATGTTTACCTGTTTTATTGCTAAGGATCTACTTCGGTGATTACTCAGCTAAGACCAAATCAATAGACAAATATTTTAATTTTTAACACTTAAAATGGCACACAAGATCTCTACTGTCGATTACACCTAAATCAAGAGTTTAGACGTCTGAATTTTTTGGCTCTTATTAGTGATTTAGATATTTGTCAACTTAAGTGTCAAATACGTGTTTACTGATCATGCCCAAACTCGGGTATAGTTAAAAGATACTTCAGAAAAGCAACCCAACTAGAGCAACATTTTAAGTAAGTTATAACATAAGATAGGGTTGTTGGCTGTCCGTAAATTGGTCAATCAAATGTAAAGAAAATCAATTAAGCAGAAAAGGATAATCACCTGCTCAGCAGCCCTTCCACCAAGGGTCATACAAGTCATATCAAAAAGCTGCTCTTTAGTCATGAGAAGGTTTTCATTTGGAACATACTGAGCAAAACCAAGAGCTGCTGTACCACGAGGAACAATCGTCACCTTTAAAAGTGGTTCGGCGTGTTCCAGAAACCAACCAGTAACAGCGTGTCCAGATTCATGGTAAGCAACGGTTCTTCTTTCCAGCTTACTTATCACCTAGAAAAATAATAAATCAATGCAACTGATTGTGTTATTATAAGTACACTCAATAGCTAGACAACTACCAAGCCAGACAGAATTAGGTTACTACGAGAGGTTCTTTAATACTCATAAGATGCAAACTAATAATGTCCAAATGTCAATTATATACGATGAGAGGCGTATTATATCCATCCTTGAAAGATGTCAAATAAA
The DNA here is from genome assembly GCA_963920805.1 of Primula vulgaris. Lineage (NCBI taxonomy): Eukaryota > Viridiplantae > Streptophyta > Magnoliopsida > Ericales > Primulaceae > Primula > Primula vulgaris. The sequence goes on from OY987212.1 coordinate 9,908,690, forward strand.
TAATGTCGAACTCCCAAATCCTTTTGCCGGTAGTTAAACACGTTGGATTTTGTGCAAACCAACAAGACAATCCTGTTAAATGAAGCTTGTCAAAATCCCAAGATAGTGACTGAGTTACACCTAAAGTCTATCACACAACAATTTATCTTTCAATACAAACTACGCCGATCATTGGCACAACAATTAAAAGATATAAAGAAGAGATGTGAGGAAACAAAACGTACCCTGTTCTTCTTCTCAAGACCTCCAATAACCCTGTCTATAGCCGACTCAAAATGATCCATTGTAATAATTGCACTCTCCTTTCTACAAGCAATTAAAGCAGCTTCATTACATACATTTGCTATATCAGCACCGGCAAACCCAGGTGTCAAAGCCGCAAGTCTCTGAGAATAAAACGAAGGCTCTTGATCAAGTTTTAGTTTCTTTAGATAAATTCCGAATATCTGCTCCCTGCCATTTATATCCGGGTTATCAATTGAAATTGTACGATCAAAACGACCAGGTCTCAACAACGCTTTGTCCAAAATATCAGGTCGATTTGTGCCAGCTAGTACAACTACCCCAGCGGTAGTTCCAAAACCATCCATTTCCACAAGTAACTGATTCAGAGTACTTTCTCTCTCATCGTTTCCTCCGGAAAAACCTCCGCGACCTCTAGCACGGCCAATTGCATCTATTTCGTCAATGAAAATAATGCTAGGAGCACACTGCCTTGCTTCTTGAAACAAGTTTCTCACTCTTGATGGGCCAACTCCAACAAACATTTCCATAAAATCTGACCCTGAAATGGACAAAAAGGGAACACCAGATTCACCAGCAGTGGCTTTAGCAAGAAGTGTTTTCCCCGTCCCAGGTGGTCCTACAAGAAGAGCCCCTTTAGGGATTTTGGCACCCAAGTCTTCATACTTTTTGGGGTTTTTAAGGAAGTGAACAAATTCCATTATTTCTTGTTTCGCCTCATCACACCCAGCTACATCTTTGAAGTACACCTAAATCAGAAGGGGAGAGAAGAGTTAAAAAATGAAGTGAAACATATCTGTTTATGAAAGCGGATACAAAGGCTGGAACAAAGAGACACCACTCCAAAAGACAACCTTCTTAGACAAGTGTTATATTAACCAGGGTTGTTGATAAGCCTCTGCTTCCAAAAATGCCAAATTGGTATAAATACGCCCACAGTAACTTATATACAGCGTGAAGCACTGATAAAGAGATTAAAATGAGACAGGCATACAAAATGATAAAATATTGTACTCTTATTGCTGTTTTATCAGGTAACTTTAGCTATTAAATCCAGCAAAGGAAATTAACAAAGTGTTTCTTTAGGTATGCACAAGTCTATGGCAGCAACATCTTTAAAGCATTGGAATATATGGCTCTGAGCTAGCAAAGCTGCTTACATAATGAAGCAACATACTAATTCAGAAAATTTCGTTCCTTTTCATTGAGTAGTATTGTCAATAAACAACTAGGAGTTCTAATCCTCATGGTAACAATAATTCCATTAAGAAGAGATTTTATCAAAAAAAGCAAAAATTTCAAAAAGAGATCTCTTCCTGCTTCTTTTATGTTCTGCTAAAAACAACCAAACGAGCATCTCAACTTAAAGTTATACCAACAGTTTTGACCTATCTAGAGTCAATCTAATATGATAATGAGGAACTTAAACTTAAAATTAAATACTCCCTCCGTCCCTTTTTAAGTGTCCCTCTTATAAATTCCTACTTTTTAAGCATATTAAATTTTGATACATAAATTGCCAATTTTGCCTTTGTAAATATCATAATTAAAATTAATGCGGGTAACTTTTTTCCTAAAAATTGTTCTTGTTGTAGTTATAAATGGTAAGTATATAAAGGGTAAGAGAGTAAATTTGTTACATTAGAATTACCATATTGAAAACGTGGACACTTATTTTGAGACAACCCAATATGGAATAGTGGACACTTAATTAGGGACGGAGGGAGTAAGTTTTAGCTTTTCGTATTAATTCCATAAGAGGTCACTCTTCTCTAAACACGTGGGTTTGAAAGTCTAAAATTTACTATTGACAGCTATCAGCCTATCAGTCAAGAAACTGTTTCAAATGCCAAAACAATGCACAGCAGTTTATTACTCCTTATTCTGCATTGAGAAAAGCAACAGTAGAAAACATCTCACCTTGTTCTTGGAATTCTTATCCAGCTTTGTCACATTTGCTTTTCCAATGCTGAAAATTCCCCCTGGACCCTTTCCGCCCGGGCCACCAACGCCTAATCTACCTTGCATTTTTCTCCCCATGTAATAAAGGAACCCTAATGTCATGACTGTTGGAAGAAACTTCATCACTTCTTTAACCCAATTTAGTTCTGAATTATATGTGACAGATATAAAATTACGCGGGTCTATTCCCAAAGCTTCTTGGGCTTCTTCTAGCTTTGCCTCAAAAGAGTCTAGACTTCCAATATTGAAATAGAATTTTCGCTGACTTGCGTTTTTCATAGGATGTGATCCATCGTTAAGGATTTGACCAGTAGCTGAAGAAGGGCTCTTTACATATACATACGCAACTGATTTGTCTGCAACAACTATTTTGTCGACTAAACCAGGCTCAAGTAGCTTGTTTTTGAACTCTTGGAAACTAATCTGATGGCAGTCAACAAAAAGGGAACAAAAAATAGTGTTAAAATTAGGACTACAACCATTCACATTCAGCACATGTATAATGTTGAAAAATGCTCAACTGCAAAAAATCAAAGCTATCAGCATAAAAGCCCCGATGCTTAGTTGTCAGTAGGGGGAGAGTTTACATCTAATTCAAAGAGCTTTTACATATATGTATTGTAGTCGCACCAGTGCTGCATCAAATTTATTCATTAACTTAAGTTGCTGCAAGTTTGCAATTTGATAATCACATATTGTGATAGAGAAATTTACTCCCTCCGTTCACATTTAATTATCCACTACGAAACTACGTGCAATTTTGACCAGCTTATAACTTGTATCAAAATTGTCAAAATTAATTTTTTTTAAATCTAATCATAAAATTTAACATTTGAACTATATGATCAACTTTTGAAAATTTTCATTCCGACAACTTTGATACAAGTTCTTAGCCGGTCAAAATTGCACATAGTTTCGTAGTGGACAATTAAATAAGAACGGAGGGAGTACCACTTAGCTACGAAAACGTATACCAGCAGTAACAAATGCAAAACTTTAATAAGTTCAACACAAAGATTCGTTATTTAATGTATTTTAATACTATATATTAACAAAAAAAGGAAGTATAAAAAGTATACAGAATAAGAACCACAGACTAGACCTTTTCAAAAAATAAAAAACAGAGTAGTCATCTACACTACACCTTAAGAGAAAAAACATAACAAGTATTCACCCAAAATTGCTAATTTTATCGGCTCGAATAGTTACCACAAATAATTCTCAATTTTACAACACACAAAAGATCCAAATGCCAAAGATGGGGCATGCCCTTCACAAAAGGACTTACACAATCTTTAACCTCAGTAAGATAAAAAAAAACAAATGTTTGACCCACAAGATAAACTGGTTTTGCATTTAATAACAAAAGTCAAATCTATTAACCCTCAAAGCTCTAGAAATTATCTCCGCCAAATTGACCACGCCACATAACCCAAAAAAACTAGTTAAAACCATGTATATTCTAGTTTATCTTCATATCTTGAGGTTAGCATTTTTCAATAAGTTCATATTATCTACCATTCCCTATCTAAAACCTTCTAAAGTCATATCTTGAGCTTTAATTAGTTCTGTTTGAGCTCCAAAATACATGATCAGATATCATCAAGAAAATTTAATACCTTGAAGAATTTACAAAAATACTAACCTCTTTCTTCTGGTCATTAGGCAATGAAATAATAGTTGACAACAAGATACCAGCTAATAAAATTGGTCCAAATAATCGATGATTCAAGGTTTGCTTCACGCCTTCCCCAAGATTACTCTGAAACTCAGCCGAGCTTGATTCTCCTAATAGTCATTATATATACGAGAGAGAGATTAAGGCATGGAATTGAGAAAAAGTTGAAAATGGAAATAATTTACTGTTCTGGATTAAAACCTTACAACCACCAAAACACTACAAAGCCGATACTAAATACTTTTAAATTATAAATGTGCTTTTGAAACTCTGGCCTCTACTACCGTCTACCATCATGTTTAAACTTTATAATCAAAATACGGAGCATCAATCAAACCATCACAATGTCATGGGCAATGGCTTAAAGATTTACCAGCTTTTCACTAAGTATAATGTAGCCATTAAATATAGCTTATAATCACTGAAGCACCAATACTTCCAAGTGTTCAAAACAGCTATGGAAGTATAGATTCCCAGAAAAAAAGTAAACCACAAGAAGAACAATAGATTCAGCTACAATCACGAGAAAGATAGCAATAGGTATACATGTCAAAATGGCATGCAACAAAATGCTGGCACAACATGACCAGAGCTGCCTTAAGAAATGTTAATCAGTCGGCACACAAAATACTTCTTCCAAGAAATTATGACAGCATAATTTTTTTTGATTAATTAAAGGTCATGCTCTTCAGTAATTTTAGAGCTCCCAAGGCACCATAAGATACCTATGTATACTATTTTCCATTTGAGGCCTTGTTTTGTTGCAGCTTTAAGCTGAACTCCTTTTGCCTTTTTGCTAAATAAAACTAGACTGATTTGATTGTCCAGCTTAAAAGCTGACCTTTTTTTGACTATGGAGGTTTGGCCTGAAAATTCTAGAAGCTGGATTATGTGCATACCTGCAGACTCTGCCTTCTGATTCTTCTCCTTGGGAATTTCTTTCTTGGATTTCGGGTAATAATTCTCATAGTCTGCACCAAGGCATCACAGAAACAAGACATGATCAGGAATAGCAATAGCCACATTAAACACCATCAAAAATTTGTACTCTAAACATCATTTTCTACTTCAATTGGGCTGTAACAAAAAGTGAAATTACAAAGAAACACTACACTCCAACTTTATTTAACATATGTCTCTCTGTTGTTTGACCTTCAAAATGCTCCCTTTACAGAAGGGAGGGTATTTTTTATCGGTCTACATTATCCTCTTTCTTTTAATAATGTCTTTATTGCTTACGTTTTCAACACATCTCTAACTAAAGTTACCGAATAAATGAAACAAGGCCAAATTGATCTGATAAGTTTCTCTCACAAGCTTTTTACTTTTTACTTTTTACCCTTTCGAGCAACTTTTATACACAGCCAAAAATTAAACCAAAGCAATGAAAATTGGTCCTTACTTCTTTTCTTGGGAACTTCACTACAGAAAAAACGTCTGAGCTTAGGATTTGCAAAAAGCAGATCCAATCGAGAATTAGTAACAATCTGCCTCCCAGTACCAGCTCCGATGGAAGTCAGATATCCTCTCACAAACCCTAATCCCCCATTAACACAAGCATTTGACTGCCCTAATTCTGACGATACCAACCTTCTTCCACCGGTTACAGTATTCTGCAAACGTTACAAAGGATATTAACTCATAAATCCGTACATACATAGATATATATTCATATATACAGATGTAAGTATTTGTGTGTGTATGAACATACCAAACAGAATAAAAATAAGGTTAAATGAAAATTTACAAACATAAATCTATGTAGGGTCGTGTTTGCTTACTAAGGCTATAGCATTCGACAAATATTACATAGGGAACCAAAACATACACTGGCAGAACCAGGACTCACTCTGGAAGAAGATAAATTCACCTCAGGATTATCAATTATTATATAATTCCCATGATGCGATCATTGGATGATTTTGAGTAAAATACATGGTGTTGTTTTTTTCTCTCTCTCTCAATTAATGAGGATATGGGCCCTTGTGACAACACATAGATATAAGTCTGTTTTTTTTAAACTGTTAACGTCAATTTAGCTAAGAATAAACTGAAACAATTGAGTATAGCGTAACGATTTTGTAAGTATGAAAGGCCCTACAAACTAAGTCATGTGTGGCCACACGAATTAACATCTCACGGTAAAATGTTATCAACATAGACGACTACACTGATTTTTACTAATTCAAAGCTTCCTATCACATACACAGATGATTACATTCATATGAAGATCAAAATGTAAGACCCTAAATACTCAAATCATGCGTGGTTCGATGTATTAAGATATCAAGGTAAACATGTCATCAAGTCAGAGTACAATGAATTTATAAGCTCTAAATTTCCTATTTTATACATAAATGATGATATATGTCTGGTTAGTCAGAATAATTGCATCGGTTAATTCTAAATTGTAAAACTGGAATTGTTGGATTTAACATAATGTCTATGTATGTGATTAAAATCCTAAAAGTTCAATAACGTGTAGTCACTGGTCACGCATATTAACATCTCACCGTTTTTTTTTAACAATTATAAACTATTAGATTTTTATCAGTTCAACGATTCCTAATTCCACAGATAAATGACTTAATTCATAAATTATGCATAATTAGCATCTATTGAGCCTAAATCAATAAACTGGAACTGCTTGGGAACAACCTAATGGTTCAGTAAATATGTAAAGTGCTATAAAAAAACACACACACACACGTGCGCGTATTGACAGCTCATAGTAAAAAGTAAAAAAATACCAATTTAGACAACAATAAATTTCATCAACTCCTTATTCCATAGATAAGCAATTAAATTCATAAAAAGAACATACACCGATACACACACACGTGCGCGTATTTATCCCAATGTGGATGCTCTTATTCTGTATAACCATGTGATTACTTGTTAATTGGTCACTTTGACAATTCAGGTAAAAAAGTATATTCTAAAATAGCCCTAAATTTTCGTAGTGAACCAAATTTTTTTTGATTGAGTATCAATTCGCACTAAAATGGTTTTTTCCGATTCAACAATCCCTAATTCTGTAATATCAATTTACATTACAATGATTTTTATCCATCACAATTCCTAATTCCTAATTAGGTAGATAAATGATCAATTCATAAAAATATATATACACACATGGTTACATATCCACACGCACACACACACACACACAGTTACATATATATATATATATAAACATAGTTACACACACAGATATATATATAGAGAGAGAGGGGGGGATTACAGGGATGGCAGAGCGGGAGGAGCGAGAGAGGGAGCGGGCAAGGCGTGAATATATCATTCTAGAGAGAGAGATAAAGAGAGATTATAATGACAAATTCAGCTGTAGATTTGTATTTAACAAGAAAAAAACCCTTAAGGATTTTGATTGAAGATGTTATTAAATTGGGGACCTGGGAAACGATTGGATTGAAATACAGATACGTATGTATATATGTAGAGAGAGAGAGGGGCACGGTGTTTGGTAGAAAGCTCACGCAGTCAAACAAGGTCCCTTTTTGCCCTTTAATAAAAAGTGTTTTATCTTGCATAGGACTTACGTCTATTCTTTCGGACACGGCAAAACGATAAATTTTATAAACAAACTATATGATACGGCTAACATATGACCAACGATCAAAGTATAGAGGAAACCATAAACAGACATGCCACTTAGAGGCTAGAGAAGTAGATTGGTGAGAAAACGATAAGTCGTAAAAGGCTTATAGTATGTCGTCAAACAACATGAATATACTATTCCCTTTTTGCCTTTTAGTAAAAAGTGCTTTATCTTGAATATGGTTACGAGTTACGGCTATGCTTTCGGACACGGCAAAACGATAAATTTTAAAAACAAATCATATGGCACGGCTAAGATATGACCAGCAATCAGAGTATAGAGGAAACCATAAACAGACATGCCACTAAGAGGCTAGAGAAGCAGATAGGTGAGAAAACGATAAGTCGTAAAAGGCTTATAGTATGTAGGGATGTATATAGTTTTGTATTCGGTCATTTGTATCTAGTTTACTATGGGTTTGTTAAAAGAAATATAAAAATAATAATTGAAACTCACAAATCTGAGTCATAATTATGAAAGTGTAAGTTATAAAACTTTATGGACTTTTTTGTAATATCATTAGTCTTCTTAAAGTGTCCAGGCGTGTTTATGGTATAGAATCTATCATGATCAAGTCGACGACACGTGGAATCAGTCGCAGCCCAAAGGTATCGGCAATCTAGTACATACCGAAGATTTTCACCTTGCAACTTTACTGGACATAGAAAAATCACCATTTTGTATTATTTCTTTTTAAAAAAACCACCATTTTATATGTGAGATGATAATTTTAACTGGAATGACATGTCGTACCGTGTTTTCTTATCCCCATCTACGACGCTCCAAAAAAGAGTTTCTCTTGACAAATCCGTGCTAGATAGGTGGTGGCTCAGAGGATGCTTTGGTAATTTCAACTAATTTGTTATCAGAAGATTGACGATATAAGATTACGAGCTTTTGATATTGTGACTTGTTCTCCAATCCATTAGAACAAGCGCACTAAACAATTTGCCACACAAAAACCAGGGGCTGAGTCGTTTATTGTACCTTCATTTTCTTTAATGTTTTTTTTATAATAAGATTCGGTCTTTTGAAGTTTGTTTAGTACTGTTGCTTCAAAAACCAGAAAACATACTATATTAAAATGGTTGGGTTAGGCCTTGGTTTTGTTTGATTCTTAATTAGGTTTGGTAATAAAAGAAAACCGCTATCATTATTTTTCTGTGATTATTGTTATAGTCACTCAAAAAACTAACTCGTTGATGTAATGGATTAGGTGAACCAATTATGGTTTAAATAAAATGTGTTTTTAATAGTTTTCAATATCAAAACAAAATTGATTGGTACACATAATCCGTCACATCAGTGGATAAAATTTTTATGCAAAATTTATGGTTAACAATATAATTTATGTTTTTTCTTTTCCTCCAAGCTAACCAAAAGGAACATTTGAATTGACTTGTAACTAAATGGATCTAATTCAACAAATTGGTTCGCATCATCTTTAGATAACGTGTTCCTTTATGGGCCTAGAACTCACATAAGAAATTAAATTTAAAACAAAAAATCGTGATAAAACGCCGACGCTATACATCTTGATGTACAAAATCCAATTGTTCCTGAATCAGTGTCTCTTCTACTGCCAAAAACATTAAAAATGCTAGAATTGACTAAGAAAACCAGTCCAGGAGAATTGTTACTTTGAGACTGAAAATAATATGAATTGTTCAGCTTAAAATTCATAGCTTTTTGAGCGAAAGAGGAAACCCAAGGACTTGCTTTTAAAATGATGAAAAAATGCAAAGCAAATTGAACATAAAAACCGAAAGGATGACTCTGAAATCTGCAACCAAGCGGACTCGTGTTTAGACCAGTTGCTTCTCAGAAAATGCTTGTTTTGTTAGAACGAAATTTCTTAAACTCTTGCTTCGCAAAGTTTCTACAGCAAAAGAAATAAAGTGTAAAATCGGATGCAACCTCGTTAACATATTCTGAAATATCACATCACGTTAGTCCACATATAATACTTGTCCCCTTAAAGAAATGTACTAATCTCCTATTTTAAGAAGTAAAACAAAAGTGCAACACATAAATACATTTTTTTTATAAGCTTACTTAAGTTCCAATTGTCTACGAAAATACTATTGCTTGGTAACCAAAATTTGTCCGCTTGGTAGACCTTTCATTGGATACTAAGCACAAAGCTTGGATACTAATTTAGAAAAGCAGGCATGTTAGGTACTAAATTGCTAGAATCCGATAGGTTGGGTACCAATTTAACATTTTTTCCTAATAAAAGTTACAAACTGGTCCTAGCTAGTACGAAAACAAGCACTAACATTATTAAAGGAAAACAAGGGCCTATGCAGCTCAACTGCTAACATAGATTGGGAGAGACCTGTGAAGTTGTTTAAATATGCTTAATGTGAACGTCCCTGGAAGTTAATCAGACGTAAAATTTTCAAGGCAGATAATTAATTCGATCTACATATTATCATAAAAATCTCTAACTTTGGGTCTTATTTTGATGTACAAGTTACAACTAATTAAATAGTACAACATTGCTAGAGCTCAAAACCAATATCAAATAATGTGGAACAATAGTTGGGAGACCAGGAATGAAAAGAAGGTGAATTTGGTAAAGAGGGAATATAAGAAGAACAAGACGATGATGAAGAAGTGGGATAATTGTTTGACGGGTTTCTAATGATCAAAGGCACCACATCTTCAAGCAGCCCTTGTGGGCCCAAACCTTCCGTGGTTGGGACCGTAAACACATCAGTAAACGGGCCTCCGGTAGAGCTTTTCAGGCTAGTATCGGCTTCTTTATTAGTATTACTGATTTTGAGCTTCTTAGTAGGTGGGCTAGATTGATGATGATCCAGAGGGTGTGTGAAAAACGGGTACGTGTAGTGAAGATGAAGTCCTTCGTATGTAACGATGAGGGTTTCTTCATCATCACTGGACCGCTCTACTTGTTTCTTCGCACTGCATCTCGGGTTTGTACATTTGTAGTAGCTTCTGAAAATTTATTGCAACAAAATTAAAGTGTTAGAAGATGGGAAAGATAAGCCGTCCAGTCATGTTCACAAAAAAAGTTGTAATCGGTGATAAGCTCATTTTTCAGGGTAACTTAGGTCCCGGAACGCATAGTTATATAGAGAATGATGTCTAATCATCATATATGATTTCAGAAATGGTTCCCTATAAGTTTTGAACAAGTGACATATTTCATAAATCATAGTAGTTGGTTCTTAATATGGACCAAAGATTTAAAATCAAATCAACAAAAACATTTTATTTATCTCTGAGTTAATTAATCTTTTAACAAACATTAAATTATGTGAGTAATGTTTAATAATTCGAGCAAATTTAAGTTTATATATGTAATCGAAAAATGTAATAAACCAAACATGTCACTTTTCATAAGTTACCTGGGATTTGGACTGTTCTTGATTGATTTCTGACCATACTTCCTCCACTTATAACCATCATCAGCTATATTACTCTCACATATCTTTATTTTCAGTGTGTACCTATTTTCAATCTTATTCAAACCTTTCTCCAAAACCGTCATCCTGGTAAAAAAAAAAAAAAAACACAGATTAAACATACTCCATATTTCAAACATGCACCATGCATAGTCACATATTCAACTCATTATCATTAGAAGCTATATTTACAGTGACCAGAAATTGTTTGGACACTTAAAGTAAGAACAAAAATGGAAATCTAGGTATGATAAATGGACTTGGGAAAACGTCGTTATTTGTGTTACAGAGTACAAAAAGTTTCTACATGAAAATTTGAAGTATCGATTGCAGTAACTTGCTCTCAATGCCTTCAAATAATTTATTACCAATCTACTATTAACAATCTAAAATACTTAAATCATGGTATTATATACTCAACAGATGATTTTATGTCAGGTGAAAGTATGTTGTTAGAAAGTAAAGAACTCTATATAATTAGGAAGTCCATTCAAATAAGCAGGTATTTTTAGCCTAAGGAAGAAAAAACAACTAATTTTGTATGGATTACACATTCTACATTTTTCATCTCTAAAATAAATAATCATAGCTTTTACGTTGTACAACCGAAATGGTTTGCAATTTATATAGTTAAAGTTTCCGAAAATTTACCTTGATTGTGCCATAGTGTTGCCACTAAAGTTGTGTTCGTAAGTTACACCATTATCGAACTCTTCTGTAGTTGGCTCTGGAAAATCAGCGGAAAGGAGACTGCTAATGGAGAAAGGGCTACTACTATAGTTGCTTACATTTTGTGTCGATAAAAGAAATGGTGACACGTCGTCTAACAGCTCCGTAACGAGCTCATCTTCATATCCATTTCCGTACACGGTACCTTTTAGTATTTCTTCCATAATATGAGGAATGGAAGGGAAATAAATAACTTGCTTGAGAATTACTGTTGTATATTGCTCGATATAAATATGTGTGGATTTATATAAAAGCTTTGAGTTTAATAAAGCGTTAGGTTATATGGGAGAGAAGGTGAAGAAAGAGTGGAGTTGATGAAAGGAGAAGTTGTACAATATACATATGCATTTGTTGGCACTCTTATTTGAAGGCTAATCCAACTATATATATATATATATATAATAACCGTGAATCACGTGCGGCGCATAACGCAATAAAAATATAAAAAAATATGTATAGTTATGATAAAATTAAATATGTGGATAAAAAAAAATATAGTTTAAGATTTTAAAAAAATTATTTGTTAAAAAGAGATAAATATATTTTTTTATTAGTTTTTACTTTTTATATTTTTATAGGAGTATGATATTATTGTAATTAATATAAAGGTGTAGTGGTATTTTTAGAAAAAAAGTGACTAAATTGAGAGACTCATTTGACTTGGATTGACAAAAAAAATTGTTTGTTAAAAAAGGATAAATATATAGTTTTATTAGTTTTTACTTTTAATATAAATGTGTATGTGTATTTTTAGAAAAAAGTTGCTAAATTTGGCAGTCTCATTTGATTTAGGTTGACTTATTATAATAGAATAAATGATTTGGGTTGATTTATTATAATAGAATGATATTAAGATTGTGCAAATGCCAACAGTGCCTCTTCATTTTATTTTAAAATGTACGTATATTGATGGCCATTTTATGAGGGTTAATTTAGGAATTTTAGTTTTTCGAAAATCTTAATAAATACAATTTCACAAGTTTTATTAATACAACCAGTCATACTGGCGTGATACATATACGGTTGATAAATATACCTACACACATATCAATTGTGAAATGTCGAATTACTTTGATTAGTTTACACTATGAGACGCAATATGATTCCATTATATAATGCCAGATATAGTAAAATGTTGGTGATTTTAGTATCATCAATATATTTTAGTAGTAATGTGATTTATTATAGGCCGATGCAATAATGCGTTAAACTCGGAAACGAGTTAGGGAAGTGCGGAGTGCACGCTCGTCGAGCCAACGTATAATTGAATATGAATAATTGAAACGGGGTTCCAAGGGGCAGAGCCCCTGGCGGGGTTCCAAGGGGCAGAGCCCCTGGCGGGGTCCTAGGGGCAGAGCCCCTGGCGGGGTCCAAGGGGCGAGAGCCCCTGGCTGTTCCGAACAGTTGCTTCCTTTGTTCCGAACAGTTGCTTCCTTTGTTCCGAACAGTTGCTTCCTTTGTTCCGAACAGTTGCTTCCTTTGGTTTCGGTTATTGATCTCCTATATAAGAAGTCATTTGGCCTCGGTTTCAGACACAAAAACATATAAGAAAATTATCTCTACATTCCTAATCTATTCTCCTTGCCAGAAACAGATTGTTCTTCAAGAATTATCCCCACAAAGATTTCGTGAACCCAGGCAATAATAGGGTCGAAATACTTTGTTCGGAAAGTGTACGAACACGATTCTTCGAAGTTATCCAGGATTATCATACCCTAATTTTCTAACAAACGAACAAAGTATTTTCTGATAATCATGGCTGGAGGAAGCACCGTCAAGGAGATGACTACAAATTTCGGAAAATTGGACAAGTTTCAAGGACAAGACTTCAGGCGTTGGCAGAAGAAGATGCATTTCATGTTGACAACGTTAAAGGTGGTGCACGTCCTGTCTACACCGATTCCAGAATTTGTAGAGGATGACACGGTTGAAAATCTAAGACGCAGATCAAAGTGGGAGAACGACGACTACATTTGCAGAGGGCACATTCTTAACGGTATGTCTGATCCCTTATTTGATATTTACCAAAATGTGGAATCTGCAAAGGAATTGTGGGATTGTCTCGAATCCAAGTACATGGCAGAGGACTCATCCAGTAAAAAGTTCCTGGTAACCGATTTCAACAATTACAAAATGGTTGAATCGAGGTCTGTCATGGAACAATTCAATGAACTCCTCCGAATCCTTGGACAATTCACACAACACGGATTGAAGATGGGTGAAACAATATCTGTCTCAAGCATCATAGACAAGTTGCCTCCTTCGTGGAGAGATTTCAAACACAATCTGAAACATGGAAAAGACGAACTGTCTTTGATCCAACTTGGAAGTCACTTGCGCATAGAAGAATCTCTAAGAGCGCAGGAGGATGACAAAGGAAAGGGCAAACAAATTGCTGGACCCTCGGTTAATATGGTTGAAGGGGGTGGTAAGAACGATAACAACAAAAACAAAGGAAAGAAGCGTGCTTTCAAGAACAATAAGGGCAGTTTCGGTGCTAACAAGAAACCGAAACTAGAATGCTGGAAGTGTGGCAAAACAGGCCACTTCAAGAGGGATTGCCGTTTCGGCAAAAAGCACGACAACGTGAATGCAAGTGGTTCAGGAAAAGGGTCTAAGGACCAATCCGAAAACCAAGGTCAGAAATCAATTCGTGATTTGAATAGTTTGATTAAACATTCGGTTTCACTAAATTCTGAAGCATTTTATGTGCAGGATGATGCTATCGCGTGGTGGATTGATTCAGGCGCCACAACACATGTTTGCAAGGATCGTTTCTGGTTCAAGAGTTTTGTTCCAGTGGAAGATGGTTCTGTCCTCTACATGGGAGATGATCACTTCGCTCCCGTTGAAGGCAAAGGAAACGTGGTGTTAGAATTCAGTTCTGGAAAGACTATTACTTTGTTTAATGTTTTGTATGTTCCTAAATTACGTAAGAATTTAATTTCTGGTCCTGTATTAAATAAGCTTGGATACAAGCAAGTGTGTGAATCCGATAAATATGTTCTATCGAAGTCTGGTGTGTTTGTAGGATTTGGATATTATAATAATGGTATGTTTATGATGAATTTGAATGGAGTTCCTAATGATTCTGGTTCTGTATTTATGTCTTCTTCGAATGTTATCAACTTCTCGTTATGACATGCTCGTCTAGGACATGTACATTATAAAAGAATGCATGAAATGTCTAAAGATGATTTAATTCCTGTTTTTAATGAAAATGTAGAAAAATGTAAAACTTGCATGTTAACAAAGATCACTAGGCAACCTTTTAAAAGTATAACAAGGAAATCTGTCATTCTTGAATTAATACATAGTGATTTATGTGATTTGCATGCTACTCCATCATTAGGGCATAAAAAATATTTTATCACTTTCATAGATGATGCATCTAGATTCTGCTATGTCTATTTGTTGCACGCTAAGGACGAAGCCTTAGATAAATTCAAAATTTATAAAACTGAAGTTGAAGTGCAACAGAATGTGTTGATTAAAACATTGCGTACAGATAGAGGTGGTGAATATTATGATCCTGTATTTTTCCAATCCGTAGGAATCATTCATGAGACTACGGCACCTTATACACCTCAACAAAATGGTGTGGCTGAAAGGAAAAATAGAGTTCTTAAAGAAATGGTGAATGCCACGTTATCTTACTCTGGTTTAAGTGAAGGGTTTTGGGGAGAAGCTATGTTAACGGCTTGCTATTTGTTAAATAGGGTTCCTAATAAAAGGAACAAGACTACCCCATATGAACTTTGGTATAAGAAACGACCAAACTTAACATTTTTACGTGTTTGGGGTTGTAGGGCCGTGGTTAGACTCCCGGACCCAAAAAGGAAAACTTTGGGTGAAAAGGGTATAGTTTGCATCTTTGTTGGATATGCTGAGCACTCCAAGGCCTATAGGTTTTATGTTATAGAACCTAATGACTCGATTTCTATTAACACGATTATAGAATCGAGAGATGCCATATTTGATGAGAATTGTTTCTCTTCTATACCTAGACCAAAGGACTCTATACCTAATTCAGATGAATCTCTAAGGGATGATCATTCAATTGATGTGCCAAGTGAGACACTTGAACCCCGTAGGAGCAAAAGAGCTAGAAAATCTAGATCTTATGGATCTGATTTTCAACTATATTTAGTTGAGGGATCAAGAGATCAGATTGGTACTCAATACTATTATTGTTATAGTATAGAGGAGGATCCAAGAACGTATGATGAAGTTGTGAAATCTCGAGATTCTGTTTTTTGGAAAGAAGCAATTGATGAAGAGATTGGTTCTATCATGGAAAATAATACTTGGGTATTATCTGATTTACCACCAGGTTGCAAACCATTGGGTTGCAAATGGATCTTCAAAAGGAATATGAAAGTCGATGGTACAATTGACAAGTTTAAAGCTAGATTAGTTATCCAAGGCTTCAGACAAAAGGAAGGGATTGATTATTTCGATACCTATGCTCCAGTTGCCCGTATCACTACTATTAGATTGTTGATTGCCTTGACGGCTATTCATAATCTAGTGATTCATCAAATGGATGTCAAAACAGCATTTCTGAATGGTGATTTGGAAGAAGAAGTATATATGAAGCAACCTGAAGGATTTGTAATGCCTGGTAATGAACATAAAGTGTGTAAGCTAGTTAAGTCGCTGTATGGGCTGAAACAAGCTCCGAAGCAGTGGCATCAAAAGTTTGATGAAGTTGTTTTGTCTAATGGTTTCATTCTAAACCAAGCAGACAAATGTGTATATAGCAAATTTAACACATCCGGTAAAGGAGTTTTCATTTGTCTATATGTTGATGACATGTTGATCTTTGGCACCGACCAAAATCAAGTTGATAAAACGAAGAATTTCTTGTCATCAAAGTTCTCCATGAAAGATATGGGAGAAGCGGACGTTATTCTTGGTATTAAGATTAAACGTGAGAATAAGGGGATTGTAATTACGCAATCTCATTACATTGAGAAAATACTCAAGAAGTTCAATTATGAAAGTTGTTCTCCAGTAAGTACTCCCATGGATCCGGGAGAAAAGCTTATGCCAAATACAGGTAAACATGTGGATCAACTTGAATACTCAAGAGCTATAGGCTCTTTGATGTATGCTATGATTAGCACTAGACCGGATATTGCTTATGCGGTTGGAAAGTTGAGCAGATTTACTAGTAATCCTAGTAGACATCATTGGCATGCGATAACTAGGGTATTCAAGTACTTGAAGGGTACTATGAATTATGGATTGGCATATATGGGATTTCTTTTGGTGTTAGAGGGTTATTCGGATGCTAGTTGGATAAATAATGCTGAAGACTCATCCTCTACAAGTGGATGGGTGTTCTTGCTTGGGGGAGGTGCCATCTCATGGGCTTCCAAGAAGCAAACATGTATAACTGGTTCCACAATGGAATCTGAGTTTGTAGCATTAGCAGCTGCTGGTAAAGAAGCGGAATGGCTCAGGAACTTGGTATATAAGATTCCGATATGGCCTAAACCGATATCACCAATTTCTATCCGTTGTGATAGTACTGCCACACTGGCTAAAGCTTATAGTCAAATATACAATGGAAAGTCTAGACATTTGGGTGTTAGACATAGTATGATTAGGGAATTAATCATGAATGGGGTGATATCTATTGATTTTGTTCGGTCGCAACAAAACTTAGCTGACCACTTGACGAAGGGGTTAGCTAGAGACTTAGTGAATAAGTCGGTAATTGGGATGGGATTAAAGTCCATTTAAATCTATTAGCTGTGGTATACCCAATTCCCTTCGAATACAACGTTAGAAGCAGAATTCAATGTGGAAAGATCATAGTTAGAGATTGGAGCAATTGTGTTTATCTTCCCAAGGTATGTGCTCAGACCTGCAAGTAATGGCTAGGTTGAAGTATATCTTCTTAATGGTTCTTTTGGAAAATTGCAAATGCAGGTGCAAGATTAAAAGGATCACCTATGTGAGCATGAAGTTTTGCCGCTTCAAGAAGCTTGAACTTGGCTTCCTATATGCTTATTAATGGATAAGGACACATGGCTTGTAAAGTGTCAAGTATGAATAGTAGAGTATTGTAAGAAACATATGTGTACTATATCTTCAGATATTCAAATGGATTGACGGGTTCAATCGTTGTGACACCCAGATTTTCGAGTATTTGGAATGTGTATTTGTACTAAGATGAAAATTCAATCGTAAGACATTTTTATCTATGCATTTGTTTGATTGTTATACCTGTGTGTTATACCCTTGTATATATTATTGTATATACTGAGTAAATCAAGGATTACACTAAAATGGGGGGGATTTGTTGGTGATTTTAGTATCATCAATATATTTTAGTAGTAATGTGATTTATTATAGGCCGATGCAATAATGCGTTAAACTCGGAAACGAGTTAGGGAAGTGCGGAGTGCACGCTCGTCGAGCCAACGTATAATTGAATATGAATAATTGAAACGGGGTTCCAAGGGGCAGAGCCCCTGGCGGGGTCCAAGGGGCAGAGCCCCTGGCGGGGTTCCAAGGGGCAGAGCCCCTGGCGGGGTCCAAGGGGCGAGAGCCCCTGGCTGTTCCGAACAGTTGCTTCCTTTGTTCCGAACAGTTGCTTCCTTTGTTCCGAACAGTTGCTTCCTTTGGTTTCGGTTATTGATCTCCTATATAAGAAGTCATTTGGCCTCGGTTTCAGACACAAAAACATATAAGAAAATTATCTCTACATTCCTAATCTATTCTCCTTGCCAGAAACAGATTGTTCTTCAAGAATTATCCCCACAAAGATTTCGTGAACCCAGACAATAATAGGGTCGAAATACTTTGTTCGGAAAGTGTACGAACACGATTCTTCGAAGTTATCCAGGATTATCATACCCTAATTTTCTAACATAAAATGGAATAATACACATTAGTCTAACCTTAGAATTGTTTTTGCGAAACCTCTTACTATAACATAACATGTACAACAAGAATAATACACATTACTCTAACCTTAGAATTGTTTTTGTGAAACCTCTTGCTATAACATAACATGCACAACAAGAAAAATACACATTACTCTAACCTTAAAATTGTTTTTTACTCTTTTTGATGAGTATAGAGAAAATCACTTTTCGAATATTTGGTGAGGAGGTCCCCGGGTATATATACGTGTGTTTGGTTTTTTTTTGTACACTAGTTTTGACTTTGTTAAAGTCTAACAAGGTTTAGTATAAAGGCATTTCCGTTGCAAATTTAGCAAGGTGTACATGGGTATACGTAGGGATGGCAATTGGGCCGGGTTTCTCGAAACCCGACCCGACCCGACCCGCTACGGGTTGGGTAAAAGTGCAGGATTATTTGGGTCGGGTTGGATTGGTTTACTTTGCACTTTTGTGCAACTTTGTGCAAGTTAGAAATAAGTTCATATTGCATATAGATAGCACTTTTTAATTATTTATTTTATTTATCAAAACGCCATACACATATTTTATAAAAAATGGAAAAAAAACACATAAAATTATATAAAATGCAAAAAATCACAAAAAATGAAAAAAAAATAAAAAAAATCACAAAGAAATAAAAAAATTACAAAAAAATTATAAAAAATAAAAAAATCATAAAATTTTAAAAAAATAAAAAAAAAATAAAAATAAAAAATGAAAAAAATCACAAAATATTATAAAAAATGAAAAAAATCACATAAAATTATAAAAAACGAAAAAAATCACAAAAAATTACAAAAAAAATAAAAAACTATTTTTTTGGGTTTGTAGAAAGATAAAATATATATATTATATTTTGATTTGTATGACAATTTAGTAAATAAACTAAATAATTAAAAAAATGGTACCTATGAGGAATGTGAACTTATCAAGATATCTATGAGTAATATAAGTTATTATGAGTTGCTTAGAGGGAATTACACCGTAATAAAACACAACCCAACACACACACATGACACATCCCCTCTCTAACATATACATAGATACATACATAGATACACTGTATAAAACATATGTGCCTAGTGATGAAAAGATGATAGAAAGCTAATTATCAACGATAAAATATTAAAAGAGACTCATTCACCAAATTAATTAGTCATCTCTCTTGTGTACTAGCTTTCTCTTATTTTTGTTAGTTTTTTTTCTTTTATTTTTTTGGGTATTGTTGTAAATAATAATTTAGATTATTATAAATTTTTACTAGGTAAATATGAAAAATTTGGAAAAAATAAGATTTTTAAACTTTTCTAATTTAATTAAATGGTTATTGTTAGATGCTGAATAATGTTTTGCACTTATTTGGCTTATCAAAATATTTTGGGTCAAACGGGTCGGGTCGGGTATAAACGGGTCGGGTCGGGTTATGTGCGGATTGATGTGCGGGTCGGATCGGGTCGGGTCGGGTTTCGAGAAACCCGGCCCAATTGCCATCCCTAGGTATACGTGCATCACGTTGAAGTTTTATATATGATTGTATTATAATAACTCAATTCAAATCAAATAAGTCTGTTAAATTTAGTTATTTTTTTTAAAAAATACACATATACATTTATATTAATTACAATAATATCATACTCTTATAAAAAGTAAAAACTAATAAAAATATTTATCACTCTTTAACAACCAAACATTCTTTTAAATCTTAAACTATCTTTTTTTTATTATCCACATATTTATATCATAACTATATCTATTTTCTATATTTTTATTACATTACGCGTCACGCACGCAACACATTGGGTACGGTTACTAGTGTTTAATATATATTCAAAGTTAGGTGTGATCATAATCATCCCAAATTTGATAATTATGATAGTGCAAATTCTAGTCCATTAAGTTCACAAGAAAAGTTCGAAAATCTAATTTTAGCGCACGTAATCTACTAGTCTATACATATCCCACGTTGCTAGCTACTAATTTTATGTTTTTACAAAATCATCTTGCCAATTAGAAAAAAAGAGGATATTATTATATATTATAATACCATAAAAAAAACAATTATTACTGATCAGTAATCACCCTGTTCGTACAAAGATGGTAATTGATTTTCTCTTCGAATTGTTAAGTTAAAACAGTTTAAGAGCACTCTAAATATATGTGACTCCCATTGAAAATGTCTTAGAACAGGTGATGATTTGGGGCCATCAAAACTTTATAATTGATTATGACCTGCTATATTATGACACTAGTAATCGTGTTTCATGCGTTGCGTGTGTGACGCACAATGTAATTAAAATATAAAAAATAAGTGTAGTTATGATACAAATACGTGGATAATATAAAAAAAAATAGTATAAGACTTAAAAGAATGTTTGTTTGTTAAAGAGTGACACATAGTGTTATTAGTTGTAATTAAAGAGGGATAATATATATTTTTATTATTTTAGCATGGTATTATTGTAATTAATAAAAAAATATAGGAGTATTTTTAGAAAAAAGTGGCTAAATTGGACATCATTATTTGACTTGGGTTGACTTATTATAATAGAATGATGTCTCAATTCTCCTAGGATTAATTACAACAAGGTCTCTATTTTTTTATGGGAACTTTTTTTTATTCAAGTTCTAATGGGTCTTGGTAGAATTCCATTTCCATTAGTGAAACGCTGATAGCCCCAAATTCTGGGAGATTTAATTCCAATCTTACAAAGTATACAGATTGGGTTCATTATGTTGTGGTATTTCTATAAATCCAGTTTTTTTTTTTAAAATGTCCAGGAAAAGAAACAAAAACTATTCAAGACAGTCTTCTCTTAAAAGTATCGCAGGGGATGAATATAATTTTCATCGTGGTCATAGGGTTTCTTTGGTTGAAATATCTTAACAAAAATGAATATATTTTTTCGAAGTTGAGAAGAACGATTCGTCAAAAATTAATGTTTTAATCGTTTTATCAAAAAGAAAAAAAGAACAAACAGATTAGCTTAATCCAATGTAATCCATCTCCCAATTTTTAGTCAAGATCATGTCCACGTTACTCAAATTTATGGTAAATGGGAATTAATTAAACAAGGCCATATGTAATAAGATTATATTGTCACCTTTTTCCAGACTTCGGACCATACTGTTACAACTAAAAGTTTAGGTTACATATAAAACTATTATTCAAATAACAACATGAGTAATTATTTAATGAGGCCCCATCTCTTATATAGTTGCACTATTGTTTATTTTTGGTCGTATTGTATATACTACTCACTCTGTTATAGCCCATGATCTGTTTCTTTTTGTTTTTGTTGTAAATATCATTTTGTTTTCGGTTGTTCATTAAGGTGGACCAGCTTCTTTACCTGAACCGTGACCCTTTGTCGATTCAAAATCAAGCAAAAGTCAACTACCCAAGAAAGGAACTAACTAAAATATGCCATTTATTTAAAATTCAAAAAGAAATAAGACACGGGTGTAAAATTTCAGTATAATATCATCTCATGTAAGGATTGTTCTGCCTATGAGAATTACAACGTCATTATCTTTTGTTCATAGTCAATTAAGTATGACACGTATTATTAGAATATTTTATTAGTTAGGAAATATTTGATTTGATTTAGACAAGGGAAAAATACGTATAGTAGTGTACCGTACGATCAATGTTTAACGATTTAGATACGTGTAGTGTACTGGTCCGATATAACTAATTTGTTGAATATTTTTGCTGGAATGAATTATATGTCGCCATCAATTTCTAATTAAAGTTCAATAAAAAAAAATTACTACTATCCAAAGGATTTTGGTTTGATTGATTTTTCATGTACCGTCCGTCCCCAATAACACTCAGGGTAGATTTCTAAATTGAAAATAAGCTTGTAAAAATAGATAGCCATATAAAGAAAGACGAGCATTCACAAGCATTCGTAATGAGAATTACCATGGAACAGTCAGGTTATATAACTGGTTCACAAACCATTTGCATAAAAATGTGTCAAATGGATTAAAAAAAATTGATTAATATTTAAGTTTAGGGTAGACCCTCGTAGGATTCTATATTTTTATTTGAGTTTTTAGTGTATTGTACAATTTGTTTTTAATTTATCAAATTCTAATTTGTTGAAAATAGAAAAAATAAATTAGTTATTCAAAAACATCATCTAACCATTCATTTTCTAATCTAACAGTGGTTAAACTGACTATACCATAACACTACAAAAAAATATTCAAATAGCGACGGGATTAGTGACGGTATTTTTTGTTACGAGCTTATTAGCGACAGTTTTGTGACGGTTTTGTGACAGTTTACTCAATTTGCGACAGATTTGTGACAGCTTTTTAAATTAGCGACAGGCTTGTGACAGCTTTTGACTCTCACTAAAGCAAACATTATTTTGTAGATAAACAATCAAATAAACTGACTGTTTCAAAAAGGCATTCTTCGTAGTGGTGTTGAAAATGACTCACTCCTATTATTATACAAGAAAATGGTAAAAATAAAAAATTAAGATCAGAGGGGTAGTGGTTAAATTACTTGAGCGGAAGGGAGCTTATACTTTTTTTGTTTATATTGTTGACTTTTGTGGGATGGTCCTAAAAATAATTTGATTTCCAAAATAATCAAAATATTTTTTTAAAAAAATTTAATCATATAATTTAACATTTAAACTACATGATTAACTATTAGAAAAAACTGGTTTCAACAAATTTGATAAAATGTTGATGGTGGTCAAGATTACAACTAATTTATAATTTCATAGAGGACAAGATGAGTGAGTAGACTTTTAAAGAAACTCAAACATTTGTGAATTGTGAGCATTGGTAATGGTCTTGAAAATTAAATGCTCCTATTATTATATATACAAGAAAAGGGTAAAAAGGTTAGAAAAATAGTGGGTACGTAATTACTTGAGTGGAAGGGAAGTAATTTTAGTGTTTTATATGGTTGACTTTTATGGTATGGTCCTAAAAAGACAAGGGCAGAGTGAGCCTACTACACAACACAAGGGAGACAAATTGGTTGACTTTTGTAGATTAGTTTTCTTTTGCGGCTGTGTATGTATGCTAGCAAAAAGGTGTGGGGAAGAAAATAATTGTGAAACAACTTCATGAGTTGAACTTCATGAGTTGAACTTCAAATTGTCCTTATTTAATTGTTCAATTTCTATATCCTTCGTTTTGGTTTTTATTTCATCAAAATACTTAAGATAACTAAATGATTGATTGAATCTGGATCATTTTTCTTTTTTTGTTAAATCAGATATGGTATCTACAACCATCCATCTAATTGAGTAAATAGTCGTTCAACATTCTGTCGTGCCATATATTCGTAGATTACTTTCGTGTCCACTTACTTATTTTATCTCAAAAAAATTCTACAAAACTTGAAAAAAATTGTACAATTACAATAAAACATGTATCAATATATTACAATAATTATTTTTAAAAGAAAATCCACACGCAATTTATTTTGAAATAAATGTATAAATTAGTGTAAATTAAACATTAAGTGTTAGAAAAATTATCTAAAACAATATTATGTCCAAATATTTTAAAATTTGAATACAATATAATATAAAAACTTATAAATTTGCGGAACAAGTTATGAAAATAAGAAAGGGGGCACCGAAGGAAATAGAGAACATGAGTAGAAGATTTGGACTCATGTTTTACGAGTCCAAATCTTCTATCCCTATTCTCTACCCCCTTCCGTGCCCCCTTGCTTATTTTATCCAAAAAAAATTTCTAAAAAACTTGAAAAAAATTGTACAATTACTATAATACATGTATCAATACATTCCAATAATTATTTTTAAAAGAAAATCCACACAAAAATTATTTTGAAATAAATATACAAATTAGTGTAAATTAAACATTGAATATTAAAAAAATTGTTTAAAACAATATTATGTTCAAATGTTTTAAAATTTGAATACAATATAATATAAAAGTTTATAAAATTGCGGTATAAGTTGTGAAAATTTAAAATTTGAGTGAAAATAAGCAATGAGGCACGGAAGGGGATAGAGAATAAGGATAGAAGATTTGGACTCATGTTTTACACAACAAACATGCACTACAAACAAATATCCAAATAGCGACGGAATTAGTGACGGTATTTTTTGTTACGAGCTTATTAACGACGGTTTTTGTGACGGTTTTATGACAGTTTAGTCAATTTGTGACAGATTTGTGACAGCTTTTTAAATTAGCGACAGGCTTGTGACAGCTTTTGACTCTCACTAAATCAAACATTATTTTGTAGTGATGAGTCCAAATCTTCTACTTCTATTCTCTACCCCTTTCCGTTCCCGCTTTCCAAAAAAAAATGATTCATTGAATCTGGATCATTTTTTTTTTAATCGGATATGGTATGTACAACCCATCTTGAGTAAATAGTCGCGTCCAACATTATGTAGTGCCATATATTCGTAGATTAATGTGGCTCAATATTGATAATTATCTAAAATTTTACAAATTGTATCGCTTAATATGTTTTACACAACAAACATGCCAAAGTGCATGCCAAAATAAAAGTTGTAAAATTTCTCATCATCAAAATTCAACCGTGTGGATTTCAGAAACTAATCAAAAGTATGTTAGTTGTAAAATTTCTCATCATCACTATTCATCCTACATGCATCTCGTTGAATCCTAAATATATTGCTCTAAATAGATATTCCCGGTTCAAGGAAATTCCTAAATATATACTCGAACAAGAATGACCATTATGGGATCAGTCGCTATACCTAGTCTGTGTTAGGACTTAACCTATCAGACCGAAAAACAAATGCAAAAAGCCGACCAATTCAATCTAAAGATTAGATTCTTATTCAACTCTTGTAAAACAATTTAATCCATTATTTTGAAGATTGTTTCTTAAAGAACTCATTGCGTTGGCACAAATTATATACTGTATGTATTTAGAGCATGTGCTTTACATCGAAACGGTGTGCACCATTATTTGATCAAGACGTTAATTTTGGAAATGAATAGGATTTGAGTCGACAACATTGGTTTCTACGACTCGATAATGGTATAATGGCCTAAGATACCATAATCTGCTGTAAAAAATAGACAGCCTTGAAAAAATGATTTCCAAGGACATTGTCCTGATGTTAAAACCAGAATGCTAAGATAGTACGATGCATTTGTACCAAAAAGTATATCGAACTAGCTACCGATCAACACAAATGAGGACCTCCCATGTAGATATATCAACATTTCTAAAGAAGGCGAGAGTTATAAAGCAATCGAGCTTTCCTCAATTTTTTCCAGCATGCACAAAAACTCGAAACATTTTCCGAAGATAACACAAAAAAGAAAGAAACCAAGCCCACTCTTTTAACACAAAAAAAATCAATCAGGTGAAAATAACTTAACCCAAACGAACAAAATCAAACGGATGGGGATCAACATTTGGGAAGATCGGACGGTGGAGGTGGCAGCTTCTGATTGGGTAGCTTCCCATCTAAAACAAGCCAAGCCATCTCTAGACCCCAACTCGTGTGAACTTCAAGGTGGCAGTGCATAAACCATACCCCTATATTAAAAAGTTACACTTGAATGTCAATATTTCTCTTATTACTAAACATGGAAAATGGATGTATATCATGCTTTTGTTTTCACATTTCATCAGATCTTCACAGATTAAAGATACAACGGCTTATACACGTGTTTGATTGCTGTTTATAAGAAAACAAGCTGGCGTATTTGAGACAGGAAAAAAACTAGATCCATTCATTTAAAATGACTAGCTTTGCAAACTAGAAAACCAAGAAATCTAATTTGAAGTTGGCCATGATAGAAAAATAAAATAAAAAATAATGTAGTTTACACTTTCATCAGATTTTCAGTTCTATTTTCATCAGAATATTGATGAGATATTAAGGGATCATTTTAGTGTAACTTTTAAGCAAATATCTTTGGCTTAGTTGAGTCTAGATCAAACAGGATCCATAGAAAAACAAACAAACAAGGCATTAATATCATATAATCAGTGTGGCTACTAAATCCTGTTTTACTAATAAGTAAACGTTCTTTGTAAGTTTTTTTCATAAAGAAAGCTGAGTACCAACAAAACTAATGCGGTCTCCTCACCTGGATTATTCGCTAAAAAGCGAATCGCGACCCATCCGCCAGCTGGCACACCAACCGTATTCCTCTCGACAGGATCGACCAAATTAAATTTCTTGGGATCATTTTTTGGGTCATAATTTCCAAAACCTTGTCCCACAACAAAAAAGTTAAAACCGTGAAGATGTAACGGATGGCTCTCAGCTCCCAAAATACTCGTATCTTGCATAATTAACTCCACACTCGAATTAAATCTTAGTACCATCAATTTGGTTCCATTACCGACATTAGTATTGTTCGGTGGCGTTCCTGTAAAATTAAACAAACGGGTCGGTTGTGTAGGAAAATTGGACAGGTAAACCTCGTTTGATTTACCCGAATAGTGGGATTGGAGGAGAGCTAATTTAGGCAATACGAAAGACACATTATTGATAGAGGCCGCGAATTTAGTCGTATTAGTTGGGCCTTGGCATGTTTTATTTTTGTCACAAGGCTTAGTTCCGAGGCCTACGGTGAAAAAGAAATGCCTATCGATTTTCTGAGGGACGTTAGCGGGATACTTGGTGCTCGCTAAGCTGCGTAATTTAGCAGAGAAATTGGCTGCGAAAGAAGTGTCGCTAATTTGAGGGAGAGTTGGCTTGTACACGGGAAGGCTTTTTATCTGCAAATAAGCGATACAAATCAGTACTACATTAAAAAGATATGATAAGAACTTACTTGGTTGCAGCTTTAAGAAAATAAGTTGGATTATTTGAGTTTGAGCCAGAAAGGCGCGTCTTTTAGGCTCATCAACCAAATACGATCCATATTAAAGAGGTAAGAACGAAGCTTAAAAGCTGGAACCAAACAAAGCCCTTTCTTTATAAGCTAAACTGCCGTGATTTATTTTTTGATTTTACTAGATCATTATTCTTACTAACTCCAACAGATTACACATCACTATTATGCATACATCCCATGATCATTCATTTAGAAGATTTTGTTGGTTGACGCCGCAGAGAAGAAACTAGGTAGGGACAGTCGGTGGCTACAACCTCCTCCCATTTTGAAAAAAATTGACGAAAAAATTGCTTTTTTTTATATTTTTTGATCAAAACCTTTAAATTTTAGAATTTCAGTCCCCCCATTCCATAAAATAATTTTATATACGATATATATTTTTATTATATAGAAAATCAACCCCCTCATTTATCATTTCTGGTTCCACCACTGGTTGACGGTGATAACTTATACGATGTAACACATTTTGATGTCAGTTTAAAAGCTATTTACTTGTGTATTTTTTTGTGCTTCAAAAGCTAAGAACTTTTAGCTGAATGAACTGATTGTTTTTTCTTGAGCCTCAGATATGCTAGCTTATTTTCTTAAAGCTGCAGCTAAACAAATCCCTTACGAGCAATCAGTCAATCAACTAAGAAACACAATAGACGAGCTTGGTTTTGATAATAACCCATAAGAGCAACAATTTAAATTAAGATTCATATTATTGAAAGGTAACAATTCTGTAGGTACATAGCATATTCCGACATCAGTAATCCTGCCGCAAAAAAAAAACTTTTTTCTCTTATAAAAGGTTTACTATGTAATTTTTGTAGCAATTACCTTGTATTGTCTCGAGGGTGATTCGTATTCAAGGACACCAGCAACAGTAGAGTTATCAAACGTTCCTTGGCCAGTTTCATAAGGCCGAGCCATCATAAAAAAAGTGGCGTTTGGAACAAATGGTTTTGTTTTTAGTAGTACATTTGTGGTCTGTCCAGGTGTGATGAGAAGTATGTCTGTTTCAAATGGTTTGACATAACTGGCATCTGCATCGACTATTGTTAGAGTGTGGTTTGCAATGCTGAAAAAGAGCTCGTCGTTCAATGCGGCGTTGATCAAGCGTAGAAGGTACGTTTTCCCAGGTTTAACCTTCAACTTGAAAGTATCTAGAGATAGATATACAAATTAGTAAGGAAAACAATCACAATAAAAATAATGTTACGACAACGTTTTTTGACAAAGGGAGAGTCGCTAAATTTAACAATAAAATAATAAGTAGCAACTAACTCTATTGTTATTTGTTGCTAAATTTAAAGATACTCACTTTAATTAACAACAGGGATAGCACATAGCCTATGTTGCCTTGCTGACGTTTTTTTAGTGCATTTCTGCCTCACATAGTCACATTATTATTTTTGGAAGCACATAGACCAACTTATTTGATTTTGAGAGAAAAAAGTTTTGCCAGATTAGGAGTTTCGAAACTACAGGCAAAGAGATATACCTTCGACTTAGACATTGAACAAAGGTGATCAGTTTTTTCCTTGTTATTGGAATAGCATGCAGTATACAAGAAAAATCATGCATGTTTATATATACCTTTGGCAGAACAGTTATACAGTGGTCCAGGAAGACCGTTAATGGTATAAGCTTCTGAGACGTTCGGGCCACCACCCGTTCTAAGAGCTTGAGCAATTATCGCTTCAGGATCCGCATTGAACCATTCCCCTATATAATGATGAAGTGTAAACCGGTTATCAACTTAGCACGGAATATATAGTAAACTGTTGATATGTTTTGAAATAAACTTTAGACAACTTGATACCACATCTTGTAACAGTCAGTTAGTAATTTGGTTAAATAACAAATGTGATCTGTAACGAGTTAAAAAGTCTCGAGTAAATTACCGAAGATAACGGGAACCTCTTTGTAGGGTTTGACAAACGGGTATGATTCATTATGTTTGGGAAGAATGATAATCGGGCCATATACGGTAGCTCTTAGCCAAGAAATATGTGCATGATAGAAGAGTGTCCCTATTTGTCCTACAATTGTGAAGTTGTATACGTAGCTTTGACCGGTTTGTATCGGGCATTGAGTTATATACGCCGGTCCATCAGCCCACCCGCTGCGAAGCTGTTGGACTCCGTGCCTATTTCAAGGAAAACAATGTTTGATCAGTTGTGAATATCATATCAAGTGTATAGGTAAAAATATTACTATTATGGAGTACTAAGTACCAAATTTGGCGCATAGTTAAGATGGCTCTTTACCGTGGAATATCACGACGCATAATCCCTATTTTATTTTATTTACTATGTACGAACTATTGGTCAATAACTTTTTGCTTATTAAAGTTTTCAGAAGTGAAAGAAGTTTAACAGCACAAAATGTAAGGTGCTGTCTTATTTATAATACTTTTTTGTAATTAGCCTTACCAATGAATGGTAATATTGTTGGGTACATGGTTAACCACTTTGATGACTAGCCGATCGCCATCTCGAGTCTCTATGCGAGGTCCGGGATATTGGCCATTTACCGTAACCATGCTCTTTGTGTGGCATAATCGTGTCACATTTTGTAATTTGATCTGCAAGTATATAGCATAACTTAATTATTTCAAGCATTGCAACAAGAAAAAGAAAAAAGAAAGAAAAATGGTCTAAAAGTTACATCTCATTGTGAGTATAAAAACTTCATTCTAAAAAATTATGCAAACTAATCTTTAAAGTTTGCAGAAGATTGTCTCTCTCATAGTGTATATACTTTTTATGCATGGTTAAGACGTAGGTAATTACATTTATATATATATATATACTGTCCAAATGAATAAATGATCATCACAAACACAAGAATGCACTTAACAAAGTTAAGAGGGAAAGGAGCATGGACCATGGTCACAGGTCACGCCAAAGCCTAATTTTCAAAAATGAAATTCATTTTTTTCCAGTGGAAACACCAATGATGAAAAAGAGTTCTAAAACTTATAACTGAAAACCAATGAAAGTACACAACCAAAAGAATCCAATAATTTCTTATTATACATACATCAAATTTGTAATGCCTTGTTATGCCACCATCCTTGGCTTGTGCAAGTACAAACAACAAAAAGTATATAGCGAGACTCTTCAAAATCATTTGTGAATGAATTCGAAAAAGATCACCCATTTTTTCCAAGTTTCTAGCTTTTGTTTCCTTTTGAACTAGCTCTCTCAGCTTTCTAGTTTTTTGTTGTTTGATTGGAGCTCAAAAGTTTTATTTATATACATGTCCACAAACAAATGTTGGTTGATTAGGTGACTAAATAAAAAATAAGATAAATAAAGACACAACGTAGCTTCAAATATCTTAGTCTGGCCAACTATTGTTGGAATATTATTTTAGAGTGCTGTGAAAGAAAATCGACATAGTTATTATTTAGGAGAAAAAAACTACACTGATGATGCACTTCAATCAAGTGGTCGACTTTCAGTTGCAACAATTAAGTCCAGAGCTACAATGGATTTAAATATATATCGACGTCATTAGGCTAGACGACGTGTAAAGTGTATACTTGCATATAATAGCTTCGAGCGTGTGTATAGATTAACTATATTTTGTTTCCTTGAAACTGAAAAAGCGTAAATTTGTCATGGCTAAGGCTTCCGACCATGGATTTTCAACTTATATCATAAAATAAAACAATCGCCAAAATGTTGAAATAGCACGTCTGTAAATTGTTTGTGTGGAACCATATATTCGGTTATCCGAGACGGACTTTTAGGTCTGCAGTTCTTTTTCTAATTGCCAATTATCAACTATTTGATAAATTCACTAATCTTTCTCCAACATTGAAGACGGGAAATTATTTTTGTGGATCTTTCAAAAAGTATGTGAAGGACTAATCTGTTGCAGATAAAATATTTATGAGAAATAAGAACTAACTTTAAACTTATTTATAAAAAAAAACTAACTTTAAACTAGGTGACAGATATTGTCGTTAGTCTGGCCTCTCACATTTATCTCCTTTTCCCTTTAAAGTTTAAACTAATTAAACTAACCGCGTTGCTAATGATGAATTTCTTGGTAATTGTGACACTACATCTAATTTCTCCCAAACTAATCATGTCCACAAAAAGAAATGTAAAAATAATTGTTATGCTCTATTTTGAAGCATCTAATTTGAACAATAGCATGCAAGTTAAGATGTAGGGAAAAATTAGTTTCTCGTTCTCCTAATATGCTTCGTCTAATCATTTCTGGCCCCCTTTTACATTTTCAACTGTAACTGTATCACATTTTAGTTAATTTTAGTAGTATTTTGCCTAACCAGGCTTGTGGGGCAATTCTTCGAATTCATAGACTTATTAGTTATTACTTTTACTATAAATGTATAAATATATCCGAATTCGACTACATATTTAATTATATTTTTAGCTGTGAATTATAATATATTGCGGCTAAAATGAGTTGCTTGAAAAAAAAATTCACTCAGATAACTCTCACGTGAAGTATAATATCAAAAAACCCAAAAGCAACAAAATTTTGAAGCTTCTTTTTCTGTGTAGTTTTCTATCTTCTTCTTCAACATTATTTCAGTGTAGGATATGCTCACATATATGTGATTTTCCATGGAACACGTACTAGGTAAGTGGATGGTAAGTTGCAATCAAGATCATAACTTAAGAATAGGATTTTAGGACATTTATTATGATTCATGATGAATGATCTTTTTTACATATGCTTAATAAAACTTTTTCTATCAATTTTAAGTCCCAGATTAATGACTTTCCAAAGGCTTTACCTCTATGAAAGCTTCGTTTGGTGGCTTGTCTGGCTGAGGCTTGGATAGAAATTTTTAAAGATGAAATGACAGAATATTCTCAAGGTTTGAACAATTACCAATTTAGTTCTTAGATTTGACCCATCTTTTCAACTACACCTAAAAACTAATGCACACTTTGCCCTTTTCCGAAAATTAAAAGTTACTTTCCTGTTTCTTGATTCTGTGTCGTACTTTGTTCAGAATCTGGAAAAAATGTAGACCTTGCAACTCTCAACTGAAACCATATTTATAGATTAACCTTGAGTAGATGGACTTATTAGACATCTCTCGGAAAGTATCAAAACTTGGAATTTTACCTTTTTTAATACTAAGGGCAGAAGTTTCCGAGCACCATCCCTGTTCACCAAGTGCGACTCGTTTTATTAGCTTACCCACAACTTTTTCCTTCTTTAAATGTACCTAAGAGGTTGACTAGAGAAAAAATAAACATGAAACCGACGTATGATACAAGTAGTGGTGGAACCACTGAATTGTTATAGTCGGTGCGGTAATTCAAATAAAATCATCAAGTAAAAAGAACAATGGACAGTGTCAAATCATTGCTTCTAACAAATTATACTGAAATTATATGATTATGTATGAATTTCTTATATTTATGGGGAGATACAGCAACACGGTACTATCACTTCCTAGTTACTTTTCTGAATACATGTCAAATAAAATGGAATGAGCGTTTGGCAGCGTCGAGGGTGTTGGAGAGGAGCATAGCAACTGTCATTGGGCCCACTCCATTAGGCACAGGGGTGATTGCAGAAGCAACATTAACGGCTTCTTCAAAACAAACATCTCCTGTTAGCCGGTAGCCTAACTCGCTGTCCGGTTCCTGCCAATTTGTAATATGGTATTATTTTACATGAAAATATATCCATATAAAAGATAAAAGTCCCTATGGTCTAAAACATTAGAGAATTACCATTAAGTGACTAATGGAAGAATCAAATCTCAATTGGACACGAAAAACTTGTTATCCACTTACGCGATTACTTTTGATAGGCACACACTCCAATTAACTAACATTTGACTGCCCTACTGTTCGGTATACTACATTTCCCTTTGATGGGAATCCACCTCAATAAACTGACATTTTTCAGTAGATTAAATTTGCATATCGTTTCTTTTGATGGCATAAATTGCAATAAACTGATTTTGGATACGACAACTCTATGGACACAGATTCACATACAAAGCTGGACAGATTTGTGAAATGGCAATGGAACCAAAGACAAACTTAAATCAACTCGATGCCAACTCAGTAAATTGGATAAATATGTGTGGATCTACGTAAAAGCATTTTTCTATTGTCAATGGATACTTAATAGTTAATAGTATACAGTACCATTAAATGAGATTTAAAAGTTTCCACTAGCACTTTATAACAAAAGAAGGTCAAAATATGTCACTTGATAGGAACTCGCGGCCTAAAACGTGGCATATTGATTGTGAAACTCATAGTACCTCGATGGGATTAGTTCCGACGTCTAAAACAACTGCACCAGGCTTTATCCAATTTCCGCGTACTAGATTGGGTACTCCGGCAGCTGACACCAAGATGTCGGCCTCACGGGTTATGTATTCTGGGTTCTTTGTAAGTATGTGCACTGTGCTCACTGTTGCGTGGTGCCTCTGCAAGCATCATACAGAAAAAAACAATCTTCTTGAATCTCACAAGGAAGATATGGGTAAAAATACCTAAGTAGTGTCTAAGAATTGAGTAAAATAAAAATAAATAATCAGATGTGTGGAAATCAAACATAATTCCGTACAAGTACCTATGCTTACTTGTATTAGTATTGAGCTAAACCAAATTATAATCTGGAAGGGAAATTAGAGTGAATTTGACTTAAGTGCATTAAGAAGGACATCGTTTCGCACACATACTTATATATTCTTTGTAAGTACGTGTGGTGCTTACTGTAGCTTGGTGCTTCTGCCAGCAACAACTTTCTGAAAAAGGGCTTGTTTCGTGATATTCAAAAGGAAATAAAATATAGTTAAAAATATGTAACTAATGATTGGGAGTTTGGAAAAAAGTAGGACTAGAATCAGTTATGCAGACAAACCAAATCTCATTAGAAGAGAAATGGTAGGAGGTAGCTGAAAGTGGTGAGATGTAATTTACACTCTATCTGATGACAATAGTAACAAGCAATTAATCAAACTGACGAGAGAAAAAGTCTGAGAGCAGTTACCTGCAAGAGCAAAGCCATCGGCACGCCAACAATATTGCTCCTCCCAATAACAACAGCTTTTTTACCCATGATTTTCACACCAGACCTGAGCAAAATCTCAATACAACCTTTAGGAGTGCAGGGTATGAACAAAGGCTCTTTTCCTTCTAAAGCTATGTTTCCCATGTTAAGTGGATGAAAACCGTCTACGTCTTTTTCCAGTTTCAACACATTAAAAATCTTTTCCTCGACCAAATGCTGCATTTTTAGACACTTTATATCAATCACGTGTCTATAATCATGGACAATTATTTTTCTAATATATGCACCTGAGAGAGAACAGAAATTTAAGAGAAAAAAGACTTGGTCGTAACATATTGATTACAAAATGTTTGTTGAATAGCCCCAGTTAAGAAAATATGATGAGTATACTAAGATGGGATATAGTTAGGAGTTAGATTTCTCTAATTCGGTATACTAGACCACAAAAAAATTGACTAGTGTACTGAACAGCGACTTTCTTTCGATTGTTATACACTGTAGTCAATTTCATATCCTCAACTAACGCAATTTTTGACTATACAGCTACTAACGATTATTGAAAAATCACTATAATACCCCTAAGACTAGAAATAGAGTGTAATTTGAGCAGCCTAGTTGGAAAAACTGTGCAAGTCTACGATACAAAAATGATAGTTTTATACTATGTTGACTTAAAATCGTTCTTTAGCAGAACATTCATAATCAAGTTTCACAAAACCTTTAAGAAGATGTAACCCATTTTCTAGATATAATTGCAATTGCAAAACAACCAAAAAGATATAAGAAAATGAAAGAGAAATTACACGAGGCAGAGGTAGCTGCACAAGAGTACCATGAATTGAAGGATCATCATTAAAATTGTGCAATGCCCCACTAACATCTTCTTCGGAGCAGTTATCTGGCAATTTAGTCAGTGTAAATTTGATCCCCGTCTCTTCACAAGCTTTCATTTTTTTGCGTACATATGTATCGGAGTCTCTTCTTTCACCTACTAATATTACACCTAGCCCAGGAACCTTTCCGATGGACTCCTTTATTCTGATAACTTCACTTGTAATTTTAGTTCTAATTTTATCAGCCATCGACTCGCCATCAATAATCTTAGCTTTGCCCCTATATACTGTGCTAGTAAAAAAATGGTTACAGGATGGAACTGAGGATTATATGAGATTTTTTTAATGCTTTCCCCTATTACCTTGAATGTGCAAAGACTTCGCAATTACTTTAAACAACCAAATTGCTAAACTAAAACTTCTGGTTAAGAAACTGAGTCTTTTGTATATGAATAAGAAGCTAGAAATTGAAAGGCTATAATATATACGAAACAATGGTACTACCAAGTGAATGTGCATAAAACTGGCACTAAAAGGACTAAACTAACAGTGCATCAGCCAGGAACTATTATGCAATTATTATCCTTGACAAGTAATGTGCTAAATCTCAGGTGTTCTAGAAATATCTGCGATCGAGTAAATAGCTCTACCATCTAATAGACTTTGAAAATGGGCAATTTTGTCCAAGTTATACGTTGCATTATATTATACAGCTTTTTCAGAAATATGCTAAAACCCACCAGCTTTTGGGAAGAGTTGTATCAATTAGGCAAAGAAATGTAAATCAGTTTCTTAACTGGCTAGCTGTAAGACTTGAACCTGTGACCTCCTTTTGCTCCATTTCATGTTAGATTTAGGGAAATATGATATTTCTTAATGATAAGTAGAAAACAATGAGCAAAATATATAGCATCCAACTATCTTGCTTGACAATCAGATTTCTAAAAACACAACATTCAGCACAAAAAATATATGTGAGGAGGGAACAACAATTCAATTAACGACCAATAAGAAAACAATGGAATCATAATATAATTAAACTTATAATCGCAAGATATTGTACTTACAAGGGTCTTCTGCCGGAAGTGGGTCAAAACATGATGAGTTAGAAGTCCATAAGTCGGGGAGATCAAGAGACACAAGGGGTGGAGACTTTAAGATGGTAGAACTACGCTCACTTTCATAGGTGCTGAGTCTCTTGACTGTCGATGATGGGTGGATTAGTTTATGTACGTGCTTAAAACGCGCATATGCCATATGCTGCCAGTGGCGGAACACGGATAGAAATAGTTGTAAATATAGGGGGAGCAAAGTGCTATTAAAAGCAATAATAATTAATATTTGTCCTTTTATCGTTTCTGCACTGGCTGTATCCCCAAATTGCACTTGCTACAGAGGTCTCATTTTCTCTGCAACTATATATCTCAGTCAGCTCATTTACTGTTTATCTGCATAAATATACATAGTTTTAGAATGAGATAAACATTTGACCCAAATGCTTAACAACAATTATCTAGATGATTAGAGACAAGAAATAACTATTACCAGAAATACCAATTATTAACCAATAGGTCGCACGTAAGTATTTTTTCTTTTAAATCATCCTGCCTTGTTGGTTTGCAGCTTTCAAGCTCAACATTTTTGCTAAAGAGATGCTGCATTTGGATGATCAACATAGAGTATAGCCTTTTTTTATTTTTTTCGACTGAATAAAGTAGCACTTTAAGCTGGATAAGCCCAGTTTCTTCTGAAGCAAACAAGGTTCCAGCTAATATGATTAAAACCTGCAACCAAACAGGCCCTTTGGTATTTTCAGCACATCTTAACTGTTTGTAGAATGAAAAAATTACCCTATTAAAACATCCTCATTAAATTTATCACTGAATCCTTAGAGGGGAATTACGAATTATACACTACTAAGTCTTAGATGAATCTTGTTTAGTTTATTTTCCTCCAATATATAATGATGTTTTTTATGGGTTTAAACTATATAAGAAATAGTATGAGAAATGATAATAGAAGGTGTTACTCATCCTGAGGGATTGTTTTGTTGTAGCTGCTAAGCTATTTCCTGTGCACTTTTTTTGTTATATGATACAGTTCCTTTGATTGGTCAGCTTAAAAGCTCAATGTCTTTTTTAAGTTTCTTGATTAAAACCTAGAAGTTTCCAGTTAAACAAACTCAAATGTTTATTCCGCGCCAAGAACTAAGTTGACTTATTTGGCTAACATCTACAAAACTGCAACCACCAAACTCTCGTCTAGTAATGTTCATTGCAGCTTTGACGGTAAAAGCTGTTTCTTCTAACGTCGTCAAAAGCTGGTCTTTTTTTTTTCATGTAGCACCGCTACAGTCCTAAAAAGCCAAAAAAGCTAGCTCTACCTACCATCAAACTTACAGTGCTTTTTTTTTGTATAAAAAGGAAATTTTCCACAGCTTATAAGCATGGAAGAAGCTAGATAATGACCTATAGTTCATCCCACCCCCCCCACCCACATTTAAAAATAAATAAACAAAAACAAATATTATTATGTAATTTACTATTAAAAGAAACCACATCAACTCATTTTCGCGCATGCTAAAATGTACTCCAACACCATATTGGAAAAACCAATCTTTTACCTTTTTACCATGTATATTATATTGCTTTAATTATTATTATTATTCATTTTAGACTACGGGAAAAAAACTTCTAGTTCTATTTCCCCCACTTTTTTTATTTTATTTTCGGCTACATCAATAAATAAAAAGTGGATTAGCCCCACCATTTTTTTTTATATATATATATATATACAAAATAGTAAGCAAAGAACACAAAAGAGTAAACTTAATAATAATAAGATAATACAAAAATAAAATAAAATAAAAAAAGAGCTCACACAAAAATAAAGCTGATATAAACGTCGAAGCAGATACTATCCCTTGTTAACAGTTTTGCATATTTTGTTTAGTATAGTGGCGCCGCTAATAAGATGATATATATATATATATATATATATAGAGAGAGAGAGAGAGAGAGAGAGAGACGAGAATGGGGAATTCTTTACTTCGCTCATTAAAATAAACGGTCGCATATGATTCGCGATTCTCAATCCAATTATTATTCCCACAAAATTGCTATTTTTCAGAATTTTAAGTTTTACGAGATTCCGACAATTTCATTTAATCATCGATAAAATATATAAAAAAAAAAATTGTATTCTTATAAAATTATTTGATTTGATTATATACTAATAAAATATATGATTTGACTTAGAAATATTTTTTATTATTTGATTTGATAATTTATACAGAAAAACGTTATTTGTTTAAAACATCAAACCAAAACTTGAATTCATTTTCATATTACTATATCTCTAGTTGATTCTGTATTCGTGTTATCAAGTATGGATAACAATTATAATATTTGGAGATGAATCTTAATTTATCTCATCCGGATAATACTTCCAAAAACACTCAATTTCCGATCGATTCTAATCAAAATATCTTTTTTCCATCTCAAAATATCAATTTTCCGATTGATCCATATGTCAATGCTTAGTTTTTTTATGATCCATATTTCAATAATCACCTCAGCCCGTATTTTAATAATCAGTTTGTAAGCGTTGACTATAATTACATTTGTCACCAATCTGGCACATCACATGAAGTTTTTAAAAGTTTTTTTTGGTAAAATTGGGGGAAGCTTTTTTTTTTTTTTTTAAGATTGTGAGAGAGATTTTTTTTATATAAAATTGGAGGAGTTTTTTTTTTTTTAGGGGTTAAAACTTGAAAAATTCGACAATCACGTATATGCCACGTAGAACCGGGATTGCCAATCCCGGGTTATTTATACATTTCAGCATTCTGCGTAGGTAGAAAAGAATCCCCCCACGAGAATACTATGTTTAGCATAAATCTATTCAATTTAACATTTTACAAATCTTAAATATTTATTCGAGTAAACTTTAGTAATAAATAATATAGTAACATTCTGGAAACGTGTGAGATACTATGTTTTTCAATTTTAATTAAAAAATGCATTTTAAAAAATATGATAACATATGTGATATTAAATATGTTTTCTGTTATTCCAATTTAATATTGTGCGATTCTAAAACTCGGGATAGCTTCATGAAATATTTCCTGCCTATTATATTCTTGAATTTTTTATTATGTCAGTGTTTTCTGTTCCCGTTAGACATTAGCTTGCGTTTACTGTATTGTTTCCCGCTTACGGATTCTGACTTAACTACTATGATTCCTCGGAGTCTAACACCCAAAAATCAATACTACTATAAAAATGATACATGTTGCCTGGGGCACCAATTATAATAGATTTAATGGGAGTAGTTAAGCTATTAAATTTAGTACTAGCTTAAATGTTAACCATTTATCAAATCTAATATTCTCTGAAATTTTGCACATTAGATTTTTCTGAATTTAAAATTGCCTTTTTCTTATATTCTAAAGTCGGAATTCCTAAATTTATTTTAAATACTTATAATGTTTACTATTTTCTCGTTAATTTTCAACAACAAAAAATACGTAACTGTCACCACACATTTACTGATACGTTCCGACGAATGTTAAAACAGTTGAGACTGTGACGCTATCTCTTTTTTTTATTGGAATCAACAGTGACTACTAGTCTTAACCAGGAAAAAAAACAGTGACACTACTTTTATTCACAAGGAATTTTCAAATTGGCAGATGAAATCAATAGGTTCGTCTTAACCTTTGCACAACCATTATAACGTATAAATATGTTTATTCATACCAAATATACTCCCGAATTAACCTCTGAAACTTAAAATGTTCATTAATTACAGAGCCCTTACAATCGAATATTGAGCCTGCCACAGTTCATTCAGTTCCTAGTCTAGTGCAAATGCAAACCGCAAACGCATTCGGGAAATTTTCCAATTGACAAACATCCGTATGTGTTTGACACATGAAAAATAGATGATAAAAATAAAATGATTTCTTAAAAATATAGTATTTCTTTGTCTTTGCTTACATAAGAAAATCAATAAAAAATAAAATGAAATAAAGTATGGAATTTTTTTGTGTAGAATAAGGTAAAACATTTTATTTTCAAAACTGGGAGTAAATAGAAAACAAATGATAAACGCGAGGTTAGCGGTCTATCGCCCTTCTATTTTATTTTATTTTATTTTCTCAATCTTCTAAACAATGTATTTTTCTCCTTTAATCGGTTATATTAAATTATTTGTTATCTTTAATGTTTTTAAACAAGTTATTAAATATAACAATATTTTTAATTGTTTCAATGGATGACGTGTCAAACATGATTTACCCATTCTTTTCTATGTCCACATATTTTGTATTTACTACTATTTCTCCGGGTATATATCTTATATATTCTCCTCATATGCTTCACATATTAAAACTAGAAGGCGTTAACCAATAAAATAAAATATAAATGATATATTAAATTTAAACTAAAAAATATATTAAAATTAACACTAATATGGGTATTAAAGTTAACAAATCCACGTGTCATTTAAAATACATTTTAGATGATTGGGTGACACTCATTAACAAAGAAAAAATTAGATGTGCATGAAACGAAGTGTTCGAATTTGAGTAACTAACTAACTCTTATCGTTTCTCTCCTATTTAAACTCCAACTAGATTCTAAAATATACTGCATCTATGTTGTACATATCTAGTAAGATTCCTTTATTTTCAGGTAATAGAGTCTTATAAATTAACAAACCGTCTGTTCTTATGCTCATTATTTTGTGCTTATAAAACATGGAGAACAGCGGGAAAGATAAGGGAGACATTAAGGTCGATGGTCTTGATAAGTGGCTCGGTGTAACTTCGCATCGTGAAGCTAAGTGGTATGCATCCGCTTATCACAATGTCACCGCTATGGTCGGTGCTGGAGTGCTTAGTCTCCCTTACGCCATGTCTGAGCTCGGATGGTATGTATCTAATAATGTACGCATGCAAAAACTAACAACATAAATCATGATATTATGTACGGATAATAATAGGTATCTCATTATTGATGCTACTTGCGTAGAAGAACAGGTTTTTTAGTTTTTATTTTATTGAGTTTTTATTGTTTAAGTTGATTTAAGCTGTTTGTTACAACCATTCATTATTAATGAAATAGTAAATTTATCCACCAATTTATATTAATGCTACTTATCATGCGTAATTAATTGCGTCTTAAATCACTTTCAGGATAGCTATATATACTATTATTAATATCGTTATATTATATATATATATATATATAGTTTAGTTATCTAAAAGCTACTAAATATTGTTATAATATGTGGTTAGAGTTACGTTAGTATGTTTAAGCGCAAACATAAGGACAATTTTATTAATTAAGCATCATTATAGCTTGTACAGCACCCACATATTATGAAAAACATGAATTCTTTTTATGTATTTTACTGTTATAAACTTTACCCCCTATTACAAAATAGTATTCCCACACGTATCGAAGTTCTAGTTCTGCTACAACTTAGGGTTTAAGAAAGAAGTACTCGAGTACTACTCCTAGTCTATAATCTGTCTTTTCTAAGTTTATACATGGTTCTGGTCTAATTAACCGATGCACCAATGCCCGTCTACATTATAACAATTAACTGCTATTTTTAGCATGTTTATGAATTGGAGATATTAGCTAATGTGATAGAGGAAAAACTTTTTAAAAGTTAAAATAGTAGACAATAAAGCATCACAAATACAGTGAATCGGAGGCATATTAACTCATCCTAGCTACCCCAGTAGGAGTAGCCTAGTGGGCTAGAACCCGTTAGGAATAACCTAGGTACAGGGTTCGAGTCTTGTTAAAGGGCTAGGTGTGAAATCTCTTGATCCTCTTTAATAAGATTTAAAATTTTTGAAAAAAAAAACTCATGCTAGCCATTCAATTCCCTATATTGTTTATGTTATTCAATTCAATCACAAGAATGTTCACCAAAATACACAAGGTCATGTATGAGGTTGAGATGTTATTATCTTATATAATTATCTAGCTATTCACCCATAAACAGTTTGAAATTGACTCTTTATATGAAGTTGAGACCAGTGGTGAAACTAGAAAACAAAATCTGATAGAAGCAAAAACGGACTCAAATGTATAAGTTGTGAACAAGTCACGTTGGTAGGCCGTATTTAGTTACCATGCACCAAATCTATACATATTTATTCAACTAAAATATAAGAATAATATTTTTGATATTAGATTGTTGTTAGACCATATTTAGGTACCAACAAATATTTTTCGAATTTGGTGAAAACAAGTTAAATCCATGAATGTTAACGTTTTTCTTAGTTTTTTTTTTTTATTACAGTATCAAATAGCTATTAATTGATCATTTTGAATTCTACATATTGTAAAAAGTTGTGATGGTAATTTGAAAATGTAGACACTGCACATAATACCCATAAATTTTGGGGAAAAGGTTCACTTTATGAATAAAAATAACATAAATAAACAACAAAAAAAAGAAAATACTAATAAAAACCTACATATGGGATTCAAACCTAAGTTTTCGGGTATCTTTAAGGAAGACTCCACAATATAGACTAAATACGAATATGATATCTAGGTTATCAATAATGTTTTAAAACAGATACATACTACAGTGTACAGATGATCACGGACCTCCAGGGTATCAATAATGTTTTAAATGAAAATTGTGGAGATTAAAATGAAAATTTTGACAGTTTGGGAACCAATACTGTTTTGATTGAAACTACAGGGATCAAATCCAACTATAATCCATTGTTTGATAAATAACTTGTCCATTTTTCTTTAAAAAAATTTGAGATCAAACGTATTTTTTTTCTTGAAAAAATGATGGTTAAAATCCATTTTAACGTTAGCTAGGTACGGATGCCCAACAATACTACTTATTTTTACTTTTTATTTTTAATTTTGATGTTCATTGATATGTACCGATATTTAAACAAGAATCATAGATTGTATTTTTGATAATTAAGTCCGAAGTTATGCATTAAATATTAAAAATTTATTTTTTCTTCCTAATTCTCAACTTTATTACAGGGGACCAGGCATATCTGTGATGGTACTATCATGGATCATCACCTTCTATACGTTGTGGCAATTGGTCGAAATGCACGAGATAGTGCCAGGTAAGCGCTTCGATAGGTACCAAGAACTAGGCCAACACGCCTTTGGTGAAAAACTCGGACTTTGGATCGTCGTGCCTCAGCAATTAATTGTCCAATGTGGTACGAACATTGTTTACATGGTTACCGGTGGGAAGTGCTTGAAGAAATTCATAGAAACGGCATGGCCACATGCACATAATATAAAAACGACATACTATATAATGATATTCGGGGCCGTCCAGCTTGTTCTCTCTCATCTTCCGAGTTTGCACTCTATCTTGTGGATATCAATTGCCGCTGCGGTCATGTCTGTTTGGTTAGTTCTCGACTCTTTTTAATATTTATTTATTAGAAATAAGTGAATAACCAAACTTTTAAATGATTGAATAATGGGTCCAATGACCAATAACACACTTTTTAGTATTTACCGTCCATAAAGACACTTTTGAAAGATCGAGTTTCCTAATAACACACTTTTTAGAAAATAAATAAACTTAAAAATCATTTAATATATGAAACACTCATTTTCTCTCTCTAAAATCAAAAACCATGAAAAATATATTAAAAATATTTAATAAAAGAAATTAGAAAATTAATAAAAAAATATATATATAAAAAAATCATAATCAAATTAAAATTTCAAAAGTGCATACAAAGTACATAAAATTGCATACAAGTCGATAAATGTGCATAAACATTGCATAAAAAAATAAAATAAAACAAAAATTGAAAAAAAATCAAAATGGCATACACGTTGATAAAAGT
The DNA here is from genome assembly GCA_963920805.1 of Primula vulgaris. NCBI lineage: Eukaryota > Viridiplantae > Streptophyta > Magnoliopsida > Ericales > Primulaceae > Primula > Primula vulgaris. The sequence continues at coordinate 9,952,835 of OY987212.1, forward strand.
GCATAAAACGTGCATAAAAGTGAGTCGATAAAAAACACATTTTCTCTCTCTAGAACTCAAAAAACCATCATTATATACTAAAAAAAACATGAAAAATATATTGAAAATAAATAAACAAAAAAAAACAAAAATTAAAAAATCAAGAAAATATAAAAAAAACGAAAAACAAGTGCATAGTGCGTAATATTAAAAAAATGCATAATTTTGAAAAAAAAGTTCATAATTAGTGCATAATTTTAAAAAAAAATGCATAAATAGTACATAATTTTCAAAAAAGTACATAACTAGTGCATAATTAGTGTATGATTTAAAAAAAAATACATAATTAGTGCATTATTTTTTAAAAAGAGCATAACTAGTACATAATTTCAAAAAAGTGCTCAACTAGTACAAATTTTTCAAAAACTTGCATAACTAGTGCATACTCAAAAAGTACATAACTTTTACAAAAAGTGCATAATTTTCTCTATTATAAACCTTTAAACAGTAATGTTGTTTTGTAAGACTTTAAACAAAAATTAGAATTTAGTGAGGGTCACTGATAGTGTAGCCATGATTCTACATTTTCTCTATTATAAACTTTTAAACAGAAATTAGAAATTAGTTTTAGTTTTGGCTGGGGAATTTAATCGAACACCTGATAGGCATAACCGAATCAAATTTTTTAGAAGATTTCTACATAAAAACCATCGTCCTACATCTAAGCAAGCCAAATTATCCATCGATTACGCCCAAAGCAATCCAAAAATTTACATCAAGACAGAATCTAGGAAGCAAAACAAGAAAGTGGAGAATTAAAATTGCCCAAAATATAGGATTTTGTTCAGAATATCTTAATTTTTTGAAACCCATAAACAAAACAAAATTAAAAAGCAGGATCATCACGTCCTTTGACGGCGCCGAGTTCCAACCGTCATCGGAGTGTAAAATCCACCCTAGTTTCAACTAGACCGTCATATAATTTACTAATTACTCTTGAAGGTAAAATCAGTAGGGGTGTTAGAATACCCAGACCGGGTAAGGTCTAAATTGGCGATAAAAGTACCGTCCTGAATCTCTTGAAAACTCTTTTTAAAACACTGCAAAGATACAATCTCTTTAATACATGGCAAAGAAACTACAATCGCATTACATTCAAAGAATTTCCGAGTAGACGAGCGGTCCCTAATATTGTTGAAAACATACCCGGTTGTAGTATTTCCAATCTTTCGTGAATTTACATGAGTTCCTTGTGCTATTACTTATAGGACTACAACTCTTCTTTCGGTATCAATATGGCAAACAATGCTAGATACAAACACAAAACGTATATTTCTACTTATTAAATATGATATAATTCTTCTAAGTTTCTAACCAGTATGCACAAAACCAATCATGTTTATACCTCTATCTTGTTTTGCAGTTACTCTATCATTGCTTGGGGGGCCTCGATTAACAAGGGGTTACTCTCAGAGGTGAGCTACACCCGAAGAGCTTCAACTAAAACTGGAGGGGTTTTCCAATTCCTCAGTGCACTTGGTGACGTGGCGTTCGCATATGCAGGACACAGCGTGGTTTTGGAAATCCAAGCATCAATCCCATCCGAGCCTGGGAAACCTTCGAAAAAGGCCATGTGGAAAGGATGTGTACTTGCATACATTGTTGTCGCTTTGTGCTATTTCCCTGTTTCGATGATTGGTTATTGGGCCTTTGGAAACAGTGTTGAAGACAATATTCTAATGTCTGTTGAGAAGCCTTCATGGCTTGTAGCTGCGGCTAACTTGTTTGTTGTGATCCATGTCGTTGGGAGTTATCAGGTATTGATTTTTGGAATCATCTTTAATTTTGCGAAATTATTTATCTCTTGTCTTTTTCCTTTCGATGTAATGGCAATGATGCAGGTGTACGCACAACTGGTGTTTGACATGATTGAGTCCTTCTTAGTGACGAAAATGAAACTTAAGCCAAGTGTAATCCTTCGAACCGTTTCACGCTCTCTCTATGTGGGTAAGTAGTCCGACTTTCTCACTTTTCACCCTAAATAACGTGCATTTTTTTTAACTTTGTTTCTTTCAAATTTCATTTTTCTTTTTATATTGTGCAGCCTTCACGATGTTCTTAGGAATGACTTTCCCTTTCTTCGGTGCGCTCCTCGGTTTCTTTGGAGGATTTGCATTTGCCCCAACAACCTTCTTTGTAAGCCTCCAATTCTCACGTCCTCGATTTTTTTTCTTCCTGGTTTCTTGCACAAGGACTACATTACCAATATTTATAGTAACAAACGACTAATTTAATTTTCTCATTTTTGTTACCTTTCAGCTTCCTTGCATCTGTTGGCTTATAATCTGCAAACCAAAGCCGTTCAGCTTATCTTGGACTATTAATTGGGTATGCAGATTAAAAGATATGTTTCCATATTTATTAAATTTATACTTGACTTGATTTGGTAAACCATTTTTAATTGTCTGAAACAATGTCCTTATCTCATTCAATCTTGTTACAAATTTTCAGATATGCATCATACTAGGTGTCTCCTTGATGATTTTGGCCCCAATTGGTGCATTGAGGCAAATTGTTGTGGCAGCCAAAGGCTATAAGTTCTACTCTTAGTCCATCTTCACGAAAATTTTCTTATGTGATGACCGTGGAGTGGCCTAAACGTGACTTTAATTCACAAACTACTCGCGTAAATTCATGTATCACTTTTTTATAGGACTTTATTCTAGCTATAGATATCAGATATTGATATATAGCTCTTAGTTGGGTTATGACTTGTGAGAGAGGAACGTGAATCCTTATAACGAATATTTGGTCGTACGGTTATTTTCTATCATAAAAGACTCTAATTTTCAGTAGTCTTATTTGGTTTACGTCACCTTTTCAAAGAGTTTTCTGCCCTCACTTACTTAAGCTCGGACTTCGCTATTACCACTCTGTTGATTTTCAATTGGTGTGAAATGTTTTCTTTGGTAATTTGTTGAGCAATTGGCCGTAAACATTCCATGCGGCAGGAACATGATAGAATACCCTTTTTGGCCAAGACCGCATCAGAACACTAATATGGAATTTAGATTTGTTTCCGCCAAAAGGATTGCGAACCTGAACGATCAGAAGAGTATTAAACTTTTCAATCTATTTTACTCGTTATGGTGTTATATTTGGACACCAAGATTCAATTGTTAGGAAACAAATAGGGAGTTTAAGCAGTAGAAATGGCCTCTCGGTTTACAAGGCATCTATATGTGCGCTAGAACTCGCCTCAATTTTTCCCAAGCCAAATAGGGTTCCTTACAAAAACACAGTAGAGCAAGAAAAAAGGATGACTAATATAGAGATTTAGGCTCTGTTTGTTTCATAGTAAAATATTTACGGAGATAAAATATTTTTTGGGTAAACTTTTACGGTGCAAACTTTTGTTTGCATTTTATTTATGTGTGTTTGGTGCGTCAAAGGTTTCCTATGGGAATTCTATTGAAATTCAAAAATCTATTAGTTATTTAAATTAGACAAATTCGATGCATAAATAAATAAACATTGTTCATACTCTAAACAAAATATTTTAAGATGAAAAACATCAAAAATTAACTAAAAGTCACAAAAATTAACTAAAAGTCACAAAAATGAATAAGTTCGTGAAAGTTTAAAAACATTAGTGATTAAAATCACAATTATTTTGACGGAAAAAAGCTAAAAGTTCGTCTACTTTTCTGAAAGGAAATTCGTCAAATTATAAGAAACTTAACCTAAACACATATTTTATTTCATATACGTCACTTATAATAACTTATAATTTTTCAATATATAAACTCATAAAATTATAAGTATAGAAGATATTATTGACTTTTTTTAGCTTTTTCAAATTTTCTTGGGTTTTTTAGATTTTTCGGAATTTTTTGTTTTATTTTTTCCATTTTTTTTGTTATTTTTTAGATTTTTTCCTATTTATTTATATTTTTATTGGTTAATTAGATTTTAGCTTTTTCAAATTTTCTTGGGTTTTTAGATTTTTAGGATTTATTTTTTATTTTTTTTCCATTTTTGTTATTTTTTAGAATTTTTCGTGTTTTTTCTTTTTTTTTATTGGTTAGTAGATAGAATTGGACTAATTATTAAATAATTTTGAAAAAATACCTATAATTAATAATAGTTATAATAGTAGTATTAGAAATAATATGGAGAGAGGCTCCGTAAACTGTTTACAACTTTATTTGCGGGGTAATCGTTTCCTCCAATTTTACTGGATATGTGAAAAAAAAATTCCCCAAAAAAATGTTTTACGTTAAACCAATCACTCGAAAAATCTATTTTACGTTAAACTTACTAATGGTAATGGCCATGGAAACGGCCTGCTCTGAGATAATATTATCTCGCGTAAATTTTGGATTTGACCATGAAAACAAAAGTATTTAAGGATTGGTGCATGAAACTGAAACTAATTAAGAATTAGTCCATTTCTCCTAACTAACCAATAAAAATGTAAAAAATGAAAAAATTCCAGAAAATAAAAATACAAAAATGAAAAAATAAAAAAATATGAAAAAATCCAAAAAAAAAATAAAAGAGGCAAAACCCCGAAAAAACACGATTTTTTTTAAAAAAATCCCAAAAAATCAAAAAAAAATCCCAAAAAATCAACAAAAATCTAAAATCAACAAAAATACAAAAACGTAAAAAGAAAACAGTCTGAAAACGTAAAAAAACAGTCTGAAAATAGTCTGAAAAAACAGTCTGAAAAATAAATAAATAAAAATCCAAAAACTTAAAAAAAAAACAGTCTGCAAACAGTCTGAAAACGTAAAAAAAACAGTCTGAAAACAGTATGTTAAACAGTCTGTTAAAACAGTCTGAAAAATAAATAAATTAAAAAACAGTCTGAAAAATAAATAGTTTATTTTATATCCGGACCAGTCTGAAACAGTCAGAAAAATAAAAAGCAGTCTGAAAAATAAAAAACAGTCTGAAAAATAAAAAACAGACTGAAAAATAAAAAACAGTCTAAAAAAACATATTGCTGGTTGAATGGTGTTTCTGTGAACGAATGTGGTAATTACATAGCATTATTTCGTGCAATCTGGCGTTGGATTCCAATCAATAGGAATGGGGGATTGATTTTAAAACCCAATAGATGCTCACATCAGTCTTTCCTTTTATATATATATATACATATATACATATGTGGCGGTGGAGGCAGGCCGCTTGTGACGACGAGAGGGAGGAGGAGCGAACTTCCGATGACAGCGACGGAGGTGGAGGGAACGACGGAGAAGCGGCAGCAAAATAGATATATATATATATATATATATATATATATTATGTGTATGTATGTATGTGTGTATGGAGAGAGAGATATTTAGGGGATAAATTTGTTTTCTCTGGACCAAGGTTTTTTTTTTAGAGATAGAGAATGATTAATTAGATAAATAGAATTCGGAGAGCTTTTATATTTAATGATTAATGGATCAATCCTTAATTAGTTTCAGAAATAATGGTTCAATCCTTAATTAAATTTTATATTCGGACCAATCCTTAAATACTTTTGTTTTCATAATCTAATCCTTGATTTTATCTAAATAGAAGTCCGAAGTAGCAACTACGATTCCACCTTAATTCAACTAGGATTACATATAGATAAAAGCCCGAGATACATGGTTTTTGAAGTTCGGTCTGTGTTTGTGATGTTGTAGATGAAATACGTGTGTGAGTTAAAGTTACAAGCTCCAGAATTCTGACCATGAGTTGAATAACTGGCTCAGAGTGACTTCCTTTCTTTACAAGAAATGGTATGCACCCGTGTTCCATAATTCTGACTTTATGAAATGTCCGAGCTTAGACGGTATATATATATATATATATATATATATAAATTGGTGGGGAAAACCACTATTTCATGGTACATGCACGTTTACCTCAATAATCAGAGCCGGTATCGAGAGATTGCCAATAGTCCGAGTAGACTGGTAACCCACCTCAAACCCAAATAATTTCTGAAAAAAATAAAATTTATGTTATGTTTTTTCGAGGTTTTATTTGAATGGGCAAAACAATACTTTTCCCACTCGGCAAGCCACTAAAAAAACAAACTCCGGCCGGCTCTGTCAATAATATATGTCACGTCTAAACTACCAATATGCACCACAGTAATGTTTATGAAAAATGAATAATATACATGATCTTGGTTGAGTAACTTAGTTCAGCAAGTGCTGATTGCAAATCTCAAGTCATACAGATCTATTTGCAAGTTGATTACAAAAAAAAAAAACGAAGATCTATTTGCAAGTTTATATAAATTTATTAAGACTATCGTGCACAATGTTGGACAACAATACAGAGCAAATTCAATTTCCGAAGCACATGTGACAAATTTGAAGTTAACAGAATAGAAATTCCAGGAATAGTAGGTGGCGCTAAGACGGGGTTAGCGACTTTCATCATGTCAGTGAGCTCGGAAGGGGTAGCAAGCGGGTTGATGGGGCATACGGTCGCTCCAAACGATAAGAGAGAGAAGTAGAGCACGGGAACGTGGTGGGAGGGAGGAGAGAGGACCAACGCGACGTCGTTTCTAGAGAGGGAAGGGAACAAGGATTTAAGAGAGGTGGATAAGGACTTAGTCGGGAAAAGTGATGATGTGGCCCGAGAGTGAGTCGATGAGGAAGGGGGTGGTGGCGGCCGGGGAGGAGAGGGAGAGGAGGGAGAAGGCATAGTCGGTTACGGGGAGGGGGGAGGTTAGAGGAGGGAGGGTGACACGTAGACCAATGCTGTGAAAGATCTTTATTTCCGAGCTGAATCCGCTGCTTCGATCCACGGTTCCTCGGTTTTCTTCCATTTGTCAATAGATATCAAGAAAATTAGAAAAGTGCGTTTTTTGATGGAGTGTGCTGAAGTGGGCTAAAATGAAACACATGTAAAACACGACATTTTGTTAATAGGAATGAAAAAAAAAAAGAAAAAAAAGGGAAAGAGATGTAGCCTCACTTTTCTCATTTGTTTTTATTTTACTCACATTGTTTCACCCATTTTACAAACAAAATTTTTTCATACTTACTTTCATTTTCTTTTCTATTGGTTTTCTTATGTAACAAAAATTAAAAAAAATGTTTTCTCTGAAAATTATTTTACTTTTACCATCTATTTTCCATGCTACAAACACACGTATGATGAAACCTAACATATGCTATGTTTATCAGTCAGGAAACAAAGTGCTGAACAAAATAACCAAAAAATTAGCCTGACAATGTGCTTTTAGATAGAGTCAGTGAGTCACAAGTGATTACAAAAAAAAAGTCACAAGTATGGAAAATTTAATTTTCTATTTTCCTTAACTTCCTTACAACTTTCAAATCTACAATGTTTCTATGTAATATGATTTCTCAGTATGCTTTTTCGCTTGTGCTTCCCAAAGTTTCAAAAATGGACAAGTGACTTAACAAAAAGGAGAACAACAAAATTTTGCAGATTATCGATAACAATGCGCCTTTTAACAATTTTTAGCACCAGTTGATCTATTATATTATCTGCTCTGCTAATATCAATCATGGATATTATCATCTCTCATCCGTCATATTGATAATTGCCGCATATGTGCCAACAATAGCACAAACAATTCCTATCATCATTGTCACAATACAAGCTGAAATCTGCACAAAGAGAAAAAAAATCAAACAAAAAAAGAGAGAATTTTCTATGCGGCGAACATATCAGAGAAGAAAAGAGAGAATTTAATTTTAAAATTCTGACCTGAATCTTTGACAATTCATTTCGGCAGATACTGAGATAGCAGGCACATGGAAAAACTAAAGACTGCATATGAACAAAAGGCAATATAGTCAATCACTACTATAGTGTATGTAATGATATGTTATTTTACTCGGTATTCTGTATGAGACGCTTACAAGCATCATCACTAGCAGAGATCCGATGAAGGCCATTACAGACCCTGCAATCAAATTACACATCACATATTAGGCAAAAGAGTGTATACTCTGTTTAGGTGCAGCTTTTAAGCTGAGATTTTTAGCTTTTAAACATTGTAAATATGAAATTAATTATTTCTGCTATTCTGGTTTAAAGAATCTAGAAGCATAAAGCTGAATTGTCCTAGAAAGCTAACGATATTATTTTAAAGGCTGATGTTTTCCAGTGCGTGGGACATGGAAAATAGTAAGCTATTTTGGCATGTAAAACAAGGGGATTTACCAAAGTGCGGAACCGTCAATGCAACGACCGAATTAACCATCAACTTAAGCTAGATTCACAAAACTTTTTTCCTCAAACAATCTTAAAAATACTAGATTTCCCCCCCTTATAAGCTGACATTTTCTTTTCTTTTGTAAGTGATAACTATATTAAGCTATGTTAGTATGTAAAGAATAGGGCATTTACCAAAGTATGGAACTGACAATGCAACAAGTAAAGTTGAAAAAACAAGGCATGTTCTGATGAGAATTGACATGCTATATGATTTTCTCTGAGACGAAGGCAAAAGTTCCTCTAAAGCAAAGGCCACGGGGGTAATTGTCAACGCATATTTTGTCACCGGAGCAATTACCTGAAAATATAGCAAATTCTAATTCGTACTGTAATCAGAATATGGTTTTGTTTGGTTGCAGCTTTTAAGACAATAAGATGGATATATTTAGTTGGACAAGAAGCTTCTAGCTTTGTAAGCCCTAAAAAAGGAAAACTCTAGTTTTAAGCTGAATGAAGTCCAGATTTTAAGCAGACAAAAAAAATTAAAAGCTGCAAGCAAAGAAGGCCAATTTAGAAAGACTCATAATATAAAAGTGATGAGATGTAAACTTTGAGAAAAAAGAAAGAAATGATAGGTTTATCTAAGTGTTGTTACCGTTGTCCAAGTTGCGACTTTAGAAGCAACAAACATTGTGGGCATGTTCAACGTAAATTGGGACTTGGTGTCGTTCCCAAACATCGCATACCCACAGATTCCCACCGCAGAATACAACAGAGAAGATAAGACAAAGCTGCAGCACATGCAATAAAATTATTTATAATCATGTATGCAGACATATATTTGTGTATACTATTTTCATTCTTTCGACAAATAAACCAAAAATCTCAAAGTTAACATGAACAAGAAACTTAACCAGTTCTTACTAAACGGCATTTTACTGCTTTTCTTTTTTTGTTTGGAGAAAAGAAATCTAAACTTATGCAACATATGCTTTCGTGCTTTCACTTCATAAACTTTTAAAAACCAGAACAACTGAAAAAGAGTTTGGTAAACCAGTCCTTGACGGGGGGGAAAAGGTAGTGGAATACGCCAATTAAAAGCTGTATTTAGTTCTAACTTTGAATACCCCAAGTTATTGACACCTCGAATAAAACCAAGTTTGTTCCGAGACAGCTTTCTAATTTTTAAACTGAATCCTCTTTCTACTGGGACAAAAGCAAAGTAGAAATTGATGCAGCAAATGCCATATGAGTCATGATTTGCACGTAGGCATGGTAAGACCGTATCCTTTAATTTAAATGTTTTTGTTAGTTCTTTTAACAATCATTATACATACTTCTTTGTATTTTTTGAAAGTTACCTCATCGATTATGATTACGAAAAATGTTATGAACCCGGATTTAAGGGAACCACAGGAGGTGGAAGCGACAAGGCAACTACGGAAACTTCTACTATGCCTAGCAATTCAAATACCGAATGAACTAGCATGATTTAATAATAGTTCCAAAGAAATCAATCTGCAGACAGAATGCGTATTTTTAATCTAGAACTTTACAATTTTTGCTCTTTTTTAAACTACCGCAGATAACAAAACTGCTACTAAATATTCCTTAAGAAATCCAATTCGGAGTACAATATCAAATTTCCTAACAACTCAAAAGAAAGAGAGCAATATAAAACACTTAAAAAAGTTTCAAGGAATTACCTGATAACCAATATTGATGGAAACCGAGAAGGCTCTTTCATGGAAGAGTAGATATTTGGGAAAACGGAGTGGCCACCATAACAAAACCCAAAAAGCCCAATGGTAACAGGAAGTTTTGCAAGGTCTAAGGCTGATCCACTTGAATGAAACCCAACTCCATCTACAACTCCGACCCACAACAAGCTGACCGACACCGAGATAGCTATTAAAACTCCCCCAACTGAAAAATAAAATAGGTTAGAACATTCTCAATAAGTACAGCTAAATACATGATGGATATACGTTAAAGTTTGATATCTTGTATTGTCACACGCGTATCCAATTACGTATCATGTACGGTACCATTGTTTCTAAGCAACTTAGATTATTATTCTTGGTCCGATTAGTACAGCGCATCAATTAAATGCTTGAAAACTTTCAAAAAGAAGATATTCAAAGTGACTGAAGTGCCAACAAAAAATAGGGAGTATGGGGTTCAATTTTGGAAAGTGGTAATACATTGTACTAAGTTGTGTATCACTGTATCTTACCTTTTATTTTCATTCAATAAAAAATAAAAAGTAATGAATAGACGATTTATTTCGTGGCATGTTTGATTTTGTAATAAAAAACAATTCTGTTTTTATTTGTTTCAGGAATGGAACAAATTAAATCTTTAGAAATCACTTCTTTTAATGCTGGTTCAAGTTTCAAGCTGTTTTTTTCCTTGAACAAACTAAGCAACCTTTTGTAATCTCTAAAACAGGCTATTCGAAAACAAACTAGTGAAACAGTTTACTGACATCTGCTAAATGTACTTCTTGCAATGTGTAAAACCATAAACATTCACAATCTCATCTGTTTGAAATCCTACACTTGTTAATTTCAAATTTTCAATTCAGCTAACTACACTTGCTCAAACATAAGTATAATCACTAATAAAAGTTTTAAATCATTTGAGCAATTACAAAAAGGAATCTTGAATAATGACCTGAAATATACGAAAGCAAGCTAAGATTTCGAAGCCAGACGGTTGGGAGAATAACGAGAGTTGATATAATGATGCATATTAGATGAGAATCGAGATAAACTTCGCCAAGATTCAAGTGGGCATTTGGGAATAATATTGAAAGATTATCACTCATCATGATCAAGTATTCAACAGAAGATGACTACACGAAACAAAACACGAATCAGAACAACAGGACAAATGGAAATATTGTTAAAAAATAACAACGAAGAATAGACAGTGGACTTACATATAATTCCATGTATAAGATTATCTGCAAAAAGCAAATCAAATTTGAGTATTAGATTGCCATGCAGAAAACTAGTGTCCTAATAAATAACTTTGGGTCAAGTAAAATCTCAAACCTTTTATAAACTAATTTTTCTTTTTAATAATTACTACTCATTTTGGAAGTATCCTCGCTTTGGAGGCACCAAGGTTCAAACCCTAAAGGTGTAGACTATGCTAACACCTTTTTCCCCCTAAATAGTTACAACTTGCAAGTGTCATAACAATAAGTTTTAAATTTATACTCTTTTTATCGACATTTTCTGCTACATAAATCACGGAAAATGGTCGAACACCATTATATCAATATATTATGTCATATGTACGAATGAACTTTGAACTGATATAAGCAACTAGATGAAAGTGTTGTATGAAAATTTACGATACCACTTTAACCTTTTTGTAGCATCATACCAAAATTTAATTATGTAGAAATGTACAGTGAATTCAAATATTCTCATAAACTTACAGCTAAGAACACACGACCAGGAACTCCAAAAGCAGCCAGGCCAATATCAGGATAAGTTTTGAGATCGCGAGAGCTTTCTAAGCAGCGTTTCAATAAAATTCCAGTATAGCAAGTTACTATACCGAATAAGAAAAGAATCCCAAGGCTCCACCATCCTCCTTCCCTTAAAGCATATGGAGTTGAGAGTAAGCCAATTCCGCAAAGACAGTTGACTGCTGCACTTATCAAAAAAAAAAAAGGCCGAATACGTAAACGTAAGTGTCATAATATTGAATCTCAACTAGATTGTTTTGTTTTACATGAAGGTTAGCATAGAACTTCTGGTATCAAGAATTTCACTTTAACATGTTTACTTTACACTAATCATGCAAAGAGCATGCATAACTCCTGTTATTTAGCATAACTGTTTATGTTTACATGATAAGTCATTAGACCATAACAGAACAAAAAGAGAGCTTAAACTACATGGATTGTCAAGTCGTGATTTAATGGTGTATAATGTGGGAGTCAAGGTTACTCTAAGAAACAAGAGTTTAGTCCCGGTGCTTCCCCTTAGTAAGGGGTACTAATAACAGGATAATACTATTTGTTCATTTTAGGTGGGTCAATCACAGATCACATAAGCTGAACAATCAAATGCAGTTCAGATTTAAAGAAAAATCATTGAGCTTAAAACCTGAAACAAAAGAAGGCCTTAGAGTGAGATAGCGAAGACACTTAAACGTAAATTTCAATTAGGGGACTAAATATAAACTGAGGAGAAGAGAAAACTCACAATTTAAAAGAGATTGTAGGTACGAGCATTGTGGCTCTGGGGGTGAAATTATATTGCTAGAGAACCTTGAGAGTTGCGGAGTTGAAGGTAATATCGGCAATGTTTCTTTATCTATTGACCAATCATAAATGAGGGGTTTGTCGAGTGGATTTCCAATTTTTGAAGGCCTTTTATTGGGTGAAGTTAAAAAAGGTCCGTTTGTTTTATTTGTCGGTGTTGTCCCTGATAGAAATCCAAAGGAAGGTGGTGGTGTGCTTGCATACCTATCCATAGACTGCCTGCATAAACAATGATTAGACCATTTAACGATTGTTGGGTTACAACTTCAAGCTAGCAAATCCATTCTATTTGGTTGTTCAGTTCCAAAGTCAAAACTTATATTCTTTGTTCCTCTGATGAAAAGAAGCTAGTAGTTTTAGCTGTATGAACCCAATTTCTTCACCTCAAATAAATAAGCAAACGTATCTGGTTAAAAATTGTGCCCCAGCAAGACCTAAGTCATTACTAATTTAGATATGAAAATCTTGTCAATATTTGTTGGCTGCTGGAAAGTCCAATCTATTACGATGCTTTCCAATTTCCATGATTGCTTAGTGCAATAACATTCTACAAGAGTGTTGAAAGTTCAACATTTATTTAAGTATCGAATTTAGTTTGAATCTCACTTCGTGCTTGTATATGTAACAAGTTTTCTACTTGTATATATGAGCCTCCCTGGGCTTGGCACTGAAAAGACCTTAGTGCATAGTGTTTCGGTATTTGAACTCATATTTCCTGTGTTCGTATTAACTGTATTTCTGCTTTTAAAAACAGTGTTTATTTTCAGTAGTGGTTAATTGTTTTTTAGAGCTTGGAGTAAGATTTATTTATTTATAATTCCATATGAAAAGTATCATACAAATGACAAATTATTAAATCATACTTGCGAAAAAGTTGACCCAACGGTCCAATTTTGGTTCCACCCTTGCATCAAAATAATGTCACTAAACATTCCAGTATTGAAATTCGAAATGGTAAAATAACCTATTTATGTTCTTATAGTGGTTGTTTAAATGATTTCAAATTACAGAAGATGTTGTTTTTATCTAGAAACCAAAAACAGCCTGTGCGTCGTCTAGTATCATCTGAGTTAGTCTCAAAATCAAATCGAAGTTAAAGACACAAAACTAACAACAATAGTTAGCTAACAATGAAGTTGGTCAATTAAATGCAGTCCAGTTTTTACGAAAAACAAATAAAAATGATGCGTTTAAAAGTTGCAACCAACTGACCAAGCAAGGCGTCAATTTATACTGCAAAAGAAGAAAAGCAATTACAGATAAAAAAGTATGCCAGGCCCTGTTTGGTTGCATCCCTTAATTTCAGTTTTTTCTTTTAGTTGGTTTGCGTCTAAACTAAATTTGACTGCATATCATTAGAGCATCCACAATACTTGTTTTAATTTTAACAATATTAATTTTAACACATCATCATTTAATTGCATGTTAAATGACACATACAAAATTATCTAATTTTAATTAAAATTAATTATTAATTAAAATCTCATTAATTAGTCATTTTGTAAACCCCACTAATATAGGAACTAAAATAGGAGTAGTTGAAATAAAGTTCACGTTTTAATTAATTGTATTTCGCCACATCATCAATTAACAACATTAAAATCATTGTTATCTTTAACAACTTTTTTAACATCTATAAAGATAACAAATGATTTAACATAACTAATATAGACAAAAAAATGTATTGTTAGCGAAGTATTTTAATTAACAATAGAGATAATAATACTATTGTAGATGCTTTACCAGAAAAAGTAGAAACAAATATATAACGCGACCTTATGAAAAGAAACTATGGGGAAGCACTGGTGGTAGCTTTTAAGCAATTAGCCTTTTCAAACCCCAAAAATGAAAAAACTGCTCAACCAAATGCTGTAAAGCTCTTCATAAGGAAAAAACCGAGCTTGAAAATTGCAACCAAACAAGGCCATACATAACTATAGACAATAATTATAATTGACAATGCATCTTAAAAACTTGTTCATCTAAATAATCATAAAGGCTGTAATCGTAGATACGCAGGATCAACTTCCTGGGATTATTACCTATCTGAGATATGCATAGATACAAATTGTTGGAATTTGCTTATGTTTTGAGCCATTAGCGCTTACCAAATTTAGCAACGTGTATGTAATATGCATATAATACATCATATATGATATATGAATATTGTAAATTGTATATCAACCTGAAGGTTTGAGGCCATGTTATCGTGTCAATGCATGCATCAGAATTGCCACGGGAAGGAAACCCCGTATCGGAGTCGCTCCCGTCGTTTTCCACGTCATCATCATGACATGCCACGTAGGCTTGATTCTCTTCATCGTCGGTTTCGAAACCTATCCTTCTATCAAGCCCAAACTCCTCGTCCATATTCATGATCACCTGGCCTATTTTTATCAACTATATATATTTATATAGTACTGTATATGTTAATTTGTGTATTTATTGTACGTACGCAATATATGAAGGTGTTAATTGGTATGTTTGTAATGGTGAAAAAAAAGTTATTTGATTTTGAGAAGAGAGACGGGTTTAAAGGGAAGTCTAGTACGAAATATATTTTCCTGATAAGGAGCTTAAACTTGATATTTACAGTTAGTTAACCGGAACAGTCCTTGTAATTTTTGTATATTTGAAAATCATACTTAAAAATTGCATACCGGTTGTTATTTTTTTTAAAATTTTGATTAATAATTAAATTTAAGCTAATATCCACTAGGGTTCTATATTTTTATTTGGTTTTTTATTGTGTTGTAAAATTTGTTTTTAATTTATTAAATCCTAATTTGTCTAATATATGATAAAAAAATAAAAAATTAAATTAGTTATTAAAATGTATCATTTAACCCTCTATTTTTTAATCTAATAGTTGTAAAGGTGACCAGACATTATATAGTCTAACTCAATGACTGCACAAAATGGGAACCCATCAGATTCAATGAATCATATATGCATTTTAAGTATAAAAGACAGCATATTGGTGTGTTATTTTTATGTGAAATAATAGGGTGAGAGCCATTTTTATTTGGAAAAGTTATCAAAAAAATCCTTTATTATGAAGAGTCCGCCATCTCAAACAATAAGATTATTAGAGATCGACAATTTATTGTTTTAGAATGAGTTAGGTTTAGTTTTTCCAATTTGATATGCATATGTTTTTTAGCCACTGTCTCTGAGATAATATAAAGGACTAAAGGAGTAAAGAAATCGCTAAAATAGCCCTCATTTACCTACTATTGTTTTTTTTTATTGTTGGATGTTAGTGGTACCATGTTATGGTCACGTATTTATTTTGAAATGGACAAAATAACTATCATTACTTATGAAGAAACCAAGCATATTGCCTTTTTGCTTTTTCTTTTTCCTTAAGTTAAATTATTGTTTTCTAATTTTTTATGGGAGCTGTTACATTCCCGATAAATAATAGTATTGAGGATAACAACAAATTGTCGTCCAAATATTGGACCATCAGTTTCGTTAGCCTCATTTTCAGCGACGAAACATGCTAATATTACGTAACACGTGGTTTAAAGGGGCATTTACACTGATGTTGAAATTAAATTTGTTGGTTTTGGTGCGTGCACAAGTGTATTTAGACTTCTAAAATAGTAAATCTCACTCTTAATTACACTTAACACTTGTGAAATGTACATTCAAAACATGTATTGATACTAACTTATTTTGAAATTTTTATTTCCAATAATGTGAGAAGGCATACATCACAAGGTCACGTATCTGCTGGATACTATCCATATTTGGAGTAAAAAGATAGAAAAGATTTCGAATGCGGGAGAATCAATGTTCAAAAAGGCGTCGGGCGGATTTTAGACGGAAATAGCTAGTCTAGCGCCTCATCCCGCCCAATCACCCTGTAATCGCTTAATCGCCACCTAATTCACCGGCAGCCTAGGCGTCTAGACTCCGTCTAATTTCTGCCTAGGCTCCGCATTTTATAAGGTTGAGAAGTCCTCAAATCGAACAAATATAACGGGCCATTTAGCCTTCATAGGACTGGTGCGATAACATAATCCCTAGAACCTCTCGTTGAGTAAATACCAGTTATCTACTTTCCTGCTAAGCAACTGATTATAACCAGTCAGGTTTCATCGGGGTTGTATCTTGGAACGCTACAGTAGCCTACACTGGGACCGGGTGTTATACTCCGAGTGTTTTGATTTATTATCTTGAGTTCTTGGCAAAAGAAGGTAAGGTTTTCCTCAAATACGCAACTTCATACCCGTGAAAATTGAGACAACTTGGTCTACCCATTTCCCAAAGCAAATAATTATTCATCTCGATTGTCACCAAACACGGACTTATACTGTTCTAATTACACTTTGCCAAGATAAAATATCACTTACATTTTTACAAGTGATGTTCTTAATCCGCTAAAAACTTCAATTGTTTAAAAGAATGCACCATATATTTATCATTCCAATGTCTTTCAATACTTAAAAAAACACCCGAAACAGCAGCTACAAGCCTAGGAACGAAATTTTGCCGACCTAGTGGAATTTGCCACCTAACGCAGAAAGAAACAGTTTACCCACACAAAAAAAACAGGTCCAAGCTCTTTAAAACACTTGTTCTCATTCACTGCAACTCATATGAAGAAAAACTAAACCCTGGTCTTCCTTCATTAGTGGATTTGAGTTCCAGCTTTTGAAATGGGCTACAATGACAAAATTTAAATTAACTGAGAGCATGCGAAAAGAGAAAAAAAAACTAAGATTACAGACGAACATATAAACTGGGAACACGATATAATACAAATGCGATATATACACTTTCTAGTCTGAGTGGAGAATTCATCTATTAAGAACTGGAAGCGTGATTAGACCCTTACCTGCTATTAGGGTCGTAATAGAAGCCGTTAATGGAACCATCACTACATGAGAAGCAAACATAGTAGAAGCCAGCTATGGTTAATCCACAATCTGTCCCAACGTTTACAAAATATTGTTCTTTCCATCTCTGCATGATCAAATTACGAATCAGCCAGAACAAATCACCTCGCATAAAAAGGAAAAAAAAAGGTAGAATGAAAAGGAAATTAGATTTACCATGAATATGTATGGGTAGTTACTGAGGTCAAGTGATCTACCACCATCAGTTTCCACTTGGCTCTGGATTAAAGCGAATCAATCATTAAAGAGAAACATTTCAACAGGAAAAAACATAAGCAAATAAAAACTGACGATAACGTACCAAAAGAGGAGAGAAGGACGGGAACTTAGTCCAATGTCTTATGTCAACTTCAGATCTGATAACATTTTAAGTATACAAGAGGATAATGTATTGCTAAAATGAACTCTTCAACAAAATGACAATACTTGGCATACATATTACATCACTTAAGAACAAACTACTTGAGCTATGTTTGACTTAAAAAATATTACAAGGTAGGTATACTTTTTTAAAGAATATTCATAAGAAAGATTATTCTTTTTCTGTTACTTTCCTTCATAAACATAATTTTTTATGTTCAAGGGAAGGAATGAGGCTTACGTTGCTTCCCATTTGCCGGTGAAGAAAGAAAAATTCTTGGTATCAACAATTTCCCCTTCCCAAAATGTTACTACCTGAAAACAGCTGAAACCAATAAGAAACCTGATTGTATTTAATGTCAACACCTAAGTGAAACGTGTCAAGGATTCTAAATGACAACAGAATACTCCTAAAAAAATTACGAATTTCGGTGCTTTACTAAAATAGTTGCATCTCACCAAATAAGAGAAGAGCATTCCTCAGTCAACATGTAAGACACTTGAGACAGAGATTATCAACAAAAACTGGGTGTTCGCCAACAAAATATAACACCAACAATGCTAAGCAATTTAACCTGAATAAACCAATACATGGATCTGTTTACTTAGTCTTAAGCTTCAAGTGCTTCCAATCATTTCACATTCGTAACTCACTGCTACGAGAAGTTTCAGGAAGATTGATATCTTTTTCTTTTACTAACTCTCAATCATTTCCCATTGCCAGCTTCTGGATTTTACAATAATATAAATAAGCAGTTCCCAATTCGAGTCATAGATGATGTAACGGGTAGATTACAAAGTCGTCGCATCATTTAGAGAATTTTTTTTATTTCATCTCAATCGCAACATTTTAAACACTGACACCCCTTTTTTAAAAAAAAACATATTTGGTTAGTATAAGTTATATAAAAAAGAAGATGATAGTAACAAGATAAACAGTCATAAAAGACTAATACGTCTAAAAAAAGGACTAATGCGTCTACATAAACCATAGATAGAACCAAAGATATAATTCTCATCATTCAAGCAGATAACTTTCCATTGTCAACAAGGATAAAATACGCCACCTTTTCAGAACCTAAGGACTCCTATTGTACCAATTAAATCTACGGGGGCAAATGAAAATAACAGAAGTTGATTACAGGTGTATCGGCCATCGGAACATTAAGAGCTTCCATGGTGCCACATAAATAACCCTGATCGAGATCACAGCCTTGTATTCGTACATTCACTCTCCATGCTTCCTCTTTTTGGTGATTTGAAACATTCTGAGTGCCAGAAAACGCCTATAAAGAGTAGTCACTGAGTATAAGATAACAATCTTTAAAATTTAAGCAAAAAAAAAATAACAAATGCGACAACAAGCTAAAAAAAATGGAAGTATCTATGGTGAATTAAAAAAAGTAAAACCTGTCCAGCATTCAAAAGTGAGCAAGATGGGGGAGAAGTGTGGCCAGGATTTTCTGTTTCAATATGAAGAAAAAAAACATAATGAGAATTTCATTATGAGAGAGTTTTAAAAAATGCAGTTGAATGATTGAAATGCATTTCTAAGATCGAACCAGAGGAAGTACCACAAAATCATGAGTAAGAGTAATTCTGGATCACTAATTCACCATAAGGAAAAGCAACAATTAAACTGAAAAGCATGTTGGGCGAAATTGTCAATTTGGTTCTCTAGACATGAAATTAAGCTAATCTGGTTCTCTTAGGGCATAAAAACAAACTGGCAAGGACTAAGAACAAGGTTTCTTGGTTGAACGCGGACAAACTTTACCTTGAACGGGTCAAAAACAACTGACATCATGTAAGTATATTGTTGGAGATAAGATGAACTAACTAAATATTTTAGGCATCTGGAAATGCCAGTGTTACAAAATTACTGTCGCAACCTAACTTTTAACAATATCTCTTTTACATCATTGTTTTCTAGTCGTAACTCAAATATTCAATTATCATACTTGGCTGATGTGTTAGTAAGTATGTCCCAACTTCCAAGAAGGTAATAACACCTGCTCATCGTGTCTGTACAACTAAATTGACTTTCTTTGAAATCTTGTGATATTGCTGTATCCAAATTGTGTTTCTCTAACGATGTTACATCAACACAATTTGCCCAAGAAAAGTACAATAAGTACATTCAGTGAACGATTGGAGCCTTGTCCAAAATTTACACCAGTTTATTCGTCAGAAAGTCGCAGACTAGCAGTATAGGAGTCGACCGATAATATCTTAATTAGTAAATTTATGAACAATAAATAAAAACGTTAGACATTTGCCAAAGCATTAGAATCAATCAATTCCACCCCACTCAAAGCTATCGACGCTCAACAGAAATTTGATGTGTGTCTAAATTATATGATGACACGTGTTCATAGAGGATCCCGTTAAGACTCTCTATAAGCAGGGGCCCAAAACTCTGATTTCATTAGGTATTCATACTGCTTTTTCTGCCACGCATGGCATCAGACATTGTAGATTTACTTTTTTGCATTCGCGCAAAATGTATCTAGAGCACGTAAACGATTATTTCACTCAACTCAATCTTGATCCATCTTATGCCCACATACACATACAAAGATTACTAATTCTAACCGAAATGTAGAAAAGCATAAAGATGAGCTTATATATATATATATATGAATTATGATGCGCAAAACACATAATGCAAATTTCCTAATAGTAATAAAGTATTTTTTTCCTACTAGTAATGAAAACCCAAGTCATAAAGTAAATATATAAGTGGATGAGCACTAATCATAGGATGCTTGTAAGCCTGTAACGCTAGATCTTAAGAATCTCTTTGTGACCAATTTTTATCGTAAAATATATTGCAAAAACGCATTTGTTTATTATCATAATTTGCTAACATCAACATAAACAAACAAAAAAATCTGCAATTACAAAATGTATTGCAAAGAGGCCTTTGTTTATCATAATTTGCTTACATCAACATAAACAAACAAACAAAAAATAGCAATAATAAAAATGTATGGCAAAAAGGCCTTCGTTTATTATCATAATTTGCTAACAGCAACATAAAAATAACGGGGAAAAAACGGCGACGCCAAATCAACCAACAAATAGTTTCTTGCTTTTGATAACTGTTATTTCACTCACTTAATTAATTAAATTCTCACATCAAACCCGGTAATTACTCTCTCTTAACCTTACTTCCGAATTTTATCAGCATCCAAAAAAATAATAAAAATAAAAGTAATCAAAATACTTTCAATACATACTAATAAGGAGGTCAATTAGAATCAATCAGCAGAAATTAATATAAGGATTGTAATTAAATTTTGTGAAAATTGCTAATACTACAAATTAACGAGTAATGAGAACAATAACTATGGTAATTTTAATAATAATAAAAAAACAATAAAAAGGTCAAATTCGAATTCAATTAGCATTATAAGGAATGAAATGGTTTTTCAAGTAAAGATAGCAACAACAATAAACTAACCATAATAAGTAATAATTGTGATAATAATAATAAAAAATATAAAAAATAAAAATAAAAAAACCTGAGAGCTGAGAAGGAGCGGAACTCTCAACAACTCTGACTGGCATTTCAATTCTCTCTCTCTCTCTCTCTCTCTTTGCTCGAGCTTTTCTTTTTATGAAATTGGGCTCTTATTTAGTATCTGGTTTAACGATTTTAAGAAGTGACAGTTTCACCCCCCACTTAGAAAATTGATAAAAAATAATAATAATATTATTACATATTATATGATACGTGATGATCTTTGTTTTTAAATTTATTGATCATTTATGCTACATTATATACGTACAAAATATTAAATATGAGTTGAGAATGTGAATTTTAGAAATTAGATTTGTTTTTATGTACTAATTAGTGATTATCCCTTTTAATAATGTGATAAATGCGCTCAAGGTTTCAAAACTTTTTATGATAGTAAATTGTTTATGGACTTCATTCAAACCTTTGAGAAACTCGTTTTTCCTTGACAAAATTGATTTCTCTGTTTTTCGGCTTCCGCTTACTATTATTTTATATGTGAATTTTAATTTATTTATTTTTTATATTTCACTTTTATGTTTTCCGCTTTTGTTTTCATAATTGGGGAAAAGAAGTAGGTGAAAATACAAAGGACTGCAACTGCTCCCATTTTAACGTGTAATGATAAATAGTGTTAATTAGTTGGCTTGTAATGTTATCGTAAAATATTCATAGATTGTAATTTCTTACGAACTAATGGCGACCTAAAACTCTTAGCTCGGCTCTGTATAGTACTACGAGAAATAAATATCAAAAGCATGAATATTCCTTAACCAGATTTCTGACAAATCTGATCAAATTAAACAAACCGATTAAAAATAATTATAAATTGTAAACAGAATCTCAACATACCGAGAAATAAATGGTATGACAGATTTTGGAGTATTGACATAGTTTTGGTACCTTCTAAACAAAAAGAATCTAATTTTCACAGTCACAAAATGCGAGAAAAGACAGAAATTGAAATGGTCTGGGAACGGTACGTTATTATTTATTAAAGTACAAAAACTAATAACTGTACGTTTTTTTTAACACAACAGCATTTCGTTTATGCGAAATGACGATAATCTCATCTGCCATCTGATAAGAGTGACTCCGCTACAGAATTAGAATGTGTAAATGTGTTCTCAATCGAAAACGGATATGACATGACGAAATCGTCAAATCCTTGTTGACGTGCATAACTTAAAGCCGACGCCGAAATTCCAAGTGAAGTCAAATCCGGAAGAGCAATATCACCTTCCAAATACCGCACAACCTCTCGCATCCTTGGTCTCGCCAAAGGGTTCGAATGAGAGCAAACCAACCCGAGTGTTAGTACAATTTCTGCTTCATGCACCACGTAATCATCACCCAAGTTCTTATCAACTGCCTTTAAAAGTTCTCGTCTTGACGATAACTTAAATACATAGTCGACGAGAACTATGTCATCCGGGGGAGCTTGTGGCTCGATAGGACGCCTCCCACATGCCACCTCTAGCAAAAACGCTCCGAAAGCATACACATCCGTTCTAGTCGTGGCCTTACCAGTCCTAGTATGTTCCGGTGATAGATATCCTAGGGTCCCAACCAAGTGCGTAGTATGAGGGTCCGTCCCGTGATCGTACAATCTTGCTAGGCCGAAATCACCCAGTTTTGCATTTAGCTCACCATCTAGAAGTATGTTGCTCGCCTTCACGTCTCGATGAATAACAACTTGTTCCCACTCTTCGTGTAGATAAAGAAGTCCCGACGCAACACCTTTAATGATCTTGAACCGTTGGTCCCAATCGAGTTTGGATTTCGGTTGGTCGTAGAGGAACTTGTCAAGACTTCCGTTTGGCATATAATCGTAAACCAAGAAGAGTTCCCCTTTTCTCCTACAGTACCTGAAACAAAACTAAAAATGTTAATCTTATTTCAAATATAGATACAATAAGATATGTGATTAATTAATCGAATCTGTTGTAGCCGGCTTTTCATCTAATATTATGGAATTTATGGTGGCTATATATGGTTATAAACAAATTGAAGTTTTAATTGGCTATTGATTGGGAAATGGTAGTAAAAACTTAATTTATTGTTACGGATGTTTTCGAGGGAAAGGTGTTGTTGAAGATACTCTAACAAAAGAAAAAAGATCAATTACATCCAAATCTCACCATTGGATTTTGATTCAATGAGAGAGGTCACTTAAAACATCGTCGTCGTAAATCCTTAATCACCTACCGGTTTTGAAGCTATAAGTCCCCATAATTTGTAAGCATTTTAGTAATAGCAAGTTAGATTTGTGACGAGAAATGATAATTACCCCAAGAGTTGTACTAAGTTACGATGTCGGAGCCTCCCGATACTAACTACCTCCGCCACAAATTCCCTCATTCCTTGTCTTGATTCATGAGAGACTTTTTTTACGGCGATTTCCCCTTTTGATTTTGGTAAAATTCCTTTGTAGACTCTCCCAAATCCGCCTATGCCCAAAAGCCCTTTTTCCCGAAAGCCTTTCGTAAAAATGTACAAGTCCTTGTACTTAAACCGATGAGGGCCGTAGTCAACCTCCCAATCCTCGAGCACTTCCGCGAATTTTCTCTTCCTTTGAATATAATATACCCCTCCTGAAACAAGAACAAGGATACAAAATACTAAAATAATAGGAAAACCGATCTTTGAAAACTTAGAGACTTTCTTGGGCCCGATCCGTGGAAGCTTGGGGAGCTGCGAGAGATCAAGATCTTTGGCGACACCGTTAATTCTAAAGCTCCAACCCAAAATATAGTGTGACGTCGTTACAGAACCGGTGGACGATGAAAAACCAACATACATAACTTGATTAAAAAACGGAGAAAGATCGATGTGTAACGATAATAGAGGCCTACTTGGCTTCTTTATGTTTATGGGAGCGATAGTCACATACATTTTCTTCTCCAAACCATCGTATTCGACCCATACTTGCATCATTTTTCCACTAATAAGATTTAAGGTCTGAAAATTTTGATTGCTTTTGTCAATATAGTACCCAGCAGGCTTAGATTGATTAGAGACTAGCCCGTTAATATCAATCCCTACATGATTATCATTAATATCATTGAACTCGCGGCTCTCAATGGTATCGAGTTCCACGGCAACCACATGGTTCGAAAAATTGCCGTTATTAGTTTCGTTAAAAAGGCCAAGATATTGGCTCGGGAGGCTGTTTGGGAGGCCAGGTGTCGGCGCCATGACGAAGGCAATTCCATGGCCACTTAGCGTTGGATATTGTGGTATGATGGAGAAAACAAAAATTGTGGAAAAAGAGAGAACGAAATCACTAGATGCATTTTTAAAACCAATTGGCATGGGAAAGAAGGCATGGCCTGTTTTTTGTTTCGTTCCGTTTGTGAGGACTAAGAGGCCGTTTGGTGTGAATTCGGCGATTCCATCAAGGGTTAGATTGGCTGGTTTGAAGCCATTGAAGGTAAAATCAAAGTCTTGAGAATATGCTAATGAAATTACAAGAACAAATGAGAAAAAAAGCATTAAAAGATTGAAAAACATTTTTGTAATGATACTACTCAACTCTTGCCCCTTGGCATGAACATGAAATATGAAGCTCAATAATGTAATGCCAACCATACTAGACTTACTAGGAAGTCAATGCCGTGCCTTAACTTTTAGTTCATTGAAGTTGAAGTTTTGGTTAAATGTTAACACGTTAGTCGCTGATTCATTTATTAATCCACTAATCCATGCAGCGGAAAAACCAGGATTGTAATTAATTGGGTATGTACAGTGTGTTTTTTGTTACACTAAAAAAATATTTTTAAGAGGGCGAGCCTTAACGCAACGGTAAACTTGTTGTCTTATAACCCGGAGGTCACGAGTCGTCCAAGCAGTCTCTTACAGAAATACAAGGTATCTACATTAGGCCCAAAATGACCCGATCCCTCTCCCAACCCTGTGCATATAGTGGGAGCTTTAGCTCGGGTTTGCCCTGAAAATTTATTTATTTAAAAAAATGGGGTTATGGTCCTCTATCGTTATCTAATTTTGTTATTTTATGCAATTATCGGCTCACGTGTTCTGGTCAGGTCTTGACTCAAATAAACATCCTTATATCTAGTGTTCGGATTAGTTATTTAAATTTGCGATTGCTATGATAGGTGGACTTTTCATTTATGTCCATGTGCGAGAAGAAAACTTCTGATTATTATAAACGAATTGAATGGTAATAGTTCATCAACTAGGATGACTTGAACCGGTAATAGTCATAATATTCCATGAACGAAATGAAATATTGTAATGCCGTTATGACTAAGACGTTACAAGTTTGGAAATGAAGAAACTACTCATTTCATGTTTGATGAGAATTTTTTAAAAAATGGGGAATGCTCATCACACACCGGATTCACAGATCTCTTGTAAGCCTTGTTCTCGACTTATTCGGTTGCATCTTTTAAATTCACTTTGTTTACATTTTTGCTTCACCGTAAAAGATATAAATCTTTTGGTTCTTTGGCTTGAAAAAAGGATGGAATTTTAAAATTAAACGTTTCGATTTGTTCCGTCTTTAACAAAACAGCTCATATGCTTAAAGTTGCCACCCCCTCTTAACTAAGCTTAATAGCTATTGCGATATTCTGATTCGCGAAGCCGAGTTCTAACTACTCAGATAAGCCAACTTATTTGCACAAAAGGGTTAAAATAAACCATACGAAACTAAACTTCCAGCCCTATATTCACAATTATTTGACTCCCAAAAAAATTCAATACTACTTGATAAGTTGATACTCCCTCCGTTCCGATTTAATTGTCCATTACGAAACTACGTGCAATTTTGATCGGTCAAAAACTTATATCAAAATTGCCGGAATGAAAATTTTTAAAAGTTGATAATATAGTTCAAATGTTAAATTTTATGATTAGATTTTAAAAAAAATCATTTCGACAATTTTGATATAAGTTATAAGCCGGTCAAAATTGCACGTAGTTTCGTAATAGACAATTAAATGGGAACGGAGGGAATATATAATTACCAGCATCCCTACGATCCTATCGAACAATTTTGTGTCCATTACTACTTATCCTACAAATCCAACAAGGAAACACAAAATAAAAATAAAAATAAAAAATGGACAAAGAAATACCAAATCAATATTGTATCAATTGCTCAATGTAATATCATGAAAAACATCCCAGCTTGAAAATATTCAGGTATAAAATTCAAAAACAATAGAAAAGGTAGAATATGACATGTTTATGAGGTTGTTTCCAGATTGGATTATCTCAAGATCAAATCTTGAATCCAAAACTAACCGGAAAATATTAAGTTCATATATGGTCGAACTGTAGCCGTTGATTAGAGCGGCATTACATTCTACAAGAAACAACAATAGGACCCTTTTTTTAAGTAACAGAAGAGGAGAGATGAAAAAGCTCACTTCGAAACTATAACTCAAGGGCGAGGTTCTTATGGGTGTATGTGACCCCTTTATCGCCATCCACTACTTGCCCACAACCTCGTAAAATCCTGTATTCGCAACATATTAATAGTTAGATATGTGCAAAAGACATTGTAGTCTATGCATATAAATAAATTACAAAAAAGAAAGTCTATGATCGCTTGTGCTCTTCGTCCTGCAAATGTTATCCCTATAGTCCATCACAACTTCATCTATTCCATAATAGTCTAGTTTCATTTTTTCGAGAAAAATTCTAAATCTGTACCCTTAATATGACATTTCCAAATTAATATAACCCACAATTAATATTAGTAAAATAATAAAGCGGAAAACCAAAGAAAACAAGAGTAGACACGCAGTCGCAAAAACATTAATTTACTTTTCTTAATCTGTGTAGAAATTCAACTGGGACTATCTTTAGGGGGCACAGAGAGTAAGAAAATTAGTGCTTGCGTGAAAGTTCGAACGGAAAGAATCCAATATTTCTTGCTCGAACCAAACAAAAGTAACAATGGCCAATGGGTAAAAAAACACAAATTTTCAGGGAACAAGATGACACGATATTTTTAAGGGTTTGGCTGAGCACAGTTGAGTAATTTAACTACTCATTTGAGGCTACAAACGTCCATCTGGCTTAAGTTTTTT
Source organism: Primula vulgaris (assembly GCA_963920805.1). Lineage (NCBI taxonomy): Eukaryota > Viridiplantae > Streptophyta > Magnoliopsida > Ericales > Primulaceae > Primula > Primula vulgaris. The sequence goes on from OY987212.1 coordinate 9,980,138, forward strand.
TAGTTTTTTCCAGGCCACAAGCCATAAAAATGAGTTTTGAGGGGCGAGCAAATACAATAGAGCTTATAAGCAAAAAATGAAAAAAAAAATTATAATAAAACTGCAGCCAAACATGCCACTAGTCATTTAAAAAATCCGGATTAGATTATTTTCTGCAGAGTCGCCTTTGGCATAGATTAAATCTTCTGACTATAAATTAAACTTGAAAGTTGAAATAATTTTTAACCATAAATTCATAAAGAAGTGTGTAGGAATGGGCTACACCCTGTGTCAAGAGTTACCATATGATTAAAGGGTAGTGTTTCGAAAGGTGCTCTTGATGATAACTAGCTATGAAATCATGTTCATACACGAATAGATTTTGTACTTCTCACTGTAAATTTCAAAATAAGGATAATAACGATGGAAGTGAATCACATACCATCGCGTCGTTAACAACCCTTCAACTCCAACTGGACCACGAGCATGTATCCTTCCAGTACTGATCCCAACCTGACAAAACAAAGAGATAACGTAATGAAATAAACCATATAAGTGGGTTGAGTATGCCTATTTATAATGAATACAAGAAATTTCAGTTACCTCTGCACCAAGTCCAAACCGAGCTCCATCGCAAAATCTTGTGCTTGCGTTGTGAAATACGGCAGCACTATCAAAGTAGATTTTCAATTTTTATGATCATAATACGAAATACAGATTTCTCTTCTGACATTGGCACAAAAATGGCTATTTCCAATTTCGTATCGTCAAAATAGATCACTTATAGTTCTGTTTTTTCAACCATAATGGGTCTATATATCACCAAAAGTAAAGACCCTGGACTAAAAATGGCTTATAACGTGATATTCTAGTGCACAAAAGATGAAAAACATGGAATATGGTGTAAATAACATTAAGTCTACTAGCTAATCAGCCATTACTTCTGAGACAAAAATTAAAAATAATACCACAACCTACGAAAAAAAATTCTTCTTAATTTGTACTCTGAATAGCCTAAAATGTAAGTGTTGGTACACTACTATCTAAAAATATATGTCGGTATACAAATCAAATTCTGATAATATATTTGTGTATAGAACTGTAATATTCAAACAATACTGCATAATTTTTAGAATATCTAGACAAAGAACTTAAAAATAAACATATCATATTATATTACCTATCCACTTGATGTAGGAAAAGTTCAGCAACATCAACATCTTCTGTCACAATACACTCAGTATGGCCACTGAAAAATGAAACCAAAAACCAGAAATACTTAAAAGATTCTAACGATACGAAGAAAGAATAGATAAAAATTTAAACATTTCTCCAAACCTCCCATGTTTATGTATGTGGTCAATAGCAGCATACACATCATCAACAATTTCTATCGAGCAAGCCCTCGCACTATACTCAAGGTGAAACGATTCAGTCTCTTGGATATCTAGCAGTGGACTTGATACGGGGCCACCATATAGCGTAACGCCTTTTAATAGGTAAAAAATATTTAGATTTAGATTTAGATTAACGTGTAGATTCACATGAGAGCAAAACATCAATTGCATATGTATTAAAAATTACATTCCCAAAAATGGCAACTATATGGAAAGGGAAAAGTAATTTGAAAATCTAAACTCGTAGTTAGGTCTGAATGTGTCCTGGGGTTGATTGGCTGAACTTTTAAACACACAAGCAGATATTTTTTGAGTAAAAGAGGAAGTTGGGTTCAGCCAGATTAAACCTTCTCAATCTTTGAGGTTAAAAAAACGGAAAAGCTCGGATCTAAAGGTGGTCAGCCAAATCAAGTCAATCTTTGAAGCAGTCAATAAAAAAGAAATAAAAACGAGTTTCATGGTGCAACCAAACATGGCTTTGATAGTATATGCATGCTTTAAGTTTCATCTCATACCTTCATTTTGGAGTTCTTCAGCAAGTTTCTGAATCCCGCCATTAGTTGTCAGATCACTATGAACGAGAAGCGTTTCCTAAATAATAAAGAAATTTAAGACTAATGAATCCCATCAGCTTATTCCTCTATTCAGGTCAAAGAGGTTCATTAGTACAGCACTTCATAAAGATAGATTCAAAATTTCAATGTCGATTTGTTGAGTTCCATGAAGCTAATTAACTACTATTATGATCACGAGGTTGGTTCTTCCTAAAATAATACTGTATCCCAAATTTTCAAGCATGTAGATTACTCCAGAACATCTGCTTCACTTAACAATATACTTTTATGAATTTCAATTTCTTTTTTTAGTAACATATATACCATTGCATTGCAGGCTGCAGGATAATCTATCTTGGCATCCATGACAATTTTCCTTGCCATCTCTAAATCAGCCGACTTATCAACATAAACATGGCATATTCCATCTGCAAACAAACACATACACACACAAAATGTTTCAATCCAATCTCTAGTGCGTATTCAGTTCCACACAAAAAAACAAGTTAAAAGATAGGAAACTTAATGCTTACTACATAATTTAGGACTTTATTAAAAAAAGATTGTATGTGTTTTTTGTTTAGATATAGGGTACATATAAAAGTAGCATCATTGAGGATCTTGAGTTCAAAAGATAAAAACGAAGAGAAAAAGAGGTAACATCATTGAGCATCCAGTCCATACCTAATCTTAAATGAGATTTTAACCCCGTTTTTTTTATAAAGTCTAAAACTGTATACTAAAGAACAATTTTGTCTGGGAGCTTGTGTCTACCTGCATGACCCAGAACTGGGATTTTTGTCGAATTCTTCACTTGAGCTACGAGTTTATTACTTCCTCTAGGGATTACGAGATCTATAACATCATCAATCTATAAGAAGATAAACTTGAGTTAGAAACCGAAAAAATGAACATTTCAGAAGGTTTTGGGATTTTCTTGATAATATGCGTACTTGAAGCAAATCAGCAATTTCTTCTCTTGTTGTCACGAGCCCAATAAGTTTTTCACCAACCGTCTCTGGAATTGCCGAAGTTATCACCTAATAAAAGATACCAAAATAAGTAGATGTAAGTCAAAAACTGCAAATGATCTTCATACATATACAACTTTATAGCCTGTTTTATCGTTATCGAAATTTAAACTGGTTCAGAAACAAGAATATCAGCTTTGCAGAAGGGCGGGTGTATTGTTGTTTTATTTATACTTTTCACATATTTTGATCCCCAGCAGACCACCACTTAGAAAACATGAAAGCCTTAGCATCTGTTTTTAGGTCACTAAAAGAAACTTAGTCGTTTTCAGTAGATAATACCTTATGCAATATTGCATTTGAGCGCATAGCTTCTTTCCCACCTTTCAGTAAGATACCATTCCCACTTCGAATAGCTAAAGAAGCGATCTGCACAGGTTCCAAAATATAAATTACATATAGAAAAAGAAAAAAAGAAGTAACGATGATAAAAGTGTTGGTTTTGGGTTTTCCAACAAAAAGTTCAACTGTAACTTGGAAGGAAGCTTTTGTATTGTTTTCCTTCCAATGCTTAGTTTGGTAGTCATACTATAAAGCTGTAGGAATTTATTTAAGAGGAGAGCTATAATTTATCACCTGAACAAGGGCATCTGGGCGAGACTCAAAAACAACCAGTAATACCCCTAAAGGACACGACGTCTTTTCCAATACAAGTCCATCCGCAATCTAAATGCAATTGCAGCCAAAAGATTAAAACAAAATAAAATAAACACCCAACATGCTAGAAAACTTAATGAAAAAATGATGGCTTCAGTATATTTTAAAGTTTTACAAAAGACATATCCTCACCTCGGTTCTCTTCAAAACAGACCCTATAGGGTCTTCCATTTCCGCGAGTGTCCGGATAGAGTTAGCAAGCGCAGCGATCTACAAAAAATAAGTTTCCATGAAATTAAAAACAATCGCTTCACTACGAGTATAAGAAAAATACAAAGTAAGCAAAACCGACAACTTAATGAACATCTGAGTATCCAAAAATTATTGATTAAATTATAATTCTACTAAAAGTTCAAGTTGCAGACTTTCTTCATTTTCTTGATTTTTGTTTCTGTAGTACATGTTAAAGAGTGTACATATGGAGACTCGATCACCTAAGCTCTGATATCATGTTAATTTTAAAACTTGAGCGCGTAGTAGGGAAATATTTAAATCTAAAAAATAATCTCTAAAAATAAAGTGAAACAACTCCAAGTATAAAAATCTCTACTTGCCTTTCCAGGCTTGAGGGCCAAGCGAGATATCAACGACGGGTCATATCCTCTACCCTCAGCAGCACTGATGTCAGCTTCATTTGCTACCATAATCAAGCTTTCGCTTGCTTCCAGAGCATCTGCAACATCAGCTAAAATTTTCGACCTTTCTTCCGAAGAGAGACCCTGCAAATTGAATTTCTCATTTAAATATTCATGATGGGAAAAAATTTAGTTGACTTTACCAGATTTCGACTACAAGTTTTCAATGTAGATAATGTAACTGTTCCAAGATTCAGTCACTTTGTCAACTTTGTTTAATATGGTTCGTAAAAGTTAGTTAGTCGACAAATAATAATTTAATAATTTTTTGATATCATCTCTCGAGTAATTGGTATGAACAAAAATTCAGAAAATAGAGAATTTCTAAGACTTGGCGCTTTTCACTAAATATTCTGCGGTATACAGTATCAAACTATCAATTAACTGAATATGACCGAAAAGAGCGTCACTAGGGAGCCATGTCTATGATTTCATATCATTGCCTACTTTAAAGTAAATCAATCCCTTGGTGCATAAAGAAAGATTAGTCCTCTAATTTTTTTTAAAAAGCCTAGTAAATTTTGTTCACCTGAACTTTTCCCTAAAATAAAATGCACTTCATAGGAATATGAATTTTGGTATTGCGTACATAACAAGGCCTCTTCAGCCTGGGTATAAGATAAAGGGGTATAGATAGTTTAACCCGGCAAACGCATCTATATTAAATATTAATTTTATATTACCAAGTACAAGCTCATGAATTCATTAAACACTAGACCCGACAAAAACGCATTTACATTTTAACGATCACATTAAATTAATAGACTGCTCTAACCTGAAGTTTTCTTGAACATTCACGGGCAGAAATTGCAAGCTCGCGTGGGCCAATGTCGGTCAGCGGGAGCCACAAATGTGCATCTCTGTGAAATAGGGTCCCGATTCGTCCTCCATTTACTACCTTTTTGAGGTTGTCGGCAACAAAACCACTGAAGATTGAGACCAAAAAAAAAATTAAACCGAAATGGATATAAACGTTTGTATTAGCTATTTATGAGGCTAGCAGAAAAGGAAAAAAAAATAAACACTTGAAGACCACAATAATGATCTGCAAACCACTGCAACACGTTCTAATAGTTGAAACTGATTTAAATATTAAATGAAATAATTTGAATTTGACAACGAATCTCCAAACGGACCTAGCAATAATGACTGGGCAACCAGCGCAAGACGCGTTAAGAGCAGCTTTTACTTTAGCATTCATTCCGCCTCTTCCGACCCTCGATTTGTCCCCAAAAGTGATAACACCTTCATGTTTTTCTTTCACATATGTATGTATCAACTTTGAACGAGGATCACTTGGTGGGCCACTATAAAGTCCGTCCACGTCACTCAACAGAACAAGAAGGTCGGCTTTTAGTTCAAGAGCCAATAGAGCTGCCAAGCTGTCGTTATCCCAAAATATGCCAGAAGAATCCTGCAAAAGTTCTTAATAGTAAGAATTCAGCATATTGTAATGTATGCTATAAAGGGGCAATAAATACTAAGAAGTTTCTTAAAAGGAGCTAACATACCATAAACGGGTTGTAAACAACAAGTGAGAATATCGAAGCTAAAGTACAAATGTAAGTCTGACATCGAATATATCATCATTGAGAAAGAGGACTAAGAAAGGTGTCAGCTTATCAATACGTGTTTGACGGTTTTCAGCTATAAATACGAGGAAATAAACCGGTTTTGGTAATAAAAAATCAACAGAACTCAGATTAAAAACCGAAGTGGCTACTCATCCATATAGATAGAATAAAATTGACAAAATCCAGATATATTCAATCTAATGCATCATTAAGATCTAATACGAAACTTGAAAAGTTGTGAAAGCAAGTGAACATTCATATTCCGAAATAGGGACATGTCTATTTATACTGTATCGTGTCTTATTTTATCATGCATATACGAAGGGCTTATCAGGATCTATCAGCAAGAAAGGTGCACTATATTGTTTAAAAAGCTTTTAAGACCACCAAGGAATCTTATAATGAATTCGTAAGAAGTCACAATTCAATTTGCGAACAATGTTTGAATTATAATTGCTACACATTGCATAGATACATACATGAGACCAGGCTATTATAAAACATCAGCATGATAACATGTGAATTTAAAGGAAGATCAGACACGAAAAAAATTGAATTAAACAACTGGACAATCTATATGAGAACTGTACCAGAAAAGAAACCTTGTAAGTATGTAATCGATCATCACAAGCCATCATAATAATACAAGTACGGTCATATTTGGCGAAAGTGAAGGATACTCCTGCTTTTAAACTATTATGCAGAGGCTACGCAATGTCAAAACAAGCACGTAAGTTAGTGTGTTTCAAAAGTGTTGTGCATATCCGTTCAGTTAGCACTAGGTTCGGTTCTCATGATGGGCGATTTAACAGTTTCCCTTCTGTTTGCATTCGACGCAGGCATCGGATGTTCTAAGTTCTAATGATAGTTATTTCTCAAACTTGCTTCTCAAGCAGGTGGATAAAATAATCGGTTTTGGAAACTAGTAATATAGTGTCACTAACTGCATTAGTTAGTTGGTTACTCAGGTGAGAGCAGAAAAGGCACACAATACACATGACGACTAGATAAAAACTATTCTTAGTAAGATAAAGAAACTCAAAACACTCGGTATGTGTATATATGTATAGTAAAATTGAGTGAATAAAGGAATAAAAGTAGTGAGCAACACAAATAAAGAACCGTGATGGAAATATGTAATAGAAATCCGATACTTGTTTTTTTATCCCAAGAAGAATACATAAAGAATAGTGTAACAAAAGAAAAGAGGAATTTAGATTCATATGCAACTTTTAGTACAGAAGGCTTATGTACCGCGTATGGAGCTCTCCTACTACTTATGGCATCATTTTCGTTAAAAATTGGAACACTCCTCAGATCAAGCAATGAGTTAACTGTCTGTGAGAGTTGACTTCTAAAATCTTGACACTTGAAGTCGTTGTCCGTCACTAGGAGCTGAGACGATGTTACATCCAACTGTAGAAAAAAATTGCCATGTTATCAAGATCACGGTTCACGGTTGAGTAAGAAAATAATTATGTAGTGATAACTATGGATTTAGAAACATATAATTTGGAGAGTCAAAATTTTCCTCTAATTAATAGTACAGTTTTTAGAGACCAAAATATTAAATACTTTTCTATAGAGACAATCTAATTTCTGTCAAAATAAATTTGGAAACAAATTTAGATTATCTTATGTTGGTTTGGGTTTGTCTTTAGAAACGATTTTTATAGGTTTGTCTCTTAAAAAATTGTCTCCAAACCGCCCTTCAACGTGTATTAACTCCGTATACTGCTGGTTTCTAACTATTTAATTTTATAAATTGTTGGAGTATTTTATAAGATTATACTGTATTATTTACCTGGCTGAACAAATTGTCGTAAAGTGCCATGAGACCATTTTGCCCAACAGCTGCACAAGCCTTCCCATCGAGTTCAACTTGTGGTTTTTGAAGATCCGCAAAACTACAGGACATCATGTTTTATATTCAAATAAGAGAACATAGAAATTTGCATCAAACAGTGTTTGTTAAGGGATTTTTTTGAACAATGTTTTACAACCCAAATTACAAAGTTTGCATCTCGAAATTCTTAATGGCGCGCCGAGTATAACTATGTGAATGGTGATCCCATTTGACTTGAAACATAAATAATCATTACAGAAAACTAAACCTGCTGTTTATCAATTTCCGGTATTTAAGCCTTTGGCGCCCAGCTCCGACGGCTCCTGAAGACACTAAGATGATCTCATAGCCTTGTGAATTCAGATATTCGAGCTGCAGATAAAGAAAATATCAAAGCTTTTCAATGTTATTCCTTTCTGCTTTTGGAATATATTGATGGAGTAATCATTTGTACACGTGATTTAATTCGTAAAATTTCAGCCATACCTGCTCGAAAATCGCACCAACTCTTCCAACAGCCAATCTTCCATCATCGCGAGTTACAACAGCTGTTCCAACCTGCAATTATTTAAATACATACCAAATAAAGAAACTGAAAGATACAAAAACATAAAACATAAGCAGTTACCTTTACCATTAATTTTTTTAAAAGAAAAAAAATAAGGAAGAAGGTCTTTGCATGAAGGATAATCCTTTTTTTCGAAACCTAAGCATATCACTAACAAACAGAATGATTACAAAGTTCTATAGAGAGCGCATAAGCCCTCGCCTAAAAAAAACATATTATAATCTTCAGCTTAACCAGCTTTCTATTAATACTACTTTGATCTTGTGAGAGGGGTTTCTGCGAAACACCTTATGAAGAATTTGCACATACCATGCAAATGCTATAATACTCATACAGATCTTATACATTGCTAAACAAACAGACAAGAAGATGTTTCAGTTCTAAAAATTCTAAGAACTCGTCATCTGTAAGGTATGTAGAAATATTGGATAAGCCTCATTTTCTGTTTTCGACAAACTTTAGTACAACTAGGAATTTTTCCGATCCCAAATACTTCTAGACGATTAATCTACATGCTATATTTTATAGTTGTAACAATTCTAAACCCTGGATGTTGGGGGAAAAACTTTTTTGTTAGTTTGTTAAAACATTTTAGGTCAATCATAACATAAACTTCCCCATGCAAGAATAAATCTGTATGAATTTGCAAACAAAGAGGGGCAAATAAAACAGCCTAATTACTTCAATCAAGATCCAAGATAAACACATTAATTTACAGATCATGATCGTCAATCAAATCCAAAATTACCAGTGGTGGAACAAAGTTTCTTTTATGTTAATATGAATGATCAGAGTGCTATACAAATGAAAATTTTAAACAAATGTCAATTTTAGCCAATATGGAAAACTATGATCAAGAACCTTTATGTTACAGTGTTGCTAATAGTAATATTTTGGCCACTGACCATAGCATATCAACCAAAAATGTCATTGCCATGATTTTGTAGTTTCTCTAGAAATAAAAACCCTAGCAAAGGGGCCAGCAATATCATATTAAATGCAGGCTGTATTAAATTATGTTCGTTCATTTAAATCCAAGCATTATTAAAATTAAAAAAAATCTTGAAAATAGTGTAACAGGGAATGCAGCCCTTCCCCTTCTTGCTAATTTTAAATACAAATTTAAATACCGAAAATTACAAAAGATACAGACACCATCATCGTTCAAATTTCCACAGTTTTTCTTGAATAAAAAAAATAATTTCATATGATTACTCGATAAAAAATAAAGAGATTCAAGATGATTTGTAATTTTGTATACATGATCGACTGTCATGATCATTGCTACACAAACAATCATAAAAAAAAAATAGAAAAAAACAAATCTTCCAGAATTTGATCAAAACACTTCAGATTTAACGTGAAAAACACGATCTAATATCCGGCATGCAAAGCTTATACAATTTTAAAGCAAAAAAAAAAAAAAAAAAGCAATGAGATGAAACAAAAAAAATTAAAATATACCTTAACTACAACACGTTTGATGTTCTTAACGAATGCTCTTGTAGGATCCATTCGAAAATAGTGAGTTAACTCAACGGCAGATCTGCTATATATATATAGATAGAGATATATATATATAGATATAGATATATAGAGAGAGAAAGAGACGTCCAGATACAAGACACTGTGTAGGCTTTAAACACTCGTGAGTTCAGATAGTACTATTTGTTTGTAAATACTAAGGTAAACAATAAAAACAAAAGTACAGATTTTGGTCACATGTTGATTATATGTTAATAATGTATTTGGTCCTCACCCCTTGCATAATTGTTCTGTTTAGTAATATTTTTCAACAAACAATACAAATCTTAGTTTTTTTACACTACTTAATTAGTCATGAACAAGATCAAATCAAAAAACTAACGTAGCCATTTTCGAGAAATATACTACATTGGATGAAGAGGGTTCACATTTTTATCTTCAACAAAATAATCATCCATGTGTTCCTATTTTATTGTCGTTATTAATCTGTCAAAAAATTAAGATTCTTGGTACATTAGTTGTTTATGAAAATTATAAAAGTATATACCATCACAACTATAATCAATTTTAGTTTTATATGATTGTTACATATAAAACTAAAATTGATCACAACTGCAAAATTATTCTTAAAATTAAATATACCATTTGTCACAAAATAATTTTAGTTTCGAAGTAATCACTTATTTCAAAGTTAACACCTACTTAGCGATGAAGGATTATTAGCTATGAAATTCAATTCTCTTTCATAAATTAATTAAGTTAATGACGGAAAAAACTGTTCTTTTTGACACTTGCCATTTATTATTAACATTGTTTGTTGTTGTTCTTTAGGAGTTGGTATTCTAGTTAGTAATACACCTAGCACTACGACACTTGTGATTAAAAGTTGTTTTTTGTATTGTGAATGGGAATCATATCTAAAATTACAAATCATTAACTTAATTTCTTAATTTGATATGTTGGTTGCGGCACAATGCGTAAGTTAGGTACTCCCGCGCTTATTTAACATTATTTCCCTCTTTCTAAAGAAGCGTAACAATCTGACTTTTTAGCGAAGGCAGCATAATTTTTGGGTGATTTTCAGATTTTTGATTCAAAATTATACGACTTTTGGATAGTCAGATTATTTAACTTGAAAAGGGTAAAAACTTTAGGCTAAAAAACTAACAAATCTATAAAAACAAAAGGCTGGATTTTCAATGGTTTTTTGAAGCTGAGTTTGAACCAGAAAATCTGTTGTCCAACATATAGCCTAGACCTTTTGTAATCATATACTGTATCATATATCTTTTATCATCTCTCAAAAGTAGTTATTTTGATATTTGAATTATACTACACGAAAGGGATCAAAATTGTGAGGACTAATACAAGTTATTTACAGAATATGTGGACCGCCAGAGTAGTTAACTATACTTGCAATTTAATCTTAAAAAGGAAAAAAACTCAACTTGGACTTTTACCAAATATTTCTCCCTAGGTCTAGCACCTTGATACAAGTGTATTATAATAAATGCAATTTCAGGAGACGTTTGCCACGTGCCATTATATTTGGGCAAATTTGTTTCTTTATCAGATTTGGTAAAAATGTTAAATGTGTTTAGAATTGCATTAACAATCAATTAATTATTGCCCTTTCAAAAAAAAAAAATCAATTAATTATTGATGTAGTATTTATATGATCACGCAAATCAGACTCTTTTGAATTGTGCTCTGTTATAATATCATCATTTCCAGTCAAACCTCTATAAATGAATACGGTTGGAAACATGAATATTTATAAATTTAAAAGGCTATTAATTAATTGATAAATTAGTAGTTTATCATTTTAAAAATATTTGGTTAGATTCAATTAAATATACTTGTTAATAACAAAAAAAATCATTATATGTTACTAAAAAATATCGTTAAACTCGTTTGTAAATTCAAATACACTATTTTACTTACTAATTATATAAATTTTGTTACATCTTTAACTATGTAGAAAATTAAAATTAGACATTAGATACGTTAAACTAATTATGAGCTCCAACTATATTTAAATTTTAATAAAAATCAAACGATTGTAGAGTCATATTTTACCAAATCATCATAATAATGTTTGTGATTTTGAAGAAATATAAAGATCTTTTAAAAATTCTTATTAATTTATCGAAATTAATGATTTTTTTATATTAGGTCAAGTCGGGACCGGAGAAATATATTAATTTAAATAATTTTTTTTTTTTAATCTGAGCCATGCCGATCCTACTATGGAAACGAAAATATCCACATTAATAGCAGGTCTAATTCCAACATCGAAGCATTGAATATAGGAAATTATATTAATAGGAAACATCTAATTACCGATTGAGTTTCAACTATTGATTTTATTAATTTATAGAGATCTTACTGTATACGGTTATATCTATTTAGTGCATTTCCAACCTTAATTTGAATTGGTTAAATGTCCAATCAATGTCAAGACGTTTATGTGTACAGTACATGTGGAATGATTTCGGTTCATACCTAATACCAAAAATGGCATATTCTTTGTAGGGGGTAGTTTATAGTCAGAAAAAACAAAATCATATTATAACCAAACCTAAAAAAACAGTTTAAACTTGCAAATCGGTATACTAAAGTTGCACCATTTGAGCCTAAATTTCCATCGTTTATATTTTTCTAGTCTGTTACCTGTCATTGGGATCATGCACTAAACCAATATTTAGTATAATGAATTTCGTCTTTTCGATGAGTCATGCCTTGAAAGTAGTGTTTTCCTAAACAAGATCCAAACATGTTCTGGTATACCAATAATATATGAATTTTGCCGAAACAACAGATCGACGCTTTTTAAAAATAAAATAAAAATTTATTCCTTTTCAAACAGACCGACGCTTATTTAAAAGCATATCCTAATTTCATTTGGAAATGAAGTAGATATTCGAATTTTGTTAAGGACCAAAAATTGGGCATATTAAGTCTGCAAAATGAAGCTAACAGTCTAACACAATGTTCTTTATTAGTTGATACTGGTAATTGAGCTCAAAAATTCCGTAGTGTTGTACCTATATATGAACAATGTTATCATGATGACACTCTTAATTAGAATAAAATTCGTTAATGTAGAATGCAAGTATCTCATGAAGCACACCCTGACCAAGTCGAACCAAATCAGTGCCAACTTGCTCCTCGGAACGGGCACTCGCCAGCACACAAGTTTTTAGCCATTAAGAACATGTACCCAGTTTTTTTAAGACATAATACTCAATTACTCATATCGGTTCATCTAATTGATCGCCCCATCAGTATGTTTTTTTTTTATAAAAAAACATAATTAAAGATAGTAACTTCTTCTCAATATAATTTTTTTTTAAAACAACACAAATGGTTACGATCAGTATGTTTTTTTATATAAAAAAAGATAATTAAAGATAGTAACTTCTTCTCAATATAATTTTTTTTAAAACAACACAAATGGTTACGATCGCATTACAACCATACACCAACAATGTGTTATCGTAAAGAGTAACAAGTCATTACTCTGGTTAAATTGATTGACATAATTTAGTAGAATTTGCACATTACACAAGCCTTAGAGGATGTTGTATATTAAACGAAGTTAGATGACTCTCATAATATATGGAAAAAAGGCAAAAAAAAAATCGCACCCATAAAAAGGTTTGATAAAAAATAGAGGTCCAAATTTTTTGCAGAACCACATTTTTAATACATTTAAAAAAGGAACTCAGGAAGCCAATGTGCAATTTTAGAAATATGCTTTAATACCATTTCATTATGATTTCTCAAGTTGCCTTAATTCGAATAGTCACATGACTCACATCTCAATATACCAGCTTCAGTATGGGTTTCTAATATCGAACTTTTTTTCTTGAAAATCTTAGAATGATCCATACACATGAAACTCTATCCACGTGTGACCATGCATTATTCCAATAGCTAATGAGATTCAGCACATGTGGGACGATTGCATACTCCTATTTTCCAATTCTATGAAAAAGACTCACATGCACACAAAAGCAAAATAAAAAATAAAATATTCCACTTATAGAGTTGTTTACATCAATCTCCCAAGAAGTTTAGGTTACCGCAACTAATTATCAAATCCGGTCTTATTTACACGTTATATTTAACCCCAACAAATGAAGACGTAACATCTTAGCATTTATAATTGAACATGTTACTCCCACATGTGATTATAAAACTATTTACACCGATTTCCCAAGTAGTTTAGCTAACTCAAATAATCGCCATGTTACGCTCACCAATGAGGGTTTTGAATCATATGCCAACAAAGCCAAGGTGAGGTTTTTATTTCATTATTACTATAAAAAGCTAATATATTATATACCTACAAAATTTATTTGACTGCTATAGAGATGGAGATGTAGCATCTTACATTTTAACGAGTGTTATAGTTCAGGCATAAAGATTGTACATATAGGATTTGAGTTTTATACGTAGCTAGTCCCTTAGATATTAAATCCAGCAGTCATTGGAGATTTGATTTTTTTACTACTCAATGGAGACAAATAAATGCATGACAAAAACATAAAACTCGTTTTAAAATTAAGTTTTTTGTTTGAAAAACTCTAATTCAAACGAAGTTTCTTCCTTGGTAACGGTGTCCCTTTGTCTTGTTACTTTAGTCGTGTAATGCTTGCAGATCATCTTTAATTAACTTACCCACTTTGCTAAATGACAATTGCTAAACCGATACTGCTTTTGATATGACAAAGACGAAAACTCACTTTCAAAGTGAGTTTCTAAATTAGAAACTCACTTTGAAAGTGAGTTTTCGGTTCGGGAAATACACATTTTTATCATTCTTCAATTGTTTTATCAACTCTTCACGTGGATCAAAAACCTATAAATAAAATATATTTAACATTAGATTTTATTTAGTTGAACTCTAATATCAAAATTAAATAAATATTTTTTCCAGTTAAGATTAAGTTGAGAATAAGTCCCCAACTGTTTGACTAGAAATTGATTGTAAAATTAAGATAATCATTATCATCCTCTTGAAATCCGTAATTGTAAATCTTCACTCCATGGTTGAAAATTGTGTTTCATAATCAGTTTTAAAGATATAAATAATAATTAGTGAATTTTGCTGTGATTTATTGAATTTGAGATGCTAATGAATAACGTTACACGAACATTATATAGCATAAAAAAATTCAAAAACATTATTTAAAAACTAATATGAGACAAACTTTTCAGAAACATTGACGTGAAATCGGATAAGAGAACAGACTTTTCAGAACCATTATTGAGTAAAAACAAATTGAAAACAGTTAATGAAAAAATTAATTAAGTGTGTATATGGACGCAAATCATACACATCTAAAATAAAAACACAATCACTAGTTGAGTATATTTGTAAGATTTCAGTGGAGGGAGTAGCAGTAGAAAACAATTGGAGAAGGACAAAAATGTGTATTTTCCGAAGTGAAAACTCACTTTCAATGTGAGTTTCCAGTTTAGAAACTCACTTTTAAACTGAGTTTTTTTCTTTATCAGGTCAAAATTAATATCGGTTTAGCAATCATCTAGCTAAATTTATTCGACCACTCCACTACAATCTGGCGAGGGGATGTCGGCACCCCCTCGTCCGGACCGATATCAACCCCACAGCGGGCGATCCGGGCCTCTCAAGCATGGGTGACGCATCGCCCCGGATCTTAGGGAGCCGGACCGTTCCTAGGCCGACCCAGAGAAACTTGCTGAGCACTCTTCCCCAATTAATGCTGCTGCTCCCTTGGGGGACCCTTTATGTGTTTCATCGACGTGGCCCAATCACAGGCCAGCCCTGTGGGCCCCGGATGATGAACAGTGCCATTGTCAGAGTCATAAATGACCTGGAGCCGTTGAATCTTTATCAGACAGTGCAATGATCCAAGGGCTAATACGCCTTTGATCAGACTATATATACCCCCACTAATACCAATTAGAAGGACACACAAATACAGAGAGGAGAGATAAAGCTAAAACAACCCGGACCACCAGAATATCAACTGTGACATCTGACGCCACAACTCGCTTAGAGAGCACCTCGACGACGAAGCAGATACCACCTACGTCAAAGACCTTGGAAGATCGGAGCCGACGCAAATAAAATATAAGCCGAGCTTGGGAAGAAAATCAGGCTCGCCAATTGGCGCCGTCTGTGGGAAACGTAGAAGACGCGTTAGCTCTGACACTACGAAGAAAACATGTCTGGCAACAATCGCTTCGATACTCCGTCGTCCCGACCTCACGTCCTCGGAATGCCGAGGACACTCTCCTTTGATGAGACTCCCAGAACCGCGGGTACGAGTGGTCCGACCCCCTTAACGGCAATAGCTGCAACCCCCCGAACGCGAACCGAACTGACCGAAATGATGCTCGATATCCATGAAAAGGAACTCGTCGCGCTTGCGGCCCAGAAGGCATTGATAGCCACGCTGATGACACCAGAGCCCGAGCCCGTCCTCCAAGACGTGAGCCAAGGCGGTCCGGCCCCCAGACCCTCTAAGAGTGTGATGTCCCGTCTAGGACCCCGCCGACGACCCCCCCTAGAGACTCCCAGGGAGCCAACTAGGGGTGAGGAGTCGGAGCACTCCCGCGAAGGGAATTCCCGTCGAAACGACGAGCGAAGTATACATTCCCGACACCATAGGCATGAGGACAGCCGAAGCTCCCGACCGGAGTCGAGTCATGCCCGAACGGACAAATCTCCCCGAACGCGAAGGCGGGGACGCCGTGGACGACACGATGCTGCCGGTGAGGCAGCAATGAAGATCGTGGCCTCCACCCGTAGCACCCCCTTCTCTGATGACATTGAGTACAGTGCTCCCCCCAGAAACTTCGTCGCCCCCGTCTTCCAGGCCTTCAATGCTGATTCCGATCCGGAAGCTCACCTTCGCCACTATCGATATCAGATGAACCACTGGTCCCACCTCAACCAACTGATGTGTCGGTGCTTTCCCGCCAGCCTGGGAAGGCTTGCTAGTAAATGGTTCCAGTCCCTGCCCGCCAACTCCGTCCATTGTTGGGACGATCTAGCCTACGACTTTGCTCATAGGTTCATAAACTTGAAAGAGAGGGTTACTCAGCCGGAGCAGCTTTATCAAGTGAGGGTCCAATCCAAAGAAACCC
Organism: Primula vulgaris; assembly: GCA_963920805.1. Lineage (NCBI taxonomy): Eukaryota > Viridiplantae > Streptophyta > Magnoliopsida > Ericales > Primulaceae > Primula > Primula vulgaris. The sequence goes on from OY987212.1 coordinate 9,997,007, forward strand.
TTGAGAACTACGATAGTCGGTTCTGGCTAAAACACGCGGAGTGCGCGGACTGCCCCGATTCCACCGCTATAGCTGCTTTCAGACAAAATATGGTCGTAGGCAGCAGGATCCGAAATGAGATGATAGCGACCCCACCTAACTCCGTCCCTCAGCTCAGATCCCTCATAAAGCAGCACATTGACATAGAGAAGGATATGAGGTCTGCCGGGGCAACACGTTCGGTGGCCGTCATCAACCAGCAAGGTGGTAGGTCCGTCGCAACAAGTCCTCGAAGAAACCGGCTCGTAGGCAGAAGAATGGAACGTCCTCGAACGAGGTGGAGTCCGCAACCAGATCCCAAAAGGAGAAGAGAAGAGCCTCGTCGGAACGACCCCTCGAATTCGGGAGCCGCTTACTCGACCACCTTCCGCCTCCCATTGTCTGGCCTGCTTAACGAAATCGAGAATGAACCTTTCTTCTCCTGGCCTCTCCCACTCAGGAACGAACCTGCCCGTGGGACCAACGACAAGTTCTGCGACTATCACAGAGGCCGCGGCCATAATACCAATGAGTGCCACGGGCTGAAGGCGAGACTGGAAGGATGGGTCCGAGATGGCCTGATGAATAAGTACGTCAAGTCACGAAGAGATCTAGAACGAGACCAAGAAGGGGCCGACGGAGGGCAACCAGACCTCCCCCCGCCAATAATGACTTGTCAGGTTATCCACTCCGGGCCGAAGAGACCGAAGCCGAGCGGATCCGAGAGAACTGAGGCCCGAGAGGCCACAATGAAGAAGCACGTGTGCCTCACCGAAAGCCCAAAGCCCCGAAAGAGAAGCAAACAGGAGACCAAGCCAGATCTGAGCTTCACCGACTTTGACCTAGTGGGGGTGGACCTGCCCCATTATGATGCCCTTGTGATCTCGGCCCAAGTAGGCCATTGCTCTGTAGGACGAATCCTCGTCGATCAGGGGGCGTCGGTGAATATTCTCTTTGGGGACCTCTACCAAAAGATGGGGTTGACGGAGGGGCAGTTAGACACCAACGCCCCCCCTCTCTACGGATTCAACTCTGAGGCTGTTCAGCCCAGAGGGAACATAACCTTGCCTGTTAAGACAGGAACCAAGGTTATGAGCGTGGAGTTCACGGTGGTGGACGTCCCCTCCGTGTACAACATCATACTGGGGCGCGCGTGGCTTCATGAGATAGAAGGCGTCTCCTCCACTCTGCACCAAAAGGTCAAGTACCCAACCGTGAGTGGAGTCGAGACCATATCGGGAAACCAAAAGGTCTCGAGAAGCTGCGCCATGGCCGTGTACTCCGGCAACAAACCGGCTCCGGTCCAGAGTGCCATGAACATAGAAGCTGAAGATCCCAAGCTCCTGAGGAAGCTGAACAAGAAGATGGGTCCGGAAGCTGAAGAAAAGGTCGAAGAAGAAATGCTTAAGGTCCAGATTCCGGGGTATGACGAGGACCACTTTTTTATGGTGGGTGCGAGGCTGAGTGGGCCCGAGATTTCAGATCTCGTTAAGCTTCTGCTCGAATACCTCGATAACTTCGCATGGTCTCCATGCGAAATGCCGGGTATCATCCCCGACCTCGCGTGCCATAAGCTGAACGTCAATCCGGACGCGAAGCCTGTGATGCAAAAGGGGCGCCGCGTTAGTCCGGAGCATGCCGATGCCATAAACGAGGAAGTACAAAAGCTTCTGCTAGCTGGAGCCATCAGGGAAATCTTTTACCCTAGATGGCTCGCTAACCCCGTGGTGGTCCCTAAAAAGAACGGAAAGCTGCGCGTCTGCATCGATTACACGAGTCTTAACCGGGCCTATCCGAAAGATCCCTTCCCTATGCCTAAAATTGATCAGATAGTGGACTCCACCGCCGGAGCCGCCAGAATGAGCTTCCTGGATGCCTGCTCCGGCTATCATCAAATACCCATGTCGGAGGATGACCAAGAAAAAACAGCCTTCATAACCCCAAGAGGGAATTATTGCTACAAGGTGATGCCGTTCGGGCTTAAGAACGCCGGGGCGACATATCAGAGAATGGTCACCAAGATATTCGCTGAGAGCATAGGCCGAAGCATGGAAGTCTATATCGACGACATGGTGGTAAAAAGCGCCCAGGAGAGCGACCACCTGTCCGACCTAAGGGAGGTGTTCGAAACGATACGAAGGCACGACCTGAAGCTGAACGCCTCTAAGTGCGCCTTCGGAGTTGGTGCCGGGAAGTTCCTAGGGTTTATGGTAACCCATCGCGGTATAGAGGCGAACCCGGCCCAAATCTCTGCCTTGAAGGACCTTAGAACCCCGGAAAAAAGGAAGGACGTGCAGAAGTTAGCCAGAATGGCCGCTGCCCTCAACCGGTTTATTGCCCGGTTCGGAGACCGATGCAAGCCGTTCTTTACAGCTCTAAAGGCTCAGAAGAAATTCGAATGGAACGATGATTGCCGGAGTGCGTTCACGGAGCTAGCGAACTACCTCGGAAGCGCGCCGCTACTGGCCAGGCCGGACACCGGCGATGTCCTGGCCCTATATCTCGCCGTGTCCGATATAGCCGTTAGCGCCGTCCTCATCAAAGAGATCGGCAGGGAGCAAAAACCGATATATTACGTAAGCAAGACCCTCCTCGACGCCGAGGCTCGGTATTTGCCCTTAGAAAAGCTCGTCCTCGCGCTCGTCATGGCATCGCGAAAACTGGCCCATTACTTCTCGGCGCACAGTATCGTAGTCTATACGGATCAGCCCATTCGCGAAATACTCCAGAAGGGAGACCTGTCTCGGCGGATGACGAAGTGGGCTTGCCACCTAAACGCGTACGACATCCGGTACGAGCCGCGAACGTCCGTCAAGGGGCAGGCCCTGGCCGACTTTGTGGCAGAATTTACCGGAACGGCAACAAACCCCGGCATCGAAGAAGGTGCCGGAGGAACGTGGACCTTGCATGCAGACGGAGCTGCCAACAAAAAAGGATCTGGCCTTGGGGTGGTACTCCGATCCCCCCAAGGTGACGTAATCGAGAAATCAATCCAGCTTGGCTTCCGAGCCACAAATAACGAGGCGGAGTACGAAGCTGTGATCGCCGGCCTGAAAATGGCCCGCAGCCTCGGAATCAAGAAGATACTGGTGCATACTGACTCCCAGTTAGTCAGTAGTCAGATCAGTGGTGAGTTTCAGACAAAAGACGAAAGAATGGCGAGCTACGTGGCCATCGCCTCCGGAATACTCCAAAGCTTCGACTATCGGGAGATCGTCAACATCAACAGAAACGAAAACACCCACGCCGATGTGCTAGCCACCTTGGCCTCGGCCATGAGTGATAAAAAAGAGAGAGTCGTCACCATAGAATACGTCCCTTCTCCTAGCATCGACGCAAGGGCAAGCGTTAACATGGTGACCGACCTTCCACCGGAGCTAAGCTGGATGGACCCCATAATCGAATACCATCGCTCCGGCGACCTCCCTGACGATAAGAAGGAGGCTGAAAAAATAAAAAGAAAGACATTAGGGTTCTGGCTAGCCCCCAACGATAAGCTTTACAAGAGATCGTTCTCCGGGCCCTATCTCCTCTGTGTCCACCCTGATATGGTGGTAAAAGTCATGGAGGAGATACACGAAGGCACGTGTGGGAGCCACACTGGGGGCAGGTCGCTAGCCAACCGTGCCTTAACTCACGGATATTGGTGGCCCCTCATGCAAAAGGATTCTAAAACCTTCGTGCTCAAATGTGAGAGGTGCCAGAAATACGCCCCCATACCTAGAGCCCCGGCCCAAAAGATGAGCAGCGTGACTTCGCCCTGGCCCTTTGCCCAATGGGGCATGGACATCGTCGGACCATTCCCTCGGGCCCCGGGAGGCAAAAAATTCCTCCTCATGGTTACCGACTACTTCTCGAAGTGGGTAGAAGCCGTGGCCTTAGCGAAGATAACGGAGGCCGAGGTGATCAGGTTCCTCTGGAGAGACGTGATCACGAGGTTCGGAATCCCCTACTCGATAGTGGCTGATAATGGGGGCCAGTTTACCGGAGCCAAACTAAAAGCGATGTACGCGAAGTACCGCATCAGAAGCTATTACTCGACCCCTTCGTACCCCCAAAGCAACGGTCAAGCTGAAGTGTCGAATAAGACCGTCCTCGACGGAATAAAAAAGAGGCTAGACGATTCCAAAGGACGATGGGCCGACGAACTGCAGCATGTCCTTTGGGCCTACCGAACGACGAGGAGACGGGGCACCCAACAAACGCCCTACAGCCTAACTTATGGTATGGAAGCTATCATCCCGTTAGAAATCGGGCTCCCATCTCTCAGAACCGATATGGTAGAGAACGGACTGAACGAGAAGATGATGGGTCTCGAACTCGAATACGCTGAGGAACGAAGGGAGGTGGCAGCCATCCGTAACGCCGAATATAAAAACGAACTGGGGCGTTCCTATAACAAAAGAGTGAACGCCAGGCGTTTCCAAGACGAAGACCTCGTGCTACGGAAAGTAAACAACAACACCAGAGTGCAGTCCGACGGCAAACTAGGCCCCAACTGGGAAGGCCCCTACCGAATCCTCGGTGCGGCGGGCAACGGGGCCTATCTGTTGGGTCGCCTTCCCAACGACGTCCCGGTAGATCGGCCTTGGAACGTCAACAACCTACGGAAGTACTATCAGTAGGGCTCCGCTTTTGCGTTTTGATGTAAATAAGAAGACGATGTAATTTGGCCTGAGGGCTTTATTAATGAAAATGTTGATAAATTTCACAAGTGTTTCAGAACACGGGCCTACACGGCACCCCGGTTTCTATTTATTTGAATTTTTCAGTTCACTTAAATTTCACAAGTGTTTCAGAACACGGGCCTACACGGCACCCCGGTTTCTATTTATTTGAATTTTTCAGTTCACTTAAATTTCACAAGTGTTTCAGAACACGGGCCTACACGGCACCCCGGTTTCTATTTATTTGAATTTTTCAGTTCACTTAAATTTCACAAGTGTTTCAGAACACGGGCCTACACGGCACCCCGGTTTCTATTTATTTGAATTCTTCAGTTCATTTAAATTCTACAAGTGTTCATTCACGTTATGAGTTATACGAAACGCGCGCCCCAACGCCGACGCGTAAGGGCCACATCATTTGGGAGCATGCATGTGTATGACACAATGTATAAGCACACAAAACAGAAATAAACACAAGCCCAAAGGCCAAAATTGTTTTCATTAATCAAAAGCTATTACAAGTTAAAGTGCATAAAGAAGATTACATCAGAAACAAAAACTGGGAACTACAAAAGCCCTAAGACGCCCCCTCATCGTCATCAGCTTCATCCTCAGAGAGGGCTCGAGGGGTTAAGGGGACTACCTCGGGAATGGGAGCAGAGGGGACGGGAACCAAGACGTTCTCCATGTTCCACACCGGATGATCCGGTCCCGCCCTCATGAAAGTTGCCGCCTCAGACCAGCCATCAGCATAGAAGGAATTAAAATCCTTCTGTGTTGATAGCTCCAAAGAGGCGCTCAGCTCCGCCTCGGCGGCTTGGACCGCGGCCTTCACCTTGTCGGCCATCCCTGCCTCAGCGGCCTCCACTGCGGCCTTCACCTTGTCGGCCAGGCTCGCTTCAGCCTCCTTCAGAGCCGTGACCGCAGCTTGTGCACGCTCCTCGGCCTCAGCACCGGCCTTCGCGGCCTCAGCTCGCCGAGCTTCCAAGGTTGCAACGAGGCCCTCGGCCTTCTCGGCCCTTATTTGGACCCCCTCCGCCTTCTTGAGGGCATCTTCGGCCTGCCTAGCACTGGCCTCCGCCTTCGAAGCCCACGACCTCACCAGTTGTCCTTGCTGGTAGACATACTGGTTCATTGTCAAATAGGCCTGCGAAAGAAGAGAAATACTTAGCTAAAGTTTAAGGAAGAAACAAAGATCACTAAGAAATAAGAAACAGCAAGTTAACCTGAGGGATCTGGGCCATGGCCGTCGTCATGGCAGAGGCGAGGTCGCGACCACGGTTGTCGGCCTCGACGGTCTGCTGCTGGAGCGCGGCCAGAGCAAGCAGGCCGGCAGAGGGGTGGCCCTCCATAATGCTCCGCACCCCAGTCGTCGCCTTAACCTCTTCCGGGGTTTGGACGGGCATCCGTCGCGACGGCGAGCCACAGCTTGAGCTTGAGCCCGATACACTCGGCACTGGATCCTTCGCCTGAGTGGTTGACCCCGCTCGCTCTTCATCTACAACCACGGGCTCCCTAGGCTTCGGGATTGGCACGACGACCTCCCGCGGCTCAATTTCCCCGGTACGGGTTTTCTTTACATCACGAGGGGCCTTCGCCTCCTCCCTCTTCCTCTTGGCCGCCTCGGCAACTTCGGCTTTACGAGCGGCCCGTTCGCGCCTCGATTGCTCTGCCAAGCCTGCCAACCTCTTCAAGGTCTGCGCCTTAGCATCAGCAGGGGCCACCTCCACCACTTCTTCATCCCCTGCCTCGACCGCCCCCTCTTTAATGGCCTCGACGACCTCTTCTTCAGCGGCCTCGGGCTCGGGCTCTGCAACCTCCTCCTCCACCTCCTCTTCCTCCTCCTCCTCGTCAGAACGAACCACCTACATCAGACAAACGAAAAAGGAGTTAGAAAAATTTACAAAATCTAGCTAAGTGTAAAGAGGAAAATCCAAGGAAAACTTAGGGGCAACTTACCCTGGTCCGCGAGGTGCCCAAGCCCGGACCGGTGGTTTCTGCCTCAGCAGGGCTATCCTCCAAGCGTAGGGGGCTCGTCACCCCGGGCTCCCTAGACCTCAAGGGAAGAACCTCTGGCATAGGTTTCCCATGCTGGTCTATGTAAGTACGGGTACCGTCTAGCCCCACCCTGAAGTGGAGGACGGTACCGTCCGACCGGGTCTCAGTATAAACCCCGGCGGATGCAGGCGCGAATGAGGCATCGGCCAATGCAGGAGCGGAGGAGGTCGACGTCACCGCCTTAGCCTTGCCGCCTACCTTCATCTTTGGCTTCGACACCTTTCTAACCGCAGGCTCCACAGTGGCCTCAGCATCCCCCACGATCTTGGGAGGAAGGGTCGACTCCAGACCCTTCTCCTTCTCCCACCTTTCCCTGGAGTACCCCTCAGGACAGAAGGTCCTAGGGGGCCATTTGAAGCTGTTCCCCTTGCAGGAGGTGGGGGAGCCACAGATCAGAAGACGCTCCGCATCCCGGGCCCCTACGTCTGTCCCGTCTGGACCCCACCAGTTTAGGGCCATCTCCAACGCCTCTACGTTGGGTTCACCTAGGCCCCTGATCTTAGAGGCCACGGTGAATTTGTTTTCCTTTTTGCTCAGTACCCTCCCCGGCCTGAGCGGAAGGATCAGGTCGTCACGGGCAAGCCAATGGCCCTCCACTACGACCACGTCTTGCGTGTAACCCCGATTCGAATCGGAGTTACCTGTGATCAGTTGATTGTGGGACCGGCACCTCAGGTAGGGCTGCCGGCTCTTAGATTGCGAGGTGGGCTCGGTCTGCAAAAACTCGTAGCAGGCCAAGAGCTCTTTAAGCCCCAGGGGCTCCGGGATGTCCGGGCCCAATGCGACACTCAGTGCCTCTATTCCGGCGCAGATACGATGCGCCTGCAGCGGCCACTGGCACGGAAGGGTCTGCGTCCAGGCGCAGAGCTCCGCCAATAGCTCCGGTATGGGGAGGTGGGTGCCCCCATATAAAAGAGTAGAGAGGGAGAGGGTTACCATGCTCTTGGGATCGGCTACAATCCCGTTCACCTCGTCGGCGGTTGCACAGGTCCGAAGTCGGAACTCCTCCCCTATGCCGCACAGCTGACGGAACTCGTCCAGGTCAGCCCCGTGCTGCCTGACCATTATGCTGTTGTCATTCACCGCCACGGATATGGCCGGATCGATGACCATCGCCCGGAATGGCAAGGCGTTTTCCATCACCTCTAGGCGTTGTGGCTGTGGGGCAACCATCGGGCCTTTTTCGGCTCCGTGTTTGATGACCATGACGGTCGATTGTTTGATGAAATTGGCTGAGTATGGAGTGTAAAGGTTGAGAGAGAACGGGCTGCTGTGTAAAAATTTTAGTGAGAGAATGAGAAAGTGAAAATGAGATTTCACTGAGGGTATTTATAGGCCCTCACCAGAAGATGAAAAGACATTTACCAGAAGGTGAAAAGACAGCGGCGGTTCATTACACGAACTCCCACAAATAAATGCTACCACTCAATCGACGCAGTACACGTGTACAGCAAACAGAGGTCAACTGCCAAGTGTCACTCACCAGCCGTTTTAGCATTGATGGCATTGATGGAATCGAAGAGACAGAGGCGGCGCCCCATAAATGCATGATGGGCGTGCTCCACGTGTCAACAATTCTAGCACACGAGGACACGCGCCGGACTACGTCGAGGCGTGTCCACAGCGTCAAGCACAAGAACGCTATGACCGGAGCCCCCGTAACGACTATAGATCCCTGAAGACCTCGTCCTTAACGACGACTCCGGACAGGGAGCTGTTGGCGAGGGGATGTCGGCACCCCCTCGTCCGGACCGATATCAACCCCACAGCGGGCGATCCGGGCCTCTCAAGCATGGGTGACGCATCGCCCCGGATCTTAGGGAGCCGGACCGTTCCTAGGCCGACCCAGAGAAACTTGCTGAGCACTCTTCCCCAATTAATGCTGCTGCTCCCTTGGGGGACCCTTTATGTGTTTCATCGACGTGGCCCAATCACAGGCCAGCCCTGTGGGCCCCGGATGATGAACAGTGCCATTGTCAGAGTCATAAATGACCTGGAGCCGTTGGATCTTTATCAGACAGTGCAATGATCCAAGGGCTAATACGCCTTTGATCAGACTATATATACCCCCACTAATACCAATTAGAAGGACACACAAATACAGAGAGGAGAGATAAAGCTAAAACAACCCGGACCACCAGAATATCAACTGTGACATCTGACGCCACAACTCGCTTAGAGAGCACCTCGACGACGAAGCAGATACCACCTACGTCAAAGACCTTGGAAGATCGGAGCCGACGCAAATAAAATATAAGCCGAGCTTGGGAAGAAAATCAGGCTCGCCACAATCTACCATAACCATTTGTGTTATATTTCGATGACGTGTATAATTTATGTCAATTTACATAAATCATGACTTTTTTTTATCTAATTTTTCAACAATTATAAAAAAATCAGGCTATATAAACCAGTAATGCTATAGAACCAGACTAACTCAACCAGACTGATTAGCAGACAGTCATTTATGTAATTTTTAAAATTCTTTTGACACCCAACCAAAACAAAAATAAAATCTCAAATATAATATTTATGTAACCCTAGTTGAAACTACTCTAAACTTAAATATTAATTAAAAATATTTAAAATTTTAATGATTTTAATATATTTTATTTGACGATTCAACAAAATAAAAACTCAAATATAATATTATATAACCCTATTTGAGACCACCCTAAACTTAAATATTAATTAAAAATATTTATAATTTTAATGATTTTAATATATTTTATTTGACGATTCAACAAAATAAAAACTCAAATATAATATTATAGAACCCTATTTGAGATTATCCTAAACTTAAATATTAATCAAAAATATTAAATATATGGCCGAATAGCAGACTCTTAAATTTCGGGGTGAAAATGAAATTCTAAATTTACATTAATAACTAGTGTGTTGAGAGTCTGATTGAGTCTATCTGGCTCATTAGTATTATTCTATATAAACCTTGAGAAATGTTATTCATCATCATCTCAAATATTTCATTTCAATACAACTCTACTCACTAATTAGTTATATCTTTAAACATAATTACGGAACACAGTTTTCAATCATGAGCGAAAATTTGGGATAATCTAGGTTTCAAGTGAATGATAACAATTATCCAGATTTGACTGAAAATTGCTTCCAAAATCAGATATAACTAATTAGTGAGTAAAATTGTATTGAAATTAAAAAAATTGAGATGGTGATGAATAATGTTTCTCAAGGTTTATATAGCGAACAAATTTTAAGACCGATGTGAAATCCGATAAAAAAGCAGTGATCGAGTGAAACATTTAAAATTTCACGATTTATGTAAATGAACATAAATTATACATGTCATTGAAAGATAACATAGAGATGTTGGGATAGATCGTAATGGAGTGGTCGTATAAATTTAGCGGAATGCTAAAGCTAATTGCAATCACAACACAACTAAGGCAACAAGACGAAGGGCGTTATCATGAAAGAAACTCCATTAAATTTAGAGTGTTTGAAATAAAAAGCCCTCTTCAAAAGAGAGTGTCTATTTTAGCCGTTTTTGTATCCCGGTTTAAATGGTTTTTTTTTTTATTCAAATTATCTAGAGTTCATAATGCACTCACATCCGCTAAAGTTTCATCTAACTGATGAAATTAAAACAATCAAATTGTATAGATTTATGCGTGAGTTTTGTAATTTTATTTTTATATAATTTTAATATATAAAATATATTAAAATCATTTATCTTTTTTACTATTTTTAAATAATACTTAAATTTAGTATAGTCTCAACTAGGGTTCTATAATTTTGTTTGAATTTTTATTATGTTGTAAACTTAGTTTTTAATTTTTAAAATCATAATTTGTATTTTATATATTAAAATTATGTGAAAAGAAAATTGCAAAACACATGTCTAAATTTAGACTATTGCATTGTTTTAATTTCATCCCTTAGATGAAAGTTTAGAAGATGTGAGTGCAATATGAACTCCGAAGAATTTTAATCCGTTTTTTTTTACCACCAATAATACCAGGACTAGAATTTCTTAAGTTGCTACTCTGAATTCTTATTGCAAGAGTATATATGAAAATCTACGAAAAAATATTTGTGTCCTCATCGGCCATTGAATACCGTATCCCAAACTTTAAAAATGTAAAATTTCGGACTCACTAACTAATTTGGATTACCATGAATCATGAATCTAGCAAGAACACAAACGTAACAATATTTACTTTTAATAATTTGGATAAATGAGTATAAGGGTGTCTATCCTCAATACGCTACATGTTTGTAGTATTCTTTCCGTCCCAAAATATATTCATATTTCATATTTTTGTGTTCTATCTATCTTTCTAGTCAACTAGTGCTCCATTTATCTCAAATCTTTCCTAAAAATATAGTTTTATTTCATATACATAAAATAAAATATACTGTTTTGGAGATGTATATCCAACTACAGAGATATTAATATACTAGTGAAATATGCTCACGCGATACGAGTATGTGCCTATAAAACCTTACAAATAAAATAGATTTTTACCACAAAATCTAACATCAATAAGTATTTGTAGAAATTATTTACATCACAGATTTAATACCCGCAAATAAAATGCGGAGAGAGAGCAATGAATGTGGCGGGGGAGGGTGGGTGGGTGTTTAAGTGGGGGAGGGGAACGTAACAATGAGTAGGGAAGTGCGAATTTGAAATGATTAATATTTAATGGAGGAGTAATTTTTTTTATATTTTGTCATCGGTTTTTTTTTTCTTTTCTTTTGTAACTGAAATTGGAGTAGCCCTACGCCGATTTTCTCGATAATATAGACTATAGACATGAAATAAAAAGTGCATTAGTAATTTCAAACTAAGAAGACTAAAACTATTACACATAAAAAATATAAGGACCAATTAAAGTATTTTCTCAAGCAAATTATTACTCGGTCCGTTTCTATTTAATTGTTCATTATGAAACTACGTATTGACCGGCCAATAACTTGTATCAAAATTGTCATAATGAAAATTTTTAAAAGTTGATCATATAGTTCAAATATGAAATTTTATGATTAGATTGTAAAAAAAATTCATTTCGATAATTTTAATAAAAGTTATAAACTTGTTAAAATTGCACATAGTTATACACCACGAGTGTAAAAGTACATACATTAATAATATCATTTGTGTATTATGCACGCCGTCACATACATATGCATATAAATATAAGGAGTAATAATTATGTATGCACACACAACATAACAGTATCTTAACTATTAGTGAGATCTCATTAAGTAATTATTTTATTTTTAAAAATATATTCAAATGGCTTTATCTCACAATGGATTTGGTATTGTAGAAGATGTAGCATTTGTATGTAGCCTCAAAACCAAACCTTTTGTGTTACCCATTTCAAAAACCCTACATTTTAGTACAAAAAAGAACTATAATAATACCCTTGTGGTTTTTAGTAGCTTTAATTCAGATTCTGCACCAAAACATGGTACTGGACTGACCCATTTTCAGAATAAAGGTATAGTATTATTTATTATTTAAGTTACATTTAAGTGCCTGATTGTTTGGTGATATTTAGCTCAGTTTTTTTTTTGCTTTTAAGCTATACTGCATTTGGTTGGCAACTTAAAAGCTGAGCCTTTTTGGGTTTGCAATAAAGGTATTATTATTGTTTAAAATACATTAAGTGCTTGATTGTTTGATGATATTTAGCTCAGTGTTTGTTTTTGTTTTTTTGGCTTATAAGTTATATTGCATTTGGTTGGCAGCTTAAAAGCTGAGTCTTTTTGGGTTTGTAATGAAAGTATTATTATATAATATAAATTGTGCTGCTTAACTGTTTGCAGATATTTAGCTTACATTTTTTGTGTTTTTGCTTATAAGTTATATTGCATTTAGTTGGAAGCTTTTGAGCTGAGTCTTTTTGGGTTTGTAATTAAGGTGTTATTATTTAAGATAGCTTGATTGTTTGTTGATTTAGCTCTGTTTTGTTTTTGTTTTTTTGCTTATAAGTTGTATTGCATTTGGTTGGAAACTTAAAAGATGAATCTTTTTGTGTTTGTAGTCTTATGCCTTGTTTGGTTGAAGCTTTTAAGTTCTGGGTTCTTGTAACAGTAGTTGGTAGACTGGCTTAAGAGTTATGTTTGGCAACATCTTTTTTCCTTATTTTTTGATTAAAAAAATTCCATGTGTTTGGTACGTCAGCTTAATTAGCTTTATAAAAAGCTAGCTTTTGGGGAAAAAAAGCTAAAAACGCTCAGAAGCAGAGAAGATAGGAATTTGTACATTATTTTACTTTTTCACATTAAATTTTTTATTAAGAAAAACTTTCTAATAGAATGTGTTTGTATATTCACAACTCACTTATAAGTTAAAATAGGTGATCAATGACTTATCAATAAAAATATGAAGTTCTAAGTAACTTATAAGTAAAAAAAAAAACTACAGTGGTGGCGAACACTACACTGCATTTTTTGTAAGCAAGTTTTGTTCTCGTTGCTTTTTATAAGCAGCTTTTGACCCAAAAATCTGATGCCAAACTAGTTATGTTTTTGGACTGTAAAAGCTAGATTTTTTAGTTGGATCAACCAAGTTATTTTCTTCTCAATCTAAAGCAAGAGCAAGAAATTTTAAGCGAAATTAACTTACGTTTATCTATGTCAACCAGAGTTAACTGGCTTATTTGCTTAAAATCTGAGCTTTTTTTGTCTACTTCTGTTTTTTGCTTCCAAGTTGTATTGCATTTCATTGGTCAGGTAAAAATTGAGGTTTTCTGTTTTATGAGCTTGAGAAACATGATAAATTAATTATAATGAACTCGTTTTTGTTGCAGTCTCAAAAAAGCCAGCTTATTTTCTTTAAGGCTTAGCTATTTTTTGCCTGAAAAGGAACTCTTGTAGCTGAATGAATATAGCTTTTTAGTCTCAATGCAAGCCAGATTATTTGCTTACAAGCTGAAGTTTTATGTTTTATAGCTGAACAATGAGAACTTTTAGCTGAGTGAACATGCTCGATTATCATCCTTTAAGTAATCCAGCTTATACGCTCAAATTCTACTGCCAATGACAGTCTGAAGAAGATTTCTATATGGATTTAAAGTGGATATCCCCTGTTAGGTTCTTCTACTTATTAGTATTAAGAATCAGGTCTTCTTCTGAATCATTTAGTACTATTATTTCCTTCTATGTTCTAATCGGGGACATAATAGTTTTTTTATTTATACCTCTGAAGCAAGATTTTTTGAGCAAAAAAAAAAAATCCCGGTTTATCCGTTTCAAACCTCTAGCTATTTCAGGCAGAAGACCAGAATTTTTCAGCTTTTATGTGAATTGTAAGAGGTTATCTAGATGTAGCTTGTAAGCAAATAAAGCTTATTTAATTTTAGCTTAAGATAAAATCCGAGTTCATCCGGTTTAAAGCTTCTGGCATTTTCCCGCCAGAGGACCAAAAAATTTTTAAGTTTTAGGCTGATCAACCAAATGCGCCCAATTTTTAAGAAAGAAAAAGAAAATTCAAGCTTAAAAGCTACTAATCAAGGCAGATATTAGAGCTTGTTTGGTTGCAACTTTAAAAGAATAAGCTGGGAAATTTAAAGCTTAGAAAAAAACTGGGTTCGCAGCTTTTAACTTTTTTAGGCGAAATTATCAAAAGACACGCCTTTGAGCTAATAAACGAGATGCAGTCCAGATTTTAAGCAGAGAAAACAAAAGGCTGCAACCAAATAAGGATGATAAAAATTCCTTTCTTAATTGTATTATTTTTACAGAAAACAGCTGTGGTTCTGCTCGAAAGGAGTTAAATGTGTTACCGGAAACCGATTCTGGAAATGGAAATAACGGAAATAAAGATGGAAATTTTACTGGTGGGAATGGGGGAGGCGGGGAGAACGAAGGGGGTGACGAGGAAGAAGATGAGTTTGGCCCGATATTGAAATATGACGAGGTGATGAGAGAGATTGAAGCTCGAGGGACTAGTCTTCCTTCAGATATGTTAGAGGCTGCGAAAACAATAGGGATTCGTAAACTCCTCCTTATGAGATATTTAGATTTGCAGGTATATATACTAATTTTTGGGCTTCTTTTAGCTGAAACTTTAGAATTTTTTTTGCCAGCTTAAGAATGAATCTTTTTTTTATTGCCTTTTTTTTTGGAAAGACTAGAAATATAAGCTAATGCAACCAACCTTTTTTCTTTTTCCAGAAATTCATGCTGATGAATAGTAATTCAGTCTTGTGTTGAGTTGGAAAGATGAAGAGAACTTTTTTTTTATTGGACCTTTTTTTTGGCATTCATAGCTTCAAAAAACTAGATATTTAGGCCAAATATGCCCAAGCTCTTTTCTCGGTCCCAAATATACTTAAACCGGCTGCGGAACAATCCCAGTGAAACAAAACATGCTTAAAGTGGTAACCTACATCATTCAACTTAAATTTATTTGTTGTATGTGCAGGGATCCGCGTGGCCGATAGGGTTTGCTATGAAATCTTGCGCTATGATTCGAAACCGAATGTTGGCCGATCCGTCTTTTCTTTTTAAGATTGGAACAGAGGTTTGTTAAACTTGTTTTCTATGGTTATGGTTGGATAATATTATAACAGTTGAATAAACTGGTTTTCTATGATTATGATTGGATAACACTAAGGAAAAGTTGAGTTTGGGGATTTAATTTGATCTTTTGGCAATGTACAACTAAGGAGACTAAATCAGTGATATGTACTAATATCACAAAGTTTGTTAACTTGAAGACTTGTTGTATCATCTAACCTCAATAATTGATTCAAGTGAACATATAGACAAATAAAGTAAGTTTGTTGATTTAGTTTCGTTTGTAGAACAGAAGAAGGAACTATTACAGAATTAAATTAGCGACATGTTTTAATATTACAAAAAGCATGTTAATTTGAGTATTTGATGTTTTAGTATATTATTTAAGAATTAAACTAAGGTTCCTAAATTAATTGACAACTTTTAGTTATTTTAGGCAAACTGACTAGTTATAGACAATTCCTTGTTTATTCACTGCTTTTAAGCTCAAATTATTTTGCTTAAAATATGGATTGCATTTGGCCTGAAAAAGTTAGAAGCTTGAAGCAGGATGAACCTAATTTCTTCTCGATCTAAAAAAATCAGATTTTTTCTTAAAATCTGCAACCACGCAATCCCTGTAAAATTCTATTTTTTTCTTCGATTTCCTTGATGAATTATTGCTGCAAATTTACTCCATGTTGCTTCAAATTGTCAGTGTATGTTACATCTTTATGCACGTTGCTTTTTGTTATATGAGATATAAAAGTCACCAGTCACTATTTTCCGGTGATGCAGATTGTTATAGATACTTGTTGCGCAACATTAGCAGAATATCAACAAAGGGGGAAAGATTTTTGGGCAGAGTTTGAGTTATATCTTGCAGATATGTTAGTTGGTGTGGTTGTAAATGTTGCCTTAGTTGGTATGTTAGCTCCTTATGCTCGTATAGGCCAACCGTCTTTCTCCAAAGGTTTTCTTGGTCGGGTACAACAATCTTACGGAGCTCTTCCTAGCAGGTTGTTGCTTTACACAGAAATTTACTGCCAAGTAACTTATTTTCACTTATTCCCCATTTAGTTACGAGACAAAATTGTTCACTATTTACTGGTACTTTTGGTGGGAATAGACTTGTCCAATAAACTGATTTTACTTTTGATGCGTTTTTTTAATAGATTTTACTTGACCAATAAACTGATTTTACTTTTGGTGGGAATACACTTTCAAATCCCCATTTTAAAAGCTGAAAAAATGCTGACAGCTTTAAGGCTGGATAAATCTAGTTCTTTTCCTGATATTAAAAGATCCAGCTTATGTTCGTAAAACGCTGCGACCAAACAAGCCCTAAATATCATGCAGTACTAAATGGATATGAAAAGTGACCATAAGTATACATGGGAATTATGTCCAAACTATGTATTCTAATAAGATTGTCTCCTAACCTTATGGAATGCAAATTAGTAACATGAGAATCATTACCATGTCTTTTATGTATACAATCTTGAAGGGTTATAATTTGTTACAGAAAACATGGCGTTTTAACTTATCTATACTGGCAGTTTTAGATACTACTTTTTTAAGCATTTAGTTCTTTTTGTGTGCAGTGTGTTTGAAGCTGAAAGGCCTGGGTGCAGATTTTCCGCTAAGCAAAGAATTGCTACTTACTTTTTCAAGGTAAACTTTAGTTCTGTGACAAGCTTCTCTAGTATTTGTGTAAAACATCTTCTTTTGTTGAACAAAAAACTAAGTTTGATATCATGGAATCCTAATTGTGTCTAAAAATTTCTGTTTCGTTTTTTATTAATGGTGTACTTTCAGGGTGTGATGTATGGATCAGTTGGATTTGGGTGTGGTCTTATAGGTCAAGGAATTGCAAATTTGATCATGACTGCCAAGAGGTATATTATGTAATCCTCTCAGGATTATTCTTTGGGGGAAATTGTGTTTTATTTGAGATACCCATTGGTCTTTGAAAATAGAGTTCGGCACATAAAGATACATATTATCTATCATTTCGAGGCCTTTTAATCTTTAGTAACTGAATAATTAAATGAGAAATAAGACTCGTAACTAACCTTACAGTTTCCGTGCATCTTCTGTGGTTTGTTATTTGTCCTTCTTGTTACCCGAACATATGACACATTTATTTCTAAGTGTCCCCCATTAGTGTATTACTAATTTTATGGACAGGTCCCATGCATATGCAACCCTTTATGGTGTAGAATGAGTTTCCACCATTGGCGGATGGAAAGCTAAATTGATCGACGAAGACCCGGAATAGAAAATTCTTGAACGCTATGAAAAATAAGTTTAGAAACATGAACACAAAAATGATAGTGTAGGAAACACTAATGTTTGTTTCTTATATGAAGTGGTGAATGTAGAACACAGGACTGCGATACTGTCTAATAAGTAGATGTTTGCGGACTTGAGCTTTTTATCCCCCTTTTGCGTACAAGCTATGCTTTGAGACTATAACTTGTTTAGAATCTTTGTTTTGTTTGATGATCCTTATTTGTTCCGTTAAACAGGAGCATGAACAAATCAGAAGAAGACGTACCTGTCCCCCCTCTCATCAAGAGTGCAGCTCTTTGGGGTATAGTCGTGCATTCTTTTCTCTCTACTATATTATTATCATGCTTCTTTTTATGTTAGTTGGGTATTTGGTATTGCTCTGGGTTTTTTTTTTAATCATTTTCCTTGTGTGTTAGGAGTGATTTTCATAGTTAATGATTGTAAAACTTGCCAAGTCATTTTAATTTGGAAAACTCTTTTTTCCCTCTCAATGTGCAGGTGTCTTCTTAGCGATATCTTCTAACACGCGTTACCAAATAATCAACGGCTTAGAAAGATTGGTCGAAGCATCTCCAATGGCAATGCAGGCCCCACCAATGGCCATGGCTTTTACGATCGGTGTTCGATTTGCGAACAATGTATACGGTGGAATGCAGTTTGTAGACTGGGCAAGATTGAGCGGGGTGCAATAAACTTTTTCATAGGCTGATAATTATACTGGGTTTAGATCTAATAACTATCTTTTACTCCCGTCATGCTCTGTATTTACCCTAAATTATTCAAAAATAGTTAATCATATTATGACATCTTAAGTTATAATTTTATTTTGCATCATTCTCCATTTGACATTTTGCTGATTGGAGAAACCACGCTTCATCATATGAATACCACCAAACTTACTTCTAGTACCGCATTTTCTGATGAGATCATATGACTTGAAGACCTTGATTAAATAGATTTTTTGGAATTTATAAGTAGGAAAACCAAACACCAATTCATCTCTTAATCCTTAAAAATATGATAAAATACTGGAAGAATCTTGCTATTTATCAGTGTTCAAAATTTGTGAAAAAGTTTCGGGGAGGTAAATGGCCTTTATTTATGCAGGATTTGAGGTTTTAGTAAAATTGATGGACATTACAAAACTATTAACGATGTAGTCGTGTTAGTCTTTTATGGAGAACCTTGTCTAAATTGCAATTAACATCTACTGGAAGCACATAAAACTTACTGTATCTGTAAGTTTGCATGGCGTTTCTAGTCGTTGCTGGTCAAGAGAGCTCTTTGTATAAAATATCAAAAAAAAATAAAAAAAATGGCCGGGTGCGGTATGCAAGTTGAAAACTGGGCAAGATTTAGTAAAAAATTTATAGAACACGAACCGTCAATTATTATTTGCTAATAGCGACGGAGACGTAGCCATAAAAAAACAGAAAATATTTTGTCGATTTCCCAACAATTTGGAAGATCTTGTATATGGCCAATGCATCCCAATCTTTTTAGTGTTTCCTAGCTATATACTAGGAAAAATATCTAGTACACCCATTAAATATCTTGAATCTTGATTATGCTTTTTATTAACAACCACTAAATTAGTAAATTATCCAATCTGGGTTTTGGCTGCTTTAGTACATGTTGAGGTTGAGAAAAATAGTTTCTACTTCTTTTCACCTTAAAAACAAAAGATAGCACACCTCATGTTTTCTACCTGTCAACCACAAACGCAGTATATATACAAGTATAAGAGGAGAAATTTCTCAAATTTGTCTATGCGAAAATATGTTTGAAGGAAAGGCAATAGTAAAAGAAACAGACATGCCCGGGGCAATGCAAAAGCATGTGATGGAGTTGGCTTATCAAGCTCTTGATCTTTACGAAGTCTCCGATTTTCAATCCATTGCTCATTACATTAAACAGGTGTTTCTGGTTTTCAACTTAGTCGTGCTCTTTCTGCTTTTATTTATCGAGTCATATATATTTCATCCAAATTGTCAGTAAAAACAGCTTGAAGTGCGGGATCCTTTAGCCACGCCTGTTTTGAGGCAACTTTTAAGCTCAGTTTTCCTTCTTCTTCTTGCTCATTTCATTTGGTTTATCTGCTTAACAGATGAGCTTTTCTACTTCTGTACGTTGCAAGTTGTATGAACTGTGATCTAGCCTTTTTCTCAACAAAAGGTTCAGTTTCATCCTTAAAATATGCAACCAAACAAGTTCTTAATAAGTTATGCATCTAAGATTCTCAGCAGAAGGTTCAGTTTCGGGTCTGATATTCGTCATGTATTCATTGTAGCTTTGTGCAATACATTTCCTATAGTAATTAGTTAGTCATTTGACGAAGTTTAATACTTTTTTGAAAACTTAGTGTGCATCACATCCTTGGAATTCATCATTTAAAGACGGGAAGATCGAGCATACTAAAGATACCCATATGACAATTACTGTTTTACAGGCGAAATGTTTTAATAGCTTTTGCAATATAACTGAATTATTCTTTAATATAAATCCAGAGATTTGATGAGGCTTACGGGCCATCTTGGCATTGTGTAGTGGGCATAGATTTTGGTTCGTGTATTACACATCTAAGCGGGAGCTTCATATTCTTCTGGGTCGAGATGATGGAATTTCTCGTCTTCAAAGATGGCAAGGACCTCAAAGAGGGGAAGGTCGAGGCAATCGGTTATGAACAAACCTGATCATTATATTAAGTTTTGTCCTCTCTTTTTTTATGTAACATAAGATCTGTATTTCAATCAGTACTTACATGAAAATTCATGGCATTTTGATGTCGCGTTGTCAGGTATTTTATGTATCTATCTATATACATGTGTATTTGTATATACATGTATTTAAGATTATAAACTATTCTACTTTAGTTAAGTATAGACAGTCAGATGCTTATAAGTCAATATAATGGATGAGGTTAATGTGCATATTAGTAATGAATTAATGATAATAAGTTAGATAGAATAAAATGTCCCCAAACTTGACGGTTTTCATCCAACAAGCAACCCTAAATAACAGAATTGTATTAAGTGAAAATAAATCGATACTTCATGGTACTAAATAAAAAAACCATAGTTTGTGGTACTAAACGGAAAACCGTCCATACTTAAAAGGTACTAAAGTATAATAAACCCCATAAAGCTGATAACATAAGAGAACAAACTTGACCACGACATGCGTTTCAGAGTTCAAAACAACGTTTGAAGATTTCAATCGATAACACATGAGATTGCATGCTAAAAAACATATACTCCTGGTTTCCTCAGAATAAAAGCTTTCGATTCTTTGTTACCCCCAAGCTTATACCATTCTTCCTCATTACAGCGACTTCAAATTCCTTATTACTCCCAGAGCTTGAATCACTCTTGCTTGGGTTGCGAATATTGAGGTGGCATGAGGGGCATAGGTTGCATTGGCTGTGTCACCAAATTTCCCTTCCCTTCCATATCCATCCCCATATTCGTTGGAGGGTTAGGCATCGCGGTCATATTCGGTCTAAAATTCCCCCCATCGAAGAAAACCCCTCTTCCTTGAGGATCCAACATGTTTGGAAAACCCTGCATCATATTCCATGGCTGAGGAAAACCCAAAATTGCCCCTTGATCAGATGGTTGAGCTCCCTCCATTTGGAATTGTCCATAATACTGGGGTGGAAATGGCATGGCCTGTGTTTCTGAGGGGTGGTTTTGAAATTGTCCAAAATACTGGGGTGGAAACGGCAACGGCATGGGTTGCACAAACGGCCTCGGAGTTTGTTGTTGCTGCTGTTGCTGCTGTTGTTGCTGTTGGTCCCTGAGCTGGATAACTCGAGATTTGTCATCGCTGTCTTTGACTTGAGAACTGGAGTTTGGAGAAAAAGGCGTTTTTGGTAATGCACGAGCGGTGGATTCGGAAGCTGTGGACTGTTTGGCACTGACAACTTCGGACTCGTTTGCAGTGTTTCTAACCACGTTTAGGTTAAGTAAATCGGCATGGTTTTTATAAATGTGGGCTTCCAGATCGGGTCTCTTTAGGAATGTTTTGAAACAATGAGGACCTGCACATACATAGAGGCCTTCTATCAACTTAATTGTCTGGATTTTCTGAATACGCTCATCACATCTGCATTAGGGGTAAATATAAGAAATAGCATGAGAGAAACCCGTAAATAAGAAGAAACAACAAAGAAACATTAGGGGGCAATAGCTTTGAATAGTTCAATATAATCCCGCTTTGAATTCAATCCTACTAAGATAGCTTTCTAATGTGAAATCACAGGAAAATGGGTGACATCTATTGTAAATATGGAAAACTGATTATTATGAATAATTCTTCGTACTTCTATTTGTTATACTTTTGTTATGAGGCCTTAGAGCATCTAAAATAGTCATGTTATCTCACTTATTACATAAATTTTTTAGTTAACAATCTATTTTTTCTTCATATTAGAATGTTAAAGAACCTATTAACTTTAATGTTAATTTTTTTGTTAAAGATAACAATCATTTTAGTGGATGATGTGCCAAAAAGATTTGACCCACTCCACAATTAACCCTTAATCAACAACTCCATCCGTGTGTTTCTATTCCCTGCATAAATTTTGTAGTAGTTTGTACTTTGTAACCATATATACTAGTACTATCTTTCCTAAAAAGAGGGTAGTAGTGGCCTATACTTGTCTATCGATTATATTTTTATTTTTTAATTGAAAAATACATAACTTTGTTAAAAGTAAACACTAATGTGAGACTACAAATTAACATGTACATGCATCATTTAAAAACCATTTAAGTGATGACGTGTCATAATTCTATATATACTTAACAAAGTTGTTATTTAATCATTCCGACTTAACCCTTCGAGCTCTGAGAATTCATTATTTCGTCATTATTTATTATTTTTTGTATTAAACGACCACAAGGTCTCAGGCGTGACATAAACATGGGCCAGGTTTGTACATCTCTATAACAAGGAGATAGTGTGTATAACAATCTATGGAATGATACAAAAATTTCCTTACAGATAGCAAATAGAATCACTTCTCGAGCAGTCAAGGCAGAAGGCATGTTCACAAGGGCTCTGCCAGAAGAAACTTCATTAGTCTTAATCCACAATAAGAGTTCAGAAAAAGAAAAGGAAAAAACATGCCTGAATTCAAGAATAAGAATACGTGCATAAAATTTGAAATTCTTAACTTGTAAGTTCAAGATCTCCCCACAGGCCCACACTATCAGCAGATAAGAAAAGGTAGCAGTAAATACCTTAACAGTGTTTAAATTTATGCCAGTACAAAACCAGCCTATTTTCGATCAACAAAATTCTTACACAAATAATGTCCAAGTAAATATTGGCGACTACCTTCTTGTAAGCCCGACAGAGACAACTTATCTTCCGTTCGTACTTTTTAAAAAAGAAGGATTTAAAAAAGCGACTTCGAAGAAAAGAAAAGAAAAGACTAAGACACACACACACATATATATATACAAGTTAAATATGGCAACAATAAGTAATATACATGATTTTCATGATATTACATTGCCAGGGAGAGAACATACATACTCAACATAACGAATTGAGTATTTAACTTATTTACCAAAGTGCCTACATGTTTCGAATGACTTTTATATACTATTGACAACAACCTTCATAAATATAGAAAAACTCAAGAGGAAATGAGGGCAGTCCTTAAAAGAGTGATCACAGCCAACAACCTTTACAAATACAGACAAACTCAAAAGGAAATGTTAGAAGTACTTAAAGGGGTGATCAAAACTTAAAATATGTTAAAAACCTAATGCTATAGAAAGCACATCATTGTCTGACACTCGAATCAAGTTTGAGATACCAATTTTAGTATGAAGAGTTGTTCAGAAAGCAATGCGTCCAACCTATTACATCAGTATATGACACTTGAACCTTCTTGAACAAATACTATAAACACGTAATCATAGGGTTGATTCCAATCTTGCACACTAACTTATTACCTGGTTCCGAATTTGTACACCAACCTGCAAAAATTAGCGAGTAACACGTAGTCGCTACGTTTTAAGGAAATATCGTCCACTTAAAAAAACAAAATTATAGACTTCGGATACAAATTAATTAAGAAAACCAGATACTTTACGCCATTCTATCTTCTTTTTACATTTTTGTACACTAAATGCAAACTTCTATAGAATGGAGTACAAAAAGAAATCTGATGATACATTAGTGTACATAATTGTAATTAACCCTACGATCATAATCTCACAGTAAGGGAAATGGAACAAAAGCGGAAACAAGCATATGAAAGAAGACTTACAAGGCGTCCGTATATAGCAATAGGGAAATCACAGCGGATACAAAAATGGACCCTCTCCCCCATGTGGCGCCTGGATCTACGACCAACATTCTTAACAATGTCAGAACCAGTTGTTGAACCAAGACATTTAGCCACAGGAAGATCAGCAAGTACGAGGTGGTCGGGACATGCAACTGTAACAGAGTCTGTTTGGCTGGGTTTTGGCGCAGTGCCACCATCTGAAGATGGAACAGTGCTCAGACGAATCTGGAGCATCGTTTTCACTTAATTATCTCTAACCCTGATTATATCTTTAAGATAGATACAGAATATTTTAGTCAGTACGTACAGTATTGTAATTGAATTTTTTCTTATTAACAAATTACCATACTATTTTCTTATAAGAGTATTTTGTATACTCACTACATGAGCCACTACATGTGAGACTGGGAGAGACAACGAGGAAACGCTGTTACATCTTACACTCACAATGTAGTGGCCTATGCAGTTGGAGTACAATTTTATTTTTCATAATTGTATAGAAACTGTGAGTCCGCAAATTAGATGTGGAAAACATGACCTACTAACCTGAACAAAATGTGCTCAAAATGCACGAACACAAAACCCACACAAAGAAAGGTCTATAATCAAATAGAAAATAACATTGAAGTAAAAAGTTGACCATGGCAGGGTCTTACCGACAGCAAACTTGACTCCATTTACATGCATTCATCAAAGGACTATCTAAAAACTTGAATATATACTTTCATTTCCCCAAATACTTTAGTTCTTCATAACCGGAAGGTTGATAAATATATATACAAGCTGAAGTTCTTCAGAATAGGAGATGATCCATAAATGAGTGTTCAGGAAAAATGCAAATACGTAATTGTAAGAATAAATTTCTTCAATCTAAATACACAAATATAAACAAGAAATTAATGCCACAACTTGCAGCCTCGCGACAGCTAACAGGACAACTAAGAAATTGTATGCCTATGTTTACACTATTTTTCTAGTAGTAAATGGAAAGAGAGTAAGCGTAGTTTCAAGAATTAAAGGCTGCATCAAACTCTATAAATACTTTTAAGTACTGTTATTAGTGAATTTACTAAATATGAGTTCTGAAACAAAAAATACAACGTGAGAACTACTAGCCATTTTCCTAAAACGATATTATTCTCATAATCTAAAGAAAGAGAAAAGCAAAAGCCAACAATGGTACTGACCGGAAAAAAAGGGTACTATACTCTATAAAAAAAACTTAGACTCAACCCATTATAAAAGAGAAAGGGATTACTCAAACTAAATTTATCAGAAAACCTAGTTCAGCTAAACAAATAATATCACTGGTGTTGAACGGGTGCGAATCGAATTTCATTTGGTGTCGGGGAGAAGTTATACACAAATTCATACTTAACCCTAATAAGTAAGCCCTGTAACTTCATAATATTTTTTCCACTAAAATAGCATCGTATTCATATTTGTGCAAATTTTAAGCAAATAAGTCGGGCATATTTGAGGTTGAGAGAAAAGAAAGGTTCATTGAGCTTCTAGCTTTTTCGCACCAGAAAACCATCAATTTTTACCGACCAAATTAGACACAAATTATAAACATAGAGTTGAGCTTAAAAGCTGTAACAAACAAACCCTTTGAGCTCCAGAAAACAATGACCTCGCCCTTGTTTCCAACACGAATACAAGAAAAACACTATTGAGGTCGTATACAAAAAGACATCTCTTTTACAAATTTATGAAAAACAAACAAGTTAATGAACTCGATATAATAATTTCGAACAAAGTATAAGCAAACAAAACACTTATTAATTTGTCAAGACTCGGGTGTAACATAGTGAATATCTATCTACTCTCAGAATAATAATACTATTTTGTTCAAATTTGATTAAAAATAAATAAATATAATATATATATATATATATATCAAATACTTGAAAATCCTGAATACAAAAGTATAAATCTCAAAAACCTACTAACATAACCGTTACAAAATAAACAGAAATCAACAATTCTCTACACAATTTAACATTAATAATTTTCTACACAATTTATTACTAACAATTTTCTAGAGAGTAATAATATTTGTACTTTAGATGATTTTCTACAAGAAGACTGATACAAAAAACCAAAAAATATAAAATATAAATCATATTCTTCTAATTTTTTAGTAAAGAAAAAATAACGTACCTTAAACGAGAGAGGAGAGAGAAAACTGAATCGGATAATTTGTCGATAAATATATCTATATATATATAGGGTTTATATAATCTCACTTAATTATATAATCTCTATAGCGTCTATATTCTTTGAAATCGAATTTGGAAAGAATTTTAGGGTTTTATTTTCCCCTTGTGTTCTTCGATAAGATGATTTTTGGGGTTTATTTTATGATTTTATTAAGGTTACAGCGACACGATAAAAAACACGGCTTTTTTTCCAAAAACTTTCCAAATACCAAGTTTTTTTTTTTTCATATGTAAACATATCATTATAACTTAAAAAAAAAAAAATTGTAGATTTGCATTAATCAAATATTATTTCGAGTATTTTTGTAAAAAAAATACTCAAAATATTTATTGTTAACTAGTGATTTATCATCATTTAAAAAACTATTAAATGACGCATAGTTATATTAGGTTGAACACCCACTAATTATTTAAAATATAGTAGTATGGATGGGTGCTGCGATAAAATAAATATCACTATGGTAGGGATATAAAATGCATGCGTGAGAAATAACAATTAATTGTAGGGCATGTGTTAAACTTTTTTGCCACATCATCGAGTAATAACAATTAAAAACATAACAATTAATGGCATCTATACAATAGTGTTGTTATCTCTATTGTTAACTAAAATAGTTAGCTAAAAATACAATTTTTTGTCTCAATTAGTTATGTTAAATCATGATAATTGTTAAAGATAACAATGTTTTTAACGTTATTAATTAATGATGTGACAAAATATCATTAATTTGAATGTGAACTTTATTTCAACTATTAGTATTTTAGTTCCTATTTTAATGTGATTTACAAAATGACTAATTAATGAGATTTCAATTAATAATTAATTTTAATTAAAATTATATAACTTTGTTAAGTTAATACACTAATGTAAATGTTAAATTTAAGTTACACATGTGTCGTTTAACATGCAATTAAATGATAATGTGTCAAATTTAATATTGTTAAAATTAACACAACTATTATGGATGATCTAATGACAAAATTACATTGTTACAATGTTAGATGCTCTGATTGGTTGTCCAGGTAACCTCCGATTTTATTAATATATACACAAATATACAATAGTGTGTGATAAATGCAAAATACCCCTTGGCTTATTTGCGATTAGACCCCATATGTTGTTATTACTTCTATTTATTCTCGTGTACTAAATTAGTTACGCAAACAACGCCAAGTTAAGCTTAAAGTGACATGATTTAATTGAAATCATGCTTTTTGATTAATTGAAATCTGTTTGATGCGATTTAACGCAAAACGCATCGAAACCAACGAAAAGTGGTCGATAGTCGACATCAATGTTTCGAAAGTGAAAGTTATGTTGGATAAAACTGGTTAAAAAAATTCGATAGCTTCATCTCGGTATATTTTTAAAAGCGAACTTAGGCGGAAACTAAAAGGAGTGTAAGAGCCTAAGATTCAACGGATTCCGTGACCATTCAGCATAATTAGACAGGATTAGGCATTGTACGATATAATTCTGCTTAAAACTCAACTTGCGCTTTTAATAACCTTGCTTCCTGGCATTATATAATTATATGTACTTATTGATTATAAAAAAATGGACCGGAAAAGAAAATGGACAGTTAATATTTTGTAAAAAGTTAATAGTAATGTAATCGCGTGGGGGTTCAAAGTCCTTTAATCCATGAAGTTTCCGAGTATTAATTCATTAGACATTTATCAATACACTAAGATAATTTTTCTATTACATTAAAGTATATAGTTTAATTTGTAATAAAAAAAAATTATTGTGAAGTAAACATGAAAATAAAATAAAATGTCCAAACATTATGAATTTTGTGTAGAGTGTATTTTAAAAGTTTATAAACATACGAACAAGTTGTCAAAAAAACAAGATTTAAGCGTAAATATTCAGGGTAAGAATCTAAACTCAATGACCTCGTTTGTTTGCGGGATTATTAATCGCAAGCTTAGCAATCCGTTCGGACTATGAACAGGATTTGAAAATAACATCGGACTAACAATCCTCAGGGAATGAACTACTTTCAATACCATTGACGTATGATATTGAAAATACCCTTATTTGACATTGTTTAATATCCGTACCGGATATGTAGTCCAAAGTTCAGTTTAATTAATATTTATGTGATACGCATCCACTGGACTTATACACTCCAATATCGAGTTTCACATGATACAACAAAAACAAGCCACTCGTGAATTAATCAACTGGGCTCGTTTGCTGACAAGTTTTTTTAGTTTTTTTTTTTAAATAATCTGCAAGTGTTCAAAAAGTCAATTTTTTTTAATTTTTAAAAAGCTGACTTTTAAGATAAAAAAAAAGCTAAAAATAATAAAAAATCAAGATGTTTGAGTGGATTGTTTTAACAATAGTTTTAAAAGCTGATTTGGACCCCAGCCAAACATAGCCTTAAATGTGTTTTGGCGCTAATCCCCTCCCACCATGTTTCCAAAAATACATAAACACACGCACATTAGTTTTTTGTTTGTATTTTACCTCCAAAAAATAGTTTCGAAAAATTCCCTCCCGCTATACTTTTCCCACCCAACCTCTCACATTTAACCCCAAATCTCATTCCCCACTCTAAAAAAATCCCTAATTTCTCTTTATCTCACATCAATACAATTACATAACACAAATTAAAATTAGAGATACATATAGAGATATGAAGACGGGGAAGCAAAGTAATAATAACAGTAGTAATAATAATAGTAGTAATAATAATAATAATAATAATAATAATAATAATAATAGTAATTATAAGAAGTGGAAAAAGAGCTACGGGACTGGTAAAGTGACACCGGTACAGATCGCTTTTATTGTCGATCGGTACTTGTCTGACGAAGGCTATACTCGATCTCAATCTCTTTTTCGATCCGAAGCTGCTACTTATTTTTCCAAATCCCCTAACAAAGAGGTTTTTTTTAATCATTATAATATCATTTTAGTATTATAATTACCCGTCATGCTTGTGTTTCATTCGATTTGTATGTTTTATTATAATTCATGTGATTTTGGATTATTATTATTATTATTAATAGTGGTATTAGTATTGCCACCAGGCCAAATATGCCACAAATCTGTTGCTAAAGGATAAAAACCGCCACTAAAACTGTTTTTGTCGTTTTTCGTGTTGGGAAAAAAATGTTGAATTAGGGCTTGTTTCGTTGGATTTAGGTGTGTACTATTATAATTACTACTACTACTTGGACGATTATTATTATTGTTGTTGTTGTTGTTATTATGTATGAATTAGATTTGATTGTATTAAAAACACAATGGTGCTTAGATCCGATTTAGACATCAATTAGGGTTCGTTTGGTAACATATTATTTAGCAGATTTTTCAATTTTTGATTTTAAAATCCGTGGGTGTTTGGACAGTCAGATTATTTAGCTTTTAAAAAGTATAATTTTAGGCTAAAAAAGCAATAATTTTGTTTATTTTCAAAAAACACTAAATTTTCAATGGAGACCATAAAACCATTGCCAAGCATAGCATATGAGTATGTTTGTAAAAATAACTTAAATGTTTTTGTAATTGTGCTTCTTTATTCTATCTGTAAGGTCTGCTCGATTTTTGTATCCTTTAGCTAGGTTAAAATACTAAAAACGTTGAATTAGGGCTTGTTGGTTGCATCTAGTTGATTAATGTAATTGCTGAGATTTTCTGTTAAGGACTGTCCAGATTTCACATAGGCAAGACAATGGTCAGCATTTAATCAGTCATAATAAAAAAAATCAACAGTTTTTCTAGTTAAATCTATAGTATAGCATGTTTTGATATATTTTTTATTTGATAAGCACTCTGGCTGTTACTTTTACGAAAATAAACTAGATACAGTTTTAGGACTCTTGAACTAGCATCAAAGTTAGTATCGAGTACAGACTTATATTGAGGCACCTTTATACGAGATATACATCTCCAAAATTCAGTGCATTCTTTTAAGCAGATTATGCTTAATCCCCCCCTAAGGGCTTAAACATTAAACACTTACATTGTGTATTTTCTTCGTCATATTCGTATCTTGGGGTATGATCAAATCATTTGTCAGGTTATGTTACCTAGAATTTGCAATGTTTTGGTTATTTTATGAATCTCAGCTTCCAAAAAGAAACAATATGCTGAAGCCCTATGTGCACCTTGTTAGGTACCTAAAGGATTGTTGAGCTTAGGTGAAATATTGGACGAATATATAAATATGAAGGAGCAAAAAGTGGCGTTTGATCAGGAAAAGGCCCGTTTGGATTTCGAGAAGTTTCGTGTTCAGAGCCTTTTGCAGGGTATGCAAGATGTGATGAATACTTACAATGTTGCAGGTACTAAATTTTACTCTGTTGCGAGAAATTTAGTATAATGGTTGGATCAGATGATTAAACTCTTCACTAGTGTAGTTTTGTGCTCTGCACCTACTTGTATCTTGGGATATAATCCCTTTTTAAGAAAATATGTTACCCAGAATTTGTGATTTTCTGGTCATTTATAAACTTTTAACTTACAAACAAAATGGGACGTTGCAGGTGATGTGCAAACTCCATCACAGCAAACCTTGCCACCGTCATTGCTCTCATCAGCAATAACTCCCCCAACATCATTGGTCTCGTCTATTGCAGCAAAATCCGCTGCTGTGGCTCCTCAAATGGGATCATCCTCTGCAGGTACGGTTTATTTATCTGGATTTTTTTCATTGATTAACTTATTCCGGTAAACAGATTATTGACTATCTTATTAGCTCTTTTGCTTATAAGCTGCAGTATTTTGGCCATAGGCTATATATAGCTGCATACTTTTGGAAAAAAACCTAAAGGTTGATTAAATTTAACTTGTTGCTCAGTTTCAAATAAGCCATCTTTGGTGTGTAAGAGTTGCAGCCAAACAAGCCTTAGTAATTGGTATCTGCAGCATATTGCACACAATCATATTTTTAGATGAGTTGCTGAATTGTAACACAAAGTAGGATTCAGATTCTAAATTTGGATAATGGGCTTATGGTTAGAAAATATTGGTGATTGTATTAGATTTCTCTGCTATGGTTATGTTATACAGTAGACTCATTCTTTTCTTTATAAGTAGGTTATTATCTGACAGCTTCCTGCATGCATATAGATTTTCCTCTCTTTCTACCTGTCTTGACCATGATTGCACATGTGTTTGAAGAAAGATAACTGTTTCTGTTTGCTTCCCGTTTTCTGATAGCACTCATACCTTCTTAGTAATGTATATCAAATTCTTAGATATTGTTCAGGAGTACGTCTTTAGCGACTGGAATAATATAGTTTTTGCTCTAGCATGGCATTCCAATTCCATTTAATTGAATATCTCACTTTCGTGGATACATTTCACTCTGCTTCTTGCACAAGTATTTCTAACTAGTTAAATATACATCATCCTAACACTTGTCCTGTTACATAACCTTTGAATATATAACTGAAATCATTTCCACACCTGAATTATTATGGAATCACGCCCTTAGAAAATTAACTTCATTAGACTTTATTTTGATACCCTATCATGGATTGTCTATCAGGTTATCATGTGTACAACCCCCCGTTATGGATGCCAGCATCTAAGCCATCCACTACTCACATTGGTCAGTCCAACTTTTCGACCCCCGTTACAAAACTTTCTGCTTCAAAAAGAAGAAAAAATACGAAAGATCCTCCTGTAAATGCAAAGAGATCCCGCATTTATGCAAATAGAGTCTATCTTCCAGTGAAAGGTATACTTATTAGACTTTTTGTGATTCTTTAGTGCTCAAAACTCTAAATATTTTTTTAATTCTTTACAGAAAAGAAAATCAACCTGGTTATTTATAATGTTTTTCATTTCGAATAATGTTCTTCACGCTATGGGTAGATGGCAATGTTGGCTCGAGTAACTCTTTCATAAGACCATCCCCTAGAGAATCTTTTATACAAAAGTGAAAACACTGAAGTTGCTGCTTCGGATACTGGACTAAAGCACTTTTGTTAACTTTTTTAGTTTTTAAAATAACTTTAAATTGCACTGTGGTTCTTAATAAGGTGAAAAACAAGCCGGTCCACATTACTCTTGTTGTTTGTTATTGAACTATTTTTTTCTTTTAGGTATTGATAATATTTCGCAACCTGAAAACTTAGCGAACAATCAGGAAAATCCCCCACAATCATCATTTAACAACACTTCAGTGAAAGAAGCAGCACCAATCCAAGGTTCAAGCATAGCCAAGTGTTTATTCAACAAAAATACTCCGTCCCCTCCAGCAAACACATCCGCTCTCAAAGCATCCAAACGAGCAAGCTCCTCTCACACTGACAAATCCCCCTCTTCTTTGCAAACTTCTTCTACCCCTACTTCTAATAACAATGTTACCCCTCATAAAACCATATCTACTAATCACATAGTGATCTCTGCTGAGAAAATAAGAGTTAGCCCAGTTAAGCAATTTTCCTATGTTTCTGTAGAGACGAATCATTGTATTTCTTCTTCTTCGCCAATTAAGTCTAGTTTCACGAGACTAAACAGGAGAGATCATGTTAAAGGAAGGCTGGATTTTGATGCATCTGAAATAGCGCTTAATACAGGGAACTGGGTATCGAATGAATCTGTACCTTTATCTGAAAAGGAAAGAGAGATTTTTGACTTGGATTTGCTTAATACGGATGTTTTGGGAGTGGATTTCTCACTTAGTGATTTACTTGGTGATTTTGATCCTAATGGTGATTGTGGCCAGCCAGAAGTAAATTCTTCTCCAGGCTCACAATCAGGGTATAAATTTAAAACTACTATTTATGTTACTTCTAATACTATTTCTATTTAAAGATCTAACTTTTTCTGTTTCCTCACCATCACAATATCGTGTTTTGTTTATGTGGAACAGTTCTCCTGATGAAACATGGAATCCAGAATTGGGGGCTGATCAATTTTTTACCAATATATCGTCCACTGTGACTGAGATTTTCTCGGAGAAAGACATGGATGTACAAGGTAATTGAGTCAACTTCTGTTTCAAGTGTCTTATTCTTATTGAAAAAGAAACGCCCATGAAATTGTCAAAGAGTAACAAAACTGTTACTCAATTACAAATTGCAATTGTCATAATGCCGCCTCATCGTAAATGTATATAATTGTGCATGCAAAATTTCTCTCTCGTGCGTAATGTATGTCTTGCTTACATATTCAGTTTTGCTTTCTCTGAAAACAGGCCAACAAACTCAAACTGTGACCTCTGTAAGGTCCCGAACAAAATCTATAAACATCATAAGTCCAGGTAACTACTTTATATAAGTAACTCTTGTCCTTGTTCTTTTTTGGGCGTTAGTAACCTATAATAACTTTTTGAATTACCTTTCGCAGTTAAGAATAATAGAAGCTCCTACTCGAATCAGGAAAGCACGGAAGTCATGAACTGATTGGTTAGCAGTCGAGAGGACTCTAAAACTGACATGATTTGGCCACGATTATGTAGGTTTTTGATGTATAAAGGTTCAAAGTACTGACAGCTAGTTTAATCATCTTATTTTGATGTAATTTTGGCCAAATTCTAATAGTGAACTGTCTGAGATTAATTTTGAAAATGTCTTACACTTGATTGATTAGTTGATGGGTACTTCCAAGCATAATCAAGTTTCTTATATATATAGTATCATTCACTACAGACAAGTCTGTCTAATTTTATCTAATTTTTTCAAAAATACCCTCGTTATGTTTTAATAATTACCAGTATAGTTAATCTAATTAATTAACAAATTGTCCTCACTATATTTTACTAATTACGGATGTAATATAAATTAATTAACAATTCGTTTTAACCTGTATAACTACAATAAATGATACAAAATCTGAATATTATGTTCAAAATAAAATATATTATGAGATTTATGTCATTACGCGTATCACACGCAACGCGTAGGTAACTTTTACTATTATTATAACAACCCAACTCAAATCAAATGAGTCTATCCAATTTAGTCATTTTTTTCCTAAAAATGCTCTTATATTTTTTTATTAATTACAATAATACCATACTCACGTAAAAAAAATATAAAAATAATAACTAATAACAATAATTATCTCTCTTTAACAACCAAACATTTTTTTTAAGTCTTGTCATATTATATTATTATTTTTTTGTATTATCAACGTATTTGTATCATAAATACACTTATTTTCTATATTTTAATTGCATTGAGCGTCACACACGCAACAACGCATGGAATACGATTAATAGTTTTATAATAATTATACACACCCCTATTTACTTAACCCGAGTGGTAGCGACACCATCATAAGAATTACAAAGCTTAACCTTTGAGTTTTTATTATTTTACTATGAAATCCCTACTTTTTTTTAAACCACTATTAAATCCCTACCAAGTACCAACTGCACATACCCTTTCTCCCCTCTCTATATTTGTAATTTTTAAACCACCAAAAACACCAAATACCAATTCCATCAACTCAACGCCCCACAGTCAATTACAACACCGTTGATAGTCCCTCGACGGACCACGTTGCTCCGACCATTGTAAGTTGGACGACACAAGTATCTAGAAATAATAACAAAAAAGCCGAACTTGTTAAAAATGGTGATTACCGTTGATCTAATAAATTGGAGAATTTGTTAGACGCTTTGGGTTTGGATAAAGATATTGGGTTTGAATATATAGTTGGAGTTTAGGAAATAAAGTAATGAAAGGAAGGAAGCTAGTTAGACCATTATTGAATTCTTGTCAAGGGAATGAGAATATGAGATGGTGGAAGGAGGGTAATATTAGAGATAAATAACCTGTGAGTTCCCAAAGAAAGATAAATTATGAGAAAGATTTAAATTATCGGGGTGGAAGATATATTATATTGAGTTGTAAGGGCTAGGAAAGAAAATATTATTTTTCACCATTAGATTTAACTTTTAAGTTATTATTTTATGAGAATCTTATGTTCTCTTTCATTCCAATTTGTCTTATCAAAACTTCATTTACGATATTTAGTTAACAGCTAGCTGTTTCAAAACAAGAGCAATTACCTTACATAACTTGAAAACATTGTAAATCAAAAAAAATCTCTTTGTTTTAACAGTTTCTCTATGCCAAATATTTCTCCAATTTGTCCACTTCGTCCACGCTTCCGATGTAAAGTGGAACACGCTGATGAATCTGCATCAGAAACCAATGTTATTGTAATCTAAATAAGTAAATCAACAAAATTAACTGTACATAATTTGCAAATCATATATTTTGGCCTTGTTTGGTTGCCAGCTTAAGCTCCACATCTTCTTGCTTAAGAGCTGTAATACATTAGGTTTATCCATACAAAAGATATAAGTTTCAAGCTGGATTATCCCAGCTTTTTACTTGCGTAAAAAATTCAAGCTTATTTGCTTAAGAGCTGTAAACAAACAATTATTTGGGTAAAAGCTGCAATAAACAAGCCCTTAGGCCTTGTTAAAGGATTGTTCTGTTGCAGCTTCTAAGCTCAATTTTCTTATTTGGTATTTAAAAGTGTGACTGCAGTTGGTTGACTGCTGGGTTTTTCTGGCTGAAAAGCTAAAAGTTTTATGCTGGATGAATCTATCTTTTCCTCATCCTCAACAAATATAGCTTATTTTCCTAAATGTTGCAGCCAAACAAGGCATTGGTCATAAACTAACCTCTGTAGGCTGGATATCAAGAACTCTCGAGTAACCATCCGATCCTTTACCACCAGCTTGCTCCACAATAAAACTCATTGGTGCACACTCATACAACAACCTAAGTTTCCCATTTTTGCTCTTTGTGTCCCTAGGGTATCCATAAATACCCCCATAAAGCAAAGTCCTGTGAAAATCGCCAACTAAACTCCCAATGTACCTAGCCGAATAGGGTTTGCCACTTGGACCAGGGTCTTTAAGGTCGTCCATGTATTTCTTTAACTTATCATCCCACATTTGGTAATTCCCTTCGTTGAATGAGTAAATTTTGCCTGATTTTGGGATTTGGATTTTCTCTTGGGTTAAGACGAATTCTCCGTACATGGGATCTAAGGTGAATGAATATACGCCTTGCCCGATTGTAAGTACGAATATGACGGAGCTTGAGTACATACAGTAGCCAGCGGCTAAGAGGTTGTTTCCAGGTTGGCAAACGTTCACGATACACCGCTGCTGTATACTGTCAAGCTGCAATTTGCATATGATTGAAGTATTTAAAGCTTGTATAGCTGTAGATACGCATATTAGTAAGAATTATAATATTGACTTACTTCGTCGCCAACATCAGTAAGACATTCGTCATTGGGGCTGTAAATACCGAAAATGGACCCGGTAGATACAGCAGCGTCTATGTTGGAAGAACCATCAAGAGGGTCAAAAACGACAATGTAGTTGCCGGAGTAGCTCTCCTCTACTGCCACTGGAACATCCTCTTCCTCTGATGCTATAATTCCCGTTCTCCCACTTGACCTTAAGCAGTTAGAAAACACCTACACATTTTTGAAATTATGAAGCTATCCTCCAACTTGGCTTTAGGAAGGTATGTTTGTGTGTATCTTTTAAGAAACTAAATGACTCGTTTAAGCAGGGGGGAAGAAATGGGTTCATTTAGCCAAATTAATCCAGTAAAAGAAAGGGTTCATACAGGTTTTTTGGCTAAAAAAAGAGGAAAGCAATCCAGCAATAAGGTTGACTATGTAAATGACTGTACTATATAAACAAAAGAACAAATAAGTTGAGCTTACAAGCTGAAACCAAATGCGCTGTAGTTGTAACTAGGAAAAAAGGATTCTATTGTTTCATTTTGATTCGAAACTAAATTTAACAAATGAATTAAGCCACGCTAAGAGAATCAAATGTTATGTCCCGTTTTAATTCAATAACTTATCAGAAAAATGGAACCGCCCCAGAACTCACTATTGATGGGGGCTTAAAAAATCCACTCTTAGTATTTATAGAGATTTTCGATAACATAGGGGCGTTAGAGTTTAGAATTGTGATGTTATACATAGACGATATTACAAATTTATTTACAGTCACAAAAGGCATCCACTTCCAATAGCTAGTTCTCTTTTCTACTATACCAAGTAAATACCTTGTCAACAAGTCCTAATTAGAATTGATTCTACTTATATTAGATGCCTAAAGTTTTTTCTGAGAACCGATCGACTCAGTGCACTTTGAGGTGCAAACAGTGTGATACTACAAATACGATCAAAATATAAATAATAATGAAATATTGTATACCTCATTAGACACAACATCTAGTTTCTTCTGGTCTTCCCCTTGTATATTAACAGCTCCTTGAACTCCCGTAAGGTTAGAAATACTCGCCCTTTGCACTAACGACGCTATTTGTTTACAAGCCATGGAAATACTCGAAAGCACTATAGTCAGCTCAGTATCTATAACACCATTCTGCTCTTGTTTCAACAGCCATGTAGTTAAAGCTTGTATCTCGAATTTGCTGCTTTTTTTTGTCGTCTCGGTGGTCAATGGTGTTGTCTCCACTGCCATACACCGGATACCTGTTGTTTGTGCCATCTGGCGTCGTTTCAAACCACCGGTTTTGGTGCCCGATAGGCATGTTTGGAAGGGAGAGAGCCTAGAAGAAGAAATTGAAGAATGAGAGAAAACTAGCTGTGAAGTTGCTGCTGATGCAGCCATTTTTGCCTTTGCTTTTGATCTCTTGTTTTATTTTCTTTGCTAGCTTGGTTTTTTTCTTTTTCTTTTTAGTGTATTTGTTTTGATTGGTTGAGGGGGTTGATATGAGATTATGTTAGCATGGTGGGGGTGGGAATTATAAGGCTGGTAAGGTTTTCAGTTATAAGAGGAATGTGCCCCACTTATCTCTCACTATTAGGAGTATTATTTTTTTCTACCTTGCCATCATGGTAAGTGGAAATGATGTACTGTACTGTAGGTGCCAATCAGGTTTTAAAATAACTCAAAGTTTTACTGATAAAATAACGGAAACCGGAAAACATAACACGAAAAGCGCGACTGAGAATGAAAGAATTTTCATATTGTCTTGTACTATATTCCGTTACACCAAGTCTTGGAACAGAATGAAAGAATTCCGTTACACCAGGGGCGTAAAAGGTTTAATTGTCATTTTTCAAAACAGTAGTTCTTCTGAGTTCCGATGCACCAGCAAGAGTAGCCATCTTTTGGGCTAGAACTAACTAGTTTCCCTGATCGGTCCATTACAAAGCGGTTTGCAACAAATTGTTGATACCAAACTGGTTAGAGAAAATAATAGTAATCTCAACTCATCGTCGAGTACAGCCCACCGGATAGCGGATTTCATCCATGTAAGTTATGAAAAATCACGTTTTGTAATAATTCCCACCTTCGATAAGAAGGAAAGACTCGCGTATTCGAATAGTGGAGGATTAGATGGTGATATTAGTGGACGACAATTAAACTAATTTCAACACTATTATTAAAATTATGTAATTACTAGAAAATTCAAAATTAACAGTATATTAGTCCCTCTAAAATTAAGGTTGCTGAATGGATTTTTTTCAAACAGTCTGAATGGTCCTATGGTCATTTAACTTATTCATCCAATGGCAGAATGGAATATCCCGAATTGGAATTATTTTTAATGGAAATATCCAAGGGTCCTTACTTCATGATTACAAAGAATAAATATGAACACTTGAACGAATACACAACTCCCCTTGCCCTAATCTGCTAACATTGTTAGCGTTGCAAGGGCTGTATAAGCTACAAAAGAAATATTGTCACATGATCATGAATGCCTAATTTTCTTTGGAAAGACGAAAGTAAATTTGCTTTATTTTTATTTAAATTCTGATTGTCTAGAAAACTCGTTCTCCGGTGGCGTAGAGATTCCAGAAAATGGTAGCGGCAAAGTAAAGAAGAGCGGTGAGAGAAAGAAATGCTTGGAAAGATCCAAGCCACTCTACAAAGTATCCGGTTCCTATTGTGCTCACTATTGCAGCCAGTGTCCCTGCCGAATTTGCAATACCTACATAATGAAAACGAAAGAACCTTTAAAATTTTGAGAAATTCCATAAAATTTTTGGAGATCGGGGTCTGGACAAGCCATTAAACAGAAAGAGGTAAAAATCAAACGGACAGAATATGAATTTGCAAAAAAATGCAGGCCTTACCGTGAAGAAATCCAGCATATTGAGGAGCAATATCCTGAAAGAAGATTGAAGCTAGGTTAAAATTGTCGGTAGTCAATAATTTACACTCGCAAGTCTCAAGAGAGTTTTTTTTCTGATGTCCATAATAAGTCTGGAAAATATAATTATGAAATTCCCCTTACTTGCATATTGAGGAGAAAACCAGCTTGGCTGAAAGCGCTTAGGCTAAGAGCTGCTGTAATGAATGTCGATGCTACTACTGGTGTCTTTGCATAGTTCAAGCATAGTAGTGCTACTCCGGGTCCGATAAAACCAATTGACTACATCATTTCAAGATCATTTTAGCAACGTGTATGCTTTATCTATAAAAAAATAAAAAGTCATATCTAGTAATGTAGTTGTTTTATGGACCAATCTTATATTTGCTAGGCGTTATTTCTAACAACTAGTAGATGCAGGATTGATCAGCACTGAAAAATCTTGCCCGGTGGATGCCCGATGCCTGAGTCAATCCTGCATTTACTAGTTGTCATCTCTAGTGAATACATGTTTGGTCTAGATATGTATCATATAATATTTGAAATGTGCTGCAATGCGCTAAGGGGTCCCATTAACGAGCTGGGCTTTGTAGCGATAGCCTGTCACCCGAGACTTAATGCGGAGCAATAACGTATTGTTGGAGGTCTCATCGTTGTATCACAATGTGACCGACTCAATTTAAAAAAAAAAAAAACACTAAGAGGTCCCATTTATTACTTAGGGATTGTCTGATTGCATCTTTTTAGCAGATACACATTTTTATACTAATACAAAAGGTTAACTTTTTAAAGTTAGCTTTTGAGCAAAATAGCCCCCAAAAAAGTGGTCAATGGACGTAACCAAACATGGCATTAATGTTGGAATTATTGTTTCCGAGATTATTGGTTTGCCAAAATTCATGAACAAAAGAAGCAAATGAAAGAAAAGTTAAACTTCTCTTCAAGGTTTTTGGCATCGAATTAGCATTAAAAAATAAAGTACCTGCATGATTTTTCTGACTAATGTTACAGAATATCCCGATTTAATTAAAAAGTCTGATGATGATCCCGCAACGTAGCCAGATATCGCCATTGTCCCCCATGGCACAGCACTGAACCAAGCTGCCTGTTTTAAGTTCACATTGAACACCTGTAATGCATAATTTTAAAACCATAATTAGTACCCATTGTTAATATTATCGTAAAGATTATCCATGACCACGACATTACATGTGCTGTTAAGAACTTACTGTTTTGAAATAGATGGGCATCCATGATAGAAGAACGAAGTATCCCTGCATTCAGCATTTTCAAACTTAATTTGTGTAAAACTGATATTCATATAATATCGATCTATCTAATAATTTAAGTAATGTATGTTTTTGAAGCAACACACAAAACATTAATCATTTAAAATGCCATTACATACATAACTTGTTTGCAGCCTTTGTGCAAATAAGCAAGAATTTTCTTAGTTTCATAAAAAAAAGGTTCATCCAACTGAAAGCTTCTAGTTGTTTCTGACCAAAGGAAAACAGAAAGCGTCGGCTTTTAAGCTATTCAACCAAATGAAGTCCAGATTTTAAGACAAGAGCAAAAAATTGAGCTTAAAAGCTGCAATTGTTTCTAGTATACATCAAAATTCTCAACCATGGTACTTCTTTCCTATCTCGAGTACAAAAACAACGTCTGAAAGCTCAGCTTAGAGTGACTTGTTTTTTTTTGAACAATATCAAGACAAGGACCAACAAAAGAAAATATTAGAAGAACGGAAATTCCTATTTAGCCATAGAAAAACAAAAAAAGGAAATGTACCCAGTTGTTAGTAATGTTTGCAAATATGATTGCCCACGTAGGCAACTTTGAGAACAAAAGCCGCAGCGACGGAAGCTTTCCTTTGTTTGCTACAGAAGGTTTTGTTTTTCCAGCTTCGATTAACCGAAGCTCTGATTTTTGTATAAACCGATTATCTCGAGGATCATTTGTAACACTAGACACCCATATTGTTAGCCAGAGTAGCCCAAGACATGAAAATAATATGAAAGGGCCGGATATTCCGACAGAGGACATTGCTATGGGTGTAAGTATTAAGCCTACGACGTTCCCGAGATGAAATCCTCCCATCGATAAGCCAACCGCTGTTGCTCGTTCATGGCTTGGAAACCACCTGATATGGGAGTAATTATTTAATAAACTTCTATTCAGTAATAAGTCCTTTATGACTACCCAACGACGGTCAAAATCATGTTTTCAGAAGTTGCAAAGAAAATTAACCTTTACTCTATCCTGTTAAGCTATCTCGGCTAGCTTGTTCATCAAATCTCAAAGTTTAGTACTTAATCTCTACCTACCTTGTTTTTAACTCTGTTTTGAAATACTCCCTTCAAGACATCTTGAAGATCGCTTTACTCGTATAGGAAAAAAAATGACTTCAAGTTCTTGCAGAACACTTGTATATAGCTAATCACCATTGCATTATACGATCAATCGAGGACTATCAGTAAGGTGCGATCAAGATTTCGAGTGTAACAACTTGCTTACTCAAATAGCAGTTCCACCAGTGTGAACTATACGTAGCAATTAGCGTATACGAGTACTATACTATTTAAAATAAAAATATCAGCTTAACAATGATTGTTTTGTGTTTTCGATAGCTTTTATAACGAGCAAATTCTTGTTGTTCAGAGTGTTGCACCAATTCCAACTGATCAAATTCAAGTAGTAATGTTCTATAACAGTTTCCAAAAGGTAAGCATACATGGTAACGATTAGTACCTTGATAATAAGATACTCATTGAAGGGAGAGCTACACCTTCTGCAAGCCCAAAAAAGGCCCGAATAACCAAGAGACTTGTCGTCGAGTGATTTGCGGCCCATGGAGTGAGGAGAGTAGCCAATGACCATAACGCCGCTCCCCAAGCTATCACTCTCTTTCCTCCGTACTTGTCCACCAACGCTCCTCCAATTACCGATGAGAATATGTATCCCCATAGAAACGAGGACTATACGTAAAACAATATCAGCATAAGTAATTTTTGTACAACATTCCAACCAAGCTGGAAAAAGATCAAAGGAAAGACATTAAAGAGACGAGAAAGGGTTTGTTTGGTCGTAACTTTTATGAAAATAAGCTGACTTATTTGAAGCTGATGAATGAGTTGGTTACATTTAGTGTAAATTTAGTACTACTTTCCAGGCTAAATCCTGAATAATTAAGTCTTAATTATTTTGAGAGGATCAACCAAAATACAAAATGCAGCACGACTGTAGACTTTTAAGCAATAAGTAAAAATACTTGAACGTAAAAGCTGAAACTAAAAAGCAACAAGTGTGTTTATCTTCAAGTTGCATTCACCTTTATTTCTTTATGTTTTTTATATTGGTGTAAGAAATGTGCTTACAAGTGTGACCAAATGTATTTTAGTATTTTACTACTCCTATATGTTACTACCATTTTATTTTTAAATATTAATTTTTCTTTCTTTAATTGTGATGGCATGTGGAATGTGCTTATAAGTAGGATCTGCGAACAATCAAAGATTTTGTTAATTCAAATGTTATAATCAAAAAGGTTAGCACTCTCTTTCAAGTATTTTTAACTTTCTTTCTTTCTGATTGGTGAATGTGCTCACATGTGGAGCATACATGTATAGTTATCAATTTCTTGAAAAAACTAATTAATTATAGTTATCAATTTCTTGAAAAAACAGTGAGTATTAGATGACAGGGGCAATCGAACCTAAGTGGTGAATATCGGAGGCCACGAGACTCACGACACCCCTATAACCCAATAATTGTGATTTTTGTAATATATATACATGTACTAGCACAACATAGTTACCTTAAACATAAATAAATGAATTTTTAAAAACTTATTTATCAAAAAGGCAAACAGGACTATTCTTTCTTTCCTATTCGACAAATATTGACGTAGAAAGATAATCGCCACATGCATAAAATGTTGTCATAGTGCCCCCAACCTAATTAAGCTTGTTCACAGCCATTATATATGCTATTGCTAGTGTGCTATTAAATAGAATTGAGTAAATATTCTGTCGTGTTTTTCATAATAAAAAAAAACATAAAACGTATTCCATTTGCAAGGTGCTAGGAAAAAATTCAAAAAACATTGAGAGGTTTATATTCCATTTGTTTTTTGTTTTTTTTAACCCAAGTCACACTGAATTTTTTATCCGGCAAAATAAAGAGAGGACTAGTTTTATTAATTAAAAATACATGAAAAATATTATTTTATTCCAAATCGAGAGGCCCTTCCCTTCCAATTAACTGAAAATTCACACTGTTATATACTGTATAATATTCAAGTCATGTACGGACCTAAAAAAATATTAACAAAATTGCAGGGACAATTTCTTCTGACCAAATTGTGTTGTAAAATTGTAGATAAATAAAAGTATAATTGGAGTACAACACAAAGTACATATTTTACTCCGAACCCACAATAATCTGGAACACACGCACATATATCAAAGATTAGCACCATTTTTCAAAAAATGCCCCCATTGTTATTATTTTTTTAAAATTACTCCATCCAAATACTAAAAATGAAAGAGAAAAAAACAATGCTTTTATGTTACATTTCACACGTATATTTCTCATATTTATTTCAGAACCCCACGCATTAATTGACTTTCCATTTACATATTTCGGTTTCAAAATATAAGTCTATTATACTATTTTGGTCTGTTATACAAAATAAGTCAACTTTCTCAAAATATAAAAGAACTTTGTGTAATATAACATATTTGCCCATACCTGTAGTTTTTATGATAACGTGTATGAATAAAAATGATGATAAAAAGTGGAAAGAGAGTGTAAAAAGAATATAAATATTGTGTTTCCTTTACAAGTTGAGTTTTCCATACAGGATTTATATTTCGTAACGGATGAAGTATTTCACGCCATTACGAGTTGCACACATAGAACGTGGGTCACGGTGTATAAATAAATATAGATACACACGGATATACCTGAACGATACCGAGGAAAGAACTGGACCAGCCATGTTTGGCGGCAAGCGGTACAATAGCAACAGACATGACAACTCTATCTGCATTACACAAACACATTACACATGCCATCAAACCTACCACTTTGTAACGTTCCGGTATGGTTCCTATTTTATTTTCTTCCTCTCCATTTTCCGTAAATATTTCCCCCTCCGCCGCTACACGTGTCGCCACCTCCCCTCTCCCGCTCCCTTGCCACGTAGCACATCTGTTCTGACAAACACGTGAGCCTTCGAAATGACTAATATTTTTTGAATTTGTGATATTGGTTTTTATGAGGATTTTGTTGCTATTATATTTTGGTCTTGAGTTTGGTTTTGAGTTGAGGGAGGAATAGTGTGGGAGGGTTTTAGGTCCTGTAATGACTGCCATTAAAGACAATGAGAGAGACAGAGAATAGAGATTAGAGTAAATGGATCATTTTATAGGGAGTCATTGTAATTAATTTTCTTAAGATAATTAATTAGAAAACTAGACTATTAGTTCCCTTGGACTAGGTTTGGTACCTGAAATTTCAGTTTTAGTATTAATTTTACGTGAGATTCGGGATAATGATACGTTTAATTACAAGTGCGGCACTCATAAACCACATTATGGAGTCCAAACGAAATTAAATACATTAACACTTGAATTAGTTTGGTGTAATTTTATTTTGA
The DNA here is from genome assembly GCA_963920805.1 of Primula vulgaris. Taxonomy (NCBI): domain Eukaryota; kingdom Viridiplantae; phylum Streptophyta; class Magnoliopsida; order Ericales; family Primulaceae; genus Primula; species Primula vulgaris. Next base: position 10,041,818 of record OY987212.1, read on the forward strand.
TCCCTGCAACATAAGTCTGATGACTTGGTTACTGTAGTTACGAGTGTATGAGCTGTGAACTTATCATTTCCACTATTCATAAAACCTCAATTTTGCTTGAATTAGTGTGCATGACCAGTAATATCATAGTTTAACATAAAATTTAATGTTTTTCATTCCTGAATGAGTTTTTTTGTTCTTATATACTACATTTTTAAGTGAATTGGGTCTACTAAATACTTACTCTTAAAATTTGGTAGAATTGGTGGATCCAATTAAAAGATTTTTAACATTCAGGAAAACTGGAATACTGAAATGCATGGTTAACTATATACCGTAGATGAACTAACAGATATTGAGAGGAGTCTCAATAGAAAAAACCAATTTAAAACTACAGGTATATTAACGTGACAGCTGAAATTAGGATGCCAAATGTGCTACAAAAGAAAACTAGAGGATCAAGGCAAAATCTGTTCTAGAGTACTACTTACTACTACTATATACATGATACGTATTAGTTTAGAATTTCGTCTTATTTTAATCGACACACTGAAATTTGGTAGGTTGGTGAGATTTATTTGTACGTGGGTTGGTGGTAACTGGTAATGCAATATTGCTGGCCACACGTATGAATTGTGAACCCAAACTAAATAGATCAGCTCACTAGTCAAAAATTTGGTAAATCAAATTAAACAATATCGTCCAGATTGTGTGTTTTTAAGTACAATGAACACCCAGGAACTTAAATAGCACCATTTGTTAGGTGCACCAGATTAATAAAGAGCATCAAATAGAAAATTGTACTCGTACTTGACTAAATAATTGTAACTTTCAACATGAAAAAAATATGATATTATACTATTTTTGTCTGTAATAATATACGTGCTAATTATATCAATGGTCACTCGTGATTAAGAAATAAAGTGCAGGTCCAAAGTATTGAGTTTTAAGATTGTAAGTACCAAAGTTGCTATATATGGAAATAGGGAAAAAATACATTTACTATCCCAAACTATAGTACGGTTAACGATTTGGATACCCATCTTTCAAATTTTTCAATTTAGGTACCAACATATCGGCTTTTAACGATTTGGGTACCACCGTCTTAATAAATCACGAAATTATGTCACGTGACATTTGACAAACATTAATTTGATATGCTAATTTGACAATTTTGCATAAAAATATGTCATCCTATAAAAATATTTTCCCCAATTTCACAAATAACAAAAATTTGAATTATATGCTAAATTTTTTTCTATGATGACATATTTTTGTGCAAAATTGTCAAATTAACATATCAAATTAATGTTTGTCAAATGTCACGTGACATAATTTCGTGATTTATTAAGACGGTGGTACCCAAATCGTTAAAAGCCGATAGGTTGATACCTAAATTGGAAAATTTGAAAGATGGGTACCCAAATCGTTAAAAGCCGATATGTTTGTGTACTAAACTGGTTTTTTTTTAAGGAAGTTACTGACGGTGTGGTTTCTACTCTAGCATAATAAGTTGGTAGGAGTTGAAAAATATTAAAAAAAAACACATTTGAATAGTTCAAGACCTTTAGGTAAACGTGGGTAGGTACCGGTGTACAGTGCTAAATAGCTACTAATACTTAAAATTATTAATATGTTCATGATATAAAAAATAAAATATGGGATCGTGGATAAAATATAGCCCAAAATGTCTTTAAAAAAGAGGTTGTACTAAATCAAACTTTTTCTAAATAGGCAGTCTTATGTAATCTTTAGGAACATATACTTGTCTTGCTAACTTCTCAATTACTCTTATGTTAACCTAAGAACAGCCATGTTATAAATATTTATATATGTCATTTATATTGTCATTTTTCACATACAATACACTGTTTTCTTATTACAATTTCATGTTTTTTTGTTGCACTATAACGCCCTACTGCAGAAAACAACAAATAATAGTCTTTAATAGGGCATGACACTTGGTCAATTTGACATTTTGTTTGGTTGGGGAATTGATAATACTTGGCATTTTCCATGGGCCAACTCAAGCCCAGATAAATATATTTACTATAAGATCGAGTGAACTGGACTTGTAAAAGTTAAAACATCCTATACAAACCATTGGTGTAGGCCTGGTTCCGGCTTGCCAACAGATAGACATAGTTAACGGAAAACTCGTTTTTTCAAGATCATGTTTTTCGGTTTTCGCTTCTACCTTTCCTATTGTTTCACATGTAAAAATTTCATTTCCTCTTCCGTTTGCCTCCTAACAACTACGTCTGCACAGCCTGGATAAACTCTAAGGATGGGTTGGTCCATGATGGGGATATACATTCTCTGGAGTTAGGGGTGGGGATTTTTCCCAAAAACCGAACCGAAAATAACCGAACCGTTTGGTTTTGTTCATAAAAAATACAAACCGAAACCGAAATAAAAATTCGGTTTGCTTTCGGTATACAGTTTTGAAACCGAAAAAAACCGAAACCAAAAAGCGAGAAAAACCGTAAACCGAAACGATAGCGAAAACCGAAACCGCAACTGTAAACCGAAAATGATATTAAAATCGTAAACCGAAATATAACCGTAAAACGATAAAAGTATAATTATATACACTTAATTTTATTTATATTTTGGTGCATGCTTAAATCAAATTGTTTTTTAGAATAAAAGGATATCAAACTATTAGTATTAAAATTAGTTTTTGACTTTTAATTATAAACAACCGGGCAGATCAAAAGTTTTGTTTCATCATCAATTCAACTTGGTTATTTCTAACTTAAAATTTGTGAATTTTAGAAAAAACCTATGATTAAGCTATATAAACTTATAAAATGTTCTAATTTTTTAGCAATCCAAGCACTTTTAGGCAAAATTACAGTTAATTAATGTGTATTTATGTATTATTTGATTATCTATGTATTTTTTCCGACTAATTTGTTATTATTTTGCATATAAAAGCGCTGATTTCATAAAAAAAATGAGACTTTGATGAAAATAACACCCGAAGTGTATTTATATGTTATTTGATTAATTATGTATTTTTTCCGACTAATTAATGTGTATTTATGTGTTATTTGATTAATTATGTATTTTTCCGACTAATTCCCGATTAATGAAGACAATCATTTGAAACTTTGTATTTAATTTTTCTACCTTCGTGTTTTTAATTTTGTGGGTTTCATTTGATTACTCGCTTTTTAATTGCATTTACAATTTTGAATAAATTCAGTTTTTTAATTCACACAAAATGGATTTCTCTATTAAATTCGGTTTAATCTATACTTTTGAAACCCGAAAACCAAAACCAAAATCGTTTCAAACCGAAAACCAAAAAACCAAAAATAACCGAAATGCCGGCTTCCGTTTGGTATGGTTTCATCTTTAAAAAAATTAAAAACCAAACCGAAATCGAAATTATTTTCGGTTTGATTCGGTTTTCTTAAAAACCGTACCCTAACCATCCCATCTGTGGAGTATTTAAAAAGGACTGTCAATTGTCAGTTTTTAAAATGCAGCTGTTTTTATATAAATTGTCCCAACTTGTCTTTGATTTACATTATTTAACATGAGCATATGTTTTTAGATCCTCAATTTTTCTCTTTTCTAAAAACATATCCTAATTACTTAGTACACCATCTCAAAAATATAAAATTCTGCAACTTCCCTTTGTCGGAAGTAGAGTACCTAACTCTGAGTTAGGGTTACTCTGCTTCCCCCAACCATTGAATGTGTTATTAAATTTAAAATATAGCAGATCCAATGGCTGAGAGAAGCAGACTCAGAGTCAGGTACTCTGCTTCCAACTTTGTCTGGTTAAGGCACCAAAGCCCAACATATACTAATAGAGATTTTTGCTCCAAGCTCAAAGTGTCTCTTCTCTTTATGCTTTTCCTTGTAAAAGATTAAACATAAATAAAATATTTCAAACTCAATTGTAGGAATTTTTCCATGGCCATCCAAATCACAAGATAAAACTCAAAATAAAATAAAATCATCAAACCATTCCAGATCTACTTAAAAACGGATGATAATATAAAGATTGGTTGAAGTTCCAAATTATTTGTGTCAAATTGTGGAGTTTTAGAATGAGCCGAAATTTATTTTAGAAAAGAGAAAAAAAGAAAGGATCTAAAAGTATTTGTGTTAACTAAAATTTGTGCCAAAACTCTGCATTTCATGGACTGACAATTGACAGTCTTTTTGATAAACTCCACAGAATGTGTATCCCCAGGATGGATTGTTTTTAAATTGTGATTGAGGAAATTAAGTGTAATTATACACCCATGTTTTACTTCACTCCCTATAACTTAAATACTTTGAATAATGTTCCTTTATTTGTAAATAGTTCGTCCATGCTTCTCGACCCCAAATGAGTCGAGTCGGACCGAACTTTGATGTGCTCAATCTCGACTCGTTTACTAAACGAACGTTAAAATTTTGCTCAAACTCGGATCGTTTATCGACGAGTTGTTCACGAGAATGTTCATGAGTCTTATCTCAACACATTTTTTTGACAAATTTAATATCATTTTGTATAAAAAATATTTTTTACTTAGCTAAAATAAGTGTTAAGATAAGTAATAATAAATTTAGTTATTGTGATTTTAGTTTTAATTAAATTTAGTTTAAAAAATAAATTTATTACTTAAATTGAAGAGTATTTATTGATAATCAACATTATATTAGATAAAATTTACATATATATAAGCAGGAATATATATAAAAAATATATATTAAAAATAATTAAACGGGCTTTTAAACGAACCGAACATGTTCACGAGTCTTGTTATTGTGTTCAGACTCGGCTCGTTAATAAATGAACGAACACGAACCGAGTCTTTAACGATCCGAACACAAACATGCGCATGAACATGAACGACTCAGTTTATTGACGGTCCTATTACTAATAGTCCTATTACTAATACAATAATAGTTATTAGAGATGGGTTTAAATGACCATAGATATAAATAACCGGTTTAATCTATTTCATTCTAATTTTAGCCATTTTTTTCTTTCTATAGAAATGTATCCCATCAACTTCTTAACAACTTCATTCCGTTGCTTGGCCCGTATTGCTACGACATCTCGGGTTAGTTCTGCTTCCGTCACTTTTTCTCTTCATTATGTCATCACCTCTTCCGAAATGGAATCGATTTTGTTTATGAAGTTTGGAATTATATTAGACAAAGTAACTGCGGACAAGTTTGAATAAATTTGATTTCGACCCATCTCGTTTTCTCTAGAATCAAGGAAAACAAAGAGCTCAAACATTTTTCTTAAAATTTGAGATGAATTTACAAAGTTGGAGCATTTCTTCCCCCATTAACTCTAGTTATCTGGTAACCTAATTATTTCTCCGGGTGATCCACATTGCAGCTCTGGTGACCTTAAATCCATCTAAGCACCATACTTGTTTGAAGGAACCATATTATCCTAATTTGCGATTGTAATTTGTAACCCTATGTTTTCATACCCACCGAGACCATTTGATTAATAGAATTATTTAAAAAACTGGACTTGCGGAAATAAGAGCATCGATTACTGTCTTGATATTCGTAAATACTTTACCACTGCTCATAACCGTCTTATTAACTCTCTATACTTGATAAGAGTTAAACTAATAAACCTACTAAATTAACAAACTAACACTCGATGTGACGTACTTAACACTTTCCGGTCACCATGTACTATGTAAATGTAACAACACGTAGAATTCTTTCCATTTTATCTCTGCCGCCTCGAGCACAGAGCACGTAGCGTGTTCCATATAACCTACATGATATATATGATCATCGAATACTGTAGATTCCTTCTAAATCATAACCCTGAATCTTCTCCATTGTCTTATGGATGTTTTCTGTTTTTGAATGGAGAAAATGAGAAAGTGAACCACTCTCGACTCTTGATGTAAATATACAAAATCCTTATTTTCTTCTTCTAAATGCTAAGCCCGAATCCTTCTCATTATCATTTGTTTTCTGTTTTTGAATTGAGATAATTAACCTCTATTATCATACCAGAATACTGTTGATATAAGTAAAATTTTCAATTAGTGGTTCACATGATATAAATACCGGTTAGCACCATGTTAACATTGTGATATAAGATCTCAAAGTTGCGATATAATCTTATGGAGTTAAGTTGTCGTCACAATCATGTCTAAGTCTAACGTTTTCTCACAAGAAAATAAATTTAAACTACCACATTAATGAAATTAATTTACCTGGAGAATTAGTATAAATTAGGATTAAACACTATGCATGGGAAGAGAAAACTGTATCGATAAGTGAGCCAAGAAACGTTGCTCTTTCTTTGAGTGTAACTCTCTTTTCACTTTCCTTTACAAACATCTACACATGGGTATCTCCACTTTAGCTTGAAAAGAAGAACAAAAATAATTAGAAAAACATAATAGGAAAAAGAAAAAAGGAAAAAGAGAAAGAAACAACTGACCGCCATCGCCTTTTCTACCCCTCATCATCTTTGTAAGTAAATCAACATTTTGCTTAATCATATATGATTTCCATGTAATTTCTTTTTGTATTAAAAGGGGAGATTAATTGTGTAATATGGTTGTGTAATTTGTTACTAGGTTGAAAGAAGGTTATGCATAAACACATTTCTTGCAAGAAAATTAACTAAAATTACTAGGCAAACATTGTAAACCTCTGGCATTCGCCACGGATTCTGGCTGCAAAATGAAAACATCGGTCTTTGTAGTTCAGAGTTGGCGTTATCGAGAGAGGATGTAAGTGATGCGGATTTAGCTCAAACCTTCCGTTCATGTCATTTTGTTGACATCATCAATTCATATATGATATATTCCAGATTCTTTTTCTATGAGATTAATTAGTCTTTTAATTGCTCAATCTAGTAATGCATCATGTATATTTTTCAGCTGGAGAACTTGCATTTTTATTTGCACAACTTTATTGCACCAGTTGACTGTACCAACCAAATAATGTTAAGAGTTTATTATCCAGATCGATTAAATAATGATTTGTAAATATTTATCACTATTACCGTTAACAAAAGCCATTCTAATGGTAAATTATATGTGTTCTAACAAAGAAAACCGACTTGTAAATTGTAATAGAATTATCGTTGCAAATCAGAGTGCATGTTAAAATAGCAAATAGCAAATAGCAAGCGTTTTTTTAGAAAGTTCTATCCGTTACTTGGTACGATGCAACATTAAGTAACAAAATTACTAACCATTTTAGCAATTTTAAATCTAATGGCGCACAGTAAACATTACAACTCTCTGTTAAACCTAATTAATCAAAAGCCACCATAAAGATCCGTTTATATTTTGTAAATCCCTATAAAGAGAGATTCCTATAATTTGCTTCTTTTGTGAAGGAATTCTCTTACTTTAATAAAAATGCCTAACCATTTTATTATTTCTTGGGATTCCTAACACTATGGCCTCTACCATATAGTGTGTTGCTATTTTTTACTGTATATAGTAATGGATAATTGAAGCGTATGAACATGACAAGACTTGGTTTTTGTTCTTATGAGTTATGACTACAAAAATTTACATATTCCGCAACAAAATTCATCGTCGTCCCTGAAAATGCAATTTCTTCTGACCAAATTGTGTTGTAAAATTGTAGATAAATAAAAGTATAATTGGAGTATAAAACAAATAGCATTTATCCAAAAGTCGAATAATGTTGACAATCAACATCCACGCGCACCTTAAAGTTCCACTAATTTCGCCAAAGTAATGATACAATAGTATTATGAATAATGATGTTAAGTATTGACCTCAAAACGTTATTGTCCATAATTACCCAAACATTCAGACATTTTGATTATATAAAATTGCCCACATGATATCGTTCTAAAGTCAAGTCGATAATGTAATTATCAAACACCATCTTATTGTACCAGAATGAAATCTCTGTCATTTTTCATGATGATAATAGAAATTGTAAGTTTGAAAATTATTGGTTTAAAAATGAAATGATTTTTTTATGGAGTGATATATCGATCCTTGTTGCCATCACATGATTATTCGCCATTCGTGAGACTAGAGAAAAAGATAAAGTTATTTGTCATCATTTTATGGACAAATAATTTATTCCCTTTAACCCCACCCTACAAACAAAACAAATCACTGGTAGATATGTCTTTTGGGAAAAATGAAGCTAGCTATATGTGGAGTGATAAACCCACTGTGAACACAACAAAGCCTTCATTCGAGACCCGTCTTGTTCATTTAAATACTTTCTCCACCCATTTCTCTAATGTAAATGTGATAAATTGGGAAAAAGGTAAATCTAGAAGATGGGAATGTCTCAATGAGAAAAAAGTTCTAGATAAAATTAATAAATTATTGATTGGGAAATATTTATTGTATATCATTAACATTAATTTACAACCGACAAAAGGAACGTAGATGTCAAACTTTTCTATGATTGTTTTGATTTCAAACTTGCAAAGAAAACATATCTTGTAATTATCATTCTATATATATATATCATGCAAGGCTCTAATTACTTAGCAAAACAATAATGTAATAAGTAGTTGTTTATATATGTACATTCTTCTATATATCTTCCCGTACCAACTTCCTTTAGTAACTTAATTATTTTGTTTTTAAACTTTGAATACAAAAAGAGGGTATGTAGTGTTGTTGTTTTCACCAAGAACGTGACAAAAAGAGTAAAAACGAAAGCTCAATCTCATTGTATCAACCTTAGGGACAAAAGCTCCCTTAATCTGACCACTAAAAATTTGCAGTCCATCACAAAAGAATAGAGGATAATTAAATTTTTTATCTTTATAGATCTTTGTCACCGAGATGGATCCAAAAAAGTACAATTATAATATGTTTTGCATGCTTGTAACAGTACTAAGGATCTCTTACATATCTTATTGTTAGACCATATGATCAGAAATTACAAAACCACCAAAACACTAACCTGACCAAGAGAATGTGATGGATCAGACCAGCTTTTGTGGATTCTCATACATAAGGCCATTGTGTTTTTTAATTTCAAAATATTAGAATATCCCACCTGTACCATATATTATAATCAGTTAATCACTACTACATTTAAAAAGAACTAGTATGAGTTAAGTTTGATATAAATCTAACACTAAATGGTACATTAGGTTAAAAGCCTAAAATAAAGCCAAAAGACGATTAGTGAAATGGAATAGTTAGACACTTGAGACTTGCTAAATATCCCAATTCGCTTATTAAAGGATTTAGTTTATAATTTTGATAAAGTACTCAACAACAAATGCCTAGAAATGGGGGATGCGCAAAGAGACCGATTTTAGAGAAAACTTTATCGTTTATTCATCAGTTTACCTTTTCATTTATATTGGTTCGCATACAAATGTTTGTTTGCATTATATTTGTAATTTTGTATACATGTATTTACGTATGTCCTTTTTGTGTATTTACCATTTTTAGGCCTCTTACTTTTAATGGGAATTTTACTGCAAAAAACTCTTATAATTTCATAAGGGGAACAAAACCTATTTTTAAATGCGGCTAAATATATTTGGAATTCTGTTTTACCCACTAAAATAAGTATTTTCTCTTGGAAACTTTGGTACAATGCTATCAAACTTGATGAGGATCTTAGAAAGGTTGAGATATGCACAGTTACCATTTGCTTTTGTTGTAAGTATCATACCCTTGATACAGCTGATCACCTTTTTGGGTCCAGTGATATTTGTAAACAGGTTTGGAGCTATTTCGTAAAGGTATTTGGCTACAATATATACCTCACAAACTGTTGGAATCAAAATATGGTAAAATGGTGCAATTTATGTGACTCCTCTCAAACTGGTATGCTAGGTGTTTTAGTCCCTTTCCTCATTATATGGGAGATCTGGCTAAGTAAGAATAAATACAAGTTTGAAAATGAGAAGATGTGTTCTGAAACCATTATTAAAGAGGTGATTAAATGGCTAAAAGACCTAAATTTCTTACTTAAACCAAAAAAACCAGCCAACAGTTTTCACTACTTAACTCTTATGTCTTTAAATCTGAAGACTATACACTGTAAAAGGAAAAAAAGTCAAGTTGGTTTGGTGGAGTTGTCCACCCACTGGTAGATTAAAACTTAATTTAGATGGTTCCTCACTTGGTAATAACTCTAGTGGCTGTGGTGGCATTTTAAGAGACCATAAAGGTATGCTAATATTAGCTTTTTCTAATTATCTGGGCAAACAGACCAATATGTATGCTGAGATTATGGCTCTTAAAAATGGTTTAATTATTTGCTACACTATGGGAGTAACAAATGTTCTGGTGGAAACTGATTCTGAAATGATTGTAACATGCTGGAATAAAAAGTGCTCTCCACGCATAAAATTTACTTCTATATGAGGGGATATAATCACCCTAATGGAATATGTTGGCCTAACATTAATACATGTTTTTAGAGAACAGAATCAAGTTGCAGATGATTTTGACCAAAATGGGGTCAAATGGTAATAACTTCATGACTTGCAGCGCTATGGATTTACCAAAGAATACTTATGCGGCTTATTTCTTGGACCAAAAAAACACTCTGTGTCTAAGTGGTAGCTACTTTAAGACATAGAAAGTGTGTAAACCAAATATGTTTTACACCTCTGACTCATGAGGATCATATTCTGAAGCAAACTGAATTAACAAGGCAACTTTTCAATGAAAACTTTAGTATGAGAAAATGTTGTGTTTGTGGGTCAATACATAGGATAAGAACAGATATTTAAGCTTATGAGGATAATTCTCTGAATCTTTGGTTTTGGTTTGACTTTGCTTTAAAGGCAACTTTTTAATGAGCATTGAGTCTGAGAAAAGATTGCACTTTATTTTTGCTAATTAGTTTTGATAATAAATGCAGGTTGGTTAGAAGAGGAAAATTGCTATGCTGCTATTACAAGTTACATTGAACCACTATTTTTAATGACTTTTTTACTTAAGAGTCATTAGAAAGTTTTATGTAAATTACTAGGAGGTGTAGACTGTATCTAGGACTAGGGCCTTATGCTAATTGAAAACTGAAATCTAAGAATCACACGCCTTAGATCACAACTGATCTATTGGAGACATAAGGTTGAGGGGGTATAAGGAGAAGTGGGATCGTGATGCTCCTTTTCCTTTGAAACATGAGGTTTCCGGTTTTTGTTTTTAGCCTCACCAACCCTAGTAATAATAGGCTTGTATGGCTAATTTAGTCAAGTTTCAGAATAGTTTCCTTTTTATTGTAATGACCACTATGGAAGGTTATCCCATTGAGATTTTATATCTAATGAAATACACCAGATTTTGGGAAGAAAAAAAAAAAACGTATGTCCTAGCTAGAAAGTGAGAAAAAATAGAAATAAAGTAGAGTAAATAAGATGGGGTCGCAAGCAGTACAGGCAGAATATTTGTCACAACACTTTGATATCCCACTAGTGACTTACTTGAATCCACTTCTGATTTCAGTACCATGGTCTATTACTATCTATATATGTTAGTAATAAAACAATCAAAGACAAAATTGGAAAGTAGTGAAAAGAATAGATTAAAAAGAGAAAAGTGAGACAAAGTTTGGATTTTTGTGTAAGCATTAAATAAACAAAATGTTAGGATTGAGGACAGATGATCACTTTATGCCTCATGCCATGCACTCCTTTTATTATTACCTATTTTTTATCGCTATTTAAAAAAAAATAGTTTGTTCTTTTAGTTTTTTGAATCTAACAAGCTCATGAACGTTAAGAAAACAGGAATTCTTAATTCAGTAAGTCAATCTATTTAATAAATGGCCAAATAGTTCCATCGTGTCATCATATATAATGTAATGCTATCTTAATATCTTATAAGTATGAACTGCTTAAGGCACTTCAAAACTAAATGCTTTCATTTCACTTAATTTACTAATCAAATTCAGTCGATTTTTGCAATTTTCGGTATGGTGGAAACAAAATGATAAGTTTTTTGTTTATTGACTCCGACTCCGAGGTACTTGTTATTTCTTGTTGTCGCAACCCCGTGTCATATATACAGGGTCTCCGCCACCAATATGTTGCACTTTTTTCCCCCTTCTGTAATAGTGAGAAACAATTAAAATAAAAAAGGGTGGAAAATTTTCAACGGAGATGGACCATGCACCCTTAGCAGCCTAAGTGATCACATACGGAGTATATATTTATTACTCCTATAAGGAATTAATTAAGGACTATGTAACCACCGCTAGTTCTCAGCTATTGCTCGTGCTTTCTAATTCCCAATATTTATGATCATATTTATGATCTCAAGCGTGTCTGGAACATGCAAAATACAAAATAAATGGTAAAATAAAAATGATTTTCTAATAAAATATTTTGTTATGTTTGTTTGCATAATAAAATCAATGAGCAATTAATATAAATATATCCTACTACACCTGTTATATTAACAAAAACATACATTCAAAAGTTAAATTATTAAAAACATAACTTCAATTAATAATTAATAAAAAATAAAAAAAACTGATTCATTCTTTCACTGTCTCATCCTCTCACTCTCTCTCATTCTTCTCTCTCCTTCAAATATCTCTTTCTTCTCACTCTCTCCAATCTCTCATGCTTGTTCTCTCTTTACGATCTCTCTCTATCTTATTTTTATTTTTTCGATCTTTTTCTTCTCCTCCATCTCTCTCTTCCATGGAGATTGAGACGGACACATCTATAGCAATGGACGGCGAATGTATAGAGCGAGATCGAAAGCTCGAGGTTGATGTCAACGGAGATGCGATCGTTGAATGAGAGGCCCACGACGACGACGTGGTAGTTCGAGATCGAAGAACGGTTAAGAGTTGTATTTGTTAATTAGTGTATAATGTTAAAAAATAAGTGTATGAATTACGTGAGTATGAAGTTGAAAATTATGTATATAAATTATGTAAGTAAGAATATGAATTATTTAAATTGGGGTATAAATTATGTAAGTAAGAATATGAATTATTTAAATTGGGGTATAAATTTTGAAAATATGGGTGAACTCTACAAATCAAGATATGAACTTTTAAAATAAGTGTATAACATTTTGTAATAAGAGTATGAAAAATACAAATTATGGTATCAAATTTTGGAATAAATGTATGAAATATATAAATTAGGGTATGAACTTTTGAAATAAGGGTATGAACTCTTGAAATAAGGGTATGAAATATGCAAATTAGGCTACAAACTTTTGAAATACGGGTATCAACTTTTGGAATAAGCGTATGAAATATACAAATTAGGGTATGAACTTTTAAAATAAGTGTATGAACTTTTGGAATAAGTATATGAAATATACAAATTAGGGTATCAAATTTTGGGTATTTTTTGTTAATTAGAAATTTTTGGATTTGTTTTTGTTAATTTAGTTTCAAAAGTAGTATGTTTTGTTAATTTATCCTAAAATCAATGGAAAAGAAAACAAAATAAAATGAGAAAAAACTTTGCGTGTAAAATAAGAGAAAATATTTTATTTTCATACTTTTAAAAATAGAAGTAAAATGAAAACAAATGAGAAAATAGTTATTAACTCCCACTCTCCTCTCTTTTTATTTTATTTTCTCTTAATTTCTCAATATTTCAAACAAAAATGATTTCAAATTCATTTTCTTTGCTTTTACTTTCTTTTTTTTTCTTTTTTTTTTCGTAACATTTCTCGGGTTTCAAACCCACCATAAATGCAAAATGTTTGCACAGATCTTTATAAGCTCAGTTCGTGTCTAGTTTGTGAGACTGTTTCAGAATTAAGCCGATTAATTCCGTAATAAGATTCGCCAAACTAACCAGACTTGGACATGCTTAATTTCAAATAGATCGTAAGAATTATAAGATGAAAATGTTAGGAAACCATTAGTCGGTAGCAACATATGGTATCATTGATAATTTCTTGTAGTGACATAAGCTGATAATATATACGGTAAAAAGATTCACCCACATAATGAGGATTCCACTTGTCTAATTTCAAATACGTATGACATAATTAAGTCCCATAACATTTGAACGACGAGGCTGAAGTATGGTCGGCTTTGAGAGATTAAAATTAGACGAAACTAATTTAGGTTGTTCATACCTTATAATATTCAATTAGGATAGGGGCGGAACGGGGGGGGGGGGGACGATGGGGTACCGCCGCCATCTCAGATTTTTTTTATACATATATTTTTTTAAGTTTGTGAATAAATACATTTACAGTCCCATATTAACATAAGTTAGTTAAGTGGTATAATGATATAGTTGTATACTAACAGACAACATGTCACATGTTCGAAATTTTTTTCTTGTATTTTTTTTTTACTTTAATTATCAATGTTAACGACAGTACCAAAAAATAAAGTTCTGATTTCGTCCGTCCTTAGGATAAAGGCTTTCTAAATACTAAAAATGGTATTTCATGTTTTGGTTTCAACTTTTTAAAATATTGACTGCAGTAGCAATAATCCTCTGTCTGTATATAACATTCAATTTTTATTTTTATTTATAATCAGTAGCAATCTTCCGAAGACAGACAACATGCATAGAAGTTTTTCATGATTACACAACCATATTCATTTTATTTTCTTATAACATTGTTATGACTTGTAAGCTTCTGAACACATAAAGCAGGATCCTTTGAATTTCAGAAAGATAAAATTAGGTTTAGTACCTTAAAATTTAGCCTATAGATTAAATAAGACAATTGCTATATCATTCTATTATAATAAAACAATTCAAGTCAAACGAGTCTGTCCAATTTAGTCATTTTTTTTCAAAAATACTCTTACATCTTTATATTAATTACAATAATACTATACTCGCATAAAAATATAAAAAATAAAAAATAATAAAACTATTTATCACTTTAATAACCAAACATTATTTTAAATCTTAAACTATGTTTTTTTTTGTATTATCCACATATTTATATCATAACTATACATATTTTTTATATTTTTATTGCATTACGCGTCGCACACGCAACACGCAACATGTGAGGCTCGATTACCGGTGTGTATATATATATATATATATTTAACCAAATTTCTAAGCAAAAGAAGAATGGAATATGTAGGAAGTTTATAAGATTAACCGAACCAGCCCTATGTGTAAACAGTAAACACAAGTTTATGTATTTTGAATATGTTTTTGTACAGTATCTCAGGGAATTGGGAGGGTAATTTTTAAGGTGTAGCACTTTTATCGACGTGAGTGCCCAAAGAGAAGTAAAGCACCAAGTAATAAAGATAGTGGAAACAGAAGAAAAAAGAGGTAAAGGAAACATTTTTATAGTAATAGTTTCCAATATTATTTTCTTCCTTTCACCCTCCTATCCTTTTCTTTTTTACTTTCCCTTTTCTCCCCTTTTGTCACTCACTCATTCACACTCACATCCATGCTATGTGTACTCTCACACTAATCTCCTCTCTCTATGTCACTCTAAAATGAGCACTACATTGTTCATTCATGTACTTGTTCTATGATTTAGTCAAGTCATTACACTAGTTTTGCATAGTACAAAACAACTCCAAAACCAGTCTCACATGAATCCAAACACCGAACAAGTCCCGGTACCTCCTCAGCCCCACCGCTCTTCCTTCAGCTGCGACCGTCACCCTGCAGAGCAGTTCAACGGTTTTTGTCCTGTATGCCTTTGTGAGCGCCTCACAACCTTAGAGCTCTCCACAGACGCCCCCTCCTCCTCCTCGCGTAAACCTTCCAATGCTACTTCTGCCCTAAAGGGCCTCTTCAGAGGCTCTTCCAAGCTGAACCCGCCGCAGCAGCTCCAGCCCGAGCTGCTGCGACGTACGCAGTCTTTCTCTGCGTCCAAGAACGAAGGGTTCTCTGGCGTGCTTGAGCCACAACGCCACTCGTGTGACGTACGTGGGCGGAGCACGTTGTGGTCATTGTTCAGCCTTGACCAGCAAGAGAACAACAATAGTTATAACCGGAAGTCTTCTGCCTCCCTCATTGACCAGCAGGGCCAGATTCAAGAAGAGCACGAGGAGAGCCACGACGAAATCAGGACCTGCGAGGACGTCCCAATTACCGTCCCTGGTTTCACCCAAGAGGTCTTCATCGTAAGTCCAGTATTTGGTTGATTAAATCTTAATATTTTATGAATAATTGTTGAAAGTGTTGTTTCTTTCGGAGAATGTTTTAATTAGATGGTTAAATTATTTTGAGTAGTTAATAAAAAAAAGAGAACCCGACTTGGTTGTCGGACATACCTAACTAGTGACTGGCTGAGTGCCGTTTGCGCTTGCTCAATTTTGGTAAAAAAATAGCAATTGATCGAGCTTTGCTAAACTCGTTTAAAGTTCGAGTTAAGGTATGTCACTTTTACTTTCAGTTAAATGTCTAAAGGTATGGTACGAAGTACCGATAAAATTTAATCACTACTGCCATTTGAGAAACATTTTAAGGTCATCCCGTGACTCTTTATAATCTGAACTCTGAAGTATGATGTTTCTACGATCATGAAACGGAAAAAGGAGACATCTAAGCAAACATCACCGAGAACATTGTGTTTAAAAGGGATATATTCGGAATTAATTCAGACTTCTTTTCCTAGGTAGAGCTTTTATTTATTTATTTTGATTCTAAGAAATTATTCATGTTATCCAGCCTCAAGATGATCAAGAACAACCTCAAGAAGAAGTAAAGACTATTAAAGACCACATAGATCTTGATTCACAACCCAAGAAACCGTCTTCGTCCTCCGCTATGGACTTAAAAGAAATTGCCGGAAATTTCTGGTCCGCGGCATCGGTTTTCACAAAAAAATGGCAAAAATGGCGGCAAAACCAAAAGCAAAAGAAACGTCAGGGCAGCAGGCGAGGCGGGCCCACGTTGCCGGTGGAAAAGCCCATCTCACGGCAGTATCGCGAGACACAGTCCGAAATTGCCGACTACGGCTTCGGACGCCGCTCATGTGATACGGACCCTCGGTTCTCCCTTGACGTACCACGAATGTCGTTTGATGATGTCCGTCCTTCCTTCGACCAGCCGAGGGCGTCTTGGGACGGTCACTTGATGGGCGGGAGCCGTGGAAGCTTCCCGCGGCTCCCTCCCATACTCTCGGTGGTCGAGGACTCCCCGGCTCCCGTTGCCAGATCCGACATGCACATCCGTCGGGAAATGCATGTCGGATCGGGCGACGGACACATGTCCGGGAGCTTCCCCTGGCTCCCGCCAATCGAGACCTCTCCGACACTCGTCGCCAGATCCGACATGCAGATCCCAACGGATCCGCATCTCGGATCTGGTGACGGGAGCTGGGGTGCCCTCGATGAGGGTGACGTCCCGGGAGGGTCCATTCAGACGAGGGAGTACTATTCGGACTCCTCCCGACGCCGAAAGAGCCTTGATCGGTCTATCTCGATAAGGAAGACCGCCGCGGCGGTGGTGGCCGAGATGGACGAAGCCAAGACGTTGACAACCGCTAAACCGGTGTCCGGATTCGTGGAACATAGAGTCTCTGTAGATTCGAACCCGAACTTATGTCGAGACGATTGTTCGGAGACTTTTGAGCTAGGGTTTAGGGATAACGGGACAGTGATTGGGGAGCGGAAGGGGTTGAAGAAGTCTCGGAGGTGGAAGAACATATGGGGTTTGATTGTTAGGCGGACTAAAGACGAGGACGAGAGGTACGAGAGAGGAGGGAACGGGGTCGAGCGGTCTTTTTCGTCGTCTTGGCAAGAGTTGAGAAGGGAAAGGAACGGCGAAGCGAGAGCAAGACTTAACAAAAGCGGGTCAGTCCGGAGCAATAATGGGTCTTTTGGGAGCGTTAACGGGAGGGGTTTGGAGAGAAATCGGAGTTCTAGGTACTCTCCAAGCCATGTGGAAAACGGTTTATTGCGGTTCTATTTGACGCCTCTGAAAGGGAGCTGTCGAAGAGGGGGCGGTGGGATTGGGAAAAGTAAGGTGAATAACTCGCATTCGATAGCAAGAAGCGTTTTGAGGCTTTACTGAAAAAGGAAAAAAATCAAATCGAATAAAAAGGTTCGCTTTATGGTCTGTCGGATTTCGGATTGGTTTTATGCCCTTGGGCCTTGTTGTTGTAGCAATTTTAATTCATGCTGTTATCATGTATTGGTCGATTAGGTAATTGGTATATCTAAATTGTGGCATCTGCTTTTGTACTTGTTCTTAAATCTTAATAACCAAAAAAAAGGGACTAATTTTCTGTCTTTTCTGTTGCGTTCTTGCTAAGTATGGATCTTGTTTACCACAAAATGCTTGCCCTATTTTGGCATGTAATAATGTTATATGTTTAGGTTCTGCCAACATAGTAAGAGCCAACCTTCTTTTGGGTTATGTTTCACAGTTTTATTAAATTTAGCAAAAAGATTACCTGATTTAACTATGAAAAAGACGCTTATTTTTCCATTTATATTCTGTTTCAGTAGAAGTGCATAGCCAAAATTGATAAATCTTCATGATGTCTCTCTTAGTGATTGTATCTCATTCAACACCAGTCCCTTTTTTCTGCTATCCATATAGATAACTTCACATAGCCACATCTTTAAATCGAATTCCTTTTAACTATAGTATTCGGATTAAAATCAGCAATGGCTATGATACAGAAATGACAAGTGCCATCCAAGTTATTAGCAACTTTTTACTTTTCAACAGAACGGACAAGTGTCATCCAAGACGGTAAAGACATTCGACGATAAAGTTATGATGTAGTAACTTAATCAATCGCAACCAAGTCGCGATCACAAATTAAGTAAAAAAATTCCATCGATGCTCCATCTCCAGAACCGATACAACAATTAAAAACCTGATGACAGTTAAGAGTAAGGTGTTCAGTTTCCACATAGAGCTTGTTTGGCTGTAGTTTTTAAGCACAGAAGCTGGAACTTTTCTAGAATGAGAAAAAAATCTTGGATCCAGCTTAGAGATTGTAGTTTGTTCTGGCCAAGGAACCACGAAAAACTCAACTTTCAAGCTTTTTTCAACCAAATACATCTAGATTCTAGTCAAAAAGGCTTAACCAATTAAAAAGCTGTTTTTAGAACAAGGCCATAATGCAGTTAAAAACCGAGCAGCAGCCACTTTGATGAAATAGCCAAATCGAAGCAGCATTGCATATATCAATTAGATGTTCTTCCTTTTCCAACAAGCTAAACCAGATACAGTATCAAAAGGTCCAACTTCTCACAGTTTCTTCATAATTAGCTACTTGTTGGTTTATATTTAACGTTACTACGAAAACGACCCAACCAATATCGAGCACTTGAATACAACTTTTAACACATCTGTACTAAACAGAAATTGGTCAAGATTTTTGTTTTGAATGCCTCCTGACTGAGTTCCACAAGAGAGAGTTTTCTAAATAGACACCTTGAATCTCCTTAAAACGTTTTCTTCCGCTCTTTCTAATGCCTTTGGCGAAAGACTAAATTTTTAAAATTTTCTATTTTTTCCTGGTTTCCTGCTTCATTATCTGTCAAGTATCGGTTAATATGGCTTATTGACGAGTCACATGAACCAACTTTCTTTCAGGTTATTATATTTAAATCAACGATCATTCACTTATTTTTCATACAATCGCGAACATTATCGTGGTAGATTACTAAAGCAGGCACGAAGACCTTGTATTAGTGAAACTTCTAAGCTCATCTTTTTCGCTGAAAGGTTGACCAGCTTAAACGATAAAGATTTCTGGAAAATTTTACTTAAAAGGCTAAAAAGATTTTATTATGGATGAACCTTACTTTCTCCTGAATATAAAACTAAAGCTCTTGATTTGCTGAAAGTTTGCAACTAAACCCCAATAAAGTTATCTTAGTAAGTTGTACCACTATATTGTAAAATTAATGTGTAATATGCAAAACACTATAAAATTTTAAAATATTACATGTACCATGAATGTTTTATAAAAATAGCCATGTACACTGGTTGCATGGCGTTAGCTTCCATTTATCATCTAATTTTAAGAACGATCGGCATGCCGAAATTGTACTATCGCATAAATTTGTTGTCGATGATTCTTTTCATCGTTAAAGTAAATTCAAAATTATTTTACACAAAAAAACTCCTAGTAAGCGTCAAACTGTATTTAGTTCACAGAAGATTAATTCGGTGTCAAATCACATTACATTTGGTTGCTTAACATGCTTATAACTCAAAAAAAATACAACGGTACAAAAGTTTCAATTCTAGAAGGACAATCAAACACAAAGTTCTATCAGTTATTGAATTAAACAAAATTATAAATTGGAGTTTTTGATAATTAATTAAGTATGAAAATATATATCAAACAATAACTTTCCCTAATACTATACTAATTAATGAATGGAGAAGGAATAAGGGATAACCAAATTTTAAAATAGAAGGGTGTTAAATGGAAACTTATCGAAATACATGGGGCTATTAACAAATAAACCATAATACGCCAGGCTTATTTGTACTTCAATTAATTTTAAAACTGATAACATAAAATTAGGTTTACTCTTTTTGCCTCTCCACCATAAAATCTCCACACTAGTTTAAAAAACAAAATAAAAAAATTGTAACATA
This sequence comes from Primula vulgaris, assembly GCA_963920805.1. Taxonomy (NCBI): domain Eukaryota; kingdom Viridiplantae; phylum Streptophyta; class Magnoliopsida; order Ericales; family Primulaceae; genus Primula; species Primula vulgaris. The sequence goes on from OY987212.1 coordinate 10,062,270, forward strand.
TTCTCAAATACCCAGATGGAGAATTGCTTAAATGCACCAAAACCCACCTCACTTTAGTATGTTATTCTCCTTATCTTTTTTATTTTATTTAGTTCTTTTTTAAGGTTTTGATTTGGGGATTTAAATTTGAAACTTTAAAGTGATACATTCTTAAGTAACTTCAAAAGATTGGAAATCATAAATATTTAGTGTTTTTGTATATGTTTTTAATTTTGGGTTTAGTATAATTGAAATATTGTTTCTTTCTACTACTTTTTTTCTTCTTCTATTTAATCACATCTTTCATTGCCCTTAAATAAGCCTTAGATGAGTTATTTAAGAAAAGAGAAAACTAAGTTACAAATTTCTGATTTGCCGTATAGAACTGAAGTTATGTACTTAAACACAGAACAAATAATTAGTTGGCATGTGCTTATTTGCAGCTTTTAAGCAAAAAAGGTAGCTTATTTCTGAGTTATATGGGTAATACCAGCTTAAAACTTTTAGCTATAAGTTACAATGATTTGTTTGGCGAGGTCTCAGAAACTAGGGTTATGTTTCTGTTTATATGTGGGCTAAAAGTTAGAATTGGCAAGTATAAAAGCAACATCACAGAAAGGTGTGAATTTGTTCTTTGACTTGTGCATAGTTGTTAAATGATCGTAGATTGCAGTAAGAATGTTGCTATAAGGCAGAAGCCAGGCAAACAATTTGGGTTGTTTGATTGCAGATTTTGGTTTGGTAAAAAGCTGTGTTTATCTAGCTTAAGAGTTCTAGCTTTTCCAGGCGACAACCAGTTTTTTCTTTTGAAGCTGGGCAACCAAATGCAGTCCATAGCTTAGGCAAAATAGCAAACTGGTGCAACCAACCAAGGCCTTAGAGGGCACTTGTTTTGTTGGAACTTTAAGCAAAAAAAACATTATTTTCTAAACTGGAAGAAAAGGTGGGTCATTCTAGCTTTAAAAAGTATAGCTTATATAGGCAAGAACAGCAGCTAGAGAGCCAAATGCACAACCATTTTCCTAGCTTTTTCTCGCTAATATCTAAAAAAAATTAAGCTTTTAAACTGGTCCAACTAAATGCAGCTCAACTTCTAAGCAAAAAGCAAATATGCTTAGCTTAGAAACTGCCAAACAAAGCCTTCAAATAAAAAAAGTTGAGCTCAAAAGCTGCTTCACAGACAAGTCTAGTTGTTTCTTTTTACCCTTGAACCCCTAACTTGCTTATGAAAAGTGCTTAAATGTTTGGAGTTGATTTTTATGTGTTAAGTTTTCTCTTTCATCCAATCAGGAGATGCAGTAAGAATGGTGCCCACAATATCGCCGCCCCGCCACAGCTTTCTCTTTCATGAAACCCCTCTCTTCTCAGCAAGTCCTAAAGCTACTCAAAGCCGAAAAAGACACCGTCTCCGCTCTCTCTCTCTTTTATTCGGCCGCTCGCCACCCTCTCTACACCCACACCACCCCCATACTCCACCACATCCTCCGTAGACTATCCGACCCGCCACTCGTCTCTCACGTGACTCAGATAATCGAACTAATCCGACGCCAAAATTGCAACTTATCCGAGGATGTTGCATTAACAGTCATAAAGGCGTATTCCAAAAACTCGATGGTTGATCAGGCTTTGCTTGTTTTCCAACAAATGGATGAGATTTTCGGCTGCCAGCCTGGCATTAGGTCTTACAACTCGTTGCTGAACGCGTTTGTTGTATCTAATCGTTTGGAGAGGGCAGAGCTGTTCTTTAAATACTTTGAGAGTATGTCTATTCGACCGAATTTGGAGACTTATAATATTATGATTAAAATCTCTTGCAAGAAAAAGAAATTTGATACGGCTAAGGAGTTGCTAGGGTGGATGTGGGGTCGAGAGTTGAGGCCCGATGTGTTTAGTTACGGGACATTGATTAATGGGCTTGCGAAGAACGGTGCTTTATCTGATGCTTTGGAGGTTTTCGATGAAATGATTGAGAAGGAGGTGATGCCAGATGTGATGTGTTATAACATATTAATTGATAGTTTTTTCAAGAATAAGGATATTAGTGGGGCAAAAGAGATGTGGAAAAGGTTGGTTAATGACTCATCAGTGTACCCGAACGTTGTAAGTTATAATGTCATGATTAACGGTTTGTGCAAATGTGGCAAGTTTAGTGAGGGTTTAGAGTTATGGAATCGAATGAAGATAAACGATAGGACAAAAGATCTGTTTACTTATAGTATTTTGATACATGGGTTATGCAAATCGGGGAATGTTGAAGGAGCTTTTGATGTATACACAAATATGGTAGAGAATGGCGTATCTCCGGATATAGTTGTATATAACGCATTGCTTGATGGGTTTTGTCGTGGTTCAAAAATGAAAGAGTGCTTCGAGTTGTGGGATTCAATGCGAAAAAGCGGTAAGCTTGATGTTGTGAGTTTCAACATTTTCATTAAAGGATTGTTTGAGAACCATAAAACAAATGACGCGATTTCTATCTGGGAAGAGTTGTCTGAGAAAAAATTCTTAGCTGATTCGACAACTTATGGAGTTATAATTGATGGATTATGCAAAAGTGGGTACATGAACAAGGCTTTAAAAGTCTTGGAAGAGGCAGAAAATCGAAAAGAGAATCTTGATATTTATTCTTATTCGTCAATGATTAACGGGTTATGTAAAGAAAATAAATTGGATCAAGCAATAGATATACTTGACCGTATGAGCAAACGTGGGTGCATGCCAAATTCTCATGTGTGCAACATTTTGCTAAATGGTTTAATCCGAGCTTCTAAAATCAAGGAAGCCATTCGTTTCTTCAATGATATGCCCGAGAAAAATTGTTCTCCAAATGTTGTTACTTATAACACTCTTATCAACGGTTTGTGCAAAACCGAAAGGTACAACGAAGCCTATCACTGTGTGAAGGAAATGCTCGAAAAAGGGTGGAAAGCTGATATGATAACATACAGTTTGTTAATTAATGGTCTTTGTCGAAGTGAGAAAATAGAAAGGGCCATCAATTTATGGTTTCAAGTGATTGATAAAGGGTTAAAACCTGATCTAAAACTGCACAATATTATGATCCACGGCTTATGTTCTTGTGGAAAAACTAGGGATGCTTTGCGATTGTTCTTAGAAATGGGAAAAAAACATTGTGTTCCAAACCTCGTGACTTATAATACTCTTATGGACGGGGTTTACAAAGCAAGGGAATACAAAACGGCATCCATAATTTGGGCACGCATAACAGTATTAGGATTAGAACCAGATATTATTTCGTACAATATTACCCTTAGGGGGCTGTGCTCTTGTTATAGGATAAATGACGCGATTCGGTTCTTAAATGATGCTGTGTCAAAAGAGCTTGTTCCTACTTTTATTACATGGAACATACTTGTAAGAGCTGTGATGAATAATGGGGTGACATGACCTTTTGGACAAAGGTGTTACTTGACATGACCTTTTGTGCTCGAAAGTTTCCTATGTAAGTTTGGCGAAGGTAATTATAAACTAAAGATATTTAAGTTGATATAGATGGAATAACAACGTGTTAGAAAACGTTCGATTTTGAAGTATCAGTAATTCCGTTTGCTCTTATTAAGCAGGCAACGAAGGAAAGATGGTGAGGCAAGATGTCACCAAAATTAAGGTAAAGTTGCTGTTCTTGGATATTTTTCTCTGACTTGTTGTTTTTGGTATAAAAAAAAAACTGTTATCTAATTCAGTTTATTTTTTCTTTTACATTTGGTATGAAGAGTTATCATTATCAGTGCTTATTTTTTCCATGCTTCTATGTCTGTTTTGTTTTTAATGGATCAGCTTGTAGTTCTGTCTGGTATGGATTCAATATTTGGATGAAAAGAATCTGTATTCCAAAAAGAGAAAAAGATATGATAACTCAACTAAAAAAAAATGATAACTCAACTCCACTGGCCAATAAGTTTTTCTTCTATTTTATAAACGTCTGGTATGGAACTATCAGACAAGGGTTAAAGCTAACAGTCTCTCATGGTATGACGTATGATCTATTCAACATTATTCCAGATTAATAAGCCCATTGAAACACGGTTATAATTGATAGAATTTGGGTTTTTATTCTACATCAACCAGTTGGAGTTCATTATAATTAAAAGTGAATCGAGTAGCGAGAAGGTACTAATTGAATAATCTCCAGCAGAAAAAGACTTATATTAGTATTAATTTTGACATGAACCTCCTATTATATTATCACATATTACACACTGCAACATTATTTATGGATTCTCGGTGATTATGACTACTTGAGTTATGTACATACATCTTGACATGATTATGACCTAATATTAGAGTATCATAAAGATCAAACACTGCAACATTATGATATAGTCTTTGGTGATTTTGAGATATCGCCAAATCACATGATGGTGCAAAAGCAAAGTTTCTTGATATATCAACCCTGAGTAGTTAGTCACTCTTCGGGATATTACTCATGCTACATCTTGACATGTTTATGACCTAATATTAGAGTATCATAAAGATCAAACACTGCAACATCGTGATATAGTCTTTGGTGATTTTGAGATATCGCCAAATCACATGGTGGTGCAAAAGCAAAGTTTCTTGATATATCAACCCTGAGTAGTTAGTCACTCTTCGGGATATTACTCATGCTACATTTTTATGATTTGTCAGGTTTACCATATGAAAGCGTATAATGTACTAATTAAGTTAATGACTTGCTAATGTTATAGTTTGTGCAACATCGTAATGGTTTTGTGAGCTTAGAACACTGCAAAATAGAATAATGAATTTACACTTCGACATGATGATGAACAACTAATAGAATATCAGATCACAGGGCATCATCATTGCATAGGTTTTGGTGATTAAGAAATGTCGCCAAATCACATGCTGGTGCTAAATTAAAGTTTCTTGATATACCAACCTCGGGTAGTTAGTCCATTCTACGGGTTCTGTCTCTCATGCAGCCATGCTGCATTTCTATTTTTAACAATGCTTGGACTAAAGTAACTGAACCAAAAATAAGTATACAAAAACTTCAGTCTTCCTCGTTCTTGCCTTTCTCTATTTCAATTTCTGTTTTTTCTGATAATACCCTTTGCTCGTAGATGACTTGCGAAAGAACACCCACCAAAATAACTACAAGGATCGTGGGTTTTTGCCAGCTAGACGGTGAAGATATCAACGAGTTGGCAATTCCGGTTATGAGCAAGGCGATTAATCCAAGGTATATATTTCTTCTAGTTTTGGACCCTGCACTGTCTATAGTAAGCTTCTTGATCTTTAGCATTACCTCTTTTGCTTTTGGTTTATTAATAGGCTTCTTGTCTGTCAAGTTCTGAAAGAAAAGCCCTTCATTTCTACCTTTCTCGATCTCATCTTCGAATTCCAATAACTCTTTTTCGCTCCTCTCCATCTCGATTTTGCTCATTTCTGTCGCTTCTTCAAATGCTTGCATACGGCTCTCTATATTTTCCATGATCTGTTTTTTTTTATACCAGAACGAGTGTTTTCAGTAAACCAAGTTATCCATAAATCTAATTATATCATTCTCCCTAGCAAATTGCAGTTTTGAGTCTTTTGACTTTGTTTTCAACTCCTACACTCTGCACTGCCTGTGGGAGGAAATTAGGTTTAAAGTGTGAAAAGACTCGATACAACCTCTTATAACTCCTTGACAGTTGGTGCAAGAGGGAGTGTAAGAGTGTTGGACATTGAATTTTTCTTTGGAAATGCAGCTGAAAGGATTTTTTTCCGTTAACTATAACTTATTTGAGTAAATCGACAAACTACAAGTATTAAAAGCGCTGTTATTCAAAACGGATGTCTCTTACCATTTTTCTTTACTTATAAGGGTTAAATGGAAGTGTTCAAAGTACGTGTGAGTTATTTTCATATCACCAATAATATATGGGAGTTATTTGCATTTTACCCTGAAGTAAACTTATTTATATTTGTTAAACAGATAATGAGGATTGATTCATCAAGTCCTTCGAGGGTTATCACCTGTTAACAATTTGTTTTTTGTAAGCAGTTTAAAGCGAAAGTCATAAAAGTAGTTTTACCTACAAAATTTGCTGCTAACTAGCATTAACTATTGAGGTTGCTTGCGTAGATCTCAAAAAATACATATAATATAAAGGACTTAACTATAGAACATGAGGGTCAATTGTATTGTAACCTTTTTCAGATACACTTATCTGTAAAGCTAAAAGTTTCATTCTCCTTATCAATTTTGGTTAACAGATACTGTGTCGAAACTTGACTAACCCTAGAGCTAGCTTCATCGAGTCCTCGAAGAGCTTCTTCACCGATCTGATCAAGCTCCGCATTTGCTTCTTCTGCAAACTGTGTGAGATAATCCGATTTCTCGTCTAAATAATCCGTTAAGCGGACTTTTGAGGTTTGTAGCATTGCGATTCGGGCTAGCATATCTTGTTTCCGAGTATCTCCTTGAGAGGGGGTGTTGTCTGATGATGAGTCTTTTGAACTGCATAGAGAGATTAGTGTGTGGTTCTTTTTAATAGATGGTATTATTGTTGTGTGGAAAAGGGAATGCTTGTTGGGTTTAAAGGATGTTTGCAAAGCTTGGAGGGAAATCATAGTTTTCTATTTGCTGTATGTGAGAGAGATAAGAGAGTTGTATGTTATATTGGCAAGTGTTTAGAGCCTTTCATTCCATGATCCTTATCCCTTTTGAGTAAATTAGCTCTATTATTATTATTGAGAGTGATGTTCTGGAGCAAGACGGGCCAGTTTTATTCGTAACCAGATTAGCGCGGTTGGCGTTTCATATTTGATAATTACGTATATTTTTTATTGGTTTCACAATAGGTCGTAACATGTCAACGTAAAGCTATTAGCCTGACTAGTTTGTGAATGGGTCTTGAGTACCAGTCTTGCTCTATAACATTAATCATTATTGTTAAACAAAGTATTCATGATATTGATAGTACAACAGGCCTGAAGTTCATCAAATCCAGTTAAAGAAAATTGATAAATTTTAAATTGAATTGCTTTTGGAGTATGTGTTGTTAACATTGGCATCTGTTCATAAATTCAGTGTTGCTAGTTTTTATTTAAGTGACAAAAATTCTCATTAATGAGACATAGCCGTCTACTTGTATTTCAACGTGTTAATATCGCAGCAAAATATATAAATATGATGTTTGCACTTGAATATTAGTAATATTAACGATGCTAGGTGATGGAAAATCAAAAAACTGCAAAATATAAATGGTTTACTTTACATTTTTTTACTATTGCCCTTCTGGGATTTAAGCAAAGAGTTTCTAATAGATTCCAACTTATTCACGACTATATTCATCGGTGTTCGTTCTCGTGGCAATGAACTAGAACATGCAAGCCCAATCCTCAAGACCGAAATGGAAAACTCTGCCACATCATCTCTCGATATGCTTCTGTAATCCTCGTACTCGGTATCCGATTGTTCAAACAGAGCCGGATCCAAATTTTGCATAGCGTTTTTAGGCAAAGCATTTGCGACGAAGCTCTGAATGCTGAGGCCATCTGTAAATGCTTCATCAGTTGGTCTCTTGCCGGTGAACATCTCGAGCAAGAGTACACCAAAGCTGTACACGTCCCCTAGTGTCGAAACTTGGCCTCCCGTGCCATTTTCTACAATTTCAGCAGCGAAGCTTATTAAAACAGAAAAATGCTAAGTTGCTAAGCTGGCTACAAAAGCTCTGTTTGTTTATAATTTTTCAACACTTTAAAAATGAGTCTCAAGATAGATACTCAAGAAATGTACTTACAAGTTGCAACAAATTTATAATACCAGAAGCCCAGATGTGTATATACTAAAGTTGATCAATTTAATTGATGAGGTTTTCTGAGGTTTTGACCTGAAAAAGATGGAAGCTTTGAGCTGTATGGATTCAGCTTTTTTCTCAAACTAAAAACAGTACTCCCCTTTTAAGATGCTTTTAGGTCCTAGAATTTTTTCTTAGCGCTGCGAAGTTTTTTTACATGCTGGGGTTAAGATAGTTTAAGTTTAGCTTCTCGTGGAGCGAGTCCTTATGTTCTTATTTCTTAGGTATTGGCGAGCCTGATTTTCTTCCCAAGCTCGGCTTATATATTTTATTCGCGTCGGCTCCGATCTTCCAAGGTAGTTGACGTAGGTGGTATCTGCTTCGTCGTCGGGATGCTCTCTAAGCCTGCACAAGAAACGAACAGGGGCCCGGGGTTGGTACCAGGTTTTCCATCTCCAACGATCAAGTCAGTATCGGTATAGACTGAAGGTAGGAATATAGTTAAGGATGAGGGATTGGTCCAGTTACGAGTCGTGGCGTCAGGTGTTACGGTTGATATTCTGGTAGTCCGGGTTGTTTAAGTTTTATCTCTCCTCTCTGTCTTTTTGTGTCCCCCTCTAATTGGTATTAGTGGGGGTATTTATAGTCTGATCAGAGACGTATTAGCCCTTGGATCACTGCACTGTCTAATAAAGATCCAACGGCTCCAGGTCATTTATGACTCTGACAATGGCACTGTTCATCATCCGGGGCCCACAGGGCTGGCCTATGATTGGGCCACGTCGATGAAACACGTAAAGGGTCCCCCAAGGGAGCAGCAGCATTAATTGGGGAAGTGTACTTGACAAGCTTCTTCGGGCCGGCCTAGACACGGTCCGGCCCCTCAAGATCCGGGGTGATGCGTCACCCATGATTGACAGGCCCGGATCGCCTCCTATGGGGTTGATATCGGTCCGGACGAGGGGGTGCCGACATCCCCTCGCCAACAGCTCCCTGTCCGGAGTCGTCGTTAAGGACGAGGTCTTCAGGGATCTATAGTCGTTACGGGGGCTCCGGTCATAGTGTTCTTGTGCTTGACGGTGTGGAGATTCCTCGGAGTAGTCCGGCACGTGTTCTTGTGTGCTGAAATTTTTGACACGTGGAGCACGCCCATCATGCATTTATGAGGCGCCGCCTCTGTCTCTTCGATTCCATCAATGCCATCAATGCTAAAACGGCTGGTGAGTGACACTTGGCAGTTGACCTCTATTTGCTGTACACGTGTACTGCGTCGATTGAGTGGTAGCATTCATTTGTGGGAGTTCGTGTAATGAACCGCCGCTGTCTTTTCACCTTCTGGTAAATGTCTTTTCATCTTCTGGTGGGGGTCTATAAATACCCTCAGTGAAATCTCATTTTGACCTTCTTACTCTCTCACTAAAATTTTCACACAACAGACCATTCTCTTTCTTCCTTCACACTTAGCAGATTTCATCAAACATCTAGCCGTCATGGTTATCAAACACGGTGCTGGAAAAGGCCCGATGGTTGCCCCGCAACCAAGGCGCCTTGAGGTAATGGCAAACGCCTTGCCATTCCGGGAGATGGTTATCGATCCGGCCATATCCGTGGCAGTAAACGATAACAGCATCATGGTCAGGCAGCACGGGGCTGACCTGGACGAGTTTTTCCAATTATGCGGCATAGGGGGGGAGTTCCGACTTCGGACCTGTGCGACTGCAGACGAGGTGAATGGGATCGTGGCTGATCCCAAGAGTATGGTAACTCTCTCCCTCTCTACTCTTTTATACGGGGGTACCCACCTCCCCATTCCGGAGCTACTGGCGGAGCTCTGCGCCTGGATGCAGACTCTTCCATGCCAGTGGCCTCTGCAGGCGCACCGGATTTGCGCCGGAATAGAGGCCCTAAGTGTCATGCTGGGCCCGGCCATCCCGAAACCATTGGGGCTCAGAGAGCTCTTGGCCTGCTATGAATTCTTGCAGACCGAGCCAAGCTCCCAATCTAAGAGCCGGCAGCCCTACCTGAGGTGCCGGTCCCATAATCAGCTGATTACGGGTAACTCCGATTCGAATCGGGGTTACACGCAAGATGTAGTCGTGGTGGAAGGGCACTGGCTCCACCGCGACGACCTGGTTCTGCCAACCAGGTCGGGGAGGGTGATGAGCACCAAGGAAAATAAATTCACAGTGGCCTCTAAGCTGAGGGGCCTGGGCGAACCCAACATAGAGTCGTTGGAGGTGGCTCTTAACTGGTGGGGTCCGGACGGGACCGACGTAGGGGCGCGCGATGCGGAGCGTCTGCTAATCTGTGGCTCCCCCACCTCCTGCAAGGGGAACAGCTTCAAATGGCCCCATAGGACCTTCTGTCCCGTGGGATACTCCAGGGAAAGATGGGAGAAGGAGAAGGGTCTGGAGTCGACCCTCCCTCCCAAGGTAGCAGAGGAGGCCGATGCCGGGGCAACGCCTGCGGTTAAAAAGGCGATGAAGCCGAAGCCGAAGCCGAAGCCGAAGCTAAGCAGCAAGGCGAAGGTCGTGATGGTGGTCTCTTCCGCTCCTACATCGGCCGGGGTTCACTTTGAGACCCGGCTGGATGGTACCGTCCTCCACTATAGGGTGGGGCCGGACGGTACCCGCAACTATATAGACCAGTATGGGAAGCCTCTGACAGAGGCAACTCCCTTGAGGTCTCGGGAGCCCACCGCGGGGAGTCCCCTTCGCTTGGAAGACGACATCGCTGAGGCCGAACCCTCCAGCCCAACCTTAGGCACCTCTCGGACCTGGGTACGTTGCCTTTTGTGCTTCAATACCTCCAGTTTTGCACTTTTACACTTAGCTAAATTGTGTTAGAAATTTGTGTTAATTTTTCTAACTTCTTTCTTGTATGGCCTGTGTAGGTGGTCCGTTCTGACGAGGAGGACGAGGAGGTGGAAGAAGGGGAGGAGGGGGATGACGATGAGGTTGTCGAGAGGGGCAACGGCGGGGGTGAGGTCATTCAGCCCGAGGCTGTAGAGGAGGGGGTGAAAGAAGCTAGGGATGAGGTGGCGGTCGTGGCGGGGGAAAAGGAGGTTGTCGTACCTCTACCCGGTGCCGATGCTGCGGATGAGATGGCAGCTAAGGCCAAGCTTGATCGGGCCGCCCGCAAGGCCCAGCTTGGGAAGAGGAAGGTGGAGGGGACGAGGCCCCTTCGTGATGGAAAGAAGTCCAGGGCTGGGGGGAGCCCCCCGCCTGAGGTTGTGGTGGTGGAGGAGAGGCCGAAGGTAACGTTGGGCCCTACTCAAAGCTCGGGTTCCTCCTCTTCTTCTCCGTTTCACAGGATGCCTGTGCAAACACCCGAGGAGGTGAAAGCAACGACGGGGGTGAAGAGCATAATGGAGGCTCACCCGTCCGCCGGACTCCTGGCTTTGGCTGCGCTCCAGCAGCAAAGCGTCGAGGCTGACCACCGGGGACGTGACCTTGCCTCCTCCATGGCGTCAGCCATGGCCATGATACCTCAGGTACGAAACTCCTCATAGTGTTTATTTGTATGTATGTTTTCATGTTCTTTCCAAATAATTTGCTAAGTGTTTGCTCCTTTCCTTGCAGGCCTATCTGATAATGAACCAATACGTTTATCACCAAGGCCAGCTGGTGAGGTCATGGGCCGCGAAGGCCGAGGCTAACGCCAGGTTTATGGAGGAGGCTCAGAAAAGGGCGGAGGAGGCCCAGACTAGGGCGGAGAAGGCCGAGGACCTTAATGCCTCGATTGAGGCTCGAAGGGTTGAGGCCGTGAAAGCTAGGGTGGAGGCCGAGGAGCGTGCCCAGGCTACGGAGGCGGCTCTAAAAGAGGCTGAGGCTAGCATATCCGATAGGATAAAGACGGCAGTCCAAACTGGTCAAGCCGAGCTGAGTGCCGCCTGGGCCTCAAAGTCACAGAAGGAATTCAATTCCTTCTATGTCGAAGGGTGGACCGAGGCAGCTGCCTTTCTGAGGGCGGGATCGGATCATCCGGTGTGGAATATGGACAACATCATCGTCCCTGTCCCCTCGGCTCCCATTCCCGAGGTGGTTCCCCTCACTCCTCGAGCTCTCTCCGATGAAGAGGACGAGGAGGATGACGACGGGGCTATCTAGGACAGTTTTATTTTCTTTTCTTTGGTGTAATCTCTTTTTTGTACGTAGCTTGTAATAGATTCTTGTTGAATGAAATGAAAAAACAATTTTGGCTTGTATTTTATTCTTCTGTTTTTTGTTTCCGATGCATGTACGTTCCTGTGTGTACGTGCCCCCAATGAGGGGGCCGGTATGCTTCGGCATTGGGCCACTCATTTTATATAGCCCGTAGGCTCGTGTATTCTGAAACACTTGCGAAATCTAAATGAACTGAAAAATTCAAATAAATATAATCCGGGATGCCATATAGGCTCGTGTTCTGAAACACTTATAAAATAAACTGAAAATGTAATCCGGGGTGCCGTATAGGCTCGTGTTCTGAAACACTTGTAAAATTTTAAATGAATTGAAAAATTCAAATAAATATAACCGGGGTGCCGTATAGGCTCGGGTGTTCTGAAACACTTGTATAATTTTAAATGAACTGAAAAATTCAAATAAATATAACCGGGGTGCCGTATAGGCTCGTGTTCTGAAACACTTGTAAAATTTTAAATGAACTGAAAAATTCAAATAAATATAACCGGGGTGCCGTATAGGCTCGTGTTCTGAAACACTTGTAAAATTTTAAATGAACTGAAAAATTCAAATAAATATAACCGGGGTGCCGTATAGGCTCGGGTGTTCTGAAACACTTGTATAATTTTAAATGAACTGAAAAATTCAAATAAATATAACCGGGGTGCCGTATAGGCTCGGGTGTTCTGAAACACTTGTAGAATTTTAAATGAACTGAAAATGTAAGACGGGGCGATTTCGGAATAACAACAGTTTTATTCATAAAGCCCTTGGGCACATTTACACCATTGTAAGTCGAGCCCTATTGATAGTACTTCCTTAGGTTATTGACGTTCCAAGGTCGATCTATCGGAACGTCGTTGGGGAGGCGACCCAACAGGTAGGCCCCGTTGCCTGCCGCACCGATGATGCGATAGGGGCCTTCCCAGTTGGGGCCTAGCTTTCCGTCGGACTGTACCCTAGTGTTGTTGTTCACTTTCCGCAGCACTAGGTCTTCGTCTTGGAAACGTCTGGCGTTCACTCTTTTGTTATAGGAACGTCCCAGCTCGTTCTTGTATTCGGCGTTACGGATGGCCGCCACTTCCCTTCGTTCTTCAGCATATTCCAGCTCGAGCCCCATCATCTTTTCGTTCAGTCCGTTCTCCACCATGTCGGTTCTGAGCGAGGGGAGCCCGATTTCTAACGGGATGACGGCTTCCATCCCGTAGGTTAGGCTATAGGGCGTTTGTTGGGTGCCCCGCCTTCTCGTCGTTCGGTAGGCCCAAAGGACGTGCTGCAGCTCATCAGCCCATCGTCCTTTGGACTCGTCTAGCCTCTTTTTTATTCCGTCGAGGACGGTCTTATTCGACACTTCGGCTTGGCCGTTGCTTTGGGGATACGAAGGGGTGGAATAATAGCTTCGGATGTGGTACTTCGCATACATCGCTTTTAACTTAGCCCCGGTGAACTGGCCCCCATTATCAGCCACTATAGAGTAGGGGATTCCGAATCTCGTGATTACATCCCTCCAGAGGAACCTGATCACCTCGGCCTCCGTTATCTTCGCTAATGCTACGGCTTCTACCCACTTCGAGAAGTAGTCGGTGACCATGAGGAGGAATTTTTTGCCTCCCGGGGCCCGAGGGAAGGGTCCGACGATGTCCATGCCCCATTGGGCAAAGGGCCAAGGCGAGGTCACGCTGCTCATCTTTTGGGCCGGGGCTCTAGGTATGGGGGCGTATTTCTGGCACTTCTCACATTTGAGCACGAATGTTTTAGAATCTTTTTGCATGAGGGGCCACCAATATCCGTGAGTCAAGGCACGATTGGCAAGCGACCTGCCCCCGGTGTGGCTCCCACACGTGCCTTCGTGTATCTCCTCCATGACTTTTATCACCATATCAGGGTGGACACAGAGGAGATAGGGCCCGGAGAACGATCTCTTATAAAGTTTATCGTTGGGGGCTAGCCAGAACCCTAATGCCTTTCTTTTTATTTTTTCAGCCTCCTTCTTATCGTCAGGAAGGTCGCCGGAGCGATGGTATTCGATTATGGGGTCCATCCAGCTTAGCTCCGGCGGAAGGTCGGTCACCATGTTAACTCTTGCCCTAGCGTCGATGCTAGGAGAAGGGACGTACTCTATGGTGATGGCTCGCTCCTTTTTATCACTCATAGCCGAGGCCAGGGTCGCTAGTGCATCGGCGTGGGTGTTCTCGTTTCTGTTGATGTTGACGATCTCTCGATACTCGAAGCTCTGGAGTATTTCGGAAGCGATGGCCACGTACTTTGCCATCCTTTCGTCCTTTGTTTGGAATTCACCACTGATCTGGCTACTGACTAATTGGGAATCAGTATGCACCAGTATCTTCTTGATGCCGAGGCTTCGGGCCATTTTCAGGCCTACGATCACGGCTTCGTACTCCGCCTCGTTATTGGTGGCTCGGAAGCCAAGCTGGACTGACTTCTCGATTACATCACCCTGTGGGGATTGGAGTACCACCCCGAGGCCAGATCCCTTTTTATTGGCAGCTCCGTCGGCGTGCAAGGTCCATGTTCCTTGGGCACGTTCCTCGATGCCGGGGGACGTCGTCGTTCCGGCGAATTATGCCACAAAGTCGGCCAAGGTCTGCCCCTTGACAGAGGTTCGCGGCTCGTACCGGATGTCGTACGCGTTCAGGTGGCAAGCCCACTTCGTCATACGCCGAGACAGGTCTCCCTTCTGGAGTATTTCCCGAATGGGCTGATCCGTATACACCACGATACTGTGTGCCGAGAAGTAATGGGCCAGTTTTCGCGATGCCATAACGAGTGCCAGAACGAGCTTTTCGAGGGGGATATACATAGCCTCGGCGTCGAGGAGGGTTTTGCTTACGTAATAGATTGGCCTTTGCTCCCTGCCGACCTCTTTGATGAGGACGGCGCTAACGGCTATTTCGGACACGGCGAGGTACAGGGCAAGGACGTCGCCGGTGTCCGGCTTGGCCAGCAGAGGCGTGCTTCCGAGGTAGTTCGCCAGCTCCGCGAACGCATTCAGCATTCGTCATTCCATTCGAACTTCTTCTGAGCCTTCAGAGCCGTAAAGAATGGCTTGCACCGATCTCCGAACCGGGCTATAAACCGGTTGAGGGCGGCGGCCATTCCGGCTAACTTCTGTACGTCCTTCCTCTTTTCAGGGGTTCTCAAGTTCTTCAAGGCAGAGATTTGGGCCGGGTTCGCCTCTATACCGCGATGGGTTACCATGAACCCTAGGAACTTTCCGGCACCAACTCCGAAGGCGCACTTAGAGGCGTTCAGCTTCAGATCATGCCTTCGTATCGTTTCGAAAACCTCTCTCAGGTCGGACAGGTGGTCGTCCTCCTGGGCGCTTTTCACTACCATATCGTCGATGTAGACCTCCATGCTCCGGCCTATGCTCTTAGCGAATATCTTGGTGACCATTCTCTGATATGTCGCCCCGGTGTTCTTAAGCCCAAATGGCATCACCTTGTAGCAGTAATTCCCCCTTGGGGTTATGAAGGCGGTTTTCTCTTAATCAGCCTCCGACATGGGTATTTGATGGTATCCGGAGCAGGCGTCCAGGAAGCTCATTCTGGCGGCTCCGGCGGTGGAGTCCACTATCTGATCAATTTTAGGCAGAGGGAACGGATCCTTTGGACAGGCCCGGTTAAGGCTCGTGTAATCGATGCAGACACGCAGCTTTCCGTTCTTTTTAGGGACCACCACGGGGTTAGCGAGCCATCTAGGGTAAAAGATCTCCCTGATGGCTCCAGCTAGCAGAAGCTTTTGTACTTCCTCGTTTATGGCATCGGCATGCTCCGGACTAACGCGCCCCCCTTTTGCATCACAGGCTTCGCATCCGGGTTGACGTTCAACTTATGGCAGGCGAGGTCGGGACTGATACCAGGCATTTCGCATGGAGACCATGCGAAGTTATCGAGGTATTCGAGCAGTAGCTTAACGAGACCTGAAACCTCGGGCTCGCTCAGCCCCGCGCCCACCATAAAAAAGTGGTCCTCGTCGTACCCAGGGATCTGGACCTTCAGCAATTCTCCTTCTACCTTTTCTTCGGCTTCCAGACCCATCTTCTTGTTCAGTTCCCGCAGCAGCTTGGGATCCTCAGCTTCTATGTTCATAGCACTCTGGGCCGGAACCGGTTTATTGCCGGAGTATACGGCCATGGTACAGCTTCTAGAGACCTTTTGGTTTCCCGATATGGTCTCGACTCCATCCGCAGTGGGGTACTTGACCTTTTGGTGTAGAGTGGAGGAGACGCCTTCTATCTCATGAAGCCACGCGCGCCCCAGAATGACGTTGTAAACGGAGGGGACGTCCACCACCGTGAACTCCACGCTCATAACCTTGGTTCCTGTCTTAACAGGCAAGGTTATGTTCCCTCTGGGCTGAACAGCCTCAGAGTTGAATCCATACAGAGGGGGGGCGTTGGTATCTAGCTGCCCCTCCGTCAGCCCCATCTTTTCGAAGAGGTCTCCAAAGAGGATGTTCACCGACGCCCCCTGATCGACGAGGATGCGTCCTACTGAACAATGGCCCACTTGGGCCGTGATGACAAGGGCGTCATAGTGGGGCAGGTCTACCCCCACTAGGTCGAAGTCCGTGAAGCTTAGATCCGGCTTGGTACATTGTTTGCACCTCTTTCGGGGTTTCGAGCTTTCGGCGAGGCAGACGTGTTTTTTCATCGTGGCCTCACGGGCCTCGGTTCTCTCCGCCCCATTTGGCTTCGGCTTCTTTGGTCCAGAATGGATAACCTGGCAAGTCATCACCGGTGGGGGGAGGTCTGGTTGCCTTTCGTCGTCCCCTTTTCGGTCTCGATCGGGGTCCCTTCGCGTCTTGACGTATTTCTCCATCAAGCCGTCCCGGACCCATCCTTCTAGCCTTGCCTTTAGACCATGACACTCATTGGTATAGTGGCCGCGGCCTCTGTGATAGTCACAAAATTTGTCATTAGGCCCCCGGGCCGGTTCGTTCCTGAGCGGGGGAGGCCAGGAAAAGAATGGCTCGTTCTCGATCTCAAAGAGCAGGTCGGTCAGTGGAAGGCGAAATGTGGTGGAGTAGGCATTTCCTGGGTTTGAAGGGCCAGCCCGACGGGTATCCTCTCTTCTACGCTTAGCTGACGGTTGCGGGCTCTCCTTCGTTTGCGGTCTCCCCAACCTTTCCGTTATGGGGCGATCTCGCCGGATGCCCCTTGAGACGGCTCCTCCCCGAGCCTGCTCGATGCTGGCGACTGAACGCGTTGCTCCAGCAGATCTCATGTCTTTCTCGATATCGACATGCTGTTTTATTAGTGACCGGAGCTGGGAGACCGAGCCAGGAGGAGTTGCTATCATTTCGTTGCGGATCCTGCTTCCCACGATCATGTTCTGCCTGAAAGCAGCTATAGCCGTAGAATCGGGGCATTCGGCACACTCAGCATGCTTCTGCCAGAACCGAGTATCGTAACTCTCGAGGGTCTCTTTGGGTTGGGCCCTCACTTGGTATAGCTGCTCCGGTTGGGCGACCCTTTCCTTTAAGTTAATGAACCGGTGTGCAAAATCATAGGCCAGATCATCCCAACAGTGAATGGAGTTGGCAGGCAGAGACTGGAACCATTTATTTGCGAGCCTCCCCAGGCTTGCGGGGAAGCATTTACACATAAGGCGATCGAGGTGGGACCAGTGGTTCATCTGGTATCGATAGTGCCGGAGGTGAGCTTCCGGGTCAGAATCTGCGTTGAACACTTGGAGAACGGGGGCAGTAAAATTTCCAGGGGGCGAACTGTACTCTATCTCATCTGAGAACGGGGTACTGCGGGTGGAGGCAACGATTTTTAGCGCTGCCTCGTCCGCGACCTCATCTCGGCCAGCGCGACGACCCCTCCTCCTCCTCCGGGGAGGCCTTTCAGTACGCGCATGACTCGAGGCGGGCCGTGAATCGTGACTATCTCCTGGTCGACTGATTCGTGAGTGCACGCTTTGGTCGTTTATACGGCGCGAACTCCCCTCGAGGGAACGCCTTGACTCCTCTCCCCTAGCCGGCTCCTCAGGAACCTCTAGGGGGGGTCGTCTTGAGGGTCCCAACCGCGACATCACGCTCTTGGCGGGGATGCGAACGGGCTCTGGCTGCTCTACGCCACGGGAGACGGGTCCGGGCTCGGATGCCATCATAGAGGCTATCAACGCCTTTTGAGCCGCCAAGGCAACGAGTTCCTTCTCATGGATCTCTAACATCATGCGAGTCAGCTCGTCGCGCGACCGGGGCGTACCCTGGACCGCATTGAGTGGAGTAGGCTGCCCCTCAGGAGCAGTTTCCAGAGTGCCAAAAGAGAGGGTCCTCGGCATTCCAAATGCTGGGACATGCCGTGGGGGCGGGCTCTCGTACTGATCATTATCTGTCATTCTTCCTTGAAAACGGATTGTCGGAGCTAGCGCGCTATGAATTCCCACAGACGGCGCCAATTGGCGACCCTGATTTTCTTCCCAAGCTCGGCTTATATATTTTATTCGCGTCGGCTCCGATCTTCCAAGGTAGTTGACGTAGGTGGTATCTGCTTCGTCGTCGGGATGCTCTCTAAGCCTGCACAAGAAACGAACAGGGGCCCGGGGTTGGTACCAGGTTTTCCCTCTCCAACGATCAAGTCAGTATCGGTATAGACTGAAGGTAGGAATATAGTTAAGGATGAGGGATTGGTCCAGTTACGAGTCGTGGCGTCAGGTGTTACGGTTGATATTCTGGTAGTCCGGGTTGTTTAAGCTTTATCTCTCCTCTCTGTCTTTTTGTGTCCCCCTCTAATTGGTATTAGTGGGGGTATTTATAGTCTGATCAGAGGCGTATTAGCCCTTGGATCACTGCACTGTCTAATAAAGATCCAACGGCTCCAGGTCATTTATGACTCTGACAATGGCACTGTTCATCATCCGGGGCCCACAGGGCTGGCCTGTGATTGGGCCACGTCGATGAAACACGTAAAGGGTCCCCCAAGGGAGCAGCAACATTAATTGGGGAAGTGTACTTGACAAGCTTCTTCGGGCCGGCCTAGACACGGTCCGGCCCCTCAAGATCCGGGGTGATGCGTCACCCATGATTGACAGGCCCGGATCGCCTCCTATGGGGTTGATATCGGTCCGGACGAGGGGGTGCCGACATCCCCTCGCCAGGTATCTATGCCGTGCTTATTAGTTTTCATAGCGAAAAAAAGAAGCTTATTTGCTAAAATCCTAGAACCAAATAATAATGGTACTATTGGTTACAAAAAATTGGTATTGTGCTTGCTTTGTGATTTAAGTTAAGATGCGGCTTAAAAGAAAACAAACCCGGAGCAATGTATCCAATTGAACCCTTTAGTTGCATCGAAAAGCTTCGTTTTTCACGATCGTCAAAAATAAATCTTGCTAAACCAAAGTCTCCAACACGGGCCGTCATATCATCATCCAATAATATGTTACTCGGCTTAAGATCACAATGAACAATCGGTGTTTCACAATGATGATGGAGATATTCAAGCGCAGAAGCTACGTCTATCGCTATATTCAGCCTTTGGTTCAAGTCCAAAGGAGCTCTTGTACGATCCTGGGAATAAAGCCACTCGTCAACATTTCCGGTACAAATTTTGCACACATTTCAAAATTAGGCATTTTAGCTAATTTTACCAACAGTTAAAAAAAATCACTATAACCAACCTTATCTTGATCACGGGGATGGAGCCATTCGTCAAGATTTCCATTCGGCATGAACTCGAATACTAGGGCCTTGAAGGGACAACCTCGATGATCAATGCTCGAACAAGCCGTTACAATCTTAATAAGGTTGCGATGTTTTACGCTCTTTAAAGCACTACATTCGTCCATGAAGCTCTTGCTAGCCCCTTGTTGGTCAAGGTTTAGTACTTTCACAGCCACAACTTTTTGATCTTCTGGGTCGGTCCTCGAAAACTGTTATCACCATCGAATTTAATTTGCTTAAATTAATACACACAGGGGGCGAAATCAGGACCAAATGTGTGGGATTGCCAAAATTAATAAAAACGTGTAATATTTTCTAAAGTGTAAACACCGAAAATCTGGATTTTTTTACCTTTTTTTATCATTTTTTCTCCATTTTTTTTACCTTTGTTTCTTTATTAAAATGTATTTGATTTCTATTTTTTCCCTTTTCGCTCAATTTCGGCATTCATTTCAAACTCCAAAAAAATCCACAACAGTAATGCCATGTGCAGTCATGTGTCGAAAGTTTCAGCATTTCAAACTTGACTAAAAAATAAATTAAATAGAAACCAAAAAGATAAAAAAATTAAATTTAATAAATCAAGGTATAACAAGTAAAAATATTAAGACATGAAAGTAAAAAAATATTTAAAAAAAACTTGAAAAAACCAAACGTATATTAAATAATATATATATATGTACGAACAATTAAATATCTATTACACAATTTCAGTATAGTCACTTCAATTAAAAAACAAATCACAAAAAAATCTTTTATAAATTTTGTTTGCACTCACGACTACTCTAATTATTATTTTTGTTTAGTTTTTTTTAAGATGTGTGTTACGTGTCAACATGATAGGTTTGTGTAAAATGTATTTTATAATCACATGTCTACATTAATTTTTTTAAGTATTACTTATACATTATCAGCATATACAAAGTTATGATATGTTATTACACTAACAATAAATAATTTTGGGATAAAATATTTAAGTGGTTGCCAGAATACCGTATATTAAATTATTATGAAAAACACTAATAAAAAAAAAATATGGTCACATGAGTGTGCCGTCCCGTACACATATAGTATTTCAGAAATAAGACATCAACAAAATTTCTGTACTTAAATCTGGCATATCATACCAGTTTGGTACTCCGTGAAGTCGAAGAACCTTCACCTATTTGGGGCCTGGCCTGCATCTCAATATTTAGGAAACCTTTGTAAACCGTTCCAAAACTACCCGAGCCGAGTAAATTCTCTTCAGAAAACCCATTGGTTGAATGAGCAAGCTCGGCATATGAAATTCCTAATTGGTGATCATCTGTACTCGAATCTCTCGGCCTTTTTTTAATACAACAAAAAACTGATAAACACAGCAAAAAACTTAGCAGAACCCCTAGAGCCGCAGGTACTGCTATTTTCAAGGCTATATAGTTTTTTGAGGTATGATCCTGAGAACAAGTATGTAGATTTAGTTCTACAACACCACCACAAAGTTTTTTGTTTCCGACAATTGAAATTGCACTAGCATTTGCAAATATACCTAAACTTGAAACTTTGCCTTCTAGATTATTGTTCGAAAGCCCAAGTCTTTTTAGATCTGGAAGTTTTTCTAGAAAATCCGGAATTTCCCCAGATAAGTTATTATACGAGAAATCTATTTCGGTTAAACCCCTCAAGTTGTCTAGTGATTTGGGTATTTGTCCTTGTAGCGAATTATCATTCATCAAAAGGTGTTCTAAGCTAATACAACTACCAAGACTACTCGGAATTTCACCCGATAAATTGTTATTCGAAAGATGAATCTCCTTGAGGTTTTTCAAGCTACCCACTTCGAACGGTATGGATCCCATCAAAGAGTTATTAGCCACGGAAAAAGATATTGACAAAGAAGATAAACTTATAACCTCTTTTGGAATGCTACCATCTAAATAATTGCTAGATAAATTTAAAACCAACAAGTTTTTGCAATTTCCGAGGCTCGGAGGAATACTCCCTTCTAGTTGATTTTCCTCCATGAAGAGCCTCGTTATCATGGTTAAGTTACTAAACGGTGACGGTATTTTCCCAGAAAATTTATTGTAGTTTAGATGTAAACCCTGGAGAACCTTAAGATTCCCGATACTATCCGGAATGGTACCACTTAACTGGTTACCTTCGAGGCCTAGAAGAAACAAGTTAACTAAATTACCAATCTCGCTGGGGACCTTTCCGTAAATATTGTTTGATCCAAGGGTAAGGATTTGAAGAGTTGACGAAAGATTTCCGATAGATATGGGTAATTCTCCTCCGAACCGGTTTTCATCTAAGCCCAAAACCTGCAAACTTGAACAATTTGTTAAAAACGAGATGAAATCGAAGCCACCAGGTTTTCCATCGCCAAGCCTATTCCCACCGAAATTTATCCTATACAAACTTTGCAGTTTTCCTAAATTTGACGGCACTGTTCCAGTCAAATGGTTCTCCGCAAAGTCGATTACCTGTGTTGGAAAACATTATAAACCGATAAATGTAGATACACTGCACCATTTCTTTAACATTATAACAGCAAAAAACAAGATAAGAAAAAGTTGAAACTACATACGAAAGACCTCCTTAAAACTGTGCTGGATTCGGAGCAAGTGTAGCAAGTAATGATTAATTTTTTCTCAACGAAAAGTTCCAGAATTAAATATAATTATGCCTTTTCTGCTGTAGCTTTTTTAAGCTCATTTTGATAACTTTTTTGCTTAAATTCTGGGCAGCTTTTGTTTAGCCAGCTTACAAACTGAACTCGATTTAAACTTTGGCCTGACAAAGCTAGATTTTTAAGCTTAACCAAAGTAGCTTTTATTCTGAACTAAATAAAATCCAATTTATTTATTTAAAATTTGTAACCAATCAAAGCTATTAACAACCTGAAGCCTGGAAGCATTGGCTAATGAAGAAGGTATGCGCCCACTGAAATTGTTAACCCCTCCAGCGAAAACCTTGAGATTCGGTAAAGTTAACCCGATATTATCAGGAATTTCCCCGTGTAAACGGTTCTGGGTAAAAGAAAAGTAATAAATCGAAGAAATGTTGTAAATAGAAGACGGGATCATTCCCGTGAGTTCGTTACCGTAAAGTTGAAAAAACCCAAGCTTCGATAGGTTACCAAACTCGTCTGGTATATCCCCTTGTAAATGGTTTAGAGCCAGAGACAAACCAAACAGAGACGAAAAATTCCCAATCCAAGACGGAATATTACCTGTAATATTGTTTTCACCAAGTCCCAAAACGGACAAATTTGACAGCGAACGTAATTGATCTGGGATTTCCCCGATAAGCTCGTTTCCAGATACCTCGATCCCTCTAAGTTGTAAACAATGACTTATATTATTCGGGATTTTTCCTATAAATGAATTGTAAGTTAGATTAAGATACCGTAAATTGATCAAACGACCAATTTCATTTGGGATTTCGCCTCGGAAGGTGTTGTTTAGTAGATTTATTCCCGTTAAGTAAGTGAGGTTACCAATAGAAGGTGGCAGAGACCCGATAAGTTGCTTCGATTCTAAGTTTAAATTTGTGACACGGTTATTTAAGGGGTCGCAAGTAATGCCCAACCATGTGCATACATGAACCGAAGTATTCCATGAACTTGTAACCTGAAGCGGGTCGATTGTTATCCGGTTCTTGAAATCAATCAATGCAAGTTGATCCGAAGAATTTGACATTTCGATACAATTTGAAACAGAAATTGTTATCAAAAGACAAAGTAAACGAGTTCTTTTCATGAACAAGAAGATTTTAGTTTTTAGCATTTTTGCTAGTGAGGTAGGCTTGGGAAAAGATCAAGAATACATTTGATACATATTCCTATGATATATAGAAGGAAATTTTGTGGAGAAGATGCAAATAGTCAGTGTCGTATCTAGCCTTCTTTATTATGTCGGACCACCATATTTATTATAATCTGTTGGGGTGGGGTAGTTACTCATTTGAATACATCAAATGCAAGGGTTAGGTTGGTAATTATTTCAAGATAAACATTGATATTGTTGGGTTGTATTTTCAGTATCTATATTTAGGTTCTTAGGTCAGACAAGATGATTTATAGGAAAAGAGAATGAATAATTAATTAAGAAAACCTTAGTGTGAAACTAAAGGGAATAAGAAATAGGCATGTAGCCAAAGAAGATCACCGTTCTTACATTTCAGCATAAGAAAATCTATTATGAAACGGAAAGGGATGATTCATTTTACTAATATATGGACTACTATATACATATACATGTCAGTTGTCACACTATGACTTTTGTTACACACTTACACTTCAGCATAAGAGTGACCATTTCAAATTATCTTAGAAGAAAAGATAAAAAGCCAAAGACTTATTCCCATTTAACTTGCTTTAAAAACCATAACCGACAAGATGAAAAGGAGAAAAACATTTAAGGTAGTTGGCGAATGTGTTAGATTCAACTGGGATGGACACGGGCCAATTAGTACGGAATGATCTCAATCCTAATCCAACCTGTAAAATAAATTATGTGACGGATTGATAAAATTTAAGTCTCAACCCAACCCAACCCAACCCAACCCGTTACAATTAAAACTCCAACCCAACCCGCAAAATAAATTCCGGGTTGGAGCAAGTTAAGTTTAGATTGATTCTTAAATGTGTGTTTTGGCCATTTATTTTTCATAGTTTGCATAATCAATCTAAATTTTAAAATAAATCGAATATTTCAAAGAGAAATGTAAATTAAAACCAATGAAAATACGTTTAGAACATTCGCGAACAAGTAATAAAACTAAAATATAACAAGAATGGAATGTTGATATCTTAAAATACATATATGTATATATATATTTATAATTATATATATATATAATTAATTATTGAGGGTTGAAACGGATTGACACGGGTTAATCCGCGGTTTGTAAACCTCAACCCTAACCCAACCCGCAAAATATATAGCGGATGAGTGCGGGACGGATTGATTTTTTTTTTACACTCAAGCCACCCCAACCCGACCCAATCCATACAGATTGGGTTACGGGCGGATTTGCGGATTTTTTACCCACCGCTATATTCATCATTCATGCATATTTTATTGTTATTTTATTTAGCAGACCTGTTGGCCACAAGTCTTGTGCAGTGTTCATGTATATTTGATTAAACTAGGTTAAAGAACAAAATTTTAAAACAAAATCGTGTAATTTGTGCAACATTCAAAACTATTACGGATAATTCCTTCAATGTTATCTTACTACAACATATATATCTGACTTAGCCACTGATCCGAATAATTCCGTTCATACTCACGTGACACATGTAGTGTCTCGAAAAGCTTCTGTTCTGTATGATAAGCTAAAACTTTCGTAACGTAACATGATTCCGGAAAGTGGGAGGGTCGTTCTTTGTTTTGGGTAAGAGGGCAATTTTGCATCCCAGAATCTGATGATCTTCCAAAACTTAAACTAGACGGGTAGGATGTTTTGCTGTTTCATCTAAAAAAATTTAAACCGTCGAGTACGAAATGGTCACCTGAGATCAGCTGCTAAAGCAAATTAAAAGATACATCAACCCGACTCCCTTAGACCGTAGACGTCCATGAAAATATCGGACTTTTGAAATTTTTGCACTCTCGAATGTGTACACTTAGTCGGAGAAGGCCAGTTCTCAAAATAATTTTGGTTCCAAATACAAACCCCACCCAGAATTGCAAAGTTTTTTTTTTATCCTCAAATACCGTTGTTGTAAACTGTAAAATCATAGCATATGAGCTTTTCCTTGCGTCAATGAAAATATATCATATTTTAGATAAAATAAGCAGTCACTTGTACTGCTAATTAAACATGAAATTTTTACAAGTGATGGTACCATATACAAGCATAGTCCATACTCCTTACTCTTGAAAAGTGCTCTCAAATCACCATAAAATTGAAAACAAAGCCAACATATATAAGGCCTAAGAGAACCAGCCAAAGGTGTCAATAATGGTTGTGTGAAGAGGGTCACTCAAGTGTGTTGCCCAATTGTTAAGTGGCCCTTTTCCGGTCGCAGCTGCTTGGACTGCGAACCCTAGGAATGCAACCATAGCCAAACGAGCGTGCTTAACTTCTGCAAGTTGTAGGGTTGCCTTTTTCTCAGGGTCAGCGGCTAAGCCGAGGGGGTCAAAATATGACCCACCGGGATATAGCCTTTTCTCTGGGTCCAACTCAGCGTTACGTTGGAACTCGATGTAGCCGATCACTAAGGCTTCGATCCATATTAGAGTTGTGATTGAGAAAGGGAGGGACTGCCCTAGGTAGGATGATCCCTCGATCAGCTCGACCTGATAAAAATTTAATAAAAGCACGAATATTAAGTAGGACACATGTATCGTAGAAACATTAAAATGAAAAAAAAATCATCGCCCATATTATTTTCATCCACTTAAATTATATTTTAGTATTATTGAATAGTGATCAACTAATCTAACCTAAATAGTACATGTGACCAGAAACCACGATCCACGATGATCAATTATGATATCATAATTCTAGAAGGTGTAGACTTATGAATATTTTGTGAGAGAACTATTACACAGAAATTTCGAAGTATATATTTACATAGCATAGCAGTTATACTCTTTCCTATAAACAAGTCTAGTTCAGGGACAAAGAGGTTTAAAATCAACATTTTAAGACACAAATCATCATAGTTTTAACGTTTGGTTTGTGTCAATTCAGAGTTCGGAATATTAGATCATTTACGTTTTGATTCGTCACATTAGGATCATTGGCTTCAACCTTGATCTAGATTACCTACAAGATTCCCAAGCTATGTTTTGGTTAAGCGTTGCACTGTGAATTAATTCGATCTAACAGTTCACTTCCTTTTTGCATTAGGCTCATAGTACTGTAATAAACTACCAATTACCTGAACGCTTACGATACTCGATATTGACTAGTACTCCCTCTATTATAGTGTCAACATTCAATATTTTATACCCCACATAGTCACATATATTGAATCTAACTACAAACACACAAATGACAAATGATCATACTCTATTTATCTATAAAACATTTCATGATCCAAAGAATATCAAAAACCATGTCAGGTTATAATGGCCTCATTGCTGATCGCCTACTATTAGAGTTCGTTGTTAGTCACACTGATTACATGTTGTTTAAGCCTGTGATTTATAAAGAGTTACCTTGCCAGCATCTTGCCAGGTGATACCAGTGAGCCACTCGACGGTGAGCGCACCAAGAACTGCTAACATGGCCCACCGTCCATGAATCACCTCGCACTCTCTAAATCTCTGCAAACCGAACACCTCAGCGTATGGCTGCAACGGTGTGGCTGCCACGTCATCGGTCTCGAACCGGGTCCCAATCACATCCCCAGCCAAGTTCTTAGCCAGGTTTTGGTCTAGACCATCAAAGTCAAACTGCAAGTATTCTGCTGGCTTACCTGTCGAAAGTTAAAGTATCCAAGGGAGAATTACATATTAGACTCGGTTAAAAAAAATAGATCATGAAGCAAAGATAACAAAAAAACAGGTCGCGTTAAAGTAAACGCCCGATCTCCCTTCCCTCACATCTCCCTCACATCAGTAATAAAGTACTAAAGGACATCTGCTTGCAAATTCCCCGATTTCCAAAATATCATGTTTGGATTATACTCATGCACTAGATCAGGCTTATTACAGGAAATTTTCATGAATTAAGCAAACCAAAAAGGTGTTTGCATCTTTATGCATCCGTGTATATATACTCTAATTTCAGCATTCTTACACGTACCAATGTTGTTGTAAATCATGAGTGACTGAGATCTGATGTGTCTTTAATTAGATTATTCATGTAAATTTCAGCACCTTGGATTTGAGTTCTTGGTTTAGTTCCTGATCACGGTTTTTTTTATGTTTTAGTCACTTGTACTATCAAACCGTTTTCATTAAGTCACCTGTACTTTCTTTTTTTTTCTTTAAGTCATCTGTAGTTACCAACATATATAAACATAAAAAACAAATGTGTAACTACAAGTGACTTAAGGAAAAAAATGAAAGTACAGATGACTTAATGAAAACGGTTTGATAGTACAGGTGACTAAGACATAAAAAAACCCTGATCACAGTCAACATTTATAAAGGAAAAAGAACATTCTATCCTTTTGAGTTTGATATCCTGGTATAGTATATTCTGTAGTATATGGCTTCCAAGCTACTACTCGATAGTCCAGATTGATATCTTGAGAGCAGTAGAATTTTCATTTCATATGCATCATGAAACACAGAAATAGTTTTCCTTCTTAGAGTATAACATGGCATAAAGATCAGATAATCAGAATAAAATCTATGCATAGGATAGGAGTATTAATTTGGATAATGTAAATATAAATCGTATTTGACATACCCAAACCCAAGGGGTCGAACCCGTAATCCCCGACCAAGGTCCCGTCCAAGTATTCAGGGCACTTTGCACCGGGGAACCAAAGTGGTCGACCCGAGTCCAAACTTTGTTTTGCCTTCTTCGCCGGTGCTTTCTTTTTTCCAAACCCAAACCGGGCTTGGACCCGACCAGAGACTAAACCAGCATTTGATTTCAAAAGCCGGGTTCCGGCAAATGATGATGTGGCAGCAGCAACTGAGGCCATTCTATATTTCTTTGTATTTTTGAGTTTTTTCTCTATGGGCTATTGGTTTGAATGGAGTGTGGTGTTGTGGGGTTATAGTTAGTGTAGTGCATGAGAATTTAGGAGGATTATCTTTGGTGTTTATTAGTAACCTTTGGATTGAGAAAGAATATCTATCTGATGGTTGTGAAAGTCTCAGCCTTATCTTTGCCTTATCTGTTTTCCTATCTCTGCTTATCTGCACCTTTTGCTGTGTGTTGTGGTTCACAACACTTGTTGAGTCACTAAGAAATTAACATGAAAAAACCTTTTCTTTTGGGGAAAATATGATTCATAGGCATATTTTGCTAATGGACAGTATATTTGGTCATCGACTCATCGCGATGTATTTGGGCTCTTGAGTAGTATAATTCAGGTCGCAGTGTGCTCTTGCGCTCTCCATCACGCTTCATGATCCACGTACTGACGCACGTCTGAGGTGCTAGTTATCACATTCCTTAAAAAAAATGTTAATTTTGATGATAACATTGGACCAAATTGCGATAAGTATAACTCGAGAGTCAATACTTACATGAAACTAGGAAGTAAGAAGTTGGGCCAAACTTCAAATTCAAGACTAACTGGTTTGAACCTAAATCATGAAAATACTCCCAGTACTTGCTCATGATTGTACAAATATTCAAGGTAGTGAGGGAAAATTCTTATAAATATATAAATTCAAAGTAACTCGACACGATAATACATCTCGTAGCATAATCTGTTGGGCGCCAGATAATATAAGATATACTGTAATACGTAACAAAACCAAACACTCAACAGAAAATATATTCCAAGTTGTATATTTCGAACTTCCTGTTCGTAGGCTCAAGCACTCGTAATCAACTCTATACATTCAACAGAATTTAAGAACTCGAAAGAAATTACAAGTTTTAAGCAAATAAGTTGGCTCATCGACGGAGGCTGATAAAATAAATGATCATTCGGCCTAAAACTTTTACTTTCTTACTACTGAAAACCACGACAGGCTTTCAAATGAGGCAACCAAGTACCATGGAAGTGTGGAACTTAAAAAGGCAAACTTTCAAGCTTAAAAGCTACAAATAAACAAGCGTTACAAGCCTATAGTTGAAAGCCTTGAAAACCCAGTATTATACTATTATTATTTTGGTAAAATAGAAGCAGGAAATGATACATGAAGCGACAAAGTTGAATATCAATATACAAATAATAGAAATGAGAAAGATAATTTTAGATGGTCATATTAAAAAAATAGAGTATACGAGATCACTTGAAAAAAAGGTAACCGAGATAAAAGAGTATGTAACGTAGTTCAAAATCTACTATTCTTATTAACAAAGTAAGTAGCACCATTGCTATGTTTGCTAACAGATTTTTGATCCAAAATCATCTTTAAAAAATCTGTTTTGAAAATCCATATTTTTTAATTTTGGATTGTTTAGATTTTTTAGCCTAAAAATATGATTTTTTTAAAATAAAAATCTAAAGTTCAGCCAAAAACATCCGTTTGCCAAACGGACCCTAAATAATAACTTGAAATAATTGAAGAGGAATCAAATAGTATTATTTAGAGTTTTGATAGTATTAAACTGTGTAGTAATTTTATATTTCTAAAGTAGGAGCCAATTAAAAAAAGTAGTATTAAAAAAAGTAGTATTTAGAGTTTGATTAGTATCAAATTATGAGGGGTTAAACCTACAATTTTCACAAAAAGTAGTAAGTAGTAGTATTAAAAAAAAAGGGAGAAACTGGTTTGACCAGTTAAACCGGTGACTCAAAGCCAGTTCACTTATTCCTTTTCTCTCACTTTGTTTGATTCTTTTTCTTTTCTTTCTTTCTTTAACACTAATAATAAACAAATAAATAAATATCTACAACCTTCTCTGCTCTTTTTATTTTCTCGATCCTTCTTTCTCTGTTCTTCAAGGTAATTTCTTCTTTTTTCTAGATCTATTTCTTCTTTTATCTTTTAGCTACTTTTTTTTTTCTAGCTTTCTTTCAGGAAAAAATAATTACTGCTTTATATACATGCAATTTAATTAATTATATATATATATTGAGAGAGTTTGGCATGAATATTTTTTTGGTTAAATTATAACCTTGCATGGATTATTTAAATTACTATGGTGTTAGCTCTTTGCTTCTGTAGATATTTTGCCTTTTTTTATGATTTATTTGTGAGGATTTTTTTTAGCCTACCAAATTCATGTGGAATTGATATTTATTTACCAGAGAAAAGTTTTTGTTTAATAAATTGCTCGAACATTTGATCAAAACATATGAGCAAAATCATGTTTAAGCTACTGTTTTAGTTAAATTGCGCGAACATTTGATCAAAAACATATGAACATTTGATCTATTTCTTCATTTATGTTTTAGCTACTTTTTTTTTTCTTTTCTTTTTTCTTTTTCTATCTTTCTTTCAAGAACATAGCTACTGATTATATACATGCAATTTAATTATATAAAAATATATATTGAGAGAGTTTTCAATTATGTTTATTTAAAGCTAATTGCCAAGTCACCTGGGAGGTATATTTTTTTGGTTAAATTTTTACCTTGCATGGATTATTTTAGTTAAAAGTTTGATTAGTTAGGTGTTAGGTTTAAGCTCTCTCTGCTTATTTGGAAATCTTGCCTTTTTATGATTTATTTATTAGGAGTTTTTGTTACTCTACTAAATTCATGTGGATTTGATACTTATTTGCCAGATAAAAATATAATCGTTAGTTAAATTGCGCGAACATTTGATCAAAACATACGAGCAAAATTAGGTGTAGCTTTTAATTGATATATTCCTTGATCATGATTGGTTGTTTTGAGGGCTCGTTTGGGTGTAAGCAAATAATTAACTTCTTTGATTACAAGGGGAAACAATAACTTATTTGAGGGTGAGCAAAAATTCTAGGTTCATTTACCTTAAAAATTTGTAGCTTCTTTGGACCAAAGATCAGTTTATGAGTTGGCCAACCAAATACCAACAGTTGATTTTAAAACGGCTTCCAAAAGCTGCTTTGCATATTAAGATTTAAGAATATTAATATATGCTTCATTGACTAATTTAATTTACATTTATTGGTAGGTTTCTTGCTGTTAGCTTGTCAGGATGAAGACTACTAAGGGCAAGGCGGCCTCGAGCAAAGCCTCAAAGGAGGTTTTGAAAGCTGTCGATGACAGGTTAGCAATTTATAGCCTCGATACCAAAATATTGTATTACTGGGGCTATTTTTAATGTTTTTTTATGAGTTTATCTTAGCTAGTAGTTCCACAGTTAGACCAATCTAATCTAAGTACCATCTAATCTTGCAAAACTAGACCTCCATGGTGGATGAAGTTGTGAATGGAATGTTTTTATTGACGGATGATGAATATGAATTATTTACAGAAGAGTGGGCAAGAGAAAGGCTGCTGCAAAGCCTGAACAAAGCAACAAAAGGCAAACTAAAAAAGAAAAGTTGGCTAAGAAAGACCCAAACAAGCCTAAGAGGCCTCCCAGCGCCTTCTTTGTTTTCCTGTATGCATCATTTCACTTTTTTCTTTCTGTATTTCATATTTTTCCTTCTAAATCCTGGAGTCCAATTCTGATTGTCATGAAATGTGACAGGGAAGAATTCAGAAAGACCTTCAAGAAGGAAAATCCTAATGTCAAAGCTGTCTCTGCTGTAAGTTGTTCCTAGGCCTTGTTTGGTTGCAGCCTTTTGCTTAAAAAAATTCCTTAATTCGGGAGGCCAGCTTAAAACCTGAGCTTTTCTGGGTTTTGGATTGAAGCTAAAAGCTTTAGGCTGGATGAACACGGCTTATTTCCCAAGCTAAGAGTCCAGCTTGTTTGCTTAAAAGCTGCAACCAAACATTCCATAGGCATTGCTGGTCATTTAGTGTACCGAGATTCTTAAAGCTTCAGAATCCTATGAGCTGAAAAGTTGAGCTGATCTCTAATTTTTACCACTGTAGGTTGGGAAAGCTAGCGGAGAGAAGTGGAAATCAATGTCTCCAGCAGTAAGTTGTCATTGGCTTAAGATTCATACGTATATGCGTTTATTTTTGTAAATTAGTTGACACTTGAACCAAGTCTTCTTCTCTTCTCCTAATTAAATTGATCGAATGCAGCCCACATACCACTCCTTACACGAATCAATATTGACTGATTTCAGATTTAGTAGTTGTTGAGGGATAAAGTTATCTTCGGCCGTATGCTTTGTTAAAGTTGTCCTTTTTTTTTTATATCAGCAAACAGCAATGAAACCTACTCATTATTTATGTAGACAAACTATAAGTATGCTCTAAAAGAAAGAATCAATCTCTGAATTTTGCTTTGCACATTGACTGCTCTTCCAGCTATTCATTACAAAATTGAAGATATTGATTTAGAGTAATGATAGGCTATTCATCACATGCAAATCTCAACCAAAGGGCCAAAAATAATGATGTGGCAGAAATATAGCAGTTTGGGAAAAAGTAAAGGGTTTCCCATTTAGGTTACATATTAAATTCAGGATTGCCATCATCATGTGTTTTGTTTGTTTGTCAATCATTTCTCATGGAGTTTATGGGTTTGGCAGGATAAAGCTCCTTTCGAAGCCAAAGCTGCAAAGAGGAAAGCGGAGTATGAGAAACTAATGAATGCTTATAACAAGAAACAGGTAAACTCACCTATATCCATATCTCGTCTTATGCCTTAATAATATGATAAAACAAGTTGATGCGCTTGCTTATTAACTTTTTTCGGTTTTTTTTCAGGAAAGTACAGCCGACAGTGGTAATGAGGATTCTGAAATCCACGATGACGATGAGGAAAGTGCACAGGTAGTCTTTCTACTATTTTTGGTGCTATGTCATGTTGCCTAATTTTTTCAGAACCCCTTATGTGGCACGTGTCAGTTCTCAAGAAACTTTGTACACTTGGTCCCAGAACACGATTTTGGACTGCTCCACTCCAATATTTGCTAGGTTTTCAGGAGACGGACAATCACAAAAATAATAAGATAGTTGGCTTAAAATTTGCCAAAATAGCAAGACAAAGTGATGTGCTTTTAACCGTGATAGTTGGCTTAAATTTTACCAATCAAATACTAGTACTGCTAAATTACTTGAGCTCTTCCTTTACCGTCAAGTCTGAACATGCTACAACTTGAAATAGTATTCCAACTAAGCCTACCCCCAATGTACCACGTCAAGGAACAAATATGCAAACCATGTCTTATCATTACTTGTCTTGTCTCTGTTATAAGATCTAACAAAATTTACCTTTATTCATTTGAGAGTAGGATGATGCAGAAGAAGAGGAAGATGATGGTGACGATTCCGATGACTGAAACGGAACTTTTTCTTCTACCTGAGGGGGAGAAAATCTGCTGTATTGTTGCTTCCGGCTGTAATGTTAATTTCAAAAGGTTTAACACTGACGGGCACTTGTGCCATGTTGTAATATATAAAAGTTTCAAATGTGTGCTACAATGATGGGGGGAAATTTCCAGTAAATTCCATTTCAATATTAAGATCAGTAGTCCCTGTACTTAGTATCGGATTTCCATTCGACCCCCTTAATAGTCTGCATACTCTAGGTAGAATTTCTATTTAGTCCCCATAATTTAAGTCTAAACTAATTGTCCCCACTCATATTGCGGTCCCTTTATTCTTGGGTTTAGACTTGGTTTAATATGATGATGAATTGTCCCCATATTTTTATAGGTCAGGCAGTTGTCTGCATGTACGACACTATTAGTCCCCACATGAAGGAACTATGGCAATACTTACTGAAACTACGGCTACCAATAATGTTGTAGTTGCTGAAACTATGGGAATTATAGATATAACTTATCCAGAGTATGAGAACTAATAGTGTTAGATCTGCAGCTGTATTTCACCCTTAGGAAGTGTTGTTTTTGCGTTCTGACCAAAAGCAGCATATAGCTTACTTGCTTTCTTTAGAGCTGAGCAGAAGTCGGCTCGGTTATGTATGTGCTGAAAATACAAGCCAAGCCGATTAAAAGTAATCAGTTTGGCTTGGTTCAGTCGGTTTCTACCGTAATTGATGCGTAACGACTGACTGGATGTTTCATCGAGAATTCACTATATAAAAACAGGGTTTCAAAGGAAAACTATACCAAAGGGAACTAATAATATAAAGTTGACAATTTAACGGTCTTATAACTTATAATAGATAGTAAAAACATAAATAGTTCAAACAAATAGTTATATCTGATTTATTACTAATAATTAAATATGTAATTATAAGCAATTGCTCCGGTTCGATTTCAAACCACTAAAGTCATAAGCTCAACCAATTCAGTCTTATTTAAAGTTTTTAAAGCAAATCCAACCAATACCTAATCGGTTTGGTTCATTTTTTATTCGATCGACTTTTGCTCACCCCTAGCTTTAGTGCATGCCTATTGGTTTAAGACCGAACGCTGCTCCTATTCATATTCATAATAATCATGATTACCGTCAATGAATGGTCACATTCCATTACTTGTCGTAAGTTCAACCAATTCAGTCTTATTTAAAGTTTTTAAAGCAAATCCAACCAATACCTAATCGGTTTGGTTCATTTTTTATTCGATCGACTTTTGCTCACCCCTAGCTTTAGTGCATGCCTATTGGTTTAAGACCGAACGCTGCTCCTATTCATATTCATAATAATCATGATTACCGTCAATGAATGGTCACATTCCATTACTTGTCTTATTTATCGGTTTAATAGTCGAATAATGTGTATATAATACAATATTATTTGGAAAAACAAAGCTAGAGCCAACCGAAAACAGAGCCCCCCAACCAAAGTAACTAAGAAATGACAAGCCGGAAGTCACCAATAATTAACGTAACTTTTTCCATTGGTGTCTGTTTTTATTGTCTACCATGGTTAAATCGTGCTAAATACAACCAAGAGAGGAATGGATCAAGCAAAATATCTTCATAAATAACCCTGTGAAATTTGTCCCTTGCACATATTCTAACAAGATTCAGAATACTACAAAATTCTAATTACACAAGAAGTATTCCTAATACATTTTCTCGCGGCAAAAATGTTCCTCAAAAGGCATATATCATCTGACACCGGCTAACTTAATGAAATGTACACCACCACTATAACCTAGAGGTTGTGAGTCGAGTCCCCCTCCCCACTTCAAGGATCCATTTTAACTTGAGAAAAGGAGTTGCAACCAAACTTAGGAGGTGAATTCTAACAAACAAAGAAAATAAGAAAGAAACAACTAACCAAATGAACCAAATACAACTGAACCAGTACATATGTAGTTTGTATGTTGAATTTCAGGTGCTGCGCTTTTGCTTCGCTTGATTTTCTTCCTCAATTTTCTTGAACTCCTTTTCACTGGCTGCTATTACAAGTTTAACTGTGTCGAAGGTGGTCAGACGAATGCTGAAAGATAGATGTAGCTATGTTAGTTATTGTACTTTTAGCTATGTCATGCTCTTCTACTACTGTAAAATCGAGTATTATTAACTTGTTTTCAGTTTAAAGACCTGGAAACGTGTATTTTCTATGGGAGTAAGGTGTATACACATCTCTACACAAATCTGTAGACAGAAATTATTAGGTAGCAGTGGACACCGTAAGACTGCCTACTCAGAAATCTACGCGCAGATATCTGAGTAAACAGTATTCTACGTCTACTCGGACGGAAAACAAACTGCAGCCTGTGTTATTTTTTCCATGTATGCTATTATTTCCCGAGTAATGAAAAACCGGACAACCTTTTCCACTTCTGAAGAAGTAAGTGCCCTTGGCCGATTTATAGACCCAAACCAACAAGAAACGACCCTATTTTGATCACAGATACACAGATCAGTATTGTCTTGATTATCAAGGCTCATTCATAACTTAGAAACTAAGCCATAAGCTTATACAGAAGACGCTCTTATCGGCACAGCTATTGTTTTAAAATTTGAGAAAATAATCCTCAGAACTATGTACAAGATCAACTATGGAGAATAATATGCAATATCTTCAACAAGATAATGTATGACGATCCAAGAAAAAGAACTGCTTAAGCTTCACATAATGCATTAGACACTAAGATCTAGAAGCTTCAATCTATTGTACAGAAAATTTGCAATAGAATTAGACAAATATATTCTTTCAGCACCTGCTATTTGGGAGATTTTTAAGTGCATTGGGAACAAAACCTCGGTATAATCCAACCAAACCATCACGCTCCACTATACCTGCATCAGCAATTTCAACAATTTACACCCCCAAAAAGCACTTTCTAGACAGAGAATTAACAATCAAGCTGGCTATTTGAACCGCGGTACACGACAGCAAAAGAGTATTGTCATATTTGTTCAGATTAACCAATCCATAAGCTCACTGGGGATCCAAATTAGACAAAAAAAATCATTCACACTATTAAAGTGCTAGCCAAATCAGTCTTCTGGAAAACCTCCTTCTTAACGAAGTCAACAATACTATTTTGAAACAGATAAATGGGAAAGCCTTGGGCATTTCCTGTGTGGGGAAAATGAAAAGGTTGCACATCGTCGTGTGTCTAATACATTAATACTAGCAATTCAAGAAGCTAATTGATGATTATCTATTTTATTTATAATTTCATTGAGTTAAAAGAAAGAGGATATGGTGGGGGTTTCAGGTGAATTGTACGCCATTGATGCTTAAATTATTGAACTAATTTAACTTAAGTAATGATACTTTCTGATTCAATTCGCTTTCTACGTCAATATTTATACATTCTATCAAGTTCAAAAAAAATTATCTAATTGTTCTTTCCTGCATATTCTGAACTTGTATATACCCTGCTACCTCTTAGTCCATATATGACAACTACTTGAGAATATTTATTCTTATCAAAGTTGGTGCATATTTTCCAGCGAGCAGAAATATACAATTTGACCAAGCTCAATATGCAAAATGAGTAATGCTCAGAACTTTATGATAACATAAATTCAAAGCTTATCATCTAAATCAGCAAAGTTGTGGAGTTACCATAGAAAGCATCCAAGACATTCTTGTACGGTGTAGCCCTCATTTGCATTTGTCTTCTGACTGTATCTAGAGGATAACACATAAGCGTAGAAAGAGTAGCCGAAACCAGTGCTGTAACTAGAGATGTTTCGGTCCTGTCTTTGTACTTCTCTGGCAAAGACTTTTTAACCCTGACAGATAATCACGGTATACTAATGTTAGATTTATGTCCCTGCTAGTAAGCAAGGAAGAAAGTAATGCTAAACTTTTCTCTCACAAGTCAAAAAGGCAAAAGTTCACAGCAATATAAGGTGCTATGGCAATAAGAGAAGGCCCAAGACCATTGTAGAAGGACGCAGCTCCTTCCTCTCTAAGCATGTTTAAGGCAACCTGAAAATAATCAAATTAAATCATCAAAATGGTACATCTTTTTGCCTTACTGGATACATTCAAATAGACAATGCTTACCTCAGACATTGTTTTACAACCAGGCTCCACAGCTAATCTTAATCTTAAGACATCTAATGGGTATGTTACCTATAAATCAAAATGATCAACGGTTACAAACTTGCATTTGTTAACGGAGAAAATAGTACAGAGAAAGCAAATATTAAAAGAAAATGTCAATAAAGCCACAATTAAAATTGCAAATGGCTTGGTTACTTACAAAAGTTGAAGTCATGCCTGCACATGCACCAGCAGCAAGTCGGCCAATAACCGACAGTTCGCCATCCTTTCCTCTAAAAAATTTCTGATAATTGAAAGTAAAGTTTTAATAAAACTATCATGCATTAATAATAAGAAAACAGAATCATCTTTGAAGGGAAACTGCCAAGACCTTGTATGTTTCATAAGCGACCAACTGCACTGCACTATATGGTATCACTCGTATCACCTGCATTTGCAAAGCAATCTTGGGTAAGTAAAGCTCCATAAGAGTTATTTCAAATATCAGTGACGGTTCCTTCCAACAAACAAAATGAAATGTATACGAGAAAGATGAAGGTGAGATATGCAAAGGACCTGAGGAAGGTTGCCTTTCCAGTACCCTGTAATCCCTTCTTGTTTCCCGATCAATGTAATGGCCTGAATCATATCAAATATCAAATGACTACTAATGAATTTTTTTTATCAAATAAGAATACCAACTGCACCTAGATGACTAATAACACAGGTATACACCAGGGGAAAAGAACATTTTACTTTGGTTGAACCAAAATGTCACCAACAGCAACTTACCCATACATATGAAAAAATATTATCATTTACTGTAGTCTATGAAGGTAAAAGTTGAAATGTCACCAACACCCTATTAAACTACTAAAATAAGCTGGCGACATAATTAATTGTATCTAAGAGCAAAATCATGAAAAGCTAAAGCACACTGGACTTGAATATGCTTCAAGTATTATACACTAGTTTTGCAGAATGATAAATACGCCACACCCTTAATCCTAACACGATTTCTAAAGTCAACGTGGCTAAGTTTAGCTTATGCACATTTTCAGTTCCTTAAATACAGTATTTCATTGCGTATAACATATAGAACAAGATTTTACTAATGTGTTTCCCAAGTTTGAAGAATTAGATTTTGTTCAAATTATGTACTCCCTCGTTAGTCTTTTCCCTATCATACAGCCTATAATTATTTATAAAATTGGACGAAATTGATTAAATGAGTTAGAAAACATGTGGGTTTGTTTCCTCTCCTCTCTCTCCTTGCCTCCTTGGCTTCCTCTATTCTACTGTCCCCGCTTCTTATATTTCTCTACCTTCTTTCTATATTTTTACCCTGCTCCCTTTCTTGTCCCCCATCACAAAAACATCTAAATAGGAATTTGAAGGAATAAGACGCATGTATTTGGTTTCAGGAGAAAGGAAACTAGAAAATTATAAAATGAATATCAGTAAAATAAAATGCAGAATGTGGGGCTAAAACCCAACAGAAAAAAGTGCTCGTCCTTGAACCCTAGATAAAACTTAAAAAAAGGTCAGATATTCATGAAAGTTCACTGAAGAAAATAAGACTCGACAATAATCCTTAACAAACATTATTATGCCCAACAAATTTGTAAAAAGGTCAAGGTTCTCCAACATTAAATAATAATAGTAGTCGTAGCATTAGATTATGGCATGATTAAAAGCATGAATGGGGATGAGATCCTAAATTGCATCCTGTAATGGAAAGATACAAAACAGAAGTTAACACGACCCATTAACCTTTCAACTGACTTACAGGAAAGCATATTACAGCTGTCAACTGGAAAAGGAAAATAAGTGCCACAGCCCAAAGTACAGATAAAAGTATTCAAATTGTAAGAAAGGAAATGGAGAAGGATAGCAGTATGCATACCTCAATGAAACCAATTCCTTTTTTGGCAGCTTCTTGCCCAACACGAAG
Organism: Primula vulgaris; assembly: GCA_963920805.1. NCBI lineage: Eukaryota > Viridiplantae > Streptophyta > Magnoliopsida > Ericales > Primulaceae > Primula > Primula vulgaris. The sequence continues at coordinate 10,101,805 of OY987212.1, forward strand.
CCCATGAGTCTGTGTACATAAACAAGAGTGATTCAGGATATGAATATTTCGTAGAAAAAGAAATCTGAACATGAAGACTTTTTCTTCTGAATGCTTATAAAGTCATAAGAAAAAGGGTAGCCAAGTAGAGGAGGTTCAACAATACCACTTAGCCACGTTCGAGTAAATCACAAGCTACATGACCCAAACAAAAATGTATTGAAAAAGTTACCAAGACGGATTTAGCAACAGTGGTAGTTAAATTCCAAGTGAACAGATAAGCATAAAGTTCACTCAGAGCAGAAGTGGAGTTCTTATAGGAAAAATCAAACAGAAACAATATTTTTTATAATTCTGTGGCGTCAAACCACCTAGGAATGTGGTTAGGTAGAAATGATACTGAATGGACAAAAACCTTCGATACAAAAAGATAGAAAATCGTTGCTCGGTGCTCTAAATTCAAACCCTTCAAACAAAGTTTATGGAACTGGAATTACGTAATAAATCATCGAGAAAATTAACAAAATCTACCACTTAGGAGACTTATTCAGCAAAAGGAGAGATGATGAACTTCGTTTCACTAGAGATATAAACAATGAAAGCATATTAATCGATACTACAGTATATGATTATGACTATATGACCCTAGAGAACGAGGAAGAGTAGTAAAGATATTTTCACTTATCTTACGCTCGAGACCGTGCTCCGCCATACAAGGATCTGCCACTTGTCATATAGCCTTACCTTTTAACTATTGTAGCATATCATTTCGCAGTATATATAAATAAAATACTTCCTCTGTTCTTATTTAAGCGTCTTCTACGATTCTAACTGCAATTTTGACATGTCGAAACGGAGCCTTTCAAAGCTAATCATAAAACTTAGCATTTAAACTACTCGATTATCTTTCAAAAATTTCAATTTCGACAATTTAGATACGAGGTTATTACAATTCATAGTTGCAATTAGTTCCGTAGTTACATAGGAACGAACGGACAGAGTACAGTATAATATTGGACTAAAGCTACATAAGCCTAGTAAATCCTAACCAATGTTATAAAGGCACAAAGCGGATTCTAGGCGAAATAGGTCGCCTAGCGCCTAATCCTGCCTCATTCCGCTTAATCCAACCTAATTTAGTAGGCACAGCTAGGGCATCGTTTAAGCATTTAATAACTTTTCAAAATCAAGTTGCATTAAATACAAAAATAGTTCTATTCATAATATATGGTTGTTATTTACTACCATAACATTATACAATTGCCAAAGATATGGATGTAATTTACTTAAATCAAGGAAATGTTATTTATGAATTACTATATTAAACATTCTGAAACATAAACCAAACATGGTTAACCAATACCTAAGGGACAATGATTAGCTTTTCCTTAGTAAAATAAGAAAGTTATTAATTATTTAGGCACGTCGCAAAATAATCCACGTCAGTAAATAACAATGACCTGCCTGCATAAGCAGCTTAGTCCGGTCCAGCGGCACAAAGTAATCAATCAATGTAAAGGACGCAATGGTAATTTCAATAAGGTTTTATAAACTAAAAAATACTCCTAGTAAACTAATCAATTATTTAATCACGTGGTCAAATTATAACAATGGCCTGCCCGCATAAGCAACTTAATCCGGTCAAGCAGTACGAAGTAATCAAGGTGTTTGGAATGTAAAGGGATACAATGACAATTTAAACAATACTTCATTAACTAAAATATAAAATAGCAAAGTAATCAATCCATTTAGGCACGTCCCAAAATAGCACAGGTCAATTATAACAATGACTTTCCTGCATAAGCAGCTTTAATCCAGTCAAGTGGCACAGTGACCGACTTAGCGCCTAATCCTGCTTATTCACCGCCTAATCGCTTAATCCCGCCTAATTTACTAGGCGCCTAGGTTCCGACTAATTTTCTGTCTAGGCTCGCCTAACCAAGTAAATTCCCTATTTTTACGAATTGATCGATGTATTACCTAATTCCGCTTAGTCACCGCCTAATCGTGTAATTCTGCTTAATTTACTAGGCGCCTATAGCCTCCGCCTAATTTAGACTACGCTCGCCTATTAGAATAATGAACAATGATCCTACCTAAGTAAACTTCCCTGCTTTTACGAACTAATCAATCTGTTTGGAATGTAAAGGTCAATAATAATTTTTATAACACTTCATTACAGTTATCAATTATTTAGGCACGTGGCAAAATAGTACAGGACAATTTATAACAATTACCTACCTGCATAAGTAGCTTAATCCGGTCAAACGGTACGAGTTAATCAATGTGTTTATAATGTAAACGGATACAATTGACAATTACTCGCTTGAACATAATCATGATACTTTTTCCCCTCTCTTCCCGTTTTAACCCTCATTCTTATAAACGCACGTTTATCTAGAAACAATAAAGTATGGGCAAATATGCAAATCTTACACAAGATTCTTTTCCAATTTTGAGAAAATGGAATTATATTGCGGAACAATATAGTAGACTTATATTGTGGAACGGAGTGGGTATAATAAGATTTCATTAACTAAAAAAATGTAAAGTTAGTTGTCAATTAATTCACCCGCCTGCATAAGTAGCTTAATCCGGTCAAGCGGTGCAGTCACCGACTTAGCCGCTGCACCGGCAACCGCCCCGGCAGCAAACAGCGAAAACTGCTTAGGAATCAGAGCCACAATCGCCACCGGTCTCTTCAACAGCTGTGCCATGGTTGGCGAAAACGATGCCTCCCCTTTCCTCTTCTTTCGGTCCTCATCGCTTTCTATAGCTAGAGAAATGGTAGCGAACGGACGGTTAATGACATTGTTAGTGGTGTTTATAGAGAGAGAAGGGATTTTACGGAGGGTGAAGGTTGCGGTGGTGGTGGTACGGTGAATCTGGACGGTTTTTGATCTTTCATTATTATCCATTATTATTATTATAGTATGAGAGTGAGATATTATTATTGCGGTGTTTTGGCCGGAGTTTAACTTAGATAAGAGATATATATATAGAGAGAGAGAGGGAGGGAGATTGAGTTTTTGTTTTTGTTCTTGGGTTGGGAATTGGTAGGAGATTTAGACTTTTTAAAATTGGTTGGTGAAGTTATTCTATTATCAAATTAGTTGATTACGTCTAATTTTAATCGGTTTATAATTTATATTAAAATTATCGAAATAATTTTTTTTTAAATGTAATTATCAAATTTAACATTTGAATTATAATATCAACTTTTGAAAAATTTAAATCCGACAATTTTAATACAAATTTTTAACCGATCAAAATTAGACGGCAATAAACAATTAAATATTATCGCAGTCAAATTTAAATTAATTATTCAATGAAGTAGGTGACACTACATCAATCTATAGATCCAATATTTAAGTGCTAGTAATCGTGCCCCATATGTTGCGTGTGCGGTGCATAATGCAATAAAAATATAAAAAATAGCTATGTGTATGATATAAATATGTGAATAATGCAAAAAAAAAATAGTTTAAGATTTAAAAAAATGTTTGGTTGTTAAATGATGATAAATAGTTTTATTAGTTTTTACTTTTTATATTTTTATGTGAGTATGATATTATTGTAATTAATATAAATGTGGGGTATTTTTGAAAAAAATGGCTAAATTAGGCAGCCTCATTTCATTTGAGTTGTAAATTTTTGACCGATTAAAATTACACCGCAATAAACAATTAAATATTAACGCAGTCAAGTTTAAATTAATTATTCAATGAAGTAGGTGACACTACATCAATCTATCGATCCAATATTTAAGTACGTGGGGGAATAAGTTGTATTTTTATTTATTTTTTGGGTTGAACTTGGGGGATATTGACTTTTAAAATGGTTGGTGGGATTGTTCAATGAGAAATAAGAAAGTTAAGCTAAATTAGTAAAATACGGCAGTTATGTACTCAAATTTCAATTATACTTATTTAATGAAGAATGTGACACTAATCTTCTTTAATCTTTGGTCTTTTGAAAATTTTGTATAGTATACTCTTAATAGTTAATAGTCACATTTTTATGTCTACACATTTATTATTATTAATTATGTGTCCCGACAGATGTGTTGCTATGAAGTCATGAGAACGAGTATTTTAGTGAACTATATAATTTTCTAGTTTTTTTTTTTGACTTCGATATACTTTTTTGTTACTTAACTTTTTAAAATGTTAGTAATTATTAGTTATATTTTTGATAAATTTACTTACTAAAAACATAATATTAGTCCAATGACTACCCTATTTGAAAGCAGCACTCAAACACCCAACGGTTTTCTTTAATATAGATGTGATCTCAGAATAATTATGTATGTGGCTTAAGTCTTTGTATTACTATTATAATTCTATTGATCTATTTCCAAATTACATCCTCGGTACTTTCGCCCGTTCTAATCAATCATACTATGACTTTTTGTCTAAAAAAACTTATACATTTAAAATACTCTTTGTAGAATTGTTAATTAAGCCATGCTTGTTTAGGATTAGAATAGGTCATCAAATTTTTGCAAACTAAAATAATTAAACAAAAATATTTAGTCTCTGGTTCTTTTTAACACTTGATGAGAAACCAAAAAATCTAGAATCCATTACGTAAATCTGTAATCTTAATGGCTTTAATGCTTCAATAGCTCTGGATACCATTTTGGTTATTAACTTTTTTCATTAATAGAAATTGAGACACAGGAGATAGTTTTGCATTAATTTGTCAACTGCAATTCATGAGACTTGATACATTTTTTGTATAATATTGTCGGCTTACTATGGTAGCGTCTTAATGCAGTCAAGTAATTATAAATTCAGGCTGAGACTCGTAGTTTCAAAAGCAGACTCGTTCTTTCAAGAGCAGACTCGTTATTCGGAGTAACGAATTTTGACTTGTTGGCTTTTTGATTTTTTTACATTTCCTATGCAATATCATACGGTTAGCATTTACCAGTGTGCTTTTGGAGTCCGAATTTGATATCTGCAAGGATTTCATGCTAGAAATTACACAGGAAAACTAAGACATTTATTTCAACATTAATCACTTTCCAAAGATAAATGAATATGAAAATTCACAATAGCTGTTTTTATTTTAGTCGGCCTCAAAAAGCTAGATAAACCAAGCTTTAAAATCTTTCAGCTTATTTTCTCAATAGCTGCAGCGAAACAAGCCCTAGGTAACCAAACTTAATTAGATGGTGGATGAGAAGTAAAGATGAACTCGTCGGAGAGAGAAAGTGCATTGGTGAGGTGGTTGGAGCCTCCGGAGAGAGAATCTAGTGAATATTACGGTGGGTGTAGAGAGCGAATATAGTGTTGGGTTCAACTACGATTAAAAAAAAGTCAACCCAAATAACGTATCTGATTTCGCAAGAACGAGTCTGTTTTTTGAAAAGCGACTCCGGTTTTCAAAGTACGAAGCTTGAGATGTATTAAGAATTGTTTGACTGTATAAAGATGTTGCCTTACTATAGCTGAACATTTGTGTGACAACTTTATGTTACCCATTGCAGCCCCCATCATGTTCTATAATATGACATATGAGCAAAGTTTCGGTTACACTGTATTTTCAAAGGTTGCTTTATGTCTTTGGATCCTTAGCCGTTTTTACGACAAAAGGTCGGTGCATCTTAAAATGTGTGTCCATATAAATTTAGGGTTAGAAAATGATCCATGTTGATGTTTAGATTTACGTGATATCAAAACTTGATACGAGTATGGTACACTGGATTCACTGTCACGCCCCAAAATCCATAAACAGGGACATCGAGGCATGACCTTTTTAAAACAAAGAAAAGAGAACCTGTTGGTACGAAATTAAAATTTTTAAAAGAAAACATTTGCAAGATAAAGGAACAATTAACGGATAAATAAAAAGTTTGCCAAACGCGGCTACAAGACAAGATTTGTAAAAGCTAAAAGTTAACAAACGAATGAATTTGCCCGTAGGCTACAACCTCAAAATGAACTAAATAAAAAGAAAGTGATTAAAGAAGCCCCGAACCCATGCGATACCGCGCTAATGCAACCTAGCCAACGCCTCAACCTAATTTGTACCTGAAAGACAAAAATTGTAACGGTGAGTCCCACGCACGTAACTAGACGGGACGGCACCACAAACACCGTCACTCCATCCCATAAATGCAAGAGCTCACAAATTCTACAACTACGATAATCGACGTATAAAAAGAAATATAATTACATTCTACAACTATGATAAATTAAATAACATCTACACACATCTATAGCATACATGGACCTCTCACGCCACCTACCCCAGTCCGTAAGATAGGTCATTCCCTATCCCTTCGGCCGTCTTATGTCCCCGGAATTAGGGAGAGACATAGACCATTGCAACATAAAAGTAGATTTATAGTGCGCACTTGGACCTCTCACGCCACTCGTCCCAGTCCGTAAGACGAGTCATTCCCTATCCCTTCGGCCGTCTTATGCCCCCGGATTTAGGGAGAGACATAGACCATTGCTAACATAAAAGTAAATATAGTGCACACTGGGACCTCTAACGCCACTCGCCCCGGTCCGTAAGACGAGTCATTCCCTATCCCTTCGGCCGTCTTCTGTCCCTGGAATTAGGGAGAGACAGAGACCATTGCCACTACAGCTAAATCACAAGGCCTCGGCCAATAATATAAAATCATTCAAATAACACAATCTCATACATATAAATATTAAGGTCTCGGCCAATAATATTATACTATTCAAATAACACCATCTCATACGTCACTTATCGTAATACAACATAACACATAACCACATGCACTAAATTCACAACTAGTCAAACGCTATAACAACATAAAATCACTTTCAGACATTTTAACAAACACCTTGTATGCATAAACTACAATTCACCATTAGTCAATATAAATTCATCCAATTCCATCAATAATTACATAATTACATAAAAAGTATATGACCCTTAGGTACCCCAACAGAACAACTAATGTATCACTACGGTATACACTGTAGTATGTACTATTATTTAAAGGTTAAAAGCGTACAAGTAGATGGTTTTTATTTTTGTTCTCTTTGTAAGGTTTTATGTGTTAAGTTGCTGCTTCATATGGTACCGAGTAATGGTAGTCTGCAGATATATATTAATATCTCCTTTTTGCTTAAATTGTCAAAACACATAAAAGACAAAATTCTTGCATAGACTAAAACCTGCAGTTTTGCAGATGATACATAAAGTCAAGAACACCATTGAAAGAGTAATAGTAAACAATACAGATATGGAAAAACAGAAAATACCATGATCGCTTGCCATGAAACTAATCAAATTCCATATGCAAATAAACTGATACAATTTACTGGAAAGCTTTAACAAACAATATTGAGATAGAAAAATAGAAAATACCAAATTAACAAATTAAGAACATAAATAGTATAAAGGACAAAAAACCCCAATTTTGTAATAAACGTAAAACATAATACTAACATACACACTCGTCTAGTCGCAATGGATAACCCCCGTTACCTTTGAGCGTAGAGGAGATGTTTCCGGTAATAATCCGCTAACGTGGTTTCTCTTCTTCTTCTTCTTCTTCTCTTTTCTCTCTTTTCTCTCTTTTTCTCTCTTGTTTTTAGGTTTACTGAATTAAAAGTGGGCTGATTTTAGGTTTAGAAAAACTGTTTTTAGATATGTTGAACATTGAGTTCAATAATGATTTTGATTATTACTTTGATTATGCGTTTAATGATTTTACGATTTCAATGATATAATGCTTGTCTTGTCCAAAAATAGAAAACGTATATTTCAGGTCTTTAAATGATAGAGCATTCGATAACGAAGCCATAGGTTCAAGCGGAACCAAAATCGGAGCTAAAACGAAGGAGTTATGAGCATTCGAAGATTTACGGGACCAGGATTACAGTCGACCGATCGACTGTACAAAAACGACCGATCGTTTTTGATCCAATTTCTTCCAGTGAGTCCAGTATAAAAACGACCGATCGTTTTCAGAAAACGACCGATCGTTTTCTGTAAAACGACCGATCGACTGTAGAAAACGACCGATCGTTTTCTGCAGTTTTCGAAAACAGCTTTTCAGCTTATTCTGGAAAAGAGCTGTTAAATACTTCCAACGGTCATAACCCAGAAAAACAGACTTTTCTGTGATATATACCACCTCAAATCTCTCTCCAAACTTACCAATCATTTACACTAATTATCTTCCTTCAATCCCCATATACAAAACCCAAAATATCACCATTTTGGTGTATATACTCAAAAGAGGGAAAATTGAAGAAAAAGAGAGTAAAGCTCAACCATCATCATTCTCACCAATTAGCTTAATTAGAAGCAATTAGAATAGTGAGTGTAGTTACATTATTGTAACGAAATTTGTAACGAGTGTTTTATAAACTCATTTGTGAGCGAGTGATCGGGTAGAGGCTTTGTAAGCGAGTTGCTTAAAAGCTCTAGGTCTTTTCATTTCGGGACACTCATAAAGTGAGGGGGAGCTTAATCGGTTGATTAGCTCGATAGGATTTGTAATAATCCGCAAGGAAATTTTTAGTGAAATACTCGGTAGTACCGAGGAGAGGACGTAGGCCGTTTGCCGAACCTCTATAAAATCACGGTGTCATTTTCTTTCCTTGCTTTTACTTTCCGCAAATATATTATTGCTTAGTTTATTGCTTGCGTTTAGTAATTCTATCAATTCTTTATCTTTTGTTAAACGCAATAAGCTTAAATTTGCATAAGTTGGGTGTTAGTTGCACTTAGGTTTTAATTAGGCGAAAAGCGCCAAAAACCTTATTCACCCCCCCCCCCCTCTAAGGTTAGCCGCACGCGGGCCAACAATTGGTATCAGAGCCGAGGCTCTTGATTATAGAAATCTAACGATTTAAGAGTTAAGATCCCGATGGCTAATATACTTAATTTCGCATCCGTCATGGCTTCATCACCCAATACACCTCCATATTTTGATGGAATAAATTTTTCATATTGGAAGGATAGGATGAGCATGTTTTTACAAAGCTATAACGTTAGACTTTGGATGACCATAAAAGTAGGATATTCCGCACCTACATCCGAGAATAGCGAGAACCAAATCCCCGTAGAGGACCTAGATAATGCTCAACTAGAAGCCTACTCTACCAACGCCAAAGCGATGTACGCTATTGTTTGTGCCGTTTCTCCTAACGAGTACAACAAAATTTCCGCTTGTAAAACCGCTAAGGCTATGTGGGATAAGTTAGTAGTTATGCATGAGGGAACTAACCAAGTTAAGGATTGCAAACTCCAACTTTTAGTTCATGACTACGAACTTTTTAAAATGAGCGAGGGTGAAACTATTTCCGACATGCTTGCTAGATTTACTACTATTACTAATGGATTAACATCTCTTGGTAAGTCTTTGTCTTGTAAGGAAATGGTTTCGAAGGTGATTCGGAGCTTGCCGAAGGAATGGGAACCAAAGGTCACCGCAATTCAAGAGGCGCACGACATGAACACATACTCTCTTGATGCATTGACGGGTTCGCTCATTACACACGAGATCACCCTCAATAGTCACAAGCCAATCTCAAAAAGGAGGGAGATAGCTTTCAAAGGAACAACTTGTGACGAGAGCAATGAGCTATCCGATGACGACAAAAATTCAATGCAAATCATTCGAATCGTCAAGGAAGTCCTAAAGCTAAAAGACCAACGCAAACACAAAGGTAAATCGTCAAATAATTCAATTTATTCTAACGATTTTGTTTGCTATACATGTGGCAAGGAAGGACACATGGCGAGAGATTGCCTAAAGAATCGCAAGAGCAAAGCCAAGAAGAAGATATTCGATTCAAGCTCTAGCGATAGTTCCGACCAAGATGAAGTCGCTCACCTTGGGTGCTATATGGCCATGGAAGAAAGCCATGAACAAAACCTCTCTTCTTCAAGCGAAAGTGAAAGCGAAGCCGATGAGGTAAATGATCTTTCTTATGATGAATTACTTCATATGTGCGATGTTTATTCTAAAAAATTTCCTAAGCTTGTCGAAAAGGTCGACTCTCTTAAAAGGATAAATTCTTCTCTCAATGAAGAAATAAGATCCTTAAAAAGAGATAAAATTGAAAATGAGTCTATTCCGACATCGTCATTTTCTCTTCATGATATAGATGACGAAAAGGAGGACTTAAAAGATAAAAACGAGTTTTTAAAAACCGAGAATGACTCTTTGAAAAAGAAAAACGATGAGCTTGTCATTACGGTCGAAAAACTCGAGTTAACAATCTCAAGGTTTTCCAAAGGGAAAACCGTGTTGGACGAAATTTTGAGTTGTCAAAAAGATGTCAATGACAAAAGCGGTTTGGGTTTCGTTTCCAACTCTATTGGATCAAGCACAACCCGCTATGTCAAATCTTCTAGCGTGTCTACAACTCCTATTCCGCCTATACAAAAGGTTGTTTTTAAACAAGGGAGCACTTCAAGAGTTTTGCCGAACTCTTGTAATAATAGAAGAGGTTTAGGTTTTCAAACCAAAACCGCTCATCATACTTCTAAAACTTCCTACAAAAAGTCGCATAGTTCTCGTTATTCGAAAAAATCTATGCATTGCATTCATTGTAGTAGAAGTGAGCATAATTCTTCTAAATGCCCAAATCGCTTTCATGTTAGTAGAAGCGATTTGAAATGGGTAGTAAAGACCCGAGCCACTAACAATGTCGGACCCAAAAGAAATTGGGTACCAAAGGACAAAATTTGTGTTGTAGGTATCTCCATCCAAAAGGAGAAAATCAACAAATGGTTGGCAACGCCGACAAAAGCCGTGGAAGTCAAGAAGATCGACTCCACCATCAAGGATGAAGTGCCATTAATTGACAAAGGTGGAAGGCATACCAACAAGTGGTACCACCTATTTGGAATCGGCAACGCTCAATGCAAATGCCATTAGCGAGCGGACTCGACTCCACATCACATATGCGGTATACTCTAATCTATAATATCTACATATATGTGATTAGTTGGGTCGGGTATATGCATCATATTTACATTTTTCATGCTTTGGTTTTTCTTTAAAAACCCTTCACATAACCCCATATTTTTTTTGATTGCATTTTGATAATGCCAAAGGGGGAGAAAAATGATATAATTTGGTGTAATGCGTTTCGTTAAAATGGAGGAGATATTTTTCTTGTATCTTGTAAAATCATCATTAGTTTGTCATAATCAAAATGGGGGAGATTGTTGAACATTGAGTTCAATAATGATTTTGATTATTACTTTGATTATGCGTTTAATGATTTTACGATTTCAATGATATAATGCTTGTCTTGTCCAAAAATAGAAAACGTATATTTCAGGTCTTTAAATGATAGAGCATTCGATAACGAAGCCATAGGTTCAAGCGGAACCAAAATCGGAGCTAAAACGAAGGAGTTATGAGCATTCGAAGATTTACGGGACCAGGATTACAGTCGACCGATCGACTGTACAAAAACGACCGATCGTTTTTGATCCAATTTCTTCCAGTGAGTCCAGTATAAAAACGACCGATCGTTTTCAGAAAACGACCGATCGTTTTCAGAAAACGACCGATCGTTTTCAGAAAACGACCGATCGTTTTCAGAAAACGACCGATCGTTTTCAGAAAACGACCGATCGTTTTCTGTAAAACGACCGATCGACTGTAGAAAACGACCGTTCGTTTTCTGCAGTTTTCGAAAACAGCTTTTCAGCTTATTCTGGAAAAGAGCTGTTAAATACTTCCAACGGTCATAACCCAGAAAAACAGACTTTTCTGTGATATATACCACCTCAAATCTCTCGCCAAACTTACCAATCATTTACACTAATTATCATCCTTCAATCCCCATATACAAAACCCAAAATATCACCATTTTGGTGTATATACTCAAAAGAGGGAAAATTGAAGAAAAAGAGAGTAAAGCTCAACCATCATCATTCTCACCAATTAGCTTAATTAGAAGCAATTAGAATAGTGAGTGTAGTTACATTATTGTAACGAAATTTGTAACGAGTGTTTTATAAACTCATTTGTGAGCGAGTGATCGGGTAGAGGCTTTGTAAGCGAGTTGCTTAAAAGCTCTAGGTCTTTTCATTTCGGGACACTCATAAAGTGAGGGGGAGCTTAATCGGTTGATTAGCTCGATAGGATTTGTAATAATCCGCAAGGAAATTTTTAGTGAAATACTCGGTAGTACCGAGGAGAGGACGTAGGCCGTTTGCCGAACCTCTATAAAATCACGGTGTCATTTTCTTTCCTTGCTTTTACTTTCCGCAAATATATTATTGCTTAGTTTATTGCTTGCGTTTAGTAATTCTATCAATTCTTTATCTTTTGTTAAACGCAATAAGCTTAAATTTGCATAAGTTGGGTGTTAGTTGCACTTAGGTTTTAATTAGGCGAAAAGCGCCAAAAACCTTATTCACCCCCCCCTCTAAGGTTAGCCGCACGCGGGCCAACAAGATAGTTTGTGGTAACGAACTATTTGGTCCCCAAAGTTCTAAAAGTTAACTCTTAATCCAAAAATATAGTTTTACTACTCAAAAATAACAAATATTTAAAAACAAAACTATTGGGTCCTTTTTATTTATAAAATTAGTAACAGGTTTTTTTTTTTTTAAAATAAAGCTTTTTGGAAGAGTTTCGATTTTTGGCTAAAAATTAGTCGAGTGACCGGTTTTTAGTAAAATTTTGAATAAAACGTTTTTGGATAAATTAAATCATAATTAAAAACACTTATAAAAATACGGGATGTTACAACTAACCCTCCTTAAAAGAATTTCGTCCCGAAATTTCCTTTCTAAACAACTATACCCAGGAATTATAAACTTCTATAAACAAGGCCATAAAAATTTTAAACGTACAACTCGTGACATAATTCAAGAAATAACATACACGGGGTTCACAATCCGTAACAACTCCATATCTCAAATAAAATAAACTCCAGATAATGCACAACATGTAAGTATAACTGCCTGTATACAATATCTAACAGAATAAAAGACAACAACGTAAAACAAGCGGCTGTAAAATAAAAGTCAATAAGGTAAACTAAGCTGGCATGCTTCTACCTCAACAACTCCATATATCTACAAAGCCCAAATAAGGTAAACACCTATATGCAATATCAAACATAATAAAAGGCAACAACTCAACAACTCCGTAAACTCTAGGCGTTATAACAAAAATAAATTCCAAACTCTAGGCGTTACAACCCTTCCCCGATAATGAAATTTCGTCCCGAAATTAGAATGCATCTAAAGAAAAATACCTAAAGAAAAGTCGAGATTAGGATATTTCCTCTTCATCTCATCCTCGCGTTCCCAAGTTGCCTCCTCGGCCCCGTGGTGTTTCCAAACCACCTTTACCAATCTAATCGTATTTCCTCGAAGTTCCTTCTCTTGCACATCGATAATCCTCATAGGTCCCACTTCGTAGGTCACATCCGCGCTAACCTCAATGTCCTCAAAGTCCACCACGTGTGAAGGGTCGTGATGATACTTTTTCAACATTGACACATGGAACACCGGGTGAACCCCCGCCAACTTTGGTGGCAAGTCCAACCGGTATGCAACTTCTCCAACTCGGTCCACGATCTCAAATGGTCCGATAAATCTCGGGTTCAACTTCCCTTTAGAGCCAAACCTCATAATCCCCTTCCTGGGCGAAACTCGCAAAAATACTTGATCCCCCTTTTTGAACTCCAATGGTCTCCTCCTCTTATCCGCATAACTCTTTTGTCTACTTCGAGCCGTCTCAAGCCTTTGCCGAATTAACTTAATCTTTTCTGTCGTTTCTTGAACCAATTGCGGTCCTAACATTTCCGCTTCTCCCACCTCGGTCCAACACACCGGAGACCTACACGGCCGTCCGTATAAAGCCTCGAAAGGTGCCATGCCAATACTAGCTTGGAAGCTATTATTATACGCAAACTCAACCAAGGGTAGATGGCTCTCCCAACCTCCCTTAAAGTCGTTCACACACGCGCGCAACATATCCTCTAGCACTTGGATAGTCCGCTCTGATTGTCCATCCGTTTGGGGATGGAACGCCGTACTCATTGTCAACTTGGTCCCTAAGGCATTTTGTAATGCGCCCCAGAACCTCGACACAAACCTCGCGTCTCGATCCGATACTATCGAAATAGGCACCCCATGAAGTCTAACAATTTCCTTAATATACTTCCGTCCCAAGATTTCCACCGAATTCGTCATCTTAATCGCAATGAAGTGTGCGGATTTGGTCAAACGGTCGACCACAACCCACACAGCGTCATTCCCACTTACCGATCTAGGTAAGTTGGTCACAAAATCCATTGCTATCCTTTCCCACTTCCATTCCGCTACCGGTAAGGGTTGGAGCATACCCGCCGGCCTTTGGTGTTCCGCTTTCACTTGCTGGCAAGTTAGACACCTGCTAACATATGAAGCTACATCTCGTTTCATTCCGGGCCACTAAAACTGTCTTTTCGCATCATGATACATTTTCGTCCCGCCGGGATGAACGGCTAATCGGGAGTGGTGAAACTCCTTTAATACTTCGTTCCTCATATTTTCCGTCACATAAGTCCTTCCTTTAAAGCGTAGTCCTCCATCGGTTCCTTTCGTCCAACCATCTAATCCTTCGCTAGAACTCATCTGTTTCTCATAACTCTCCACTTTCTCGTCCCCATCTTGTGCTTCCAGAACCCTACTCACAAGTTCCGGTCGTACCACTATTGTGTACAAAGTCCCCCCATTAACAGGTCCCAACTCCAAGTCGAACTCGTTCACTTTTCCCATCATCCTCCATTCCTCGATCGCCATATGCGCTAAGGTCGCATGAGACTTTCGACTCAAAGCATCCGCCACTACATTGGCCTTTCCCGGGTGATAGTGCAAGTCGTAGTCGTACTGTTCCAGATATTCCATCCATCGTCGTTGTCGCATATTTAGATCACGTTGGGTAAAGATATGCCCTAAGCTCTTGTGATCCGAAAACACTTCAAACTTTTCCCCGAACAGATAATGTCTCCATATCTTCAACGCATGAACTATTGCCGCTAGCTCTAGGTCATGAGTCGGATAGTTCTTTTCGTGAACCTTTAGTTGTCGCGAAGCATATGCGATAACCTTTCCGTCTTGCATCAAGACGCAACCCAAGCCTTCATTCGAAGCATCGCAATACACTTGATAACCCTTCCCTTGCTCGGGAATGACTAGTATGGGGGAACTAGTCAACCGTTTCTTGAGCTCTAGGAAAGCTTTATCGCAAGCCTCACTCCACACGAACTTCACCCCTTTCTTGGTAAGGTAAGTCATTGGAGTCGCTAACTTAGAGAAATCCTTGACGAACCGTCGATAGTATCCCGCTAAACCCAAGAAACTTCGAATCTCAAACACATTCTTCGGTTGTGCCCATTTCGAAACTGCCTCAATTTTCGTCGTGTCCACCTTTACCCCTTCTTCCGAGATCACATGTCCCAGAAACTTCACCTCATTTAGCCAAAATTCGCATTTACTAAATTTTCCGTAAAGTTGGTGCTCTCTCAATGTGAGCAACGCTAAATGGAGATGCTCTTTGTGTTCCTCTCTTGAACTCGAGTAAATCAAGATATCGTCGACGAAGACCACCACGAACTTGTCGAGATACTCTTTAAAAATCTGGTTCATTAATTCCATAAATGCCGCTGGCGCATTAGTCAACCCGAATGGCATGACCACAAACTCATAGTGACCATACCGAGTCCTAAAGGCCGTTTTCGAAATATCTTCATCCTTCACCCTCAATTGGTGATAGCCTGATCGCAAGTCGATTTTTGAAAAGAACGTCGCTCCCTTCAGTTGATCAAACAAATCGTCAATTCGAGGTAGTGGGTACTTATTCTTAATAGTCACCCGATTTAGCTTTCGATAGTCGATGCACATCCTCATCGATCCATCCTTCTTTTGCACAAATAAGGCCGGTGCCGCCCACGGTGACGTACTCCGCCTAATAAACCCCTTCTCTAGCAGTTCTTCCAACTGCTTACTTAACTCTTTTAATTCAGCCGGTGCCAATCGGTACGGGGAAATGGCTATGGGTGCCGTTCCCGGTACCAAGTCGATAGTAAAATCTAACCCTCTTTTCGGTGGTAACCCCGGTAGATCTTTCGGAAACACCTCTTTAAAGTCGTCCACTACGCTTGGCCACGTTTCCACTTCCTCGTCGTTATCCACTATCGAGAGACTAGCCAAAAGACAAGACAGGTTGCCCACAACCCGCTTGGAATAATAAGGAATAGAAGAAAGGGTAGCATCCCTTTCTCCATGAAAGAACACCTCATCTCCGGATGAAGTTGTAAGGAAAACCTTTCGTCGAACACAATCGATGAAAGAATTGAAATGAACCAACCAGTCCATTCCAAGTATCACGTCGAATCCCGACATCTCTATAACGACTAAGTCAAATATAAATATGTGGTCCGCGACCACCATCTCACAAGACCGACACACTCGGTCCAACACAACTCGACCCCCAACATGAGTCTCTACAACTATCGGGTTCTCAAGAACCCCAATTTCTAACGACAAAGACTCAACTAGACTTCTAGATATAAAAGAACGTGAAGCCCCCGTGTCGAAAAGAACATGTGCCCAAGATGAGCACACAAGAACCATACCTTGTACATTTGCCGGATCTCCTTGGTTTGGCAATTGTGGCAAGGCAAATAGACGTGCTTGAATTGGTGGGTTTCCTTGCGGTCCTCGATTTCCCCCATGATTCCCTTGGTTTCCCGGGCCCTGATAGCCTCCTCGGTAGTTCCCACGGTTTCCCCCTCCTTGGTGGTTACCTCGAAACCCTCCCCCTTGGTTCCCAGGTAATTGGTGTGGTGGTACGAATCCTGGTCCTCTTGGTGGTGGTGGTGGCAACCTAGGTTGGTTAAACGGTCGGTTGGTGTCGATTCTTCCTTGTCCCCTGGGACAAACCCTTGCCGTATGTCCCATTCGGTTGCATGTCCTACATTGGACCCTAGGGCACTCGAATTGTCGATGACTCACGTCTCCACAGTGGAAACACGCTCCCCTTATCATGACGTTTGTCGGTGGTAGATTAAAACTCCTCTCTCCTCTTCCCGGTTGTTGAAATCGCGAATTATTTGCCATATCCCAAGTCCGCTTTTTATCTTCCCTCGGAGCATTTCCGGTTTTCGACTTCTCCGATATTCGCTTGTTATGGAGGAGAGCTCCTTCCACAGCTTGGGCTGATTTTACCAATTCGTTATAGTTGACATGTCGAGCCGATGCCAATTGTAACGAGATGGTCGGATTCAACCCCTTCATGAATCTCCTACATCTTTCTGCGCCCCCTATAACCGATTCTGGAGCATACCTCGAGAGTGAGGTAAACTTCAGTTGGTATGCTTGAACAGTCATACCCCCTTGATACAGCTCCTCGAAACATCTTCTCATTTCGTCCTTATAAGAATCTGGAAGAAACTGTCGATTAAACAATTCGATGAACTCGTTCCATTCGAAGTTGCTTACGTCGTACGTATCCACAATTCCCAACCACCATTTCCGTGCTTCACCCTTTAGGTGAAACTGAGCCATATTCATTCGTTGCTCCCCGTTAACTATTCCCGCTGCCGATAAATATTTCTCCATTTCGTCCACCCATCCCTCAGCTATGGATGGTTCACCTAACCCATCGAAGGTCGGAGCCCCCAATCGAGTGAAGTTAAGCAATCCATTGTTGCTTGAACTCCCAGCTTGTGCATTCTGCACCATCATTTGTACCACCTTCTGAAGATCGGTCATCACTTGGTTAGCATTGACCGTTTCCGGTTCCGGTGCAAATGTCTCTTCTTCTTCCACATTCACTTCCTCATACACATTCTCAGCCTCGGGTTGCTCAAGTGGCGGGGCATTAGTGTTACCTCTCCCCCCACGATTTCTTGCTGTCCTTCTTCCTCTAGTTGCTCCACGCCCCCTTGGAGCTCTTCTTCCTCTTCCATCTGCCCTACCTCGGGTAGCCGCACCGCTTGATGGTGGTGCGCCCCCGCGTGTAGCTGGTCCCCTTCCACTAGTCCTTGTGGTAATAGCCATTACTATAACAGGTTAAACAGACACTTTAGTCCACGACTACATCATTAACAATACAAAAACGAAAAATTCCTCAACATTTGTAAATTCCTTACATGAAACATATCACCCAACTACATCATTTTAGTTCACAACATATCAACATCCATTCGCATAAAATGTTCATTACCACACAAGTTAATAATATGAAAACGCACTACGTAAAATCATCAACTTCACAATTCTCGCACTCTAATAGTTCGCTACTACCAGACATGCAAACTTATACCTCATACACACTATATCAATCTACGCACGCAATACAAACAACACAAAAGTACGAGGGATAACCCATCACGATATGTTAAACTAAAGCATCCGAGCGTCCTCGCATACTCTAGAATTCCACATCGCTAAGGTATTCCTTCACACATACCGACGAAAGGTCTATTCACTAGTTTGGTGAGCCGGGATCAACAAGCGTCCTCATTGTCCCCAACTTGCCTCCCATGTGGACTTTCCTAACATCAACTACTACTAAATTCTAGCTACATGTCTTAAGCTAAATGCAACCCCCCGTTTTTAGAAAAAAGTTTGTGTTTTTGGAAAAAGTTTTGTAAAAATGATACGATGGATCTTGGTCCAATGGTTACCCATCTTCCCGTCGTCCCAAAGTATACAAGAACCTAGTTAGCTCTGATACCAACTTGTCACGCCCCAAAATCCATAAACACGGACATCGAGGCATGACCTTTTTAAAACAAAGAAAAGAGAACCTGTTGGTACGAAATTAAAATTTTTAAAAGAAAACATTTGCAAGATAAAGGAACAATTAACGGATAAATAAAAAGTTTGCCAAACGCGGCTACAAGACAAGATTTGTAAAAGCTAAAAGTTAACAAACGAATGAATTTGCCCGTAGGCTACAACCTCAAAATGAACTAAATAAAAAGAAAGTGATTAAAGAAGCCCCGAACCCATGCGATACCGCGCTAATGCAACCTAGCCAACGCCTCAACCTAATTTGTACCTGAAAGACAAAAATTGTAACGGTGAGTCCCACACACGTAACTAGACGGGACGGCACCACAAACACCGTCACTCCATCCCATAAATGCAAGAGCTCACAAATTCTACAACTACGATAATCGACGTATAAAAAGAAATATAATTACATTCTACAACGATGATAAATTAAATAACATCTACACACATCTATAGCATACATGGACCTCTCACGCCACCTACCCCAGTCCGTAAGGTAGGTCATTCCCTATCCCTTCGGCCGTCTTATGTCCCCGGAATTAGGGAGAGACATAGACCATTGCAACATAAAAGTAGATTTATAGTGCGCACTTGGACCTCTCACGCCACTCGTCCCAGTCCGTAAGACGAGTCATTCCCTATCCCTTCGGCCGTCTTATGCCCCCGGATTTAGGGAGAGACATAGACCATTGCTAACATAAAAGTAAATATAGTGCACACTGGGACCTCTAACGCCACTCGCCCCGGTCCGTAAGACGAGTCATTCCCTATCCCTTCGGCCGTCTTCTGTCCCCGGAATTAGGGAGAGACAGAGACCATTGCCACTACAGCTAAATCACAAGGCCTCGGCCAATAATATAAAATCATTCAAATAACACAATCTCATACATATAAATATTAAGGCCTCGGCTAATAATATTATACTATTCAAATAACACCATCTCATACGTCACTTATCGTAATACAACATAACACATAACCACATGCACTAAATTCACAACTAGCCAAACGCTATAACAACATAAAATCACTTTCAGGCATTTTAACAAACACCTTGTATGCATAAACTACAATTCACCATTAGTCAATATAAATTCATCCAATTCCATCAATAATTACATAATTACATAAAAAGTATATGACCCTTAGGTACCCCAACAGAACAACTAATGTATCACTACGGTATACACTGTAGTATGTACTATTATTTAAAGGTTAAAAGCGTACAAGTAGATGGTTTTTATTTTTGTTCTCTTTGTAAGGTTTTATGTGTTAAGTTGCTGCTTCATATGGTACCGAGTAATGGTAGTCTGCAGATATATATTAATATCTCCTTTTTGCTTAAATTGTCAAAACACATAAAAGACAAAATTCTTGCATAGACTAAAACCTGCAGTTTTGCAGATGATACACAAAGTCAAGAACACCATTGAAAGAGTAATAGTAAACAATACAGATATGGAAAAACAGAAAATACCATGATCGCTTGCCATGAAACTAATCAAATTCCATATGCAAATAAACTGATACAATTTACTGGAAAGCTTTAACAAACAATATTGAGATAGAAAAATAGAAAATACCAAATTAACAAATTAAGAACATAAATAGTATAAAGGACAAAAAACCCCAATTTTGTAATAAACGTAAAACATAATACTAACATACACACTCGTCTAGTCGCAATGGATAACCCCCGTTACCTTTGAGCGTAGAGGAGATGTTTCCGGTAATAATCCGCTAACGTGGTTTCTCTTCTTCTTCTTCTTCTTCTTCTCTTTTCTCTCTTTTCTCTCTTTTTCTCTCTTGTTTTTAGGTTTACTGAATTAAAAGTGGGCTGATTTTAGGTTTAGAAAAACTGTTTTTAGATAGTTTGTGGTAACGAACTATTTGGTCCCCAAAGTTCTAAAAGTTAACTCTTAATCCAAAAATATAGTTTTACTACTCAAAAATAACAAATATTTAAAAACAAAACTATTGGGTCCTTTTTATTTATAAAATTAGTAACAGGTTTTTTTTTTTTTAAAATAAAGCTTTTTGGAAGAGTTTCGATTTTTGGCTAAAAATTAGTCGAGTGACCGGTTTTTAGTAAAATTTTGAATAAAACGTTTTTGGATAAATTAAATCATAATTAAAAACACTTATAAAAATACGGGATGTTACATTCACACTTATTAGTAATGTAACAAACATAAACACTTGCAAAACTATGGAAGGTTTTACAACAATATCTAGCAGGGTAGTTCTACAAAGATAGGGAGCAAGTACAGAGAATGACATAAAATAAACATCGTAAACGAAGTGATGTTTGGGGGATGAAGAAAATCCACAATCAAAGGAATAAAAATGTATCGAATATCCCGTCCACGAAAAAACATCTTCAGTTGATAACAACAATACCAAGACGCCCAACATCTGCATTTCGAAAACTTATAGCATATTAAACCTTGCTCAACACTGTAACTGAAAGGAAGGAAACATGCCCAAGTACCAATAACATGTACATATGAACAAAACTCTGACGATGTATAATTCATAAAAAGCAAGTACGAACTAATAATAGGTATTGTTAAGCAAACTCCTTTCGGTTTAGAAGGGGTACTAGCAGACAAATGAATAACAACTTCCAACGAAATTACTCACCAACAAGTTTTGTACTATGGTTAACGTAATAACCAAAACGTCTATCTTACGTCATAGGAGTGCTTATAAGTACCAATCTCATAGTCTAGTTAACTTGTTCATCATTCTCAATCTAAACCTCAACCTCTAGCTTTTCCAATTATGTTGCAATAACCACACTCACGTGTTTGAGTATTTTTCTTTCATAATTGAAATGACAAATGTATAACTAGTGGATACACAATTGTGAGGTAAGACCTGATAATGGACAGTGCTGTAGGTAAGAATATTGCAGATGTTCACTTCAGAGAAATAGTCAAATTCTAAGCGACTTTTACTTCTTCAATTCTACTAATAATATGAATTTGGACTAAACTTAGATCGTTGAAGGTAAAACCAGTACGATAAAACTTAAATCATTATTGCAGATAGTTTGTTTAAAATTATAGTGTTTATACGAAACTTAAATGTTCACGATACTGAGTATGCCAAAAACAAAAGTATGTGATGGTGAGGCTTAATTTTTGTACTTAAATGTACAGCTAGTTAGTAACAGCCGACTTACTCGCTATTAAGCTGTAGAGCTTCCTACATTTGTCGAGAGACCTCCCAAGTTGATCGCCTTTCCTAGGTCTAGACAAAGACAACAATACAGTTATAAACGCGAGTAGGTGAACCTCACTTAACGTGCATATATGTGCGTGTGCTTGAGAAAAACTAATATATAATAGCATTTAAGTACTTACTATCAAGAGGCTTGGGAGCGACGAAAAAACAAGCACCAATAATAACGTAGCAAAGGAGAAGAATCAACCCTTTCATGTAGTGAGAAGTTCCATCCTACAGAATGTAATTTCGGGATTATTATAGCTAAAGCTAGCATCAATAAAAGAACTAGTATAGATTATAAAAAAAACAAAAAAACTAGTATATATTTTACACTTTGTTCAATGCTTTTATGCTAAAATAACTGTAAACCTGCAAAGTGAAGGCTGTGACTATGATAGATAGAGCGAGAGAACTTGTCTCAAGGAGATTGAAGTCAAGATCCATCTTGATACCAATAATCCAAGCTGAAATCACGATCAATGGTACCTAAATTTTGTTTAGGTAACCAAATTTGTTATAATCCTTTTCAAGTATTTCAACGGTTATTGTTCAATTTTGAATTTTGATTCTCACCACAAACAAAGCTATTTGGGTTGCAGATCCCAGAGCAACTCCGAGTGTTATATCCTGCAATGCGAGCACCAAAAATTAAAGCTAACAAAGATTTCAACAAAAAAATGAAGAATGTAGTACTTTTAACATTTGTAAATTAGCGTTGTGGATTATATTACAGAGTACTGACCAGTTTGTTTTTGAAAGCAAATATGACAGCTCCAGCATGTTCCGCTGCATTTCCAACAATGGGCAGCAAAATAATGCTGATGAAGCTAACAGAAATCCCCCAAGATGCCGATGCGCCCTGTTAAGTCAGTGGTATTTTATGTAGATCAGCTTAATAGATTCATTAAAAGTATGCTATGATTGTAAAATCCATCTTAAAAATGCAACATTAGTCGTCTTGGTTGTACTTGTATGAATGTCAGAACTTAAAATAGCTTTCTGAAACATTTTTTTTTCTTTTTTCAAGTAACTAAAAGTTCTAGAACCAATTATAAACTGAATTTCAACTGTTTACTAAATGAATGCGTCGGATGAAATTGCGGTTACAAATTTAATGGTTAGAATCAGATCAATGGTGAGAAAAAAATAATTATGAGGTTCATGTTAAGAGAAATCCTAAATTTTAGAGAATTTAACATTCTAGATGTACAATGTAGATAATAAGCTACCTCAATGGTCCCAACAATATATTCAGACAGCACAGCTATGACCACAGTCATGCCTACTAGCCAAGCAAATCCACTCCAGAATCCGATCACCGGTACTTCTTCGGCCACATCATCGTCATCCTCTCCTTCCTGCTTATTTCCACATAAGGACCGTTTTGATATATCAGATATATCGTCTTTCAGAATACCTTTTTAGGTTTATAAGTGCAAGTGGTGTACCACATTTCATCTAAAAGGTTATTAACTTGTTCGGCAAATGTTAATTACT
This sequence comes from Primula vulgaris, assembly GCA_963920805.1. Lineage (NCBI taxonomy): Eukaryota > Viridiplantae > Streptophyta > Magnoliopsida > Ericales > Primulaceae > Primula > Primula vulgaris. Next base: position 10,125,277 of record OY987212.1, read on the forward strand.
AGTATTATTTTAGCCTTTTTTAATGGGTAAGGATGAGTTTCGAGTTCATGATATTTTTATACTCGGATTTCTGCCAAGTGGTGTTTCTACCCTCTCGAGTCTCAACTTGAAGTTTAAAATGTTAAGCAAAAACTTATTATATATTCGAGAAAAATTAAGGAGAATCTACCTCTTGTGCCTCAAACAGTTGCCGATGAGTCCAAAGTTGAAAAACAAGGTAAACACAGTACACAATGAGCATTATAATGCTACTAATCCTCGATAAATCAAGTGCTGATTTTGTCGTCGAAACATCAAAATTCCCCGCATACTTGAACATTAACGGAAGCATGTGGCATAGCAGCCCCAGCAACAAAAGAAGCGAGTTTACATCCGCTTGTTTCTGTAATTTTGACAATAAAGTAAAATTAAAACATTTTTCATTTTTACCATTCTTCTTGAGCTTTAATCAACATTTTTATTCAGTAGGTGACAGTGGGTCCGACAGAGATTTTGTGGGTACCAAAACAAACAGTGAAGGAAAAATAAATTAGTGATTATATGGACTTACCCTATCGAATTTTTGTTCTTTGTTTAAGTTTGCGATGCCACCGCAAAAGAGAGAAGTGCCAAGAACCAAGAGAAGATTAGAGAGGATAGAGCCTAAGAGTGAGTATTTGACAACGTCGATTTTATGCTGTGTGAGAGCAAATATTGCTATTATCAACTCCGTCGCATTTCCACACGTCGCATTTAAAAGTCCACCAACTGCATACCCAATTACATTATCAAGTTTTTAATAACTTCATCTTAATATATACTCATCGTAATGTAGATAGCCGGCGAATTTTTTTATAAGCGTATTAGGTAGATTAATAAGAAAAGATGAAACCGTGAATACATGCAAAACTAAGTTGTGCAGAAGATATTACAGTAAAACTTAAAGAAGTGAAGAACACTAAATAAGTTATATACTTTTTACAAGAATTTATTCAACAAACATGGTAAGCAAATTGCTCAATGATCACGAGATTGGTTCGATTCACAATAAAGTTTTGTGCATTGTATTCTTCAGCCAAAACATAAGACACCAAACTTTGTACTGCTTCGACTATTTCGGTCACTAAGAAAACTTGTATGAACTTGTAAATGGTTTACGAGAACATAAATTACATGCCTAAGACGAAAAACTAGTTCAGATAATTTACCTGTAGGACCAGTGAAGTACGCAATTTGCCTATCATCAATAAGAAAAGGAGAACAAAATAGTGAGAAATATTATTAAGAATTTTGTATATTGATAAAAAGAACAAATTCGGAGCCCGTTAGTTGTGGAAGTTCTCACTCTGTAAGGAAGCTGACCCGCTCTGCCAACGGGATGAGTCCGAGCATGCTCAAAGCAAAAACCCATGGCTGTTATCCAGGAATATACAAATTACATAGTATTCATTTGGTTCAGTATGGAAATGGAAACAATTGAAGGACTATTTTTTTCTTTATGAAAGTCTGAATTTTGTCAAGATGGTGCATGATGCTTTTAATGTCACTTACAAACTGTCCAAATTATCCTTTCTAAAATAAATCAAATCGTAAAGTAATGAAGTTAATTTTATTTATATATACTAAACATAACTTTGTAGTAAATAGCTGTCCGAATTTAACAACTTTATCAGTAGAATATATATATAAGGAATAAAGATCATAAAAAACCAACCTGGCAATTTTGTCTAAATATTTAACTTTTTAAAATATTTCCTCCATGTCTGGGGTTCTTATACACCAGGAGAAGTCGATAGAATGGCACATGCATAAGTAATGGTCTCCATGTACAACTATATGAATGCATGTTATGCATAAAATGAATCTATAAATAAAATTTGTAACCGAACTTTTGCTTCGTCAACTCTATTTTTAACACACACTATTTTTTACAAATTTTATTTCTTGACTCGTGTTATTCATGAGAAAGACAGTGATGTAGATAAAGAAGAAAATTACCGTTTAATACATACTTTCGGACTTAACAAATAAATTAAAATCTTATGCAGACAGAAAGGTAAAGAAAGAAATCTTACTCTTCCAAATCCGTAGCACTGCGCGACAATGGCTAAAGGAATGGCAGGAAACAGAACAGAAAGTTTAGTTCCCAAAATAACCTCTTGAAGATTAGCTAAAATGGGCCGAAGATGCCTACAAGGGACCTTGGACACGAGGGCCATATCGGACTTTTTACGCAATGAAGAGGACGACATGTTGTGTGCACTCCTGCCATGCCTATGTTCCCTGCTCATCCGCTTAATGTTTCCATTTTCCATTAAAGATGCTTGTTCTGCTGAGGCCATGGCTTTTTTTTCTTTCTGTTTTCTTTTTTTCAGTTAAATTTTACGTGATACAATGACAAGAGAAATGCATGTGGCTTGTGATAACTGAGATATGGTATTTTGGCACTGTATATGATGTGGTGCATTCTGGTACTTATTTATAGTATTGATATAAACATATGCATTCAGCCGTATATATTTTGCGCAAATTCCAGGAAATTTCTCTATTTTGGTAACTCTATAAGTGTGCAATTTCTCGGAAGCTTCATATTATAAGGTTCATATCTATCATAATTCAAGTTACGTTGTAACATAAAAGGTTACAACTTAATATTTAAGATTTAATGTTATTAAAATATGACTATTTTAGGAGGTAAAATTGTATGCATGTATATTAATTTATTGTTTTACACTTCCTTGATCCTTTGAATGGAATAATGATGGTTCCCTTTGTTTAATTTGCAATTTTTTTGGGGGAAATTAGAGTAACGGATGATCATATGGTTTTTCATTTTTGTAATCTATCCTGCTGCCAAATTGATAGTCGATCAATTGAAGTCGATCCAAAGCCAACTATTAAGTAAGTGATCATTCATTAATATATCGTGTTCGATTCATTAACATTTGGTTTGTGGTCACTCGTTACGTAGACAAATTGAACATGAACACAACATCGTTATTTTTCTTAAGAGCTCGTTCGTTAAATGTTCAAAAAACAAGTCATATTTGTCAATATTATTGACTATGATAATTAAAGATAAATAATAAATTATGACATAACTTTTACAGGATACAAAATATTGAAACTCACATTATGTGAAAAATCTAGGCACACGAAGCATGTTTGCAAAGAATTAGCATCGTTTAAATACTAATAAAGTCTAAAACTTTTGCGAATGGTTCGTGAACAAATTGTGGTTCATTCGTCAATTGTTTTGTTATAACGAACATGAACAAACTTTATGAGTTAACGAAAGAATATGAACAGAGCTGACGTTCGATTCGCGACAAGGTTACACGGTATACGACGATACGACAAAATTTTTAAAAAAATTTGTACGGTACAAAAATGGTATATTAATAAAAATAAATAAAAAAAAGTAGTCGTGTGGTTGGCGGTACCATATTTTCCTCAACCTTTAAAAACCAGGCTTATTTGCCCCCAAAAACACAAACCAAACAAACCCTAACCGCGTCTTCAATCTCTCTCCTCACATCCATGGCGACACCAAAGAGATTCTCTCTCTCTCTACATAACTAGGTTTTCTCCACACACACATACCAAAACAAATATATATATATATACTTATAAAGATGGTGGGAATAACAAGAGTTTGGAGAGAGAAAGTGGGTCGATTATCCAATATGGACGACCACACGATAAATTCAAAGCTGAATAGTTTAAGAAAACAATTTAAAACCCAGTTGGATAGAGATGACGTCACTGTTTCGGTGTTATCGGAGCTCGTGCCTCTCTTTATTCGCCTTCACTCGCACCGATTCGGTCCCCTTCGTAAATTCATAGCACAGTACGCATAATTCCTATTTACCTTTCTTTTTTTTTATCTATTTTTATATATATGTGTGTGTGTGTGTGTGTGTTTTTATTAAGCAGAAATACTATTTTAACTGAATTATTATTTGCTGCCTCAGTTATTAGTCCTGATTGGCATTATTGGAATGTTTGGCAACACGTAATAGGTTTCAAAAGTCTCGATTGCAAGGTCTCAAAAGTCGTTAGTCGGACTATATGCGGGAGGCCAAGGCGTAAAAACTATATTTTAACATGTTTTTGGGGGGCTTTCCGTTTATTTTTTATATATATGTTGTAAATTTAATTAACAACCTAGATTAAGCATTTACATCACAAGATGATCGGTGTACTATCAAGAATGGAACAAACGGTATGTAAATAGTAGGGTATATAACTAGGCTTTCTCCACACTTACCAAATCAAGAGAGAGATACAAAGATGGTGGGAATAACGAAAGTTTGGAGAGAGAAAGTGGGGAGATTATCCGCTATGGACGATCACACCATAGCTTTAAAACTAAATAGTTTAAGAAAACAAATTGAAACCCAGTTGGATAGCTACGACGTCACTGTTTCGGTGTTATCGGAACTCGTACCTCACTTTATTCGCCTTCACTCGCACCGATTCAGTCCCTTTCGCAGATTCGTAGCACAGTATGCATAATTCCTATTTACCTTTTAATTTATATATGTGTGTGTGTGTGTGTGTGTGTGTGTATACGTGTATGTGTGTTTATTAAGTGCAGAAATAATGTTTGGACTTGATTAGTATTAATTTGCTGCCACATGAATTTTGGAGTAATCAGTCTTGATTACAAGGTTTCAAAAGTCTAGGTGGAAAATCAATATTTTAACATGTTTTTTTGGGGGGGGGGGGATTTGTATTGATAATTTAATTGACAACCTAAATTAAGCATTTATACATCACTTGATTATCGGTATACTATCAAGAATTGAACAAAGGGTATGTAAACAGACTATGTACAGTAGAACTTAAATCAAGATAAGTGTACATATGTTTTCAAATTTAAAGTGCAAATCTTGATTGATTATCAACATATTTTTTGGACTCAGCATTTACAATATTTTTTAGTACAATGATTCACCTATTCTGGCCGGATTGACTCGTCTGACCTCGGGTTTACCTATATCAAAGTGTCTGGTATTAATCGGGGCCGCAAACCAGGGCTGGCACCTAGGTGGGGACTTTTGAAACAGTGCCTGATTGGCATCATTGGAGTGTTTGGCAACACGTTTAAAAAGCTAACTTTTATTAGAATTGCTTTTGATATACTTTTTCTCCTTTCTGAATTTTATAGAGGAATTTTGGTCTTATGAGGTTTTTTGTTAATTTGTTTATGTATATGCATTCGTTAAGTGCAGAAAATACTGTTGTTTTGGGAAGCTAATGTTGAGTAGATACTGTCAATCTTAATTATAAAAAAATATATAAAAGCTGTATGTTTTTTCTTCTTTTTTAAATAAAACTATGTACTTGTATCAATGTAGGAACACCAAACTATGAACACAAAGTGAAAAGAGAGTCGAGTATCGTTCAACGTTCGTACCTAAGATATTAGTTCCTTTTTAGAATAGGAGTATATAATAAAGTCTCAAACTGTGTACTTAAGTATAGTTTTCCCTAATTTTATTTTCCTCGTGGATTCAGAGTTATTATTCTGGGCACATCGCTATTAAAGCTTGCAGTTTCTCAAGGAAGAAACCAGAAAAGCTCAACTGTTTAGCTGATCGTCAAATACAGTCTAGCATTTTAAGCAAAAAACGAATAAGATGCAACGACCCAAAACAATTAACTGAGTGATAATTTACTACCTCATCTTAAAAATTGCATCCCAATATATGGGTCTCCACATTTGCAACTTTTAAGGTCTCAAGGATAGTGTACATGTTTGGCATTCTCTTCCTCAGATTACCATTTTATAGTGCTTTCTTAATGTGGAGTTCCAGATTTGTTTTTGATCATGCGTAGGAGTCGAAAAACTTGCAGAACTTACTATTAATATTAGTTTTATTGCAATATAGGATACTTGCCGACGTTGGAATGAAGCATATAGAATTTACACCTCAAATTGTACCTGTTTTAATAACCATGTTGAAAGATGAGACTCCAGCTGTTGCTCGACAAGCAATAAAATGTGGCATTGATTTATTTCGTTTCACCCTTGTCAAAGTTGCAATTCAGGTATTTATAAAATTCAAATTTCTCATATATTGATTGATATTTTATTTTCTTTAGTTTAACCAATTTATCTTTAAAAGTAAAAATATCATTCTTCAACAGGCACGCGGTCAGAGCCCGGGCTCCTCCCACTGCTTGGTTCATTGTTTTTAAATATTGAAATAAAAAACTTTGACTATTTTGATACCTTCCTTATGAAGTCATCACCTAGGGCTTCTATGGCTGCATCTTTTTTAAGTAAATGAGCTGGCTTAGACGAGTTTAATTGAGAAAAAATGTGGATTTATTCAGCATAAAACTTCAGCAATAAAGTGAGCTGCAACCAAACAAGCCTGAATATAAAATAAACCGCCTATATACAGTATTATAAGAAGTGGAAACAATATATATAACAGACTTCTAGAAGCAACCCAACTTTAATAAGAAACAGTATGGGTTTTGTGTGTTTTTTTGGATGTACACATATTTGAGCTTTTCTTATGTTGGAAGACAAGAGACATACAAGTCCACACAAAAGTAGTTAGTAGTCTACAGATTTAGACAAAATTAGGAAGAGAGAATGAGATAAAGTTTGTTAATTTTCACTTTGTCATATCTTTGATTTCAGTAGACTCTAGTTAATTAGGTAATGACTTGTATTTGAAGGTGATGTTGATGGTAGAAATAGAAGAATGTGCAGAAATTTAGTGAACTTTATTGTAGTAATAATTTCGTTAGTCACAAATGACAGATATGTTTTCTTTATATACCCGGGTTTTGAACAAATATATAAATTTAATTCCCTGAGAATAAACTATCCCAATCATAGTGCTAGGGTTAATGTTATTGATCCTCATGCTGGAGGGCACCTGACCGAAGATAAGAGATTACCGTAGTAGTAAATTTGTTATATATTTCCCTCGAGAGAATAGTCAAGGACCAAAATTTGACCATCAACTTTGGCATGAAATTCATCACATGCATATCTTCCTCTGTAAAGTTATTGAGTAAAAACTTTGTTTACAAATTGTAATCTACAGGGGTTGTACTCGAGTGATTTAGAAACTTCACTGGAATCTTCATGGGCTTGCGTGCAAAAGTTTAGAGAGGAAGTATACTCTGTAGCATTCAAGGTAAGAAAATGATCCCTAATTCATGATTATTTTTTTTTTTGTTGCTAAATTTGATTTCCTTTCTAAAAATGATACTAAGCCAAGGAGTGATGGGACAAGGTTGCTTGCGCTGAAGTTTGTTGAAGCACTTCTTCTTCTATACACACCTGATCCTTGTGGTCCTTCAGAGCCACCTTCATATCAGGACTCTAGAGGTATTCATACTTCATCTAGACTTGAAGCTGTTTTTTTTTAAAAGCTGGAATACATTTGTTTGATTTTTTTTTATTTTTTTTAAATATTTGTTTGATACTTTAATCACTTTAAGAACTGAGCTTTTCTGGTTTGGAGACCTGAAAAGGCTACGCTGAATGAAACCCAGATTTTCTCTCAATTTAAACAATATCCAGCTTATTTGCAAAGAACTGCAACCAAACATTCCCCCGTAGTATATACTATACTTGGTGCTCTTCTCAAACTAACATAAGCCCAGCTTAAATATATGTCATCCGAATGACATTTTGCTTAAAAAAATGACTAGCAAGCTGACATTCTGCAGCCAAGCAGTATCTATGAGTAATGGTAACTGATACTCTTTATTGTCCATTTGTAGGAATAATGGAATTTAATATATCATGGGTTCGTGGAAGCCATCCTATATTTGACGTCGGAGACTTAAGGATTGAAGCAAGACAAAGTTTGGGTTTGTTACTCGATCAACTTAGGGTCCCAACAAGCAGTAACTCGTTGATTATTGTGCTTATAAATAGGTATGTGGCATGGAATTTGTTCACACACAGTTTCCCAGCCCTAGTACCATTCTTGCTTTTGTGATTTTCTTTTACACTTCATATCTTGTGTCCCTACTATGGCCAGTAAATTTGTTTTTAGCTTCATCTTTCTTATCTTTTGGTATTTGCATCTTCACGCTTGGCATGCACTCTTATCAACATCTGTCTGTGTGGAAGCATCTCCTATTGTAACCTGTCAAATTTCTTTTAGTTCCTGTCTTCCTGATGTTTACACTAATTGTTATTCATTATATCAATATTATGGATTTCTTCCATATCATTATCTTAACGACTTGCCCATGACTCCCCCACTTTGGTTTATGAGTTGACAGATTGATTTTCTGTTTTTACTCACCTGTTAGGGTGAAAATAATTTTTAGTCCATATGCAACTTTTGTCGTGAAGCTACATCACGACAATCACACATACACACACACATATATATACATACATATATGCACATAAATATGTAGTATATATAACTTCTTCTTTTTTCAGTCTTTCAGCAATTGCGACAAAAAGACCTTCATTCTATGGTCACATTCTCCCAGTTTTGCTTGGATTGGATAAGTCAAGCTCTACCGGCAAAGGGATTTGTGGTTTAGGGGTCCAATATGCGTTGAAGAAAGCTTTTCTCTCGTGTTTGGAATCTGAACATCCTAGTGCAGCACCGGTATATATCTTCATTCTTACTTGAAAGCACACTTTTGGTTACTAGCTGGCTTGTTTGCAGCTTTTACGTAAATAGGATGTTTTTTTAAGATTCAGGAAGTAGCTAGGTTCATCCAGCTTAAAGCTTCTAGCTCTTTTTCAGGCCAACAGCTGAGGAAAGCTCACTTCTTAAGCTGGTCAATCAAATACATACCAGGATATAAGTAAACAATGTATTAAAGCTGAGCTTAAAAGCTGAAACTAAACAAGACCATTTATGTAGATCCTTGGACTTATTTTGCTTTCAGCTGTTGTAATATAGTATAGAACTTGATTATCCAAACATTTTGGTGATGTGTGCTTGCCGGTTTGAGTTCTGTTGCTTCTCTACCCACTTCTTCCTACTCATTTGGTAGTTCTATCGAAAACTTTTGCAAATGAAATAAGGATAGGCCTTCTCAAAATATCAAGATTGAAGCATGAGGACACTGATGAAAGTGTTAATAGTCTTTTCTGGGTAGATATTCTATATGCCTTCTGTATCTTGTAATGCACATTGTATGAGTAGACTGTTAAAACCGTTTAGGCAAATCCCTTTACCTTTGTAGTCACGTTTTAATTCAAAAGCTGAAAGGATAATCATAAGAAAATAAAACGGCCATTCGCCTTATATATTTTTTTTCTTTATTCGCGTTGTAACCATGTCTACATTCCTTTTCATTTTTGGAGAACTACATAACCGGTCCTTAGTTTAGATGGATTGACGTGCCTTATTTTGGTTATTCATTTCACACTCTTTGTTTCTCATTGTTTAAGTGGCGGGACCGTATCGTTGATGCGCTAGCAGAAATGAAAGCTGAAGGGTCATCTGAACAACACAAACTTAGCCAGATAAATGGAAATGTAGAATTGGAAGTTAGTTCACCAACCTCTCTGGTATACCTGCTTTACTTATCATATGCATTTCCTTTTTTTCCGATTCATAACTAGTATTCTCTCCTTTCTGTATATAGTGTTACTGTGGGGAATTCCAAACTTTTAAGAAACATAATCATTACCCTACATTGTTGTCTACTTTGTAAAACTGCCCTTCAAATTTTAATTCATATTTTAATAAAATCATTCGGAAAGGAATTACAAAATAAAGTTGTGCTACTTATGCACGTACTTTCCAAAACTATCGTTAATATTAAATTTCATGTTTTCGATAATTTATTGGGAGACAGATAAATCTATCCCAAGCTAATTTTTGATACTCTTAGAAAGTGAACACTTGATATGGAACATCGAAAAGGAAAGATGGACAATTGAAATAGATTATACGGAATATGTGAGATACTTGAGGGTTGTTGAGTTCTTTCGATTTTTACACAGGAAGAGAAACCTGCAATTATAGGAGGTGATATTGCCAACATAAGTGCTGGGAAAAAAAGATCAGGGTCACCAGATTCCAGCGATTTGGCGAAATACAATAATTTATCTTCAAAACGTACCAAGTCATTGCATATCGCGGTTAAGTCAGAGCAGGATAGCAAACAAACAGCAATCAAGGAAGTGGGAAATAATGAACATGTACGGCAACTAATTGCCATGTTTGGAACATTAATATCTCAGGGTGAAAATGCTATTGGATCGTTAGAGATACTTATCGCTAGTATATCCGCAGACTTGCTAGCTGAAGTTGTTATGGCTAATATGCGGAATATTCCTCTCAACTTTTCTCAAGCTGAATGGGATGAAGTACCTTTAGGTAAAGGTCATTCGAGTGTTGGCCGAGATGCAAAATTAAAACAATTATTGTCAATTTTGAACGAGATGGTTCCTACGCCAGAGCCGATGGATTCTACACCAGATGTCCAACCATCTACAATAAATGATATTGAGGTTCAATAATATGTTGTCCTATGCCCGTGTCTTTGTTTATTATTCTCTATTGTTTTCGTTTCCTTTCAACTTTTTTTTCGGTTGATCTCCTTAATTTTTTACAGGAATTATAACTCTTAAACACCAACCTATCAGCTTTTGACAATTATAACACCATACTATTACATTGCACAATTTATACACCAATCTATACAATTATGAACATTCAGGATGCCAAGCAAAACTTAAAACCCAAAATCACGAGTTTTGTACTTATTATCCGATCGAGCTGGTGTACTAAGCAACAATCAAACCCAAAAATCTTAAAATCAGTTTACCAGCTTTATAATTTGAATTCTAACCATTCGTGAATTTTGAGGTTGATGTACTAATAGAGTTTTTTTAGATTGGTGTCTAAAATTGTGAATATTGATCGGTTGGTATCTAAATTGTGAAATTAATGATATAGTTTACATTGGTAAAATTTGATAAGTTGGTGTACAAAAGTGTAATTGCCTTAAATATTAAGTTGTCAATTTTCTGCTAATTGAGTGGGTAAATTTGTTTTGAAATTTCAGGTTATCCAGGAGGTAGAACCAGTAGATTTAGCTGATTACAGTGAGCCATCTGTTCCAGTAGAATTTGGAGATGATAAAAGTTCGGCACCTTTATTGTGTTCTTCATCTGATGAAATTTTATCTCCAAAAGACCCAAATGGAGGGTTTGTAGAGAGTGGAATACCTGGTCTAGATTCCTCTGGACATGATAAGATATCGGCTAAAACAAATGAAGAGTCTAATCAGGAGCAAATTAGTACGGGGGATAAATGTGAAGATTTTAGCCAAGGGCAAAATAGTAATCTGAGTGCAGGACAATTGGAAGCTGCTAATTCTATGTCAACTGAAAGGTCTGAGGAACTAAGCAGCGTTACGTCTTCTGCAGCAACTTCCAAAATATCGGTTCCTCCAATTGTTATTCCTAGGATGTCAGCGCCTGTCATTAATCTTGTCGAAGAAGAAAAAGATAAAATACAAAATATGGCATTTGGACGGATAGTTGAGGCTTATAAGCAAATTGCAGATGGTGGTGGTTCACATCTTCATTCTACTTTACTTTCCTATTTAGCAGTGGAGGTAATTATCTCGTATTTTAACTCACTACTGCGACTGAGAGTATCGCCTAAGATATAATAGGTTCTACATATATTTTCCTAAGGAAACTTTAGTGGTAGTAAACTATAGAGAGTTAAAAATTGCGGTTGGTAAACTCATACAAAAATGTTGCTTTATGTTAGACAATTAAAATTGTTTGAAAGTTTTATTTTAGGACTAAACTTTAAAAGAGAAGATGTAAGCTAAAAATTGTAGGATCATCCTTAAGTTCTTCAAGAATTACCACAATCTGGTAATGTGAATTAGCTAGCTCGAGTTACGGACGCATTAATGGAATGTAGTTATAGCCTTATAGGGCAAGGTAGAAAACAGAGTACTATTATCTGAATTACAGCATAAAATATAGCTGGCATGTTTATGACTTTAAATAGGAGAAGAGGAGGATGGACATAAGTAAAAGAGATCCATAGCAATTTAGTGTGCAGTTTGATTCAGGCTGTCTGGTAATGCTTGTAGGTAAAAACCAAAAGATTAAAGAAAAATAGCAGCAATGGATATTCGTTTATTGATGTTAAGTTTATTGCTTAATATTGTTCATTAAGGCCATCTAATTCCTAATTTGAACTGCAGTTTCCTCTCGAGCTGGATCCATGGAAAATTCTACAGGAGCATATCCTATTAGATTATGTGAGTCATGAGGTGAGTGAATGTTTCTTTTTCTCTCTGTTTCTAGACTTTTTGTTTAGTTAACTTGATAGAAAGAGATCTTCTCTTTAAACAGGACAAAAATGATAGAAAGAGATCTTCTCTTTAAACAGGACAAAAAGAAATCACCACAAGCAAATAATAGTTCTGTATGTTTTTTGTGTTTTCTTTGGGCTTCCTATGGCGCTGCACTAGTTTGCTTAGATCTATTTCATGCTCCATACTTATTTTAGAAAAGACGAGTTTATAAATTTTATTTAATATATTCAGGGTCACGAGTTGACATTACGTGTCCTCTACCGGTTATTTCGTGAAGCTGAAGAAGAACGGGACTTCTTTTCCTCAACAACTGCTACATCTACTTATGATAAGTTTCTGTTGACTGTGGTATGTTTCCTAGCTTTTCTTACTCTAGTGTATTAGCTACTTTCCCTTTTTGTGAGGCCATATTTTAGATAAAATTTTCCCATTTCTTAATGCAGGCAGAAACACTTAGAGACTCTTTTCCAGCTTCCGATAAATCATTAAATAGATTGCTTGGTGAAGCTCCATATTTGCCGAAATCCCTTTATAAACTTTTAGAAGACTTGTGTTCTTGTGGAGATCGCGTTACCCAAGGCCTTAGTGTTGTGTGGGGCCTTATTTTATTACGACCTCCTATCCGTGACACCTGTCTAAAAATAGCTATGCAGGTTTGTTCTGGCCCTTTGGTCTTCCAATACATGATTGTTGATCCTTTCTGTTCTTTCATCAGTACAGATTTATAATCTTCTTATAACTAGTAAACTTGGTTTTAACTTTCGTTGTGAATAAAAGACAGATAATATGAATAGTGTGCCATTTTCTTGAGATCCTAGCTTTACAACTAATATAGTGCCCTTTACTTGTGTTGAATACAACTTAGTATTTCGCCTCATTTTTTTTAATAGTTGTTTTCCTCCTCCCGTGTGGTTGTATGAGTGGTCTTTTTCTACGAGGCTGGGACACGGAAATAACTATTAAAAGATTACAGTCGTATACCTTGTTTTACCTAATGAGCTGCTCTAATACATAGTGATGACACATGGAACATACTTTCTGACATGTTTTATTAATTTAAAATTTGTTTCATTGTATTCATATACAGGTAAATTTCCCGCCTAACCCCCTTCCTTTGGAGTGTTTCGACTAAATAATAATAATAACACAACATATATATATATATATATATATATATATATATATATATATATATATATATATATATACATGGGTACTAAGAACTAGTAAAGCCAAACTCAAAGAGTACTTTAAAAATCCGCAGTTGTGTCTACTTCGATTAATAGTTTTGTTTCTTTTTAGAATGACGAACAACGAGTGTGTCTTGCATTTAATTTAGGTTTAAGGGTGTTTGTGATGTCATCTATAAACATAAGTTGTCAGATAAAGGAATAACCAATTTACTTATTCCTTAAAAACCTTGCCTTCTTACTTGTAAATGGTCTTGCATTCAGAAGAAATTTATACACAAACTAATGTTTGGGGTTGGCTGTGGAACCTGCACCGTGATCTTGATAAATTTGCGTATACCAAATGTTTACACAAATTTACCCCCTTCTGCTGCTGTATAACTTTAATGTATAAAATTAGAATTATATAACAATTATCAGATTTCAATAGGACTACAAGTATTCTGATTAAGTCTTTTTTCTTGTACTTACATATTTTAAATTCTACGTTTTTCTCCCTTGCAAAGAGTGCAGTACATCACCTGGAGGAAGTGCATATGAAGGCAATACGTCTGGTATGTCTGTACTATTTAATTTTAGTCAATTTAACTGTTCTATCTTAATTTTCAGTTCCTAATGTAATCCTTCTGTTCTTCTTTACAGGTGGCAAATAAGCTATTTCCTATATCATCAATTTCCCCCCAAATAGAAGAATTTGCAAAGGAAATGCTTTACTCAGTTAGCACTAAAGAAAAAACTATGGGAAGAGTTGATGGTGATAGGTCTGAACTGCAGAAGGTAGCAATTTCTTTTGGGGATTTAATTGTATATTAGTATGCATGCATCTGCTCTTTTGGTTTTGTGTTTGTTCATCAGAGAATAGAGGAACTATAGAAAGTTTGCGTGTCTACAAATTTTGACTTTATTGCTTGGAAGATCTTTATCTCTTCTCCCTTTGCGTGATTATAAAATGCCTTGATCTGAGATGTTGTCCTATCTATGTTAGGATTTACTACCGGTCCACCGTTTTAGCACTTTTCTCTCTAAATTAGTTAAAAATCATTTACGAGCTTGTCTCTTTGGCTAATATGATTTTGGGTGAGGTATTTATGTGGTGACGTCAATTCTCTGTTCCTCCTTTTTCATTTGGATGTTAGTTGTTTCTCATTTTTGTTTAGGTTTCTATAACTGATGTTATCATTAATAGATAAAATTGAATGTTTTTTTTCTTACTTCGTGTTTTTTTTCTCATGTCGAGGGTGTGGCAATATCTAACCTCAAACTGTGCAAATTTATCCAGGATATGGATGTGGACAACTCTTCCTCAGGACAACAGTCAGGGGTTGGTGATGTTAAAGACCAGTCCTCTGATGATTCACTCTCCTCATTAGCCGAAGCACAGCGTTGCATGGCCCTTTATTTCGCCCTCTGTACAAAGGTCTTGACTTATTAATTGCTTATTGGGTTTACACTTTTGTCTTGATTTATCGAAAAACTTTTTAATTACTTACCTCAATAACACTACATGCAATCTACAGAAACATTCCCTTTTCCGTGAGTTATTCTCTGTCTACAAAAGCGCATCAGACACTGTAAAACAGGTAGGGCTGACTTTATGTAGTTTAACAACATTACCATCTATAATAATTTCATTTTTATCGTTTTAGTTGCTTCGTGCAGGCAATCCATCACCAAATCCCTAGACTTGTTCGCACCATAGGTTCATCATCCGAATTTCTTAAAATCCTTTCTGACCCACCTATTGGAGTCGAGAACCTATTGATGCAGGTTTTACTTTAAAATATTCATATTTGTTTGCATATAAATTTGCAACATTTTTTCTCACCTGTCACCCTTTTTTCAAATAACAGGTTCTGCATACACTCACCGATGGGACCATTCCATCTCCAGAACTTATACAGACTGTACGAAATTTATTTGACACAAAAATAAAGGTAGTTTATATTTATTTCTATTATACCGATATTTGTACTATGTCCTCCAGTCAAAGCTTTGCCTTGTGATTTCGTTTATGAATCTTGATATTACAGGATGTGGAGCTTTTAATTCCTATTTTGTCGTACTTGCCAAAAGATGAGGTACTACAATTCTCTTTAACTGATTAATTATCATATGTGCTATTCAAGTTCACTTATTGTATCTTATGAAAAGTGGTACATCAACTCTTATTTTCGTCAGTTTGTTTAATATATATATATAGGAGCCAGATCAAGGGACACAAGCACAAAACTAACACAACAACAGAATAGCATTGTATCACAAGAGTGCTCCCGATACTATTTGAGTTGTGTTTAGTTTAGTTTTGTGTTTGAACTCTGTGTCCCTTGATCCGGCCCCATATGTATATATATATATATACACTCCATGTCAGTTGGTTATCTTTTTCATTCCTAAAGAAAGTGTGGAATAAAGAGAGTTGAAACTTCTTTTTCAAAAGAAAAATTGTACAAGTAGTTAGGCCTTAGCCGGGGCAGAGATGCAGGCCCTCGAGGCCTACGTGGCAAACAGCATCCCCCCACCCACCACACTCACACACACAATATAATTGGCACATCGGATATATGATTCAATATTTAGTTTTTTAAGTCTACAAATATGTAAATGTTCCTACAACCAAAGTAAGTGCGAATCAAAAATCAAAGTCAATAAATTTGGCAAAAGACAGATTAGTTACTCAAAGAAGCTCACTGGCCTTTCATTTCAGCCTTTTCATCATCCTCTGATCCTTAACACTATTCCTAATCTATTCCAAGTCTTTCTCTTCCTCGTTGCTTGCATTTTTGGTTTTAAGTTTCTTTTTAATTTTCTAATATTTAATTTACCCTACAATATGATATTTTGAACATTGCCTTTTTCACTGAAGTTGGATAATTTATTTCTATCTTTTATTCTCGATGAAAAAATTCATTTTCTTTTCTCTCA
This sequence comes from Primula vulgaris, assembly GCA_963920805.1. Lineage (NCBI taxonomy): Eukaryota > Viridiplantae > Streptophyta > Magnoliopsida > Ericales > Primulaceae > Primula > Primula vulgaris. The sequence continues at coordinate 10,141,674 of OY987212.1, forward strand.
TCCAATTTCACCTTATTGTACGGAATTTTGAACACTGCCTTTTCCCCTAAACTGGGTAGTTTATTTCGATGTTTAGGCTTCAGTTCAGAGTAAGACCCTCTTCCGATTGGCTGTTTTTTTCCTTCTGTTCTTGCCTTCCTCTGTATCTCTTCCTTAGTTTTTATAATTATTTATTGTTAACTTAGGTGATGATAATTTTTTTTGTATATAGGTGTTGCTGATATTTCCGCATCTTGTTAACCTTCCGTCGAATAAGTTCCATGCTGCAGTTTCTCAGCTTTTACAGGTATGTTCTTCCCTGTATTTGTTGGTCTATGGCATTGTATCGTTTTTTTTTACCAAGTATATTCACTGTGTTGTGTTTGGTCCTTTAGTTGGTGTGTGCGAGAGGCTCTTTATATACAATTGATACCCTGTATATGAATTTTTTGTTTAACTATGGCATTCAAGTCCACATACAAAGCTTGAGATCAAATGCTAAAGAATTGTTATGCACTGTGGGTTACTGGGTTTTGATCATTGTTCTTCCAGATGGAGTATTAATAAGGAATTATGTGCCTTTCTCTCCTCTTTAGTGATAGAGTTAATAAATTAAGATTCACTTCATAAATTCAATCGCTCCAAACCAGTTTTCCTTTACCTAGTTGAGCTTTGTGAGGAGAATGCGTTTTTATGTAAAGTTTTTTCTCAAGTGGGCATGCAATTTATGCTGCATTTAAGTCAATCATTAAAGCAATGTGGGTTGTCCAAGTGGTTATGGATTTAGTATACCCCATCGGCTCTTGATCAGAGTTTGATATCTGCTACATCCAGTGTGAGGGTAATTATTATCAATAAAAAGAAAAGGTCATTTTTTTTAACAATTTATTGAAATTAATTACTGCATATATATATACGCATATCTTTTGTTGACTTTCATGAGCTTTATTGAAGAAACTTTCATATTACAATTTTTCCTGTAAATCGATGGCTCAAGTAGGCAAGCAATTTGTGGCTGTACTTCTTTCATGTGTAGTCAATGGCGTATGTTTGTACTTGTTTTATGATCTCACTTACCTTTTACAAAGTTCTGTTACCTGCAAACTAGTATGTGAATTTAGTCCTTCGTCATGTTTATAAAAATGCAAATCCCCGTTGAGTTATTTATTCGCACAACAACTTAAGTTGGGACACATCTATGTGAACAATCCCAAATTTTGTTTTATTTGACTGGGAATCTATGCTCGAAGTCTGACCAATATAGTTTTCGCTTTTTCTCGTAAATCTGAATTATCTAGGGTTCGTCTCTTCCTGATCAAGAGCTGTCTGCTGCTGAAATTTTGATCGCAATCCATGGAATTGATCCGAACAAAGAGGGAATTCCTTTGAAAAAGGCATGTTATGGCTTTCAGTGTTGCTTTTTTTTTTTTCACATTGTAATTGCCACAAACTCATCTTTTTACATACTTAAAACAGGTCACAGATGCATGTAATATTTGTTTTGAGCAACGACAAATCTTCACTCAGCAAGTTATTGCAAAGGTCTTGAATCAATTGGTGGGTAAAACATGCAATTAATTACCATTTCATTTTTAGGAATATTCTGCTAGTCCATCTTAATTTGATTATCATTTTCATGCAGGTGGAGCAGATACCTCTCCCTCTATTATTCATGCGTACTGTCTTACAAGCTATTGGTGCTTTTCCGGCGCTGGTAAGAAATGACTTGATATTTTTAAAGCATGTTTTTTCACCAACAAAAATATCTATACAGGGAAGTTCAACTTCAAAAAAATAATAGTAGCAGTCATATCAGGTCTCTGTAAAGAGCGACACAATCACAAGATGGTTACTAAGGTGATTATTACTGACCACTACCGGTTGAGAACTACGGGTTCAGACATAGGAGTCTATTGGAATTTTTGCTCTTTCTTGTTCTTTAGTAGTTAGTTTTTTGGTGAATGAGTGATTGAATAATGTAATTCTTGTTGCATTACTCTGGGTCATGGCTTGGTATTGAAGGAGAATTCATATCGTTTAGATATAATTTTCCAAATTTAACAACAGCTTGTTATCTGTTGCAGATGGATTTCATCTTGGAAATCCTTTCCCGTCTTGTAAACAAGCAGGTGCTTATTCAGCTCAGTAATGCAATCCATTAGTACTGCACAATAGGAATACATATCTAATGCTTTTAATATCTGTTGCAGATTTGGAAATACCCAAAGTTGTGGGTAGGATTCTTGAAGTGCGTCCAGTTAACAAAGCCCCAATCTTTTACCATTTTGCTTCAGGTCTGTTTTTCTCATTGTATGTTCATCTATTTTTTAGTTAGAAATTATCTTACATCACCATGTTTTCTTTTATTGGACCTCTCAATATTTTAGGCATTGATATCGCTGAGTAGATCTGCCTTCACTTTTTGTACTCATTTTATTGGTTCATCTGTCCGCTTGGACTTTACTCTCAATAAAATAGACTAGAGTTTTTAGACCGGGTACCTAAAAAAACACACTGATACATATGTGGGATATAATCATATAACTGTTTCTATAGCTCTTCTGGAAATAGGACCAAAAATCTAGTACTATCCAACACCGAATAAATTCTGAATCACTCCCCTTGGAGTGCTCAATTCTTTTAATGAGAAATGCACCTGGTCCCTGTTAGATTAGGCAATACTTGACTTTTGTTGAGTTACCATTGTAGTTCAAAACTTCCAAAAATCTTGGTGATCTTAGTTGTCAAGGTTTTGATTTTAGATGAAAGTCTATATGTGGTTCTCAAGTTATGGGTTTGATTAAGGAATGGAAGCAGAATCCAAGCCACTCGTCAAAATAAAGGGAGCGACTCTAATACCTAGAATAAAATATTTGTAGATAGGTTCTTGGACTTGCCACTTCAGGCAGGTTTAGTTTTCACACCGTACCAATCTTAGTAAAAATATGAGGGTGAAATTGATGCAATTGAGTGTAAAATGTAACTGCTAAATATTTATTGTTCTTTGAAGACTTAAGTTATTAACATTACCAAGTGTTTCTTTGTGTTTCAGTTACCTCCTGCACAGCTCGAAAATGCACTGCATAGAATTGCTGCACTTAAACAACCATTGATTACTCACGCTAGCCAGCCAAATATACAGTCTTCACTTCCAAGGTCAGTGATAAATTTTTATTTGGTGTATCAAACTTATGTTCTTTTCCACTTTTTATAAAGTTTTTTCATATATATATATTGTATGGACTGTTTGCAGGTCTATATTAGCTGTTTTAGGAATTGCATCAGAGTCCCAGATTTCTAGTCAAACACAAACAGCTCCAACTCAAACTGGGGAGACAGAGAATTCGGATAAGGAACCAGACCCTGAAATATCGAAAGATTCATCTACTGCTAGCTAATACTCGTTATTAACATATTTTCCCTGTAAACTGGTGTCCAGTGCAGTGTATCGTTTACAGGGTTCATATTTGATGTAAAATGTTTTTTGAATGAGTTGAAAATTTTGTTTTAATGTGGCGTCAACTAACAGTAATGTTAACTTTTATAGTTTTATTAAAGAGTGGTAGATTATGCCAAGAACATGCCAACGACGAAAGGAACAATAGAAATTAACTACTGGACAAGAAAAATCAGAGTTAAATTAACTGTGTATTATTCAGGCAAACATTGACAGCCGTTTCTATTAATTGGTTGATGGTATTTTATCTGAACGCTGAACTTTTATTGAACACACGATAATACGTCAGAACATGCATAGGTTATATTGATTGCTATTTAATCCGTCCCAAAACCAGAGTTCTACAGAACTGTGCAACTGTGCAAAATTGACGCGGAAGATTTACATATTTATATTGTCGAGTAGTTTTTTTTTTTTTTTTAACTATGTGATTTAACTATATGATCAAATTTTAAGAAACTTTTGATTTTGAAAAAATGGAGAGAATATTAATATGCAAGTCAAATTTGTACATAGTTCGTAGTAACAATAGCTTGCGCCTGTGCCTGCGTCAACGAGTGTGCCTTGTTCTAGAAAGCGAATGTGATAAATATTTCTCAAAACTCGATATAAACTAAGTGAAAATAATTGGGTATATGAATATATATATTGTGGTTGATGTCCAATATTTGCTGTGGTCACGAAAAAATTGGACCTAGTGTCAGTACTTCATCGGATCGGATTTCAAATATTAAACTGAATTTGAAGTAAAATCCCATTGGCTTGATTTAATGGATACACCTGGTACATTCAATAATATTATGCCTAACCAAACAGTATGTTATTATACATACAACATGCAACTATGCAAGTGTGAGTCAGTTGGTCACATTGACACGAGATGGAAATCACGACTCAGGTCTTACACGACTGAGGCACGGAAACAAACACATTCTTATTATATAAAAAAATCTATTAATTTTGCAAGTTTACAGTTTTATCCCAAGCTAATTATTTTTTTCAAAATATTCATACTCCTATTAAGATTGAAATTAACTCATAATGACCGAGCGGACATAATGATGAATGATAATGCACCCACAAATATTACGTTAATGAACTCTAATTTGATCTTTCATTTGTTGTTTCAACTGTGGGGCCATTGTCTATCAACTTTTGTGTTCATGCGAGTCGTGTACTAAATTTTAGAAATTTTCCGTTTTGATATTCCGTGTCTGTTTCCGTGTGTATTTGTGTAAATAGTTGTACACGTAGCATTACTATTTTGAATAATGTATCGTATTGGACAGACAAACTCATGTAGTACAATGTAGGTTAACTTCTTCTCCATGTGAATTTTAAGCACCAATAAAGTCATTTAGGTTCCGTTTGTTTCATAATAAAAGTTTTATATTTGGAAAATATTTGCACGGATTGAAAATCGTTTCATTTACGTACGGTTAGTGCATAAAAAGTTTTCTGCCTAAATTTTTATACAAACTCAATGTTTTTTTTTTACAAATAAATCGTTGTTTGGTAAAAATCTCAACATGTATAGGAAACTTTAGTTAAACACATTTTATTTCATATACGTCACTTATAATCATTTATAATTTGTCAACCTATAAACTCATAAAATTAGAAGATATTATAAATTATTTTCAATAAGATAGATATATACGTAAAATAATATTGACTTTTTTTTAGCTTTTTCGAATTTTCGGATTTTTTTTGAATTTCTCTATTTTTTCCATTTTTTATTTTTATTGGTTAATTATATAAAATTTGACTAATTATTAAATAATTTTGAAAGAGTAGACGTATAATTAATAATAGCTACAATACTAATATTAGAAAGGATAAAAGAAAAGTACCGTTTATAACTTTATTTAGGATGTACCCCAATTTTACATTTTTTTTTACTATAAACCAATCATCATTCAGCAGCAAATAAAGTAAATAAATAAAAAGGCTAAAATAAGAGATACTGTATCCTATCATATACAGAGTAGTACTATATATCTATATATATATATATATAGAGAGAGAGAGAGGGATATATATATAGAGAGAGATATAGAGAGAGAGAATGGTGGAGTATTACAGAGTGTTGGAGGTGGAGCGTAACGCGAGTGAAGATGATCTTAAAAAGGCTTATAGAAAACTAGCAATGAAATGGCATCCTGATAAAAACCCTAACAACAAAAGAGACGCCGAAGCTAAATTCAAACAGATCTCCCAAGCTTACGACGTATATTTCTATTTAATATCTCTTTACTTATTTGGGTACTAGTAATATGATATAAAAGGGATTTTGCATAACTTGTTTGCAAATACATTTGACGCGTCTCCTTTGCCAATGGGGATTATCCCTTTCGCAATTTATGGTTGTATAATTTCGGTTAATAGCGTTTACTGTCAATTTATAAATGACCACTGGGACATGTAGAAAGAACGGTTATTTTTTTAAGATGAATTTCAGTTGGCTTCAGTTTTAGACTTTTAGTAGAATTATTCAGGATTATATCATTCAAGGGCGGCTATTGTGACAACCTGTGTACGAATAATTTAGGGAAGGGTTTTTGAGAATGCGTGGTCGTTTGTGTTTTCGACTGTAGAGTTTAGAGTCGATATATATGACCACTTCGAGAGACAGATCAGTTTTTTGTCTCTCTGTGGACATATTCTCTGCAAGATATTGATTGAATTGATTTTCTTTAAAGGCGAATATCGGTTAGTTATAGTTCTTGTAGAGTTATTTAGCAATAAGTTAATGGGTTATTGCAAAGGTGGTATACAAAGAAATTTGGGTTTCTTTAAAGGCGAATTTCGGTTAGTTATAGTTCTTGTTCTTGTAGAGTTATTTAGCAATAAGTTAATGGGTTATTGCAAAGGTGGTATACAAAGAAATTTGGGTTTCTTTAAAGGCGAATTTCGGTTAGTTATAGTTCTTGTTCTTGTAGAGTTATTTAGCAATAAGTTAATGGGTTATTGCAAAGGTGGTATACAAAGAAATTTGGGTTTCTTTAAAGGCGAATTTCGGTTAGTTATAGTTCTTGTTCTTGTAGAGTTATTTAGCAATAAGTTAATGGGTTATTGCAAAGGTGGTATACAAAGAAATTTGGGTTTCTTTAAAGGCGAATTTCGGTTAGTTATAGTTCTTGTTCTTGTAGAGTTATTTAGCAATAAGTTAATGGGTTATTGCAAAGGTGGTATACAAAGAAATTTGGGTTTCTTTAAAGGCGAATTTCGGTTAGTTATAGTTCTTGTTCTTGTAGAGTTATTTAGCAATAAGTTAATGGGCTATTGCAAAGGTGGTATACAAAGAAATTTGGGTTTCTTTAAAGGCGAATTTCGGTTAGTTATAGTTCTTATAGAGTTATTTAACAATAAGTTAATGGGTTATTGCAAAGGTGGTATACAAAGAAATTTGGGTTTCTTTAAAGGCGAAATTCGGTTAGTTATAGTTCTTGTAGAGTTATTTAGCAATAAGTTAATGGGTTATTGCAAAGGTGGTATACAAAGAAATTTGGGTGAAATCAAGGGTATCTTCTGTTTCTTTTTAACAATGAAAATATACTGATTGAATTGAATATTTTCGCAAACTTCAGTTAGTTGCTATATCAGTACTGTTAACAAGGTAGACTTTCTCTCTACATGTATCTTTGTTCAATCACTATCAAAGTTGTTGATTGACCTAAATTGAGTTGTTTTTTTTAGTAGATGGTAAAGTAATCTGAGCAATAGATTAATAGGCTATTGCAAAACCTGTGTACAAAGAAATTAGGCTGGAATTCTAAGAATACATAGTCGCTTATTTTCAATAACAGGTTAATTGTAGATTTGTATGACCATTGTGAAAGAAAGATCACCTTTTAAACATATTATGAAGTATTGGAATCGTATTCTCTAGCCTATGATGTAAGCAGTACTATCTATTTCTTACTCTTTATCCTCTCTCTTTATGTATATTTTTTTTTGAATTATTAATTAAATATATTTAAGGTGACTTTCAGTTAGTTACAATGTTACTAGAGTTCTTTTGCAATAGTTAATGGGTTATTGCAAAAGTGGTGTACAAAGAAATTGTTAAAATTAAAGGCATCCTCTATTTCTTTCTAATGGTACAAGTATACTAATTAAATGTAATATTATTTACAAACTTCAGTTAGTTTCTTTTTTAGCACTGTTATTTTAGCAATAAATCAAGGGCTTGTTTAGTTTGGAATAGATAGATTTTAAATTTCTGTGTACTGCGAGATTTTTTAGTGGGGATTGACGGCACACTCCGGTGGTTGTGCTGTTACACACTGACAATTTATAACGTCTTTTGTATATATAGGACTAAAAGTCAAATAATATCACCCTGTTGGAGAATTTTCTATATCTAGTCAGCTTCATTTTTGCTAGACTATCTGTCGCAAATTAAGCGACTAAACTCCTTTTTTTGGTTTAAGATTACCATTTTCGACAAGTTTCCGAAATTTACTTAGGAATATTTTGTTAGATTTATTATTTATATATCGAAGACTCGAAAAAATGACTAAACTTGTTTTGGCTTAGACATGCATACTGCAAACAGAGACATTCTTCTGTTGCGTCTTATACTGTCAATTCGTATCTTATATTATTAACATAGATGATTAAAGGGAAAAAAGAAGCACTTTTTTAACTTATTGATTATTACAAAAAACTCGTTCAATGTTGTACCTCTATGCTAATTTTTCGTCTACTACGAATAGCGAAATTGGAACAGAGGTTCTGACACCAACCTCTACGATGTCGTATATTGTCAATATATGTAATTAAGTGAAAGAAAGATCACCCTTTAATCCTTTTAAATTATTGCTAAAAAAAGCTACAACTTTTTCTAATTTCCTTTTATATTTGGTAAAGGTCTTGAGCGATCCACAGAAGCGCGCAGTGTATGACCACTACGGGGAAGAAGGACTCAAGGCTGGTGCACCTCCCCCTCCCTCTCAGTCTGGAGCCGACCAATTCTCTGGTGCGGGATTCCGCTTCAACCAGCGTAGCGCCGACGATATTTTCTCTGAGTTTTTCGGGTTCTCGAGCCCCTATGGCGGCTCTTCTGGTGGTGGTGGTGGGTTTGGTGGTAGGAGCGTGTTTGGTGATGACATATTTGCTTCATTTCGTGGTGGTGGCGGTGAGGGGTCCGGAAGTGGTGGGCAGTCTCGAAAAGGGGCACCGATTGAGCGTAATTTGCCTTGTAGCTTGGAGGATTTGTACAAAGGGACTACGAAGAAGATGAAGATTTCTAGAGATGTCATGGACTCCATTGGGTATGGCTCTCTGCCTCTCTGCCTTTCTTTTGGTTTATTTCGTCGTGAAAACTGGCTCAGTAAAACCTTTATATAATTCTACTGTCCTTTTTCTTCAAAGTTTGCTAAGTATTAGATGAAAAAAAGAATGCAGAAAATTGCATCCAAGTTGAACCTTATAGTTATAGTCATTTGTTTTCAGCTGAAATTTCTACTTAACTTCTCTCCATTATCGGTTGTGCCTTTTCATTTTTATCTGTTCATTGTACTTTTGTTAGTTGACATTCTCTTTCAATTTCATTTCCTCTTTGGCTAATAGCGTCATAGTGTGTTTTCAGAAATTGTGAGCACTACACCATGTTAAGGACTAAGAGCAACTAAACCTCCATATACAACTTAAATAAACAACCATATAGAGGTCATATACAACCTCCATATGGAAAGAGGTTATATATGGATATTGTATATACAACCATATAATATCTCTATATACAACCTCCATATACAACCATATACAAGCACATCCTCTCTATACAACCATATACAACCTCCATATACAGCCGCCATGAATTCAAACTCTATAAAAAAAATCCCTTGAGACACTTAATTTCGTTATCAACATTATCATATACATATAGCTTTTATGTCGAGCTAACCAAAATTTGTCTGGACTCTGGAGTCCTTTGTTTGTCTATATTTTATGTTCACATGTACTTTGGACTACAAGGACGTCAAGGTCACTGAATCAAATTGTAAGAATATAGTGAATGGTTCTATGCAAGGAAGTGTAATGCTGCATGTATTTGTCCTTTTGAATATGTGATTGCCTTATTTAGGATTTCTGCCCGGTTTTATATAGTTTTCTAGAAACAAATGTATATTCAATACTTTAGTCTTCGGACCGCTTATGCCCTATCATTGGGTTCAATCAGAACTCTCGTATGAGGTTTCTGAAATTATGAGCAAATGTAGAAGGTCATGTTGACCTCAATTAGAAAAGTGAATGAAAGGAATATAATTGTGTGTGTGAATTAAAATAGCAGACATTAGGTTTTTGTTTCTTCGAATTTAGGTGCTTTTGACCCTATGTTGTATCACCTTTTCTTCCGTATTCCAAATTGATTTAATTAAAATCTCGATAAAATAAAGGAATGTACAGAATTATAGGATATTAAGTTTAGGCATATAAGCAGTCACGCGATATGGTAAGATCTATTTTACCCTATGATATTCATAATACCAAATCATGCATTTGGTGTCTGTTTTTACTTCTATCTTTTGCTCTACTTATGGTAATGTGCTCTTAACAGTTTTTGAAGCGAGAGGACCTGATAAATTATTTGTTATTCCCATCATTGTTTTCTTTTCGTTTTTAATTTCTCCTATAGTAACGGCAGTTTAAAGAAAGTGGACTTAACCGGTATTGTTGGGTTTATTAGTGTTTGTGTAATCATCGAATCTGTTAAAGCTCATTCTTGTCGGCATTGACAATGTTCACGTGGAAGATAGTTTAAAGCAATTAGTGGTCAGTTGAAAAACGGTTTGGAATTGGCTTTAGATAAGGATTCTTAAGACGGTTTTGTTCTTGGTGATTATGATGATCGCCACATGGCTTGGGGTTATGACGGTCACCCCTTGGGGAGTATTTAGGCCCATCTTCTCATTGATTATTGCAGTTAAGATAAGATAAAAAAAAATTACACGCACTTGATTTGACATGATAGGATTGTTGTCTCAAAATGATTAGCTAATTGTTAGCTGGCTAGATTTTTATATGTTATAATCTACCTTATTGTTTGTGCTGAAATTATATTTCTTACCAGAGTTTTGTCCTTTTGAGGTATAGTTTTCCACAGCCCATCTTTGATATCCAGTTTTAGAGGCATGCTATATAAAAAAAAACTAGCACTTGGATCTGAAAATTTTCCTTGGTTAACAGTTTCTATTTGCTCCAGTAAACAAATCCACGCATCCATTCTGTATGAGTTCTATTTCGGCACATATTGCACTATGAATGTATTTGCAACTCCACTTAAATAATTTTATATCAACATTCATTTTCGGGATTTTAGCTCATTTATTGTACATCTCTCTGGGAATTTACTTCCGGAAGGGGGAGAAAAGAAAGGTACAGAAATTTTCTGTAGTGAACTTCTAATATGAGGCTTGTTTGATTACTTTCAGAGAAACTAATACGTTGTATATATTCTTAACTTTACCTAAATATTCCCTTTTTCTTCTTTTTGCATCCTTTTTGTTTTCATCTTCAACCAAGAAAAACATTTTTTTGTTGCTGTACTATATTGTTGTAACCAAAAAACACTTGGGACTTAGGAGCACATAATTTTAGCAAAGTAGGCTGTAATTATTTTAAATTGAGAATAAAGCTGATTTTGTCCATTTAAAAGCTTCTATCTTTTCCAGGAAAAAGAACAAAAATATACTCGACTTTTTTGCTTCTCTACCTAATCCAATCCATCTTTCAGAAGAAATAAAAAACTGAGTCTTTAAGCGAGAACCATACAAGTACTTAATTAGAGGCGGATCACCAATAGTTTTTTGTTTAGTACCGTTTGACTAATGTTACGATTTTGATTTCCATTGTAGGAGACCCACCTCAGTGGAGGAGATTTTGACAATCGAGATAAAGCAGGGCTGGAAAAAAGGAACCAAAATAACCTTTCCCGATAAGGGAAATGAAATACGAGGTGTTATTCCCTCAGACCTTGTCTTCATTATCGACGAAAAGCCTCACTCTCTCTTTAAAAGAGATGGCAACGATCTCATTCTCACTCTAAAAATATCTCTTGTCGAAGCTTTAACGGGATACACTGCATCGTTCACAACCCTCGATGGACGAAATCTAACGGTTCCCATCAATGCTGTTATCGGTCCGAACTATGAAGAAGTTGTGAAAGGGGAAGGAATGCCTCTTTCTAAGGAACCTTCGAAAAAAGGAAATTTGAGAATTAAGTTTAATATTAAGTTTCCTTCGAGGCTTACTCCAGAGCAGAAAACGGGTATGAAGAGATTATTAATACAAGAAACAGGAAAAGGAACCTTGTGAAAGCCTTGTATTTTCTTGAACTCTGTTGCTTTATTGTTTTTCGCTGAAGAGGAATTTCGTGCTTTCTGATTGGAGAAATTCCCAGTTGTAGGCTACTAGGCTAGCAACTTGTTTCGGGTTTCATTGTTGATTAGCGGAAAATAGTATAAATTCTTGTTTCTAAGCGACTTTTTTCAAAAGTTTTCGTGTCGCCCGATTGTCCAGGTGCTTGGGCGTGAAGATTAAATTAAAATATGATTCGAACTGCCTATAGGCACCATAGACTATACAAGTTGCTGAGACAAAATGGTATGCTTGGGCTTTATTTGTTCATTTAGCTCAATTGTTCACAAGAGGAGGTGCATTTGAGTGTCCAGTTTTTTTGTTTTTTGACCTAACAAGCTAGAAGGTTTCGAGTCTTATTAACGGGTGGGTGTGATAGCTTTTGATACTCTTTTAACAGTTAACATTTGAAAAAACTAGAAGGTTTGGTTTTGAAAAAAAAGATCTATAAATTTAAGATGGGTTGGGAATTACAGTATTTTCTTATCATTGGATTGGATTGGATGGATGATCATAAAGAAAGTTATACAATGTAGCTCAACATTCCCTCCTATACGACTAGCAAAACCTATAATTTGGAAAAATTACGATAACTTACCAATCCAACAAAAATAAACATTCTTACTGAATATATGCACACCATACTCTAGAGAACATAGTTACTAAGATACTCTACAGAACAAATTAACAAAGGTGTAGTCATATAACTGAAATCAACAATTTTACAAAGATGTAGTTGTGCGTTTAGCGAACACGAAACGATATCAAGAATTGGGCATGATTCGATATGCTTTACAAAGAACATAAGCTCATGTTAGACCATTTTTCTAGTGCTTAAATGTTTCTTAATAAATTTATTAGTGAAGGACCGAAGGCTCTTGAGTTAAGTACATACATAGATCTTCATTAAGCCAGTAATTTAAGTATGCGGTTTGTTAATTACCTTCAGAATAAAGTACTTTAAAACTGCAAACATTAAAAAATAAGGAAATTAATAAGTACTAAGTAGTGTATCGTTTATAGACAATTGACATGCGTACCACGCGAAATATTCCAACAGCGTGTTTTTTTCTCTATCTCAAATCTCAATCGCGTGACACACGTGCCACAAATATTTTGTTGCATTAGGGTTATTTACATTAACAGTCTCCATAGCTAAATAAAAATTCTATTTAGTCTGTATTCTTTAACAGTAGCAGACATAACTATCCCACCTTTGTCCGTGTCAAGTTTAATTTTACATCCGCACGTAAATGGATTCTCGAGTTATCCACCAAATGAAGCACTTCAACTTGCGATCTCAACCAGTGGCGGAGCTAGGATAAGTGAATGGGGGGCTAGATTTTAACAAAAAGAATATGGGGGAAAAAGCCGGTATTTTCATATAATAAATGCAAATTTATATTGTCGAGGTGGGTTTCTAAAAATATTTAAGGGGCCAAATATGTCACTTAATTAGCATAAAATCTAGAGACAATATGTCACTTTCCAAATCATGTGGAGTACCACTGAACTGCCAGAACATTAATGTAAATTGTCACAAGCACCAAAATATAGAAACATTTATCACACTTTCTACCCCCTACTTATATACATCATCATTTCCCTCCCATTACGTACAAAAGTAACAAAACCAACTCTCACTTTTCTTTTGTTACTCTCTTTTTGCATTCTAGCCATGGGAAAGGTTTCGGATATCGAAAATCGGAAAGTACAAATGTTTTTCATCCCGGCAATCATGGCTAGGGGTCACATGATCCCCATGGTCGACACTGCGCGTCTATTTTCCTCTTTGGGCGTCAGCGTCACAATAGTCACCACCATTGGCAACGCAAAGCTCTTTCAGAACAAGATTGATCGTGACCGTACCGAGAGAGGTCGAGATATCTGTTTCAAGACGTTCAGGTCATACATACACACAAACTCCTATATAGTATATACTATAAGCGATGCCGTTCCTAACCCTTTCTGCACCTCGACGAGTCCTGAATTTTGTGCCTTTAATTTTAACTTTATCACCCAACACAAAAAAGATAGTATACAAAAGAAGTTTTTTGCATTTCAATGTTATTTATAGACAAAATCATACAAGTTAGACTGCATTTGCTTGACGAACTTAAAATTTTAGAATCCAGAAATTTCAGCTTTAAAAAAATCTAGAAGCTTTAAGTTGGAAGACCTTAGGTTTTATCTGAAACTTGATAATTTCAGCATATTTTCTTGACAAGCTGAAACCAAACACACCCTAACACTTGAAGAATCTTTGTACTTTAATTCATATCTTACACAAATAAAGAAACATTAAACATGATTACGGAAATTAATAAACTACTCTTAATGTTTATCATGGTATGTATGTATAATGCAGGTTGCCGACCGATGAGGTGGGGCTTCCGGAAGGCGTGGAGAATAACCTGACGTTGTGTACGATGGAAGAACAGATGAAGTTGGCTGAGGCCATCTTCAAGCTGCAGGACCCGATCGAAAAGTTTATCGAGGAGCAAAGGCCTGATTGTATTATTAGTGATATGTTCTTTACTTGGACAGCCGATCTTGGCCTCAGGATTGGCATCCCCAGAATCCTCTTTCAGGTAATGTTGAATCTAGTGATTGTGAATTTAGCATATATAGAAAAAAGAACTAAATCTTGAAATTCAATATCAAGTTACCAACCAACAGACAGATTTTACATTAACCTCAAATTGGGCTAGCCAGAATATTTAACTAAATAACTAGCTAACAATGTGCTCTCAACAAGTACATACGTGTATACATATTTACATTATCTAAATTGTTAGGAGCACCCCAGCATTTAGGTTACTCTGTACAAACCAGAAATCGGTGTCCTCGCTACTATAACTTTGCAATATGAGTAATAACCGCTTGAATGTGAACATCTTCAAGGTAAAATACACTTAATATTCTTGTGAATCAAGACATAATTGGAAGTGTCATTTATATCGTATAACTTTATCACGAATAATGCTATGTTTTTTTTCTTGCGTTAATTCAATTAAGATTTTCTTCAAGTAGGTTACGGGTTTGTTCCCAATTTGTTGCGAAGAAGTTTTGCGAAGCCACGCCCCACACAAGGATGTCGATTCGGATACAACTCCATTTTCAATGCCTGGTCTACCCGACCCGTACAATAACATACAATTTACTAGGCTACAAATACCAGAGTCATTTAAGGTCCAAACTGGTTGGGGTCAATACCTAGAGCTTTGTCAAAAAGCCGAAGAAAAAAGCTATGGGGTTATGTTCAACACTTTTTATGATCTTGAGTCTGCTTATGCTAATTACTACAAAAACGATGTTGGCCGGAAACTATGGTTGGTGGGACCGGTGTATTTATTCAATAATAGTGATGAAGATAAGGCCGAGAGAGGCGAAAAGAACTCGCTGGATGGAAATGTGGTCATGAAGTGGCTCGACTCGAAACCAGAAAAATCGGTACTGTTCTCATTTTTTTCAATATTTCCTTTCTCTTCACACCTTCTTTCAACTTGAAAGAACATACTCCAGTAAAATCGGTACTCGAAACCAGAAAAATCGTTACTGTTCTCGGAGTATCAATAATCTCAAGATAAAATACTTGAATGCTCAAGTAAGCCTTGATGTTTCTATCTTATTAAAATTATAGTACAGTTTGTCATTTTTTTCATCATTTCAGAGGTTTATTAAAGTATTTAGTTGTACCCGTGTCCAATTTAGTAACATATTATTTCAGTAACCTAGACACGTAAGTGTGATGGCAAAAGGTATAATAAACTCCAGTAATCTAGACTATAATAAACTCCATGTTCACGACGTGTCGACGCACATATTTTTTTCTTCTAATTTTTTCCTTTCTCCAGGTAATTTACGTTAGCTTCGGTAGCCACGTCAGAATGTCGCCTCAGCAATTCCAAGAACTTGCTCACGGATTAGAGTCCTCGGGCCATAACTTCCTCTGGGTCGCGAGAGACGAATCCCAATACGAGGGCGGAGTACACAACAACGAACAGGAAAAAAAGAAAATAAGCATTTTCCCTGACGGATTCGAAGAAAGAGTCGGAAAATCCGGCAAGGGGTTCATAGTCAAGAGTTGGGCCCCACAGCTTCTGATCCTCGAACACCCCTCAGTGGGCGGGTTTCTGACACACTGTGGCTGGAACTCAACGGTCGAAGGCATCGGGGCAGGCCTTCCAGTTGCCACGTGGCCATTGGGCGCGGAGCAGTTTTTCATCCAGAGCTTAATTTGTGATGTTTTGAGGACGGGTGTGAGGGTTGGGAACGAGGAGTGGATGTTTTCGCTGTGGGACCCAAAGGTCACGGTTGGAAGGGAGAAGGTGGAGGAGGCGGTGAAGAGGGTGATGGCGAGCGGGGAGGAGGTGGAAGGGATGAGAGCAAGGGCTAAGGAGATGGGCGAGAAGGCGAAGAGAGCAATTGGAGAGGGAGGGTCGTCTCACGCTGATGCGTTTGCTCTTATTGATGATCTCAAGTCACGTTGGAGCACTTGATTTTAAAACTAGAAAATCAAAATAAGTACACATGCTGACATGATTTGATCGTTGCCCATGTCGGATGTGCCGATTTTGTATTAAATTTTATGGCATAAAAATATTGAAGCAAGACTGAAGAATAAGCCAGAGCTTCTTTCAAGCACTCCGTTTTTGTCTTTCAATAAGATGCAAGCTGCAATCATGATATGAAGAAGTTGTGTTATTGTTTTTTTATTTTTTTGGATGATTGATGATTCTATGGATTATGAAGAACTTTCGTGTATAATACAACTAGTCGAAACGTCACAGTTGCGTCTCATCTCATAAATTGAATCAGAAACGATCATTAGGATGTATATGAAGTAGATATACGTATAATTTATTTTGGGAAGGTAGAAGAACTGTTTCCAAAGACAACGTTTAACATAGTACTAAACAATTGGGTTTGGTAATACAGATTTTTGTCACTGGTGACCGAGTTCGCCGAGCAATGATGGTCGTGATGAGAAAAATGATATTCTACGTTTTGGTTTTTGCACTAAACATTGATTACTTTGGTTCCTTGAACTTATTCATGGTGACTGCTTGTAAAATTAATTTCTCATATTATGCAATATCATAAGTCTGTGATGTAAGATTAGTCTAATCTCGTCCGGATTGCTAATGCAAACTTCATTTCAAATACCGGTCACAATCCGAAGCCGATTCTTAGTCCCCAGACTAAGAATCCCTCAACCAAAGGAGACCTTATGATATTGCAAACACTCAAAAAATACATCATTTGTAGCCTAATCCATACTAATTTTACAGTTACACTACTTTACGCAATCAAACATGGTATTGACAGTACTTCGAGTCCAATTCTAACTCTATACCTATGCAACTAGTCAAGAAAAAAAAGTAAAAATCCCTCCCAACATTCAGTGTTGGGTGTTGTGCAATGTAGGACTGAATGCTTACATTAGGACATATATATATATATACAAATTATGTACACTATGGACAACTTTTCTAGACGTGGTCCACATATTAATATATTAAACACTCAAACAAAACACATTTCGTGCAACCATCGTACAAAAAAAAAAGTTAAGTAATAATATTATATTAATTAATTAGTTATATAGACTGTTGTGTAACCGTGACACACAAATTATATTAACCCTTGTAAAAGTGGTAGGACAATGAGATTTGAAGAGAAATATTATATCTAATAAGAGAGCTTACACAAGCTCTAGCATGTAATTTTAAAATTTGAGGGTTGTTACAATAAAAACCAAATCGTAAAAACTACTACCAGACTAATGCAGTTTATTTTTATGGCAATTTTACAAAGAGATTGTATTTTTCGACTGCAAAAAATATTTTTTCACATCAAAACCGTAATTTCGAATTACAAACCGTAATATCTGAATTACGGGTTAATTTTTTATTTTATTTTTATAAAAAAAAATAAAAAAATTACAATTTGTAATTGAGAATTAATGTTTTACCGGACAAAAATATTTTGAGTCGGCCTCTTTTATAAAACACGCATAGTATTACTATACTATCAGCTTTATTTATTTCTTTCTAAAATTGAATACTCCTAAAACCTAACATAAACCCTCTCAGAGAGAGAGAGAGAGAGAGAGAGAGACAACAATGGCGATTGGAATAATAAGCAGGAGATCAACGATGAAAAGGCTTCTATTAAACAGTAAATTATTCATAACGGAATCAAATCCAAGTATTAACAGCTCACTCATTAATATCGTCTCTCGATCTTTATCTACTTCTCCTCAACCCAATGTTCGCCTCTCTCTCTCTCTCTCTAAATATATATATACTAAGTAAAAGTTACTCACGCGTTACGTGTGAGATGCGTAATGGTATAAATCTCGTAATATATTTTATTTTGAACATAATATTCATATTTGGTATCATTTATTGTAGTTATGTTGGTTAAAACGAATTGTTAATTAATTTAGGCTGCATCCGTAATTACGAAAATATAGTGAGGAAGAATTGTTAATTAATTAGATTAGGTACATCGGTAATTATTAAAATAGAGTGAGGGTATTTTTGGAAAAATTGGACAAAATTTGGGAGCCTCAACTTTTTTTGAGTTTGCTTATATTAATAGTATGATATGACGATGATGATATATATGTGTGTGTGTGTGTGTGTGTCTGTGTGTGTATGTACTTACATATGTATGTATGCATTTTAATTTGTAGATTAAATATCAATTTTCTGACCCGAGCCACATAACCAATGTTCGCCTCTCTCTATATATATATGTGTGTGTGTGTGTGTTAATATGTAGATTAATTAGCTACCGGGGCCACAGAACCAATGCTTGCTCAGGGGAGAGGTTGGAATTTATTAAATTATGTGTATATAGGAATTTGTTTATGGGGATTTAAAATTGGAAAAATTAATGTTTAATGCATACTTTAAGGGTGTGTTTGGAACCTGGAAAACTCATAGGAAAATGAAAATGATTTCCCGAGAAAACATTTTCTTGTGTTTGGGTGCATAAGAAAACCAACGGAAAAGAAAACAAAAAAAAAGTGAGGGAAAACTTTGTGTGCATAATGAGAGAAACCATTTTCCTTCCAAAAGAGGGAGGAAAATGAAAACGACTAGCTCCCTCCCTTTCTCCTCTTTTTCTTTTCTTTTATCTTGATTTTCCAACATTCCAAACACATGAACGGAAAATGATTTCAAGTTAATTTTCCTTTGTTTTACTTTCTTTTCCTTTTTCTTTTCTTTTCCGTGACATTTTGCGGGTTCCAAACACACCTAAGAGTTAATTATCGGAAACCTGAGTTTGTGGTTTTTGTTTAAGAATTGGTATTATATCAATGTAGCATGAGTGAGCATCAAAGTTAAAAACAAAGAGTAAAAAGAAGCAGTATTGTTGAGCATATGTACCTAATCTTAAAAGAGATTTTAACCATGGGTTTTTGATAATTAAGTCTCGAAATATGTACTAGATGATCATTTTTCCTTTTAAATTTTACATTAGCATTTGATGTTGTTGTTTGCAATTATGGAAAATGTCGGGCGGAGCTATATGTGGGACGGGGGGTTGGCGTCAAAATTCCTCAATTTATCAGAATGCTGTTTTTTTATGTAGAGATTTGCCAAAATAATTCAAAATTGCTGGTACCATGTTTTGCCACAATGTAGAAAAGAAATTGTTATTAGCAACGCCGGATAGAAATGCCGAGCGTCCATGATTTTATCTGGGTCGGAACTCGGGGTTTGTTATGGTATATGCTACACAATACGTTAGGACGTCCCAAACAATGTGTAAAAATTCTACCAGAAATGTTCAGACAAATGAAGATTTTGAAAGAATATATATATATATATATATATATGTATGTATATATATATATATATATATATATGTATGTATGTATGGATGCCCTAGAAAAATGCTTTGTTTAACTATCCCCAGGGATGACACTACTAGGGTTGCCTTTAGTTATGAAGCTATTCGTGTGTGAATGGTGATTAACAATTTGATGAAGGGAGAATTCTGAATTTGTTATAGTCAGCAAAGGAACTAGGTGGAGACAGTAGTAGATTTGTTTATATGTATTTTGTTTAAAAACCCTCCCCTTTAAAGTTCATGGTTCCGTCCCTGATTCATGTTCATTATTTGATAATCTGTGATTTCTATCAATATGTCTATACTCTCAAATTGGATTTAACTAGGCTACATAAGTACTTCAGTGATATTTGGCCTCAAAAAATGTATCGACATATTGGGTTTGCCGGTCGCTAAGTTTCACGCTATGGTTCGTAAGTGCTAAAAATGGTGTTATGGGACATAAGAGTACCACGTTTCAGTGCGTAAGAACGGTAAGCTAGTAAACAAGGAGTACGAGAGAATTAAGTCATGCCTATTATTATCACCTACCTATGGGAGGAATTAGGTTGTGACAAAAATGGCCCGTGGTCTCCCCTCTATGACAGAAAAAGATAATGTGAATAATATTTGACCATGTATTTTATTCTTTCAGTTGAAGCTTTTTTCACCCCATATTTAACATAACTTGTTACTGCTATTGGTTAATGTTGTTGTATGCAGGATTTCCGTATTGATTGCTCGGCCACGTCGCAAATTTGTAGTCACCGTCATCATTGGAGATATTTTTGTACCGGCAGCAACGCCACAGCTACTCCTACAGTCAGTCAAGAAATGAAAGACCCATCAAAATCATCATCGCAGGGTAAAGAAGGCGGAGATAGTGGCGGCAAAGGCCACAATGGTGACAACTCCGAGCAGCAGAAGCAGCAGGGGAAATCTGTTCGTGGCGGGGTATGTAATTCATAATTATTGACAGACCATTGTAATTAGTAATTACTTGGGGTTCAAATTGTTAAATTGATTTAATTGTAGTTGGGTTGAAGTTACTCGTTTGAAGAGCTGCTTCGGAGCTCAAAAAACTTCTTTCCACTCATTTTGGTAAAAAGAGAAACTTTTTTGCAGAAAAGCTCAAAAGCTTACTTTTTTACGCTAACGTTTTAATGAAATTTTCCTATAACGCTGTCGCGTTTTAAAACCCCGATCAAAGGGATCTAACTGCTGCTGAAGTTTGTATCAATTTTTTTTCAACAGCTTTTAGATCAGTTTGATTCAAGTTGTACCTACCCATTTAGGCGAAATAGATTAGATCCATCTAGCCGTAATGGATTAGATCCATTTAGTCGTAATGGATTAGATCCATTTAGTCGTAATGGATTAAATCCATTTAGTCGTAATGGATTAAATCCATTTAGCAATTCCACCATACGTTACTACTCAACCAATATCAAAAGGAGCAGAAGCGATCTTTGCCCAGCGATGAGCTGAAATTCCTCAAAGTGATATTTTGTATTGATTTGTTTGGGGAATAAACATTTATAGTTTAAAGATTAAGCTTAAAATACAAGGTGTTGGCCTGTGAGGTAGGATTTTTTACATAAGTGCTTTTATTGTCAATCCCTGGTTCTGAGACCATGTTTGCATTATTCCAATACTTTTAAAGATTAGAATGGCTCTCATATATGTGGTACTGCAACTAATCTTACTCCCCAACACTTACCTCTTTTATTTATTAGTCGAACATAAAAACCAGTTTCTGGTTTTTTTATTTACTTGTTTAATCCTCTGCAGCCGGTTTCATGGCTGAGCTTTCTATTGTTGGTTGCCACTGGAGCAGGGCTTGTCTTTTACTACGACAGAGAAAAGAAAAAGCATATCCAAGGTACTTTACTATGGTGAGTAGGGATATAGTGCAGCTATGAATAATATTTTGATCCCCGATCCCCTATTGAAAAAATCATGGTCTGATTAGCTTTAAGCACGTCTGCATTTTATCTCAAGTTTCTGTTTGGATTTTATGAAATTCATATTCATAGGGATTTGGGGTTGAAGATGAAGAGAATTTTCCTTTTTAATGTAGGAAATGCCATAGAAGTGAATTGATGAAGTGATATAGATGCCTACATGTGCATTCTAAATCAACATTAAAAAACTAGTAATCTGAAATTCTTGATTTGGAAAGCAAGATGCAAAGCAAATGTGGATTTAATTCATGTGACGTGTGGTCTTTTATACTACTTAAATACCCTCAAATGTCCAAATTTCTGGGTATGTAAAAACACCGTTCTAGAGGCAGGATCTTTACACAGTAGCGCTTCTTGCAGAAATTTTGCAGCATATGTTTGAATAATTTGTAAACAGATGATTTATACGTGGTTAAATTTTGTCTTTGCAGATATTAATACTGCATCGACTGCGGTAAAGCAAGGACCCTCTGCTGGAAAAGCAGCTATTGGAGGTCCATTTAGTCTTCTTGATCATAATGGAAAATCTGTTACTGAAAAAGATTTTAAGGGAAAGTGGACAGTAGTATATTTTGGATTCACACATTGTCCTGATATATGCCCAGATGAGCTACAAAAGCTTGCTGCTGCAGTTGACAAAATAAGTAAGTTTTTAGTCTGTAATTTAGTTTGGAGATGAGAAAATGGAATCACCACCATATTGATGTTTAAAACCTCTTTTCTTCCTTTGCCCAAATAGGCAATTTTAGAGAATTAAAAACGGTAATAACTTGCTGCTTCTTGCTTAAACCCATTTGAGTGCATAGCCAATAGTACCATAGTAGTATTCTTTTTCCGTTAAGATTCTAGAAAATCTTGAT
This sequence comes from Primula vulgaris, assembly GCA_963920805.1. Lineage (NCBI taxonomy): Eukaryota > Viridiplantae > Streptophyta > Magnoliopsida > Ericales > Primulaceae > Primula > Primula vulgaris. The sequence continues at coordinate 10,164,149 of OY987212.1, forward strand.
TTACTCTTCAGTTTCTGTATGGGTTATAAGCAGCGAGACAATATGAATGAGTACTTTAAGTGAGTTGAAGTGATTGGGAAGGTACAACTGGCATCCCAAATTTTCAAAAATAATATCAATCTCCTAATGACCTCGTGTTTAAGTTTGTGCTTGAAGTTTTTTTTTTGTCAGAGAAGTATAATTTCACTCCACTGGCATTGTATGTGCAAGAATGTCTTTGGTTTCCATCAATGCGAGACTGTTTAAATTTTACAATTGAAGTAGAAGACAGCATTCCAAAATATATTTTAAGCCGACTTACATAATCTTCAATCTGGCTATGCACTTGCCAGAAAGGGAAAGTTTTTGGCTTTGTTCCTCGATATACAGATTAGATCATTTGTAGGTAATCAAAATCAAAATCATTTGTTTGAATCAAGAGTATAATCTATCTTCTGGACTAGGGTTCAAGTTTACGACATTTTATCTACCATCATGAATGATAAGGCAGCTATTGACTTGATATTAAGTTCTCTATTGTAGTCTGCTAACCTACGTAACCTTTTATCGTGGTGTTTTCATATGGTTCGATCCATTCTTGAAATATATTGTCTTGGTTATAATTGCAGAGAAAAAATCAGGCATTGAAATTGTACCAATTTTCATTTCGGTTGACCCTGAGAGAGACAATGTAGAGCAAGTTCACGAATACGTTAGAGGTGCTTCTGCAAGACTGTAAAATAATTTCATGATGTGTGATTTATAAAAAAAAAGTTGTATTTGATGCATATTATGTTTCTTATTTATGTACTTTAATGACATAGAATTTCATCCTGCGTTAATTGGGCTTACTGGTACCACGGATGAGATAAAGAAAGTTGCCCGGGCATTTCGAGTGTATTATATGAAGACTGAAGAGGAAGGCACAGACTACCTTGTCGATCACTCCATTGTCATGTACGTGCCTCTCTTACTTTTGATATTATCTTAATCTGTAATAGTGGTTTTTGAATATTGAATAGGGTTTTCTGTAAATTGTTATCATACCTGTGCTTGGCTATCAATTTTTGTTTGAATATTATTTTCTATTTAGAACTGATTTTAAGGGAGATTCTTAGAAGTGAGAACTCTATAAGATTTTAAGATTCTTGGTTTCTTAGCTTGAATGCTATCGACAGAGTTTCCCATCTGTTTGTATAGGTCTTAATTGGGAGGAAATTCCGTAACAGAAACCTCATTTTGAGATGGTGTCATCTAGAGATCTAGATGTTAACTATTGATTTGGAGAATGGATTATCTATTAAAGTGTGTCCATTTAGCATAGAGCTGGCTCCAATGCCTAATTTAGGCAGTGTCTTTGAGCCTCCATTTTTTTGGGTCCACTTTTTTAAAATTCGGTTGTTTACATAGTTAGGGTTGTGTAGTTTGGGGTTATTAGTTATAGTGGTTGATGAACTTCTTCTTAGTGTTCTTCTATATACTTTATATGGTAAAGTCACAGTTTGTTTTGTTGGATATCATTGTTATGTTAAAGATTTATGATAATTTACGAAACTATAGTATTTGAATTTTGAAATACGGCTGATGATCATTTATATCATGATACTTAGGAGTATTGCATTTCAAGAGATAGTCATATTGCGTTTATTTACAAAAATTTAGACATTGGAAGGCTCCATTAATTCAAGTCCGATTTGGGCCCCTAAAACATTGAGACGGCACTGGGTCGGTATAGATAAAAGAAAAAAAAGGTCATTTCAAACATTCCCACACTTGATCCATCATTGTTCATCGTTTTGAGTACAGTGGGCAAAAAATAAAAAGGCTTATGAAGAATTTCGAGTATGTGTTAAGTAGCTGGGAGTTGGGGACACTAACACTGTCCAAATGTTCTTTCAAGCGATTCACATCCTTCTCTATGTTACTCAATATTTCGAGTGTAGGAAACTAGGAACTGGAAATAAAAGAAGTTTCTAACCTTTTTTTTATGTCTGTTATTGTACTGGTGGGTTGGGGATTTTTATTTATAATTATAATTCTGTGTCTGCGGAAGGGGAAAAAATGTGGAGGGGAGCAATTGAGATGTCATATTGTCAGGTCGAAAAAGGTGTGCATGGCTCAAGCTTTTAGGTCTTGATTATGTTTGAATATGCATTTACACAGTAAATCATATTTACCTTGTGGCGTCTTAGAAAATAGTGTTAAGTTTACAAAACCCTTGTAAAAGTCTTGGACCCTGGTTTACTCAAGTGTATACCAGTATACTATGTTCCATGACCTGCTACATTTGAGAAAGCAGGGATAGTGCACTGGAAACCAATATTAAAAAATAAGTATAATGGTAGTTGTGCTATTATAGTTTTAACCCCATGTATCTAAAAGTACTCCATGTCTTATAAAACTCGAACCGCTCATTGGAATTGTATTAATCTCTCGTCAATCATTATATTGGATTCTGACATTCTTGTTGGGATACTTGCAGGTACTTGATGGACCCAAATATGGAATTTGTGAAGTTCTATGGGAAGAACAATGATGTTGACTCACTTACTGATGGTATAATCAATGAGATAAAGCAATATAAGAAAGCAAAAGCATGATTATTCTTTTATCGATGCATGCCCCTACACTTCTTTCCCTTGGACAAAAGTGTCCCTGTTCTTTCTTATTTTCTCTCTATTTTGCCGGTATCGCTAGTATAGGTCATGTTTGAGGATGTGGTGGCTATAGGCTTTTCTCGTGTAATGAGGTACATTCATTTGTTCTGTTAGCATTTAGACAAAAAGGCGACCAAGTATTCAAGTAATAAAATACAAGTGAACACATGAACTCAGTCTGCCAATTTGTCTCTGTAGTAATCCGTGTTCATGATTCATCAGTTTTTCTTAGTTGTGTTTCATTAATGTTTGCCTTTTCTTTCTGAAAGTGTGTTTCATTAGCTTTTTGTCATCTGCCTTCCAAACTTTACTTGGTAACCAAAGAAGCAAAGGTGTGTCTCATAAACATCCATATGATATATCTGTCTGTTTGCATCGTTTTATTTACTTATTTCTCTTTTTTCATTCCTAGTACTGAACCATGGAAGTTGAGCTGTTTTTTAATTTACTTAAATTTAAAGGGTTTTGACAATTACTTTATAGTACAATAAAACGAGAGAAGGAAGATTAGTTGACTCATTAAAGTACTGTGCTACTAATGCAACTGTTTAGTTAGAGAATGAAATTAAGTCAAAACACAAGGACTTCAATAACCATTAAGTCAAAAAAAGAAGACTTGAACATAATTTTTGAAAAGTATCATTCCCCTTGGCAAGGACGAGACAGTTTATTGTGAAATGCCAAAGTAACGGAAAAGGGAAAAAAAGGCAAGATCAATGATAGCCTACTAGGGTATTAGTCAGTCGGAATGATTTTGTTAATCAATTAAGCTGATTCAAAAATGCAATTTTTCATAGATGTCCTCATCTTCGGAACCAAGAGACCAGTAGAGTAACAAAATAGATTTCCAGATCTGAACAGATTTTTTATTTTTAATTTTTAACTTTCTGATGTACCAGAAACAACAATGTTCCAGATTTAACATGGCCTGCAACTTTACCTCCAATGTATGAGGCAACCTTCCTACAACCGTCCACCTGCTCTTAGATCTTACTCATCTTCGTTTACAAATCAAAACCCACTTTTTTTAGTAGAAAAACAATAATAACTCATGAAGTGCCGCACTCATACAATGTAAAAAATTGCTTTAATTAAGAAATGAAAATAAAAAAGTCAGCTTGTGCACAAGTTTTCTTCTATCAGCTAAAGTACGTCCGGAGACCATGATTCATAGTACAAAATTTCCCCGAACCCAGAAACTAGACGACATTATTTTTGCAAGCTTAAATACAAAAATACCTAAAAGATGCAAGTATATTGCTGGTATTTATATTTCACATCTCGCTGATTTCTTCATCATGTGAGTTATACCCTGGTATTGTAGAGGTCATCACCAACAGCTACTGATGGAAACCAGCATTATTTTCCATTAAATACAAGGCGCTTCCTGGTCCACCGGTGGTTGACAATTTTGGGTATGTCAGCAATAGTGTCCCTGCTCAGAATGGATTACAGTTGCATAAAAGAAAAGAAAAATAGAATGAGATTGACATTAGCAGAATCAGAAATGAGATACTTGGCATTAGAAAATTGTTTAGGGAATATCTCACCGAAGCTTGATTCCAACAATAAGTTTAAAGAGGACCAAAAACCAGTTTTATTTCAGAAAAACAAACAGGAATAGTTGATATCTTGCTACTTGTTCGGTTTTACAATTCTCTTTAAACCAAAAAGGATTTAATAAAAGCACTTCTTAATAGTTATTATACCAGAAACACCTGATAAGATTTTCTGAAGTCGTCTGGAAAGAGTAAACCAAGACATGATAAGATCTTTGAATTGTTGGTAAGTTAGTACCTCTATAGAGAACAGTGGGGCTCCCTTAGATTCAAGTAAGCACATCATGGGTCCATGAATTTCGGGAAATTAGCATTACCCAGATAAACAAGCTGCATTTCCTCCCTCCAGATCTGAACAGCGTATAATTACGTCTCATCACAAATATATATTCTTACTCAACAAGAAACAGAGTGAAAATAAAACCGCATTCAAATTAGTGCATAGATAGAGATGTACTTCACAATGTTTCCTTACTCGGTTGTTCTCTAATCTGTATTGCGCAAGTTTATAGGCTAAAAAGGAATGCACTGTCTCGGATAGATTGTCTTTAACTTCCAGGAAGACAATTGGGCAAACCCATAGTGTCCAACTCGGTAACACATAATTAACAATGATTGTATTCTACCATGTTACATCAGTCGTTTTATTCGGGTAAGCAGATATTATAATTAGTCTTATGATACTGCATAAATCAGTTGTTCTCTGAAGCAGTAGTAAGTAAAATAAAGTCACACTAAAATAGGCAGCAATGATATTATGCATTATCAAAATTCATGGTACATTTAAAACAGAATGTTTATTTTAATTCTTGCAGCTAATATTATTCCATTGCATGTTTAATATGAAAATTACTGCATTCCAAACGGGCCGTTAGGTATTCCCTCGTCTTAATGCCATGCCGATCCTTTAGATATAAGCTAAAAACTATATAAAGCTAATAGATGAGAAAGGCAGATAAAATAGGTTTCATATATGAATAAATTTTTACATACCATATCACGGAATTCCAGTCGAATATGGGGGACATTTGTCCTGTGGATATCATTTCCATTGGGTCCTTGCTTGTAGTACTCTTTGCCAATCCAGTGAGACTAAAATAAAGGCTTTAAAAATAAGAGGCAAGAAAAACTGGATGATGTAGTAAACAGAAAAACAGAAGTTTCAAGGGTATAGACCAGAACATGAAACGGGAAAAATTATAGACATAAATGTATATGTGAGATATCAAACATAGATAAGAAGCATGTCAAAACATAAGGGTTTAAATACAAATACTCAAGAAAAGTGTAAACTCTATGATAGAAAAGCACCAAAACCATGCAATACAAAGTACCACATTAAACCGCGGTCACCACCAGATTGCCCACAAAGTGGGTTACTTCCAATGTCAGGGTTATTAATTTTTTAAAGAAAATACCACATTTAACTTAAAAATGAGAAACACCGTGCATTAAATATCATAATAACGTAAAAGGGAACATTACGTCAATCACTCCATATAAGCAATGTCATTACTTGACCATCCAAATGAGTAAACCAAAATGTACAATCTTAAAAGTTACTCCTATATACTATAGAAAGGTATGGAAAAAGTTTATTTAGCCATTAGCCACCAAAAGGTCAGCTTCTTAGTACCAAAACTTGATATACGATTTAATTTATCAATTATCCTAAAACCAACCTTTATCAAATTATCCCATGTTAACATGCTTTTCTGCAAATACTTATGCGATTTTCTCTCTCTTCGTTTCTTCTAATTATGACAGGCCAGCAGAAAAGGTTTTAAGCTGACTAATGACAGGAGGGAAAGAAATGACAAATGCGCCCCCAACAAAACACCCACCAGATAAAAAAACTTTATCTAAAATTCCGTTCAAATATTACAAATATTATGTACCTTCAGAGCATGTGAGAATCCAGATTGCAAGACAGAATTACGGGCAATCTCACATAGATCACAAGAACTCAACTTCCAAACCTGTACCAAAGAGAAATCAAAAATCCATCGGCACTTGAAATCTTATAGAATTATATATCACACAGTAATAGAGTGAGGATATGTACGGAAGCAGCGATGCTGTATTCTTCAACCAAGGGTTCTTTTGTTAAGTGGATTTGTAAAGGATCATCAGTAGAGAGGGAAACATTGAGACCGCGTAAGAAAAATATAGGCAATGGATTTCGATGATAATCTAAGAATAACGAGTTGTTGCTCAAAGGAGACATTGCCAGACCAATCTGTTATGGAGAGACAATTCTAATTTAGTAACTTTCAGGACAAATAAATCATGTACATATAGGAGGATTCTGAGACTTTCTTTCTCATTGATTACTTTTTTCCCCCCAAAAAATAATAATAATGCAGATGCTCTTGCACTCACTGTTAAGCATGCTACAATTAAAAACATGAAATCTTCCTTCTTACCTGAGCCAGATAGTACAAATACTGCAGAACCGGGGATTTTCTTAGATTAATTCCATGAGCAATATTTTGAGACGTAAGAAAACTTGCTGCAAGATGGTCAATATCACCAGCCTGAACATGAAAATAGACAAGAACATATATCGATATGACTAACCAGAAAGAAAAAAAGTTTAATAACTAAAGATTCAAAAAGTCCTACCTCCCCAGAATGTGGGCGCAATTTAATAGTCGTCATTCCCTTGGATTCACGAAGCTAAGACAAACAGATTAAAAGAAGTGTCAGAAGTAATTGAACTTAAAACAAGTAAATTGTAACCAGAAAAAATTGATTCAGCTAGCGGAATCTACAAGTACCTAAGAGCAACAAACAAGGTTCAACTTCGCTTGTGTAAGCATTTTACCAACTATGTTCTGAAGTTGTACTAAATAATTCTATTACGATAAACTCGCTTCAAAACGCCTTAAAGCTCTCTTTTACTCTTATAGGTAAAAGAAAATTATAATAGTCTTCCTATAAAAGCTACGTGGAAACGTCGATAAAAAGAAGGAAGCTGAAGATGTACATATATTCACTCAAAACATCCGTGCTTCGCTGTCTCTTTTTATTTTCCCCTTTGTTCATCTAAACCCTTGAAAATTGTACTCCTTATTTTTGATATTATATGTTCTGTCCTTGTAGTGAGATTGTCAACTTTGCTAAAAAAAATTTACCTTGTTTAGCGTGTATAAGTTTGCATAGCAGTAATATATGTAGTAAGAGAATGCAGGGTTGAATATATTAGTCCATTGAGCTGGTGTGGGCATGTGTTTTGTAGGTCGTCTTTCAGGCTTGCTTTCATCATCCACCAAATCAAACCCAACAACCTGAAATCCCACCCAAAAAGAAAAGAGTTATCTGAATGGTTAATTTAGATAATTCTAGTGAAACCACAGAGCATATCTTGGAAGGGTTATTCATAAGTTGTTTAGCCTTCTTTACCTTTAAACCTTCAAAGTGATATGTTTATTTTTTACTTGTACACCATCAATTCCATTCCAAAGATATAAATTAGTGACAAGAAAGAAAGACACAAAAAGAATAATGTACCTGTTTCAAGAAAATATGCAAGTGTGGATGTGATCCAGGATCAACAGTAACCTCAAACAGAGGAAGAAATACATTGTCAAGAATGTTCTGGAATGATGTCACAATCCCCATTTCCTTGTATATATTGTATAATCGCGGAAGCTGGAAGGCACAAACAAACGGTTTTAAATATTTAGAAGGGTCTGCTTGATATAGCAGTAACAACAAGGAAACAAAATTCAGACTCACTAAATTGAACCATCGCATAAAGTAGGTTGAAATGATATTCAGATTCAAATTAAGTGTATGACAACAAGGTGGCATCATAATACTAATATTTGTAATAAAACCAATGCTAAAAGCAGTAACATAATATGAAAGGGTTCACCAATTTAATACCATAAGTAGAAGAAAGCTCAGCCTTTTAAGACATACTGGAAAATCTCATCCAAAAACCAAATTACGGGGAAAGATACAAAAAAATATTATTTTTGGGAAGTTATTACAGAATATACTTGATCATAGGAAAAAGGATGGAGTACAAATCAAATCTAAAAACAGTACCTGAATCAACCAAACAACATTTTCGCTGTATAATTCGTTATTCACTATCCAACTTGCCAGTTGATCCCACTCGCTCATTTTTCTCCCATATATTGATATCCTGTACTCAGCCATCTGTTGCACCAGAAATCTTAAATTTAAAAATAGATAAATTATTGGTAGTAACATAAATACAAAGAGACATAAAATACAAGCTTCTTGTAACATATTCAATACAAACTTCTTGTGAAATATTGAACCAACAGTTATCACAGATAACTCTAGATTTATAAAGATAGGAAACCCCTAAATAGGTGTTCATATTATCAAGATCAAAAAGAAAATCAAACATCAAGCAGCAATAAAATTACCAAACATCAGAGCTACATGTAACTAAAGACACGTGAAAAAACAGAAAGCTTGACAGAGATAAAGTCCTGGTATACTATTTGGTTATATTAATTGATCATATTAGAAAAACAATCTCATATTACAAAGACCCAAGGGCATGAAGACCAAGAAAAAGCTTCTGAGGTTGCCAATTTTACATAGTCATTAGAGACAACTCTAGCTTACAAAGTACCTGAGAAATAGGAAGTGGTAATGAATCGAGGAAGTTGTTTGTGACTCAAGGCTAGCATGCTCATTGCTAGTGAGCACCTATGTAGCACGGATACTTTGAATTTTATTTTTTTCAGAGTATCGGATACGGATATGCCCCTGATACGGGGATACGGTATCCGATACGTGATTTAGAGTACTATTTACGCCTTGGATGCAGATACGGCACCGACACACCACCGGTATGTGTATCCGATACATTCGGCCAAAGTTGACTTCTTTTTATTTATAATAATATTGAAAATTGAATATTGTAATTATGTAGTTGTATGATGGGTCTAATTAAGTTCTAACAATATAAAAAAAGTGATATAAAAGTTGAACAAAATAGAAATTGGCCTGATGCGACTACACAAAAGGCTCGATCAAGAGTCTATTTCATGACCTCCGACTCAACACGTATGAATATTGCATTAATTTGACTTCATTCTTTTTGCACTTATATTTTTGATATGTTATTTACACTTAGCATTTATAAATGAATAAAATCTACTATTAAAAAAATTAACGTATCCTAGCCGTTTCGTATACTAAAATTTCAAAAAAAAAACATTTCGGCGTATCCGTATTATATCGGATACGAGTATCTGTGAAACATAGTTGAGCACTATATGTCTGTGACAAACATTTAACCAAATAAATAATTTTAAAATCTAATTTAGATATAGTACAAGAGAACGTGAAAATGAGGACTTCTACTTAGACAAAAGGGAAATGGAAGATATAAACACCTGATATTTGCTTGCGGCCAGATCAGTAAAAACTTGCTTTGTCAGCTCGCCTAGAAAACGCCCTGTTGCTCATAAGAAAAGAAGAGAAGGGAGGGGGGAGATCTAAGATCAGTCTGAAGTAATGCAAAATGACCAAAACACGATAGAGAATTATCCATAAAAGTTTGTTAAGCACATAAACTGAGACTTTCTCAATGTTACATTGTTTCTGACCAATATAATAAATAATTAAAAATTCCCCTTTCTTTTGCAGCTTAAGTTTCTAGGTGATTAGCAGCAAAATGCACAACACAACATTTTCATAGGTGAAAACATATGGCATAGAATCAATAACGTTTTAGAGAGTAATTATAGCCACCAACAGGGTCGCCTGGCTGGCTGATATCTAAATCCCTGAATTAAATGAACCGAGATTTGTCTATTTATCTCTAAATTTCAATTGTTTTGTTTGGTGATAACATTTATACTACGAAAGTAATATTGTTTTGGAGATCGTAATCCTTGCCACAACCTAATTTCCAAAAGTTATTGGCTTAGTTGCAAGAAGCTTCTAATCTATCGACGCTTCGGCCTCGGAAGCTAGCGGAAACTTTCATATCACAGTGTAAAAGGGGGAAAAAATACATGGTAATCGCGAGAAGTAGAAAGATAAGAAATGAAAATTTATTTAGCCTTATTAACACTCAATTTGTATTTACCTATACCAACCACATCCATATCTAACCCAACCCCTACCAGATCGGCTCATATACCTCTGCTAACCCATAAAAGAGTACTACGCTTTTTTTTCCTTTTTTTTTGAAGTATTGAGAGAATTATTATCATGTAATAGCATTTTATTAAATAAAATTATAAAAATAAAAATTCTCCTAGACGCTTCAGACGACACTTCCTCACATATACTACCATCCGCTTCCTCGCTCTCTCTCCTGCTACAGCTTTGTGCAACTATGACTTATTGGACATTTTCCAATACCACTAGTCACTCCTAAGTCCTAACTATCACGTGCAAAAAAAAGTTACAAAATTAAAATGAATACTAATAATCTTTAGAAAAATATTAACACATCTGCAAACATTAACACATCTTATAGAGAGATAGAAAGCCTGCAAATAATCTTTCTAGCAACTACATATAGAGCAAGACAGAAACTTAAACATAAAATTCAACTTCATTATAAAGTATAAACAAATTAAATTACAAACAAGGCATACCCTGGATAAGGTTATCCTGCTTCAAAAAAATCTCCCTCAACCTACTTTGACCACATGGATTGTACTTGAGGTTAAATTTGTCAAAACGATGGAACGTGCTCTTATCGGCATGAACATCCAAAAGGTCAACATTCAAGTCATACCTGAGTCGATGAGGAATTTGAGCATATTTACAAGAAGCTACGTGCAATGAAATAATAGGAAAAAATTACGGATTATTTCTTACCCGGTTAAATCCAAGCTCTCAAAAACCTCCTTTAAGGTCATATATGTCCCATCACGGAAAATAACCACCTGTATAAAAATTAAATGAGGAGAAATTTAAGAGATTTGCATGCATATTTATACAGCAAAAGTTCAGAATCGCAAAGGTCATTGAACTTCAAGGTAGCTACGGTCAATAGTTCTTTTTAATTAGTTGAGAAAATATATATAGAAAACACAAATTCAAAGGTAGAGAAAGATGATTTAAATAAAAAGGGAAGCAAGAGAAGAATATAATTCATTACCTCGTCAGGTTCCTTCCTCAACTTTGACTTTATAAACCTCAGGAGATGTTTCTGGTTCATACAAGCTGAGTGGTGAACATGTGTGTCAACTTTCCTGACATTATAAAAATCGCGATGTGGTGCACTTTTCTGAGCTAAAAACTCCCTATCCGCATTAAGCATCAAATGCAGATTAAATTTCTGCACAGTAATATAAAACAAAATTATCAAACATCATCGTCCAAGTGAAAGTTCTAGCAATTGCCATACTGCCTCTAAAAAGGGAAATAGATTTACTTGTTCCAACAGATTTAGTCGGTGATGACATAATGTTCTAGTATTTCCAGCTGCTATTACTTTAAGAATGTGATGCAGGTCAGTGAAAAAAGTTGTTGCATCAGCAACAGTGAAGAGCTTCTCATTTGCTGGAGAAGAGAGAAACGGCAACCAAAAAATTAGTTATCGTACAGAATACACATTTCCAGAGCCAAATAAAGGATCAAAGTTGAGCAACCTACATTCTCTATTTTCGTAAAGTTGAACCACGCCATCTTCCATGCAAAAATAATGCTGCCAGAAATTTGGAAAAGAAAATTCATCCACCATAAATCAACATGACATACTCAAGAGAATGTAAAATTAAAGTTATAAACTCACATCAGATTTTCCCTCAGGAGTATAATCGAATGGATTCAGGTTAGGCTTAGGGGTACTCGGGTCAGATATAATTTCTTTCTCCCATGGAACAATAGCTTCCCTAAAAACATAACGCTTACGTAATTCAAGGCAAGCCTGCAAATGCTTGTACACATCTGCTTCCTCAACTGACGGGATTTCTAGTGACAAGAAAACCAAAACATTGAAATATCAACTTTAAAAGATGTCTTAAAAAACTGCCATTTAAAACTTGGCATGGAAGCCAACACTAACACCCACAATAATAATGACCAAAATTTCAACACAGGAACAAATCTGATCAAAGTCGTATTTTTGCATTGTTATTTCCTGTTTATAAATAATAACAAAACAATATTTTATATTGATTTATCTTGTTTCCTGTTTCAAGTTAATGAAATTTAAAGGTGAGAAGGGATCTATATAAGTCCTTGAATCACATTGATAGAATGCTATACATCTCATGTAAAACTGTTGATATTTAGCATCTTAACATCTAAAAAAATTAAGTTGATGGCAAACGAAGATATCATAGTAAAGTTCCATAATGAGTAGACATGATTCTCATTTCATATAAGCCCACCAGATTTCATTTCCTACAGTGACTTGAAATCAAATACGCTCAGTCAGCTAAATAATTCTTTCTGAAAAAACAAGAAAAGCCCCTTTAGAAGCTTTACATCATATTCCTTGAGGTGAATACAAGTTGAACGAGACGCAACACATACAAATCAAAACGGGCAGTAGGTGCTTATGCAGATTGAAAGTAAGTGACAGGAAACAATTAAAAATATATTATATCTTGTACCATTAGGAGAAATGTTGAGTCGTACAAAAGTTTCGTGTTCGGGCTCTTTTCTAAGAATATCAGCTGCTACTGGGTCCGGTTGAACACCATGCAGATCACCTGAAACACTATGCGAGCGTATCATACTCGAGGCCGATATGGGATTTTGCTCTCCGTTTGCATTCTTGTGATTCGGTAGATCCTGGACCAGACTATTATATTCTTGACCCTGCGTAAAGTTCATCAACAGTATAGCAAATAAATACAGATCCTGACTTGTCTGGTTGTAATTTAAAGTATAAGATATGAAAAGGTACACTTCTTAAGTTAAATAATTGTGTGCTCCTGAAAGAGTGATATACACAAATTTATACCGGGAATAGAGAAAATTAGTTTATGAAAGTGTAGAAAAGAAAGGAAACCTTTATCACATATGGTCAAACTCAATGCTTCTCAAGAGTTTACTTGTTACCAAAAGTATACTTATAAGTGTGTCACCAAGCAATATATTTTATGATTTTGTACTTTCAAGTAAAAAAATAAAATAAGTACGGAGGATGGGCAACCCAAACAAGGGCAAGTTGTACTAACACTACTATATTATCAGACCCTACACAAGCATTGGCAACATATAGAGAAGAGAAAGGGGGTAAAGGGAAGAGAGAGTACTTACAACATTTCCATTGGCGTAAGCATCTTCAGTGATATTATCTTCTTCATCTGAGCCTTCGACACTTTCAAAAGCACTAGCAACAGGAGACTTGGGAGATGTTGGTCTAGTTAAAAACCCAGTCCTTGTGACAGAACCGACATGGTTAGCTGTTTTACATAGGGTAAAGTTTAACAGGTAAGGACAAAAAACGATTTGAATACAACATGTTTAGACTTGGGTAAATTCCTTAAACAGGAAAACAAAACTACATAGACTTAGCAAGCACGTAATTACCAGTTCATCCAGCTCTACCACTTGTTACATTATTATTATTTTATTGTTCGAAACAGCATAATCCAGATATAAAAATAACACGAGGCTTGTATGGATGCCGATATTCAGCAAATTAGCTGGCAAATTCAAGGAGGGGAAATTAATTGATAACTTTAATAATTCTAGCTTCTTTGGCGCATAAACTCATGTATAAAGCTGGCCAACTCAATTCACTAAACCATAACGAAAAGAGCAGGCAATTCATTCTTGCAAAAAACAACATATTGTTAAAAAAATATATACCTCCATATTTTATGTAAAAACTTTATTACTAACAATGCCCAATATTTTAAAATCTTTATTACTAACTAATTATCGGTCTCTCCCATTTAAAATTTATGGTAACGTTACGTCACGTCACTAAGCATTGCTCGATAGTTACTTTTTGTATTAACCTCCCAATAGAAGTATAATTCTATACTTTTAAAAAGTAACCAAACAAGCCCATATATATACATATATATATATATATATATATGTCACTTAAACAACAAACATTATCTCAATTATACGAGTCCTTTTGTAAAAACAATCTTATTATTCGGTTTAAAAACAATAAATAAATAAAAAAGAGGAAAAGCGGAATTCCCACCTTGAGAGAAACTATGCAGCCTGGGCAAGGAGGGAGGTACCGCCACATCATCCATCGTAATCCCGTTCCGCTTCTCTCCAGAAACTTCCACACCGTCGTCGGACGTACGCCTGCGGAGACGGCGGCGGCGGATACGGTGGTCGTCGTCATCGTCGTGGTTGTCGACGGACTTGGCAAAGTCGAGGAGCTGGTCTAGGGTTTTACGGTGCATATAAAAAGCCGATACCGCGACGAACGAGGCTCCCACTAGCGCCGCTAAGGCTACGTGAACTGCGTACGACTCCATTTATTATTAAATATGCAATTATATATATATATATATATGTGTGTGTGTGTGTGTGGGTGGGTTAAACCCTAGTGAAGTATTATCAGTCTCTCTAACAGATTTGTTTACTTCTTAATAGTAGTAACAGTTGGTTATGTATTTATATACACGAGAATGTGGAGGAGAAAGGTAAAAACAAAAAAGGCTATGGACGGATACGGACACGTTGGATTTATACCCTACTTTTGGATAATTGGACCACTTATTGCCTCTATTTTTCCACTTAAAAAAATACGTTTTCTGAATTTTAAGTCCGAATTAGATAGTGTAATTTTGATTTACGGTCTATCTTTGTATTTTTATAAAAAAAAATTAAAAAATTAATATGTAATACTGAATTACGGTTTTTGCGTGAAAAAATATTTTTTATAATAAAAAAATTCAGTCTCTCATGGTAAATGATATATTAGTAATTTCTTAATTTTTTTTTTCTTTAATGGGTACCTTTTCAATTTAATTGTTCACGTTAAAATAATTACTGCTCATTCCGTCCCAAAATACTGGGATTCCATGCATGTACGTGCAACTTACTTTGATCGGTAATATATCATGTTTAAATTGTTGAAATATAAAATTTTAGATCTCTATTACTAAATTGATAAAATTGCAGATTTAAGGAAAAAAAAACTCAATTTTAAAATGCTAAAATTGCAAATAAGGAAAAAGTTTCGTCTACTCAAATTAATTTTGAGTAAATGAAGAGTTTTTTTTCTAAATTTATCATTTTGACAATTTAGTCACGAAAATTATGCATCTCAAAATGCACTTATATTTGTAGTTGGTAATTAATTTCATAATTTGGAATGGAAGTAGTAATACGGATTAGCAATGATTCTACTTTTTTATTTTTATTTTCTTTATTGTTAAAATGTCTATAATAGTTTAAGTGCAACTCGTTTAAACATATAAAACTAGTTCAATCTTAGTGAGTGTCATGATACGCGTACACTGATTACAGTACAATTTCAGGAGTAGTTATATAACCAGTATGTTTTAGTGCGTCGGAATATACATGTGATATCCATCCAATCGCGTGAATATTTCTTTGCGTTCCTGTATACTTGTGATTTAAAAAAAAATGCAGTCTAGTAAAGTACTCTATAGGGGAAAAGCTATTTTTTGTATATAATTGGTGTGAAAAAACTATTTTTGGCATGAAATGATAACGAGGCCTTATTACAGATGGATTCCAAATCAAAACAAGAATGAGAAGAAAAAAACATAACATAGTGAATCAAAAATATATAAGAATAATAATAAAAAAGGAATAGCTAATTATAACAGTTTCTTGAAATTATCAAAGACGAACATGGTAGTCTCGTATATTTTTCGGATTGAACTTCGACCCCATTCCATTTTATCTTCTTAAGTCTTTATAACTTCGATCTACCGGTCTTCTCCATCGTAACCCGGAATCCTTCTTGGAAATAAATTTAAATCTACGTGGAAGTTAGATTGTTGTAAATATTAATCGATTGTACCTCAAATTGCTCGTCTATACTGATATCTTATTAATGTAACCATCTTATTTTATGTGTTCGATCGATAGTCATGTGTAAAGCTACAAACATATTTGATCCAACCGGCCATTACTATACAATTGTATCCATATCTTTCATTGAAATGGCTAAACATTGTAAATGCCATTGACCACAAATGTACAATATTATTGGCTATTGAGTTGTTTTCCACTCAACGAATTATTAAGTTCAATTATATCTATCTTGGTGCGCTTAACTAATGCGTAGTTCCACTATAAATGAATAATTTGTCATTTGTGATATCAAACTACATAAGGAATCGAAAGTGGACCCTTTATTGAAGAAGAAAAACTTGAGTGACATGGCACAGTAAAAAAGTAGCACTAAATTGCAGTGACGGAATTGTAACTATTTTTTCTGTAATTGTATATGGGGTGTTTAAAAGGTCAAATTGATAAAAGAAAAAATCAATATACACGATAAAATATCGATTATTGCTTAATATGAGTGGTGATGAAGCCAATTTTAACTTAATGTCAATTTCACGCATGCCTGTAATTATTTAGGATTAATATATAGCTAATCTTAATTGAAATCCTTTGACAAATGCAGAAATTTAAACGGGGTACAAAATCCCACGTTGGTAGTATTTTAATGTAATTTTTATAGCAATAATTGGGTTTACGGATGACTTATAAAATGGATATTCTATCGGTACAGTTTATAAGACAATATATAAACATATGCCTTCACCAAAGAGTGTCACTCTACTTCTTCTGTGCACTTTTTTAATTATTCAAAACCATTTTTTAGACATTTGCCATTAACATCGGAAACAAATATTACAAGATTGTTCAAGGAAAAAGAACAACATATTAGCATGCATTCACTCCTACAAAATGGATATAATCAACTTATTTACACGTTATATTGTTATTAACAATAGTACTATATATAGGACCATAATAATACTTGGTCCACTTGGGTGCACACTACGTGCCAGACCATACATAGGAAGAATGGAATCGACGGTTGTTTGGAAAAATTCGCATAAATAAGGTACAATAACTAGGATCATACGAATGTAAAGTGAGAAATATACTTATGCTAGAAACCTATATTCCCATAAGTTCATGAAAAGTTGAAGCTAGTTGTATTGACATTTATATTGGTACCTAAAAGAAAGTAGCGAGTAGGGGTGTAAGATCAGAACAAAATAGGTTCAATCATAATGCACTATATATTATGTAACGAATTGTAATTATTTGAATCAAAACTAAACCATTCATAAATAAACATGCAGTGACTAAATGTGATATTATTAAGTAAACTCAAATCAATTAATAAAAAAGCTGGTACTTTTTTTTTAATTAACTCAAAGATAGATTTTAGTTAATATTCTGTATTTACTCTTTTCAAAACTAATGGATTTTTGTTAGTTAAATAAAACACTTCTTTTGTTTTTTGTTTTGTGAAAAAAGAAAAATACTCGCACCTTGCAACTATAAGCGAGGTTCCCTACCACATTTTACTCCAGAAAGAACCTTCCGCATGGGAAAACTCCGGGTGTTCACATATAAAAATAAAACCGATACCTTTCACGGGTTATTTTTGTAAATATGTTATATTATTTACATGCTCAAACAAACGGGAAATTATTTGGATATAATAGTATGTTCTATAAGACCATCCACACAATTCATTTTCGGGACCCAGAGTGAACTAACAATTAAAAATATTAAGTGTGTGGATTAGATAGCCTCATATGAGATACGGACCACATAATTAATTTATCCAAAACAAACCCCAAAATAGAGTCAATGACACAATAACTCGAGATGAAATAATCAACCAGTACTGTTTTCTTCAAACTACAAATCAAACGGCTCCGCACAATTTTCAAGCTGAATACTTCCCGGTTCGTTCGCCGTTACTAATAAAATCCTTGTTATTTTATTTTCCGCAGCTAGATAGGCTTAAATTCAGCGGTTAATCCGTCTATACATGTACGACAATAGGAGGACCATATAATTTCTCCAAACAAACCCCCCAAATTGACATATTTTTCTTAGGATAAAATAATACGTACCAAATGTAACTGTCTTCGAAACTACACATACCATTTATATAATTAATTAATCCAACGTGTTAGTAGTAACAAAATAAGATTCTTAAAAATTAAAATAAAATACAGACAGAGTGACAGAGTTATCGCCTACTCTCTCTCTCTCTCTCTCTAAGATTCTCTCTAAGATGGCTTTAGTAGTGAACACAGTGTTATCCAGTACTACGCATAGACTGCTCAAAACACACTCACCTAATTCTCTTTCACTCACTCGTAAGTATACAAAGCTAGCTTATTATATCACTTTATTTTGTTTTGGTTTTTAATTTTGAATAAAATTGGTTGTGTTTAGGTAGGAGACTGGCAGTTAGAGCAGCCGAGACCGATACTAACGATGGCGGTTTGATTTACTTTTTACTTTTTTCATTTTTTTAAGTTTTGTTATTATTGAGTTTTGTATACACACACGACTCTTGAGAAGTACAATACGGAAATAGTTGTCTTTTTATTATTTAAACATTAGTAATCGTTACGTTACGTATATAAATATGATCCCGGACAAATGAATTTAAAATTAGAAAAAATTGACAGCTTCATTTCGTTTGGATTGACTTATATTAATAGTTACAGTACGATAGTATATGTTCAGTAAATTATAGTAGTCCACTATATATTGTGTCACGGACCTAATTTATACAGTCCACTTTAATAATTATTACTGGTGATAGTATATAAATTTAGAGTCCTTTGACCATACATAAATCTTTTTGTAGGAACAAATTAAATAAAGTTCACTCATTTATATTAGTCCACTATTGTCTCACAGACTATTTATATAGTCCACTTTAGTAATTATTACTGGTAAAATACAGACTAATATTAGATATAGTCGTTAACAAGGCAATCATGAGAGTAATGATTTCGTAGAATTTTAGTATTTTACTATTACCCAAATTTGAGAATCAATGAAGTAGTAATATGTAAAAAATTAAGACATGTGCTATCTGAAAATTATACTCAATAGGCCCGTAAGTTGAGTGCTAGTTTCTTGTGGTTCTAAAGGAGATAGTAAAAATAGTAGTTTTGTTTCTGATTACTAAGTTAGGAACATGACACTTATCTAGGGATATCGAATAGAATCAACGAATAATTATTTAGATATGGAAAAAGTAGTCAGAAACAACATAGTTACCAGGAAGGGAAACGGCGGCGGGAAGCGAAACGGGAACATGAAACGTGAAATTGAAAAAAAGGAAATTTCTAAATTTAAATGTGAAATAATGATAGAAAAGGAATCTAGAAACGACAAGCGGGAAGCATGGTTTCTAAAAGGGGAAACGAGTTTTCCTATAATTATAGTCACGACTCACAAGCATAGTTACGAGGAAACTCTTTTCCCAATTCTGAAACCATGTTTCCTGCTCCCCGCTTCTCATTTCCCGTTTTCCATTATTTCACGTCTAGATTTAGACTTTTCATTTTTTCACGTTTCCATTTCTCGTTTAGCTTCATGCTTCCGTTTCCCTTACCAACGAATATGGTCAGGGTAACTATTGATAATTTAGATCAGTTGCTGGATGGGATTGTCACATAACAAATCAAAAAAATGATAGGAAAATACGAGTGAGATTTTACTATTACATGAACGATCTTCAAACTCGACTAAATTAATTACCTGAACTAGAATATCCTTAGTAGAATTAAAATTATAGTTGACATGACATTAGAAACTAGTAAGTTTCGGGAAAGAATACACTTAAAGTACAAATATTGTTATCATGTTCTGAAAGAAGATGTATCAAGTAACACCATGAACAGTAAAAGTATGTGTGTTGAAATTATGTAACATGATTTGTTCCGTATTTTTCTGAGTTTACCGGTAATGAGGAAGCAACTAGTAAATGGGTTTTTAGGTATGAGTTTCGGAGGTGAATAGTTTTTCACTTTTTTGCAACTATGGAAAGGATTATCAGCTATATGACAGGTCATTCTTATTCATGTTGTGATGACAGTTAAAGTAGATAAGCCAGTTGCGGAGGGATCAAGCTTTAACCAGATTCTGGGCATTAAAGGTGCCAAGCAAGAGACGGTTAGTTCACTTGTCTCCATCGTTTTCTTCCTCAATTATTTTGTACTTTTAGTAAGTGTGAAAATAGCGCCTCGACGAATTCTTGTTGGGATTATTGATGCTAGGATTTTGTACTTGACACAAATGTGAAACAGTTTTCGTGGTCCATTTACATAACCAGAAGGATTGCAAGTCAAATACTTTACCAGAACTTCGTTCCATCTTGTATTGTACTTTCCCGGTTCAATGATGTTAAAAGAAGTATTGTGACGAGGTGCGAATATTGTAATATGATGTAGGCTTGTCTGGTCAAGTCTACGTTTCAGGCATGGTTGAATAAGAACTATAGAAATTGTGTTTGGTTGAATTTAAAAGGTTTGGCGAGGGACGTTTTAAAGGTGCTGGGTTTCTAGAATGAGGGATAGAGGCTATATTGTCTGTTCACTAGTTGGAATTACTCTGATCATTTAAATCTTAATTGTACGATATTTTCAGAAAACCCTTTATTCGCTTGATATATAACTTAAGAAAGATAGGAAAGGACGCGTGAATGAGATATGGGACATAGGGCAGTAGATCATATGCCACAAAAACAAAGATTGCATAATGTAATTATCTGTTTCCTTTTCTATCAGGATATGTGGAAGATTCGTGTTCAGCTCACAAAACCTGTTACCTGGCCTCCATTGGTTTGGGGAGTCGTTTGCGGAGCTGCGGCCTCTGGTATATTTGTTTAGTTAGTTAATTTTGTGCATTCAAAGATAATAGTATTGTTTTCCTCCTGCATATGTTTAATACTTTTTTTCATTTATACAATGAATGTTGTTGAGTTAAACGGTGAATCACGTCGAGCCTAGTTTTTTTCTTTACTTTTATATCATTGCTGCTTAAGAAAACAAATTTAATACACTTAGAATGAACAGTACTTTCTAAACGATCCTATTATTGTTTCATTATGGGTGCATATTCTGTACTTTTAGGCATGAGGGAAGAAAACTCCACTTTTAGGATGTCCATCTATCTTAAGAACTTTGTTCATTTCGCGAGGTTGCACAAGTTTACATCTTTTAGTCTGAGAACAAAGTGAGGATTTCAATCTGTAGTAAGTTTTAGCGTGCAAGTGATGCTTTCCTTTGTGATAAGGCTTTGTTCTATTCATATTTATGATGATCACATTAAGAAAAATGGTTGTATACTTGTATTATCATAAGGAGATCTGGGCTGAGCATCTCCTTGAAAAAACATCTCTCATGAGGAACTTATGACCAAATATAATTATAGATACCATTCTCATTTTTATTATTCTAAATATCTTACACAATGTTTGGAGGTTATTTTGTGAACTTGGAAAGATGCAAATTTTTTATGTTCAGGTTCGATAATAATGTTTTGTCCAAATATGTCGATTTTGCAGGAAATTTCCATTGGACTCCGGAGGATGTTGCAAAATCAATTCTTTGTATGGTGATGTCTGGCCCTTGTCTCACTGGCTATACTCAGGTACATAACTCTTAAGGTTAAATTGATTGCTAGTTTTTCGTTTACTCTACTGCTTCTAAATTTAAAATAACAATTTGTGCTTTCTTCATTTTCAGACTCTCAATGATTGGTATGACAGAGACATTGACGCCATTAACGAACCTTATCGTCCCATTCCTTCAGGGGCTATATCTGAGAGCGAGGTAAAACACATTTAAGCAGCAATAATCATTTATTGAAGTTTGTTTGGTTGCAACTTTTAAGCACATAGGCTCGATTTTTTTTTAGGTTGGACAAAAAGCTGGAATTCCAGCGTAAAACTTCTAGCTTTTCAAACTATAAAATATTAGAAAAGCTTAGGTTTTAAACTGGTCAACCAAAGGTACTCAAGCTTTTAGGCAAAAAAGCTGAGCTTACAATTTGCAACCAAACTGTTAGAATATATATTATTAAATAAATAATGGTTTGGATAATTATCAAGTTTATTAATCTTATTGGTTAAATAATTAATTAAAGATAAATTAAAAGTAGTTAGTATTAGATAAGGATTAAAGTTAATGTTAAACTAATACTACCACTTCTCACGTTCCATCAACGTGATAAGTGGTAGTATTAGTTTAAGATTAACTTTAATCCTTATCTAATACTAACTACTTTTAATTTATCTTTAATTAATTATTTAACCAATAAGATCAATAAACTTGATAATTATCCAAACCATTATTTATTTAACATATATGACACTAGGCCATATATATTCTAACATTCTCCCACTTGGCCTTGTGGCAGCTTAATTTAGTCTTTATGGTTTGATAAAATAATTTACATATCGGTCATGTCATCACTATTAAGTATAAACTAATATGAGTCCTGGCGATTTTGCATTATATAACAACACAATCTCTTCCAAGTACCACAATATTGGTCGTGTACTTAACAAGATATATAAAAGAAAACAAATCAAATCATGTTTAACATTATGTATATACAAAAGCAATAAAACATTATATTTATTATTTTTCAGAAACAATACATAAATAAGCTCAAAGTGTCAAACTTAAATCTTTTAAACTAAACATTAATATTTTCAGTGATGCCCATCCTCTCGACATGCTCGATAAAAATCTTAGGTGGAAATCCTTTAGTCATCGGATCCGCGATCATGAGTTTAGTACTAATATGTACAATTGACACCTTTTGTTTCTGAACATCTTCTTTAACGGCAAGATATTTTAAATCCATATGTTTTGCACCCTTAGATAACTTGTCGTTCTTTGAAAAGAAGACTGCTGCCGAATTATCACAATAAATTTTCAGCGGCTTGGCAATACTGTCGACTACACCAAGTCCCAAAATAAAGTTTCGCAGCCAATTTCCTTGAATTGCGGCTTCATAACAAGCCACAAATTCAGCTTCCATAGTGGATGTAGCAATGGTAGATTGCTTCGCACTCTTCCATGAAATTGCTCCTTCAGCTAATAGGAACAAATAACCCGACGTTGATTTTCTTGAATCAACACAACCGGCAAAGTCTGAATCTGAATAACCAATCACTTCAAGATCCTCAGATCTTCGATAAGTGAGCATATGGTCTTTTGTGCCCTGCAAATATCTCAATACTTTCTTTACAGCTTTCCAATGATCCATTCCCGGATTACTTTGATACCGGCCAAGCATTCCAACAGCAAAACTGATGTCTGGCCTAGTACAAGTTTGAGCATACATTAAACTCCCTACAACTGATGCATAAGGAATTCCTTCCATTTGTTTGCGTTCCATTTCATTTTTAGGAGATTGCATAAGACTAAACTTATCCCCTTTCTGAATTGGAGTAACACTTGATGAGCACTTTTCCATTCTGAATCTCTCCAAAACACGATTGATATGTCTTTTGAGACAGACCCAACATTCGTTGTGATCTATCCCGAGATATCTCTATCCCGATCACATAGGTTGCCTCACCCATATCTTTCATTTCAAAGTTTTCGGAGAGAAATTTCTTGGTCTCATATAACAAGCCAAGATCGTTAGTAGCAAGCAAGATATCATCAACATACAGAATTAAAAACATAACTTTACTCCCACTGATCTTTACATAAATACACCGATCAACGGTGTTTTCTTTAAATCCAAAAGAAATAATAGTATCATTAAACTTAAAATACCATTGGCGGGAAGCTTGTTTAAGTCCGTATATCGACTTCTTAAGTTTACACACCATGTTTTCCTTTCCTTTAATGGAAAATCCTTCTGGTTGAGTCATATAGACTTCTTATTCTAAATTCCCATTTAGAAAGGCGGTTTTCACATCCATTTGGTGTAACTCTAAATCGTAATGAGCAACCAATGCCATAATAATTCTTAACGAATCTTTTCTAGAGACGGGTGAAAAAGCCTCTGTGTAGTCAATTCCACTTTTTTGAGTAAAACCTTTAGCAACAAGTCTGGCTTTATGTCGTTCGATATTGCGAAGAGAGTCGCGTTTGGTCTTAAAGACCCATTTACACCCGACCCTTTTACATCCTTTGGGCAATTCGACGAGATCCCAAACTTTATTTTGTTCCATTGATTTTAACTCATCTTCCATGGCATTTAACCATTTCGCAGAATTAACACTTTCGATGGCTTGTGATAATGAAACTGGATCTTCATCGATTCCCATATCAAAATCTGCTTCATTTAGATAGACCACATAATCATCAGAAATAGCAGATTTTCTTGGTCTTTGAGACCACCTTAATTCTACTTCTAGTGGTTCATCAACTATGGGTTCATTGACATTATGTTCATTCTGGATAGTTGGATCATTAATTTGTTCTTGTCCATTGTTCAACTGTCCAACAACAGAAGGAAAAAAAGCCTTACAAGAAGTTAAAGGTAAATGTATTTCCACCATAACTTCTTGAAGCTCCACTTTTGGTGGTTCCAAACGCCCACTAACTTCACCATTCTCAAGGAACCTAGCATTTCCAGTTTCAACAATTCTTGTACTATGGCTAAGACAATAAAATCTATACCCTTTAGACTTTTCTGGATAACCAATGAAAAAACCACTGATCGTTCTTGAATCCAATTTCTTTTCTTGTGGATTATAAATCCTTGCTTCTGCCGAGCAACCCCAAACATGCAGGTGCCGTAAACTAGGTTTCCTACCAGTCCATAACTCAAAAGGAGTTTTAGGAACTGCTTTACTAGAAACCCTATTTAACAAGTACATGACAGTTTTTAAGGCATGCATCCACAATGAAATGGGTAAAGATGAGTTAGATAGCATACTTCTAACCATTTCCATCAAAGTACGATTACGCCTTTCAGCTACACCATTTTGTTGTGGTGTACCTGGCATTGTGTATTGCGCACAAATGCCACGCTTTTCAAGAAATTTAGCGAATGGACCTGGACATTGTCCACTTTCATTGTATTTTCGATAATATTCACCACCTCTATCAGATCTTAAAATTTTCACTTTTAACTCTAATTGCCTTTCAACCTCATTAATAAATATTTCTAGGGCATCTACTAATTGAGATTTTTCATGCAATAAGTAAATATATCCATAACGTGAAAAATCATCGATAAAGGTGATAAAATATTTTTCTCCACCAAAAGATGGAACGTCAAAAGGCCCACAAATATCAGTGTGTATTATTTCAAGAAGTTGTGTGCTTCTTGTGGCTCCCTTTTTTGTGTGTTTTGTTTGTTTCCCTTTTATACATTCAACACAAATACCAAGATCGGTAAAATCCAAATTCGGTAAAATTTCATTCTTTACCAATCTTTACAGTTTTTCTTTGGAAATATGACCCAAACGTTTATGCCACAAATAAGCAGAACTTTCATCTACTAAACCACGTTTAGTTCCAACATTATCATGCAAGGTTAAAAGAGTTTCCGCAAAAATATTATCAAGTTTTAGTTTATATAAACCATCAAAAAGAATACCAAAACCAATAAAATGATTATTTTTAAACAAACTAAAACTTTTATTCTCAAATTTAAAAGAATATCCAACAGAATCCAAACAAGATAGTGAAATCAAATTGCGAGAACAAGAAGGTACGTAAAAAATTTGAAACAAATCCAAATGACTTCTAGTAGCTAAAATTAAACGATAAGTTCCAATAGCTTCAACTGGAGCTTTCACACGATTTTCCATGTAAATAAACCTATCATTTGGACTTGTGGTTCGGGTCGTAAGAAATCCCTGCATAGTATTGGAAACATGGACAGTAGAACCAGAGTCAATCCACCAAGTATTAAAAGGAACTTCAGTTAAATTTGCTTCAAAACATACTAAAGCTTTAAAATTACCTTTCTTTTCAAACCATGCCTTACGTTTCAGGCAAACATTCTTGAAATGTCCGGGTTTTCCACAAAAGTGGCACTTTACATCCTTTTGCTCTTTCTTGCGGATTTGGAAAGAGGAACTATTCACTTTATGTAGTCCCTTCTTCCCATTTTCTGCCTTTTTACCAAACTTCTTTCTTGCTCCTTGGTTGCTTACGAGATTAACTGAATGTTTTGCTTTATTCTTAAGCCTCCTTTCCTCAGAAACTAACATACTTTCGAGTTCATGCACATTCCATTTGTCTTTCATTGTGTTATAATTCATCTGGAATGTGCTATATTCAGGAGGTAGTGAGTTAATAATAAACTGCACTAGAAAGCTTTCATCCAAGTTCATCCCTAAGCCTTTAATTTTTGCTCCAACATCTTGCATCTCAGTGACATGATCATACATGCTACGAGAACCATCATATTTCATGTTGGTTAAGGTAGTCATTAATGTCCCTGCAACAGATTTATCTGCAGTTTGAGAACGTTCTTCAACATTTTTCATAAATTCCTTAGCAGTATCAGCTTTTGGAAGTGTTGACTTAATGTTGTTTGCTACACTCATCCGCATAAACATTAGGCTAAGTCTGTTTGACCTTTCCCAAGTTTCATGGAAAGTCCTTTCATCATCGGTGCTAGTATCAGTAATAGCATCCGGTTTCTCTGATTGAAGTGACAAATTAAGATCCAAAACACCTAACTGGAATTGAATTTGTTCACACCAATCAGAGAAATTAAGCCCATTGAACACGGGTACCGACGAAGCATGCGAATGTAGAGCAACGGGAACAGGTACTGTAAATTTTGATACAATAGTCGTTTATTAGTACTTTAATTTATAAATTTAAAATGCATAAAACAGATTCAAATAGATAAACATAAACTATATATCATTGTCCTCCTTTGGGTGATACAAAAACATATAACGCTAATTTTAATGATTCTAATATATAAACTATATATCATTGTCCTCCTTTGGGTGATACAAAGACATATAACGCTAATTTTAATGATGCTAAAATAATCTATAATTTGGCAATCATATACACTAATTAGACATATTTAACATCTTTGGATGTAAATTTTGAATAGAATAGTATATTGGTTACCAACTAGTACGTCCATTAGTTATAAATTTGACAAATCCACCTTTGGGTGATTATAATTATCTTATATTATAACAATGAACTTTAATTTACCATTGTATAATTTATAAGCATCCTAATGGGTATATTTACTTACACAACTTAAGATTTTAAAAACTTTTGGAGTTTGGTGACTAACAATACAAAATTTTTACTGTAAACAATTTTAGTTATCTTACTAAACAATTTTACTGTAAATCCATTTACTATATATATTTGCGGCGTTAACTTTTAGTTGCTTACAGATTATAGCTAAAATGGGTCGGTGTTATAGGTAATCTATCTTACAGGTGATGATTCCAATAGTAGAAGGGTAGTCATAGACAATTGTAACATGCATGAAAGATATATATATATATATATATATATATATATATATATATATATATATATATATATATATATATATATATTCGAATACTATGCATATATCACTTTATTGTTTTTTTCATACAACGCTTGTAAGTCCCACCCAATCACTGCAGGTTCGGACTTGGGAATAAACATACTTGTACACAAAATATATATATATATAGGGAGTTGTAACGTGATCGGCTCTTTATTGCAAAGCTCCTTTGTTTTATCTAAAATAGTAGGGGGGAAAACAGCTTTTCTTAACATCCGGTTAACAAAAAACAACACTTGTAAAACTCAATAAACCAACAAGATCAGAATGGCCTGCAAAATAGTTCTAATACAAGCTATTTCCCAGAACAAACATATTTTAAAAGTAAATACTGATACCGCAAGTCCCAGCATTTGTACAACATAATAGCCCTCATAAAGTTTGACAAGTCAGCAAAAAGCAAGTGACATACAGAATAGCTATAAAGTTGGAACTCCATCACAAACAAAAAGAAAACTCTTTAAACAAAACTCAAACACATTTTGTATCAACAAACCTATCATTTATAGAGCTCGTTTAGATAAACCGATGAAAACACAATGATACACAGAATGTTCCTGATTCAAAATGTCCCAAATAAATCACTAGAAACTAACAATTTTTATTGTCATCTTGATCATAGTAACCATTGCAAGCCACAAAACCAGCCTTCTTATACATAAATATCATAATTTATTTACAACATGGTTTACGGCCTTAACATATTATGTAAACTATAGTTAATCTATTAGACAATTACACATACGTGACATGTATCTATGAGTTGATTATAGTCCCTAGAATTAAACTATTAAAGTCATATTGTAATTTGTTTTCTTCTCTTTTACAGAATCATGAATGGTCATAGCATGCAAATTAAACATGTAGACAAATCTAACCGAATAAATATATATACGGTTGTGTTAATATAACAGGTAACATAAACAACAATAATTTAAACGTACATGCTTGAGCCATAATAAAGATTAGCAGCGGAATATAATTTGAATCTAAACTTTGACAGTTAAATTCTAGGGTTTATACAATTTATTGATTGGAAAATTATGAGTTTTTAAACCATGCTCTGATACCACATGTAAAACATATTCTATAAACCTTTAGATTAATTTAAAGGAACATGGATGTTAAATTCATAATTTTCACAACGATACGAATATGTTCCTTTAAATTAATCTAAAGGTTTATAGAATATGTTTTACACAAACAACTGAACACGGAAGTAGATTGGTAAGTTCTTAAAATTGTTTTTGTTTATTATTTTAGGTAATTACACAAATTTGGGTGTTGCTCTTGGGAGGACTTGGGATCGCTGGTGTATTGGATGTGTGGGTAGGTTCTTTTGACCACGGACAAATTTTTGACATTAAACTTTTCAGATAGTTATCAAATAAGTAAAATTTTCCTCTACAGGCTGGACATGATTTTCCTATTATATTTTACCTCGCTGTAGGTGGATCACTGCTATCCTACATCTACTCGGCTCCACCTTTAAAGGTATCCCCTTTTGTTTTTGCCATCTCATTTGAGGCTCGCTTTTTTATTTTGTCATATAAAATTTAACTGTAATTTGTGTTTTGCAGCTCAAACAAAATGGTTGGATCGGAAATTTTGCTCTAGGAGCAAGCTATATTAGCTTGCCATGGTATGCGAACTTAATTATTATGTGCTTGGTGTAATTTGTTTTATCAAATTCTAGGAACGTAAATATTCCCAGCTGTCACATTTACAGTATTCCCTCCTAATAAACGTTTTGTACCCAATGACACGCCTTTCATCTACCCTAAACTTGTATAAAATATAAGCCAATATATATGCCATGATTCCCAAAACCATTCAACGATACCCACTTTGAAGCCATTTTTATGTCACACTTTTTCATTGAATCATCGTAAACACGTAATTTTATGGTTCTGTAGTCCTAAGGACGTGTTATCAAAACCACTCAAGAACATACAAAATCTTAGGTGGGCCCAATCAAAATTTGGATTAGGTTGTCGAATTATAATGAATATCTACTATTTATGCTAAATGAATTGGTCATGATTGGTTTCTAGGTGGGCTGGTCAAGCTTTGTTTGGAACTCTCACTCCTGATATAATTGTCCTCACACTTCTATACAGTATAGCTGGGGTATGTATCTTTTGGAGTTGTTTTGTTGCAGTTTAACATGAAATGAATCATTTTATACTAAAACAGCTTTGCGTCTATCGATATAGTTGGGTATAGCTATTGTGAATGACTTCAAAAGTGTTGAAGGAGATAGAGCACTAGGACTTCAGGTTCTTTCCAGCTATAATTTTATTCGTTTTCTCTAACTCTCCCTTGTCCAGCACACATCCTTGATTTTTTGTTGATTTTTATGAGGATATATTTTACCAGTCACTTCCCGTAGCTTTTGGTCCTGAAGCTGCTAAATGGATCTGTGTTGGCGCCATCGACATTACTCAGTTATCTGTAGCTGGTATGTTTACTCTGATGTATAATGGAGTGGTATTCTTATAATGTTGTTTATGCTTTGTGCTGACAAAGTAAATACAGTGTCATGATGGCGAGTAACTAACTCATGATTATGATGTCATAAAACAATGTGAAAGCAGTTTTGCGCTACATACTCATTGCGAGAGAGAAGTCGGGTTTTTTTGAAAGCAAAAATATGAAAACTTCGGGTAGAAAGGGAAGAAAAATAACGTGAAGGCTCAGCATATGCAAAAATCAATTTCTGAATAGTTTTGTTTGGAAATAAAGGTCCACTTAGTGTAGCTGTTTGAAATGAGAAGAAGTTCCAATCATATAGTTTTTGAGTTGGAAAAGAGGCCTGTTTTCAAGAATGTACTTCTGATTGTAACAAATTTCAAGGGTGTCTATTCACCAGATTTTTATTTGAGCTCAATTGTCAAATCACGGCTGGAACGTTTTGCTGGTTTTTTAAGTACCAATCAGTGAAATAATGTTCCAAATGTCCCAAAGAGTCTGCATCAGGGGAGGAGCTAGGAGCAGGCTAAAAGGGGATGCAACAACCCCCATATTAAAAAAAAGAACGATTTCTTACCATGTAAAACGAAAATACTGATACTAACATATCAGCCCCCTGCATAAAAACAGAAAAACAGTCCACATGGAATTTAGCCCCTTCCACATAGGGATTTTGATTCTGCCACTTGTCTGTATGGCAGTGTACGTAAAATGGTGACTTAAACTATATGTACAATCAACTATTCTTATATTGTGTCTTTCGGATCACCTGCTAAGGATGTTCTTTCCTGGTTTGTTACCAAGCACGATAATAACATATCAAATAAATGATTCCTGGTCCAGTTTATGCATTATTCCATCTTGTTGCTAAATGTATCCTGTCACTGAATCCAACGACATTATAAGTCACGGACATGACTAAATTATGACCTATATTATCTTTCGAAGAAAAGTTTGCAAGCTTTACGATTTGACACATGAAAGTGATGACATCAACAGACATCCATGTACACCGAATTTTCTTCACGCCGTGTCTATTTTATCACCAGAAAGATGTACTAATTCTGGTTTGGAACCA
The DNA here is from genome assembly GCA_963920805.1 of Primula vulgaris. NCBI lineage: Eukaryota > Viridiplantae > Streptophyta > Magnoliopsida > Ericales > Primulaceae > Primula > Primula vulgaris. The sequence goes on from OY987212.1 coordinate 10,195,327, forward strand.
TCTATGAGAATCACGTTACCGGTTAACATCCTGGTCCAGATATTGAATATTTCCGTTTTATCTGTTTGCTAAATTTACTGAACCCTGTCTATTGGAGAAAAAAAGTGTCGTTGTGAGTTACGGGATTGACCAAATTATATCTATGACATGATTAAAAAGCTTGCAAGTTATACGATCTATGTCATTTGTCTTCATGGTTTGCAACATCTGTTTTGCTGCATTAAGGCTCTTCTTGGCCTTTTAAGATATGGGTGTGGCTTTTATTCGATGCTTATGCATTCTATATTGAAGCTACATGCTTATTTTATGCTGTTCTTTAAATATCTATCTATTTCTCTACTTTTAGTGGTGTATTTGTTCATACGTGTTTCAAATTTGGTTGCAGGCTACCTTCTAGGGGCTGGAAAGCCGTATTATGCCATAGCTCTTCTGGGTTTGATATTTCCACAAGTCTTTTTTCAGGTACATTAATATCTTTGTGTTTTTTAAGTTTAAGAGGGCTGCTGAAGTACTTAACCATATAACTAGTGTAAGTGTTCCATTACCTTGTCAAAAGAGAGAAAAGTGCAATTATTACTTCAATAACTCCATAAAATTCTTGCTGATTATTTTCTTTAGTATATTTTAGCTTAAAAAAAGGAAAGACAAACATAAAATTTTAGCCTTTGTTGGATACGAGTAGGGCTATTCTGAACCCTGCTGCAAGGGGGTAGCAATGATTACGAATAGCCATCTGTGGAAGAGCTTCTGTAATTCTGTTGCTTTTGAAAGAAAGGAAACTCCTAAGACTGTTCCATGAGAAAATGTTTATTATATTTATATATCAAAGAAACAATGGATTAGATAGAGAATAAACTGAGGGAAGGGCATCCAAGTAACGTAGGAATTCAGTGTTGTTGCTATATTGGTCCTCAAAGTGAAATTTAATGCTATCTTCCAACCTCTTCATACATCCCAATTTCATGTGGCTTTTGCAGTTCAAATACTTCCTCAAAGACCCAGTCAAGTATGATGTAAAATATCAGGTCTGCTTCTCTACTCCTGGTATTACACATTGTCTGTGTTTGAGACTATTTAATAAGTTTTCTTTCTCACAAGTAATGTATATGTATGCGATTTGAAAGACAAATATAATTATGTTTGTATGTAATTTTGTCGGTATCTTCTTATCCACTCTTTGAAAAATAATCATCGTATTCCATACCAATAGTCTCACAATTTGCAGAAATGCCGATCGAAATTACTAAAAAGCTGTCATTTCCCTCTCATGCATATAGAATGATACATATGCATTTACTTGAACCCAAGTCTTTCATTAGGTAGACAGTACGTTTCCCCATCGTCTAATTGTTTTGTTTTTATCTTTAAACACTTATCTATATCATTTTAATTATCCTGCAACACTATATAACATATTACAATATAGTTACCTCCGTATAATTCAATTATCGGTAATTCCACCCGTATTTTTAAGGACTTTTGTTATTTTCAGGCTAGCGCCCAGCCATTTCTTATACTTGGCCTCTTGGTGACTGCTCTAGCCACTAATCACTAAAATTCAGACATGCTCTTAAACAAACCAAACCTTACGCCGCAGAAGAACGAACACTGTCCAGCTGGCTGATGACGTGCTTTTCGTGTTCCTTATGTGGTAACTAGTCACATTTTGAATGTATTTTGCAGCCCACCACATCTTTTACTTTGGTTTTATTGTTCATTTGTGTCATGGGTTGCTGGAAGACGATCTGTTGTAGAATTATTACCGTAATATTGAGTTAAATGATAGAATGAGTATTTTTTCGAGTAAACATTCATGTGCAAAGAATTTTGCTTATCCTGAGAGGAAGATTTGCTCGAGTCATGTTGTTGCTCTTTATATCCCTGGTAATCTCCCTTTTGATGTGTTATACACGAAACATTTTCGTATAATGTGTTCACATATGAGTTACTGGAATACATTTAAGTGACTGCATATCCATTTTTGGAATTTCACTTATTGACTGCTGGGGAACTGATTTCGCTAATATTGGAAAATAGAAATAAAAAACTTAACTGTATTTATAGGTAATAGAAGCCGATAGGGAGGTCGGAGAATATAAATGTGAAAGAAGCTATTGTCCAAGCGTAGCAATGTGTTAAACATTTGCCTACTATCTTTAGTCGGCGTTTTCATCCTTGGTTGTGTGTAAATATGGTGACTTCCCAACAAAATTGTCTTCAGAGATGTGTACCCTCGGCAGATTAAACCTTTTGTTTATGTCCAGCCTACTAACATAGTATTACTCTTTAATTGGCCTCTGAGTGTTTGAATAACACTTGGTCTTTCATGAAAATCAAGATGATCTTTAAGGCAGCCCTCTTTGGGATGAAATTCTAATGAAAAAACACCTTATTAATGGGCTAAAAAGTGGCCTTGTTTCTTGCTCATGAGCCGTGATTCTTATTTCTTAGTTCTTCTTTGAATAAAGTGTTTGAACTTTTAAGCTAAGAAGTACCTCTTGATCTTTTACACACAAAAAGCAAGAAAAACCTTGTAGCAAACAAAATGATGTCGAACGGAACCTAAAATGTAATTAAGGGTCCTTTGGTATCGTATTTTTTGACAAAAATTCTGATTTTTAAAATAAAAAAATCAAAAAAACCAGCAAAAAGATGGATTCTAGATTTTTGGATTTTTTGGATTATTTTGACTAAAAATCTGGATTTTAAGAATCAAACAAATGTTAGTAACCAAACACCTATTAAAAAATTTGGATTTTCAAAATTAAAAAATTCAAAAATCATCCCAAAAAATCTAATACCAAACACACCCTAAATTGCAAAAAATGGTATTAAGGGAAAGTTTGTTTACAAATTGGCTCCTCTGAGTAGTGAGCAAGTAAAAACTAGTAACACAAGTAGTGTTACTAGATGAATGAATAGCCACTTAATTTCATTAGTGGAACACTCCAATTGTCGGTCATATAGTAAAAACATAATCGAAACGAACTCATTAACACTCATGTTAAGAATCATTATAAAAAAAGTTTGGTGTTCTTTTATTTTGGTGCATGCGATCATCGATCATGACATCTACATTAAAAGTTTCACATGTAATTTAAGAAAGAAAAAAGTAAATAATAATAACGGTTAATCATGTGCACGCACAAAAAGATTGTCTAAATTAAATTAGCGTTTCAAAAGTTCAATATTCCTTTTATATATTGAAATACCAGTAAATAGGAAGAATTTTTCGGAAAACAAACTGTTAAACGAACTTTAGCGCCTAAAGTTGCATTATGAGCTAAAATTGCTAAACATACCACAATACAACTTCACCCGCTAAATTACTCTATTTTAAAAATTAGAATGACGTTCAATTTAACCTTTCATAACCGGAACACTCCAACTTCACCTTCATACGGTTAAGACAAAATTAAAACAAACTCATTAACAACTGTGTAAGAACATGATAAAAAAAGCTTAGTGTTCTTTTATTTTGGTGCATGCGATAGTTGATTACAACATCTACATTAAAAGTTTCACACGTAATTTAAGAAAGAAAAAAGTAAAGAACAACGACAATTAATCATGTGCACGCACAAAAAGATTGTCTAAATTAAATTTAGCGCGAAAGAATTTTTCAAAAAATGAATTGCTAAACGAATTTTAGCAGGTAAAGATACATTGCGGTCGAAAACGACGAAATATACAACAATTCAACTTTGGCCGCTAAACAACTCCATTTCCGAAATTTTCATTTACCAAAAGAGTGACAAACACATACTAAGAAGAATATCTAAAATTAGGATGAAATTAAAATTAAATAAAAAAAAAAAAGGAAAGAAAAAACGGGACACACAGGCAGGCAAAAGCAAAACCCTAATTTGATAAGATAAGGTTAAAAAGAGGTAACGCCGATAAATAAAATCTATATATACACACACACACACACAGTTACATACATACATACATACATACACAGCCGCCTACATTCTCTCTCTTCTCCTAAAACCCTAATATCTTCAACACACACTCTCTCTCTAGCTCTATACAACTATTTGTAAGTGATTTATATATATATATATATGTATATATATTCGATTTGGATTAATAAGCGTTACTATTTCTATTAGTATTTTGACTAGTCTTATAATAATTGTGTGTTTGATTAAATATGAATTGGTTAAATTAGGAAGAAGGAAGGTTAAAAATGTCAGATGATGAGAGAGGAGAAGAGAAGGAGTTGGATCTTTCGTCACCTGAAGTCGTCACTAAATACAAATCCGCCTCTGAAATCGTCAACAGTTATTATCCTTTCTCTCTCTCTATCTATCTATATATATATCTATACCTATCTATATCTATATCTATATCTATATCTATATCTATATCTATGTGTGTATGCATTACTTGTTACATTTCAGCTCTATTTTTACTGGAAATAAAATTACTGGCTTAATTATTTAGATACATTAGTTTACAACTTGTTGATTTGCAAATGCCTATTTGTGTAGCTTTATTTCTTACATTTCTGATATATTTTGACTGGAAATAAAAATTCATTTAGAACTTGTTCATTTTCTCAATTATATATATATATGTATACGTTTACATTTATGTTTGTGTATGCAAATGCCTATGTGTGTAGCTTTAGGTCTTACATTTCTGTTTTGTTTTTACTGTAAATTAAATCCTGGCTAAAATTACCAGAAATAATGTTTTATAGAACCTGTTCAAATGTTAAATTAGGAGTATTTATTTGTATATTTATATAGTTATGTCACGTTTGAAAATGCCTGTGTGTAGCTCTACTTCTTACATTCTGCTATTTTTTGACTGGGAATAATAAACTATTGGCTAAATTACTGAAATATATTTGTTTAGAACTTGTTAAAATGGTGAATGATATATAGGAATGTATATATATGTATATACATATATTTGTGTCTATAAATGCCTATGTGTGGATTAGCTTCTTACATTTCTGCTCTATTTTGACTGGACATTGAATCTTGGTTAAATTAACTAAATATATTTGTTTAGAACTTGTTCAAATGTTAAATGATATATATTTGTATACGTATATGTTTGTGTTTGTGTCTGCAAATGCCTGTGTGTATCTCAACATCTTACATTTCTGATTTATTTTGACTGGAAATAAACTATTGTCTAAATTACCCAAATAAATTTGTTTACATCTTGTTGATATGCTAAATTATACTCCCTTCGCCCCTTTTTAAGTGTCCCCCTTATAAATTGCCACTTTTTAAGGATATATTAAATTTTGATACATAAATTACCAATATTGCCATTGTATATATCATAATTAAAGTTAATGCTGGTAACTTTTTTCCTAAAAATTATTGTTGTTGTAGTTATAAATGGCAAGTATATAAAGGGTAAGAGTAAATTTGTTGCATTAGAATTACCATATTGAAAACGCGGACACTTATTTTGGGACAACCCAATATGGAATAGTGGACACTTAATTAGGGACGGAGGGAGTATATATTTGTATACGTATGTCTTTATGTATGTAGCATTACTTCTTACATTTTTGCCCTATTTTAACTGGATGTAAATTCTTGGCTAAATTACATAAATGAATTTGTTTACAACTTGTGATATGCTAAATTATATATATTTGAACATGTATACCTCCGTGTTTGTGTCTGCAAATGCCTATTTGTGTAGCTTTAATTCTTACATTTCAGCTCTAGTTTGACTGGAAATAAAAATTCATTTAGAACTTGTTCAAATTCTCAATTATGTATCTGTGTATGGTATATATTTATGTTTGTGTCTGCAAATGCCTATTTGTGTTGTAGCTATACTTTTTACATTTCTGCTCTATTTTGACTGGAAATAAACTACTTGCTAAATTACCGAAATAATTTTTTGTAGAACTTGTTCAAATGTTAAATTATATATATTTGTATACGTATCTTTATGTGTGTGTGTATAGCTTTACTTCTTACATTTATGTTCTATTGTGACTGGAAATAAACTACTTGCTAAATTACCAAAATAAATTTGTTTAGAACTTGTTCAAATGTTAAATTATATATATTTGTTTGCGTATATCTTTATGTTTGTGTCTGCAAATGCCTGTGTGTGCAGCTTAACTTCTTACATTTCTGCTGCTCTATTTTGACTGGAAATAAAGTCTTGAATAAATTACCGAAATAAGTTTTTTTAGAACTTGTTCAAATGTTTAGATTATATGTATTTGTATACGTATATCTATGTATCTGTGCCTGCAAATGCCTATGTGTATAGCTTTACTTCTTACAGTTCTGCTGCTCTATTTTGACTGGAGATAAAGTCTTGGATAAATTACCGAAATAAGTTTTTTTTAGAACCGGAATAAGTTTTTTTTAGAACCGAAATAAGTTTTTTTTAGAACCGAAATAAGTTTTTTTTAGAACTTGTTCAAATGTTTAGATTATATGTATTTGTATACGTATATCTATGTGTTTGTGTCTGCAAATGCCTATGTGTATAGCTTTACTTCTTACAGTTCTGCTGCTCTATTTTGACCGGAGATAAAGTCTTGGATAAATTGCCCAAATATGTGTTTTTTAGAACCGAAATAAGTTTTTTTTAGAACTTGTTCAAATGTTTAGATTATATGTATTTGTATACGTATATCTCTGTGTTTGTGTCTGCAAATGCCTATGTGTGTAGCTTTACTTCTTACATTTCTGCTCTATTTCGACTGGAAATAAGCTTTTGGCTAAATTACTGATTTTTTTAGAACTTGTTCAAATGTTAAATTATATTTGTTTGTATGTGTATCTATGTGTTTGTGTCTGCATATTCGTATGTACAGCTTTACTTCTTACTTTTCAGCTCTATTTTGACTGGACATAAATTCTTGGCTAAATCACCGAAATAATTTTATTTAGTATTGTTCATATGTTAAATTATATATATTTGTATATGTATATCTATGTGTAGTTTTACTTCATACATTTCTGTTCAATTTTGACTGGACGTAACTCTTGGATAAATTACTGAATTTGTTTAGAACTTGTTGATATGTTAAATTATATTTGTTTGTATACGTGTATCTTTGTGTCTGTGTCTACGAATGTCTGTGCGTAGCTTTACTTCTGGCAATTTTGTCCCATCTATTCGAAAATACTTGTAATTTTGACCAAAAAATAGTCTATTGGCTAAATATCCGAAATAATTATTTGAGTAGCTGTTGAAGTGTTGAACTATATAATAAAAAAATCATTTTTATCGATTTTGATGCAAGTTCTTGTTCGGAGTTTGTTTAACCTTGGTGAAGGTTTTTGTTTACTTCTATCTGTCTGTTGTACGCAATTCATATGGAAAATGTTATTCTAGTGTTATCTTTATTTTACTTTGCCTCAGGTGTTAATTTTATAAAATGGAACATTGTTATTTGGAACAGTTTTTGTTTTATACCCACTTATATTCCAAAACCAATACTTATATTGTCATCTTCGTAGTTGTTCATTCGTTGGTCGACTTTTCTCACAAATGTGTCAATATAGTATTAATCTATTTGAGCTTATGTTTTAATCTATATGTTGGTTTTAAATATGCAGAGGCGCTTAATTTAGTACTGTCTGAATGCAAGCCGAAGACTAAGATTGTTACCCTTTGCGAGAAAGGCGATGCTTTTATCACAGAGTAGGTTCCTTTTCCAACTATTTTGACGTATATCACTATTTTTTTTAATCATTAAATTTTAATTGAAGATGTGTTTGGTGTTCTATAGGCAAACTGGTAACATGTACAAGAATACGAAGAAGAAGATAGAAAAGGGTATTGCGTTTCCAACATGTGTATCTGTTAACAATATCATCTGTCATTTTTCACCACTTGCGAGTGATGAGACAGTGTTGGAAGAAGGTGACATAATAAAAATGTAAGCTTCCTGAATTTCATTTTCAAAGGATAGTGCTGTTATCTAGTGTTCAATAAGATTTTATTTGCTGTCTGTGCTTTTATTTATGAAATAATGATTTGAATTTTTGTATGGATACAGAGACATGGGTTGTCACATAGATGGGTTTATAGCCGTAGTTGCACACACTCATATCCTACAAGATGGACCGGTCACTGGTAGGAAAGCTGATGTTGTTGCTGCAGCTAATACTGCTGCTGAGGTTGCTTTGAGACTTGTTAGGCCCGGCAAAAAGGTAGCCCTTTTACCTTTCTCTATTTCTCATATATATTTGGCTTTTGGGTTGTCCGGTGGTCATTGATGTTAGAATGTGCAGATGTGATAAATAATTGCTGAGAGTTACGTTGTACTCTGTCTCTCTTTTCATTTTAATAGGAAAAGTAGGTGCTACATGGGGCAGGGAAAATTGAGTCCTTTTTTAACTACTTTTAACAACGACATACTCGGGTTTACCATCCCACTTGTCGCTAGATAGCTCTCTTAATTTTCTTAATGTTTGTTTGTTAGAAGGTATTTTTCACTTCTGGTGGAAGGGTCTGGGACTTGGGGTGTTTAGATTTGAAATAGGAATGCCCTGTTTTCTTTGTTCATATTACACAGTGCAGTAATTTTTATTTTTTTGTGTATTTATTTTCTTTACTTGAGTCACAAGTGCTTGCAAGCTACAGTTTCTTTACTTGTGTTTATTTATTTTCTGTGTAAAATTTACTGCACTATGTGCTTGCCTGCTACTACTTGATATAACTCTGTGAGCATATATTTCTCTTATAAGATATGGTTTGATATAACTTATAACTTGTACATACCCACTTATTGTATGCAAGTATAGCGACGTTCTAGATGCTGCTATTACAATATGAATCTTTGATAGTACAGTTTCCACAGTTCTTAACCGAATTTGTAACGCTATCAGTACTTTTTTTTAGTTTATAGATCTTCAATATCTTTGGAGCTATATTTAGAACTCAAATTTGTGTCGTGTGGTTACATGACTAGGCAACTTTGCCGAGGTGATTAATTTATCATTGATTCCCTCTTTTTCCCTGTTGCCTACATTATCTCGGCTAAGTGTTGTTAGGTTTACAAAATATTTTCCTCATTCCTAACTTTGAACTGGAGCCGAAACATATTTAGCTAATTTTAAAACATATCTTGTCTTGTTTAATTCACTTATCCTGTGGAGGTTAGATTAGAAGAAATGAAGTATTTAATTATTACTCCCTTCGTCGCAGTGATGGTGCAATTTCCTTTAGAAATTGTACATGAAAGTAGTGCGCATAAGCATTTGGGTTTTGACTTCAAAGTCTTTCTCGTTTTTTTAATTTCTTATTATAGGTGTTATTTTTTTACTTTATTTTTTAATCTTATTCTAGTTATTATTTTACTTTCTTTCTCTTCATGCATGATGCATGTGAATGCGTTTGGTTTTGTGAATCTGACCTCTTCCCCCACTTTAATTTTCTTTTCCTCTTGCTATTACCCCCTCTGTTCCCTTTTGTTGCCCTCTACAAAAGTACGTGCATTTTTTAACCAATAAAACACTCTTGACTAAATTGCGGAGAAGAAAATTGTCAGAAGTTGATCATATAGTTCAAATGTTCAACTATATGATCAAGTTTTCACAATTTCATTTCGGCCATCTAGATATAAGTTTTTGGCTACTCAAAACTGCTGATTGATTCGTAGAGGACAACTAAATGAGAAGGGAGGTAGTATTGTTATTGTTTTGCATTTTTTTATGTTCGATGTGGCCAAATTAAGTAGTACATAGTTTTCTTCTAAGGGTGATAGCTCTACATGATGTAAATCTTTATTAAGCTACGGAATTACCTCCCATGATGCTTTTTTAGTCATAGTTACACTGATAGAGAATCATTCTTACACATTATGTTGTTCAGTGTTTAATGTTTTTAGTATGGGGTAGTAGATAAGATGGAGTACGCTTCGGTGTAAGAGCTTAAATACCCCATTTTTTGGTATTGGTGGTGTCTTTCTGAGTTTTACATCCCTTGTGCGTTTACACAAGGTTACACCCCCCTATATTTGGAATGTTCTTTATACAATGCTATTATTTATGTGTTTTATTGGTTGTTGATTATCTGTTCTCCCTGTGCCGTGTGATTTTCTTTGGATTGTTTTTAGGTAGATAGACTGATTACTTTATGTCTGGAACCAAGTACTGTTTGGAAACAATTGTATTTGTATAAAGCACTACTTTATGTTAAGTTGGCAACTTTGCCGAGGTAATCAAGTATAATCTGATTTCCTCTTTTTCCCTGTTGCCTATATTAAAACCCTGGCATACTTGGTTGCTTTTGGTTGATCTTATTTTTAAGTTTGATGCCTAATTTCCCGAGGTGCCAACATTTTTTTGAACTACTTTGACATCACACTCTTGATTTGCTGTATTTATAGTCACTTGAATGCAATCAGGGTCTTTACTTCTGTTCACTTGCTTTTCTTAGTCTTATTATATATAACTATAGTTAATTTATAGTATTTATTTTGGTTTAATAAATGATTTTGAGAGCAGCATTTTATTATTTTGTTGCTTGCACCAGTTACTATTACTCTACATGATGTTAATTTTTAAAAAGCTATGGATTACATCCCATGATGCGTTATTTGTCATAGTTACACTGATAGAGTATCATACTGTATGCAGACAATTGTCCATTGCTTGCTCTTATTACTTTCACAATATTATTATCTTTTAGCGTGATAATACAATCTTGATATTTTGAATGAATGGCGGCTTTGCCGAGGTAATCAAGCACTCTTTGATTTCCTCTTTTTCCCTGCTGCCGAGATTATTTACGGCTTAGTTGGTTGCTTTTATAGGTTGATCTCATTTTTGATTTTGATGCCTGGATTCGCCAACGTAGCCAAAATATTTTATACTTTATTTTGAAGTTATCACTTTGCTCTTGAGCATTGGGATTTTGACTTCGCTTTTCTTTCCTCTCTTTTATTTAAATTTATCTTTATTTTACTTTATAAGCTTCGTTTTGGGTCGATGCCTAGTTTTCCTGTGAGAATGCTTTTCTTGTTTCTCATTCGTGTCAGAATTGATTACTCTACATGATGATAACTTAAGTTTGTTATGGATATATATCCTATGAAGCTTATTTAGTCATAGTTACACTGATAGAGAATCATTCTTACACTTGTGGGTTATACTGTAGATAACAGACACATCTGTTATACCCCTACTTATAACATAATTTCTCTTGTTGCCAGAATAAAGATGTAACTGAAGCAATCCAAAAAGTAGCTGCTGCATATGACTGCAAAATAGTTGAAGCTGTCCTCAGTCACCAGTTAAAACAATTTGTAATTGATGGAAACAAGGCCGTATTGAGTGTCACAAATCCTGATACACGAGTTGATGATGCCGAGTTTGAAGAAAATGAAGTTTATTCAATCGATATAGTTACAAGCACTGGAGATGGCAAGGTAATTTTGCTTATCTTTGTAGCTGCAAATTGTCATTATATATTATCTTTCTGGTGGTGTTTTATTGTCTGTTTAAATATGCAGCCTAAGCTTTTGGATGAGAAGCAGACAACCATTTACAAAAGAGCCGTGGATAAAAGCTATCACTTAAAGATGAAAGCATCTAGGTTCATATTCAGTGAAATAAGCCAGAGATTCCCTGTCATGCCCTTTACCGCAAGGTTTGTTTATATTCTACACATGCTTGTTGTTTATGCTATTGCTGCTCATGGTTTTTGAAGGTTATAGTGAAATTGATTTGTAAAACACGTTTGATAGCTTACTTTCCAAAACCGTTGAATCGAGAATATCTGAAGGTTTTAATCTATCCATTTGAAAATGCAACCAGCTTGATCTGATTTCCATCGTAATACTTCGATCTTGTGAGCTACATACGTGCTTTTTTGAATTGAGTGGTATAATATTGTGATGCTAACACTGTTTCTTCAATTGAACCTAGAGCCCTTGAGGAGAAGCGAGCTAGGTTGGGATTAGTAGAATGTGTCAATCACGAGTTGTTGCAACCATACCCTGTTCTTCATGAGAAGCCAGGTCAGTAAATCATAGAATGATATATAATTGAAATTTATGCAGTTTCATCATCTCTTTTATGGTCTAATTTTGGTAAAAATTGTTTCTTTTATTCTACAGGAGATCATGTTGCTCATATCAAGTTCACAGTGCTACTTATGCCAAATGGGTCGGACCGTATAACATCACATCCTCTACAGGAGCTTCAAACAACAAAAACGATAGATGACCCAGAAATTAAAGCTTGGTTAGCTTTGGCAACAAAGACAAAGAAGAAGGGTGGTGGCAAAAAGAAGAAAGGTACTACTCCTATTAGATATGGCATAATTTAGACTTTGAAATAGCATGATGACCCTATGCACACACCAAATTATGTTAGCGTTTGTGAAAATTAGACGACATGTGGAGATTATTTTTAAGTAACTGAAGTACATGATTTCAACGCCCAATACCCAGTGTGTTATTTGCATTTTACCTGAAATTTTTATCTACCGCAAATTGATCATGTAGGTTTTTCATCTTTATTTTGTTGTTTCATATTATGAATATATTGCTTATTTTTCTTGGAACTCTTCTATATCTGACAGGTAAGAAAGGTGACAAAACTGAAGAGCAGACAGGAGCTGAGCCCATGGAGGCTGAACCAACTGCAGCTTAGTTTAGTTGTTAAATCATATCCAATTTTGGTTTGTTTTTTGTACCTGATGGGATGAATGTTTTTTTGGAAGACGTTTAGCTGTGGATTTTAATCGTTTTTCTCATAATCCTTGATTGTGTCAGCCCATTGTACACAGTGTTGAATTTCTTTGTATCCTGTTTTCCAGAATGAAAATATTTTCAGTTTTACATTCTTATATGAAATGAATAGTATTGGCATTCCCGATCTTGAGACCAAATAGTTGAACCCGTTGGATAAAGTAAAAGCTGTCAAGGTTAGTGTTATCGATCAATTGAACGGCACAAAATCTCATTTTCAAAAATAAATATTCAATTATTTTTTTTAAAAAAATTGATTAATAATTAAATTTAGGGTAGTATCTATTAGGATTTTATATTTTTATTTGAGTTTTTATTGTGTTGTAAATTTTATTTTTAATTTATTAAATACTAATTTGTCTAATATATAATAAAAATTGAAAAATTAAATTAGTTATTGAAAAGTTATCATCTAGCCCTCAATTTTTTTTAATTGTTGTAAATGTGACTGGATAGTGTACGGTCTATCCTTGCTGGCTCTATTTTGGCTCAGCTGTTTATTGTAATATATAATCCTATTCAGGTAATCAGGCAAGTCTTGTGTTTTTGACTGTTATGATTGCATTAAGAAGAGATAAATTAGTGAAACCGTAAAAGAATGAGAAAACCCGAGTGGTTATTCAATGATTCTATAACCTGGGTCGGGACCAGGAATCTTAAGTTAAATGGACTATTGTCATTATGATTTTATTTTTTTCTACATGGATTTTTCAAAGCCAACTCTTGAAAGTTTATAATCGGAATATTTTTAAAAAAATCTTTGTATGTTTGGTTTTAGTTAAATCCGAGCAACTGAAGTGATAAATTCGTGTTGATTGCGTGCAGTTGTAACAAACTGTGAGTCTATGATCCTTCACTCGGAAACTTTTCCCTATATAATTTTTACTTGTACGTAAGATTTCAGTTGTGAAAATTTATTCATTTGGGGGACATAATTTGTTTTTTTTGTTTTTTAGTTTTGCTTTTCCGTATATAATTTCTACTCTTGTGCAAAACTTCAGTTTAGAGCATAAAACTTTTCCAGAAAAAAATGAAGAAAAGACCTGAATTTCCTGTTTTGAATTTCCTGTTTTGAATAAAGTGAGTCCTGACTTCATCTCTAATCAACAAAAATGGCTCAATTCATGTTATGTTACGTGGCTTATTAAGGGGCAAGTGTTGCATGCTGATGCTGTTATTCGTTTATAGCAATCTCGTGACTTCTATTACTTTATATTCACTGTCACCGTTCATTTGACCCATACATTTTAACTTTAAATTGAGAAAAAGTAAGTTGTGGTGTGGTGTTCCAAATTTCCAATAATTTTGTATGTTCGATTAGGTTCCAATTTGACTGTAGCAAATAAATTTGTGTTGATTTAATCAAATCTAGAAATGAAGAATGCAATTTCCTTTTTCCTGGATTTGTTTGATAAACAAATTGCTAATGCTGTTAATAAAATTAATTAGAATGAATTGATAGCTTGAAGTATTGAGCAGATCTGAAGTTGTAACAAGATACAAATAAAGTAATGAAATTGGCCAATGATTAAAAATAAAATGAAAGTGGGCCAATAAGGCCATAGTAGCATTACGGTGGATTTATCTATCAACTATCATATACGGTTTTGTAAAACCAGTGAATTATCTATAAAGAACAAGAGTAAATATGGTGGTCCAAGAAAATGGTTTTGAAAGATGTTTTCAAATACTACTCCGCATCTTTACTTACAGCTAAGCGAGTGAGACCTTTTACTAATTATGGTCTTTCTTTGAATATTATTATTTTGAGTTTAGTGGTAACATTATTAAGCTATTTTTTATTTGTCTGCCATTTAAATAAACTCTACTGGTCTTCACGCTTTGGAACTACTAGTCAACAGTAACATTATATGACGTCCCGTTTTGTCTCTATGCTTTCGTAATATGTCATTGCAATATCTTAGCAATATAGTTGTATTTTATACTTTTCAAACAATTTTTCTGTTACGATCACCTCAAATATAAGCGTAATCTCCATTTGATCACTCATATTTACTGGTAATTAATTAAGCACCATATAGCTTTAGTGTTTTAAAGCTGGTACAATTATTGAAATGAATAGCTTGATATTTAACTTCCGGATATCGCGTAAATCAGGTGCCGTGGACCGAACTGCACATCACTAAGTAAACTAAAATTCATTCGATTTCTTGACTGATTAACTGAGAGTCTGAAATGCGGTTTCAATACTCTTGGAAACCCTAACCATGTAACCAACTTGGTCTTTGATTCACAAATTGTAAAAAAAATGACAATTGACATGCTTTTTTTCTGTACCGGTATAAAAATAGAAAGACAAAAAAAACTTTAGTAGAAAGCATTTAGTAGGGTCGGCAGCTAATTTTGGAAGAGGTGCATCAGACTGTGTAAAACACAGTTAGGAATTTAGGTGTGGACCGTCTGATTCAGTTATATTCAAAGGATCAGACGGTTCAGATATAAATACAGTTTTCCTGACTGTGTTTTACACGGTCAGATATCTCTGTTCGCTAATTTTTTTAGTTATTGTCGGTGGGAACATTTGAGTATTCCCCGAAAAATCGAATATTACTAATCCTCTCTCTCCAAGAAACAGACTAAGACTAAATTAACAAAATACCACAAAATACCACCGCACACCGTATCCATTCCTGTTTTTCTCCTTTTCCAAGAAAAAACAAAACTTACTAGTATTAATATTAATATTCTCCTAATTAACTACACCTATATATAGTGCATATACTACACCTCTCATTTCTTCATTTATATATATATGAAACTCCAAATAATATCATCATCATAATTATTCATAAAACCAAGTAAGCATACTACAAAAAATACTCCATTACTAATAATAATAATTATGGACACTAAGATAGGATCAATTGACGCGTGTCATGCCACGTGTAACGAAGTTGGATCTTTGCCACGAAACGGCACCGTTTCGACGATCGATTGTTCGTCCTTTTCTCTCGCACCGTTGTCCTCCTCCACCCTTGGCAGCCACCTCGCACGCCGTCTCGTCCAGGTTATTATTTTAATTACTAGTATTATATAATATTATAATTATCAGTTTTTAATTGTTTGCTCTCTTTTTCTTGAAACTTGGTACAACTCATCAAGAAAACTTACGTGGGGTTCCAAATGATTAAATTTAACAAAATATAGTAAAAAATGCATGTCAAAAACTTAAATATTTTACAATTTTAAGCTCGATGGGGGTGGCGTGGGCCCCGTTAGTTTGCACTTAGCTTCCCCTGCAGTAAAGATGATCCGGTGCTCATTGTTAAATTTTTTGGGTAGTTTGTATTTTGACTGTAAATTTAAAGGAGGGCGTTAATATTTCTTGATTATGAATAGGAGATTTTGTTTATGCTACTCAAATTCATGGACGGAACCAGGAACTTTAAATGGAATGGGCTGAAACGCTAATTTTGGTAAATGGGGGGTTGAAACGCTAATTTTTGGAGATTTTAATCAAACTACATGAAAAAACTATATATAAATTCTTGCTCGAATACATATCTCGGCTATGATATTTCCGTTAGATTCTTTTACGGTGGTGGTGTAGGCACATGGAGGAACTAGTAGTAGGCTAAAAGCTCCCATATTGAGAAAAAACCCGATCTTATACCATCATACCATGTATTTTGATTTTATTTTTTTTATTGATTTTAACCGTTCACAACACCCCATAATTACGGGGAAAAAAAAACAGTTCTAGTTCCGCTACTGTGTAGGCATCATATGGTGTTAGCATTGCCAAACAGAAACTGGAGTAGCATGCCCAATACCCATACCCGGTATTTAGATGCATCTATTTGTCTATTTTTAAGAAAGATTTGTCGCATGGAAAATTTACTCAAGTATTTAAGCACTAAACATGAATTTTGAACTTTTTGTTAATGGTGTACCGAGTTGCTATGTTAGTAACTTAATACTTGTGAACTTCTTAATCAAAATAATATTATTTTATAGGTGGGTGTGAGCGACGTTTTCTCGGTTCCTGGGGACTTCAACCTGACCCTCCTCGACCACCTCATCGCCGAGCCAGGCCTAAACCTCGTCGGCTGCTGCAACGAGCTCAACGCAGGGTATGCTGCAGATGGATACGCACGGAAGCGTGGTGTCGGGGCTTGTGTCGTGACGTTCACAGTCGGAGGGCTCAGCGTGCTGAATGCAATTGCAGGGGCATACAGCGAGAATCTGCCTGTGATATGTATCGTTGGGGGACCGAACTCGAATGACTATGGGACGAACAGGATTTTGCATCATACTATTGGAGTCCCGGATTTCTCGCAGGAGCTCAGATGCTTCCAGACTGTTACCTGCTTCCAGGTAAATCAATGAAAAAACATTTTTTGTACTGTATTTATTTATGTTAGCTTGTCAAGTTATATTGTGACATGATTTAGTAGAACATGAGCATCAAAGCAGGCATATAGTAGGAACTGTAGGATATTGGAACCATAACTGACAAATATTAGGTAGGAGTTTTAGCTGTTTTACTTGGTAGGTATATTTTTTAAAATTTTGATGCGTCTATTTATATGTAATGTAGAATAAGTGCAACGCCAAGTACATTGCTATCATGCTCATTGCTCAGCATTGCCCTAACATTGGTGTGATTGTACACATCACTCATGAGGTTTATTAGAAGGCCAGGTTCTATGAGGTGATACCCAGAACTGGCGATTTTGGTTAAAATTTAAGCAAAAAATGAGGTGATGAGAGTATTCACAATAATAGGAGGTTATGGCCCCCTAATGGCACTACTTAGGACTTATTTCGCTACAACCTATAAAAATGATCTGGGTTTTTTAGCTCAAAAGAAAACTTGTCTATTCAAGCGTTTTTTTAAAATGTTTTAAGAAAACTTTAAAGTCGCAGCCAAACAGCCCCTAGCTTCTCCCTTAGCTGTGCAGAAACTTATATTCACATTTTAGTTTCACAGTTTTATTCCTCCAAAGATAGCGTTATTATTTGTGTAGCAGCTACATTTCACCAGAAACATAATTCTTAATACAACTTGAATAGTTGAATTCATTACTTATGGACTGCTTGATACTGATGATTTTGAATGACAACTAGGCTGTGGTGAATAACCTTGAGGATGCACATGAATTAATCGATACAGCAATATCAACCGCATTGAAAGAAAGCAAACCTGTGTATATTAGTGTGAGCTGTAATTTGCCAGCAATCCCGCATCCCACTTTTAGCTGTGAGCCTGTTCCGTTCTCACTCTCTCCTAGGTAATTATTCCTTGAATTCCTACCATTTTATACATATTTTAGTACTATGAATCTATGATAGATCTCTGAATTATAAATTGAGATATGAAATCAACATGACCAGTAAGTTTAACTTTTATACATACATCTCATGTAAGAAACCTAGTTTAAATAGGAGTATATTGCTTTTCTTGTTTCCTTTGTAAATTCATATTGTACTTTCGAAGATAGTTATGAACAAGAATTGTCAAAATGGTCAGCTACATCCTCCTTGAATCATCTATGTTATTTGTTGAATAGTTATTTAGCATCTTTTTTACAAAAGACAACAATGAGAAGTTAAGAGGATGCAACTTTTAGATGAACCATCGAACTAGCAATGATTACAGTAACAGTTGCGGATGATTTGATTGTAACGACCGTTGTGAAAATGGGCGCTACGTACTAGCCACTTTTTGGGAACTTGACGCACTAGATAAAGTTACTTTACTAATTTGTGCATTGGTCACAGGTGCCCCCCAAAAAGAATTCTTGGACAATTTAGAGACTATTAAGCTAGAATGCTGGACTTTTATTATGAAATAGTTACTCTTGTATATCTTATGGTGTTTTGAATTTTCTTACATCTGGTCTCAGCACCTTTTAAGGCTGTTATGCAGTTCAGTTTTGTAACAATGATAGACCACGTTCTAGTTACATTAACAGGTATTTTTTTTTCTTCTTTTTTGTTGGTAACCTGACAGATTGAGTAATGAAATGGGTTTGGAAGTAGCAGTTGAGGCAACTGCCCAATTTCTGAACAAAGCGGTGAAGCCAGTATTGGTTGCCGGCCCAAAGCTCCGTGTTGCAAAGGCATGCAAGGCATTTGTCGAATTAGCGGATGCTTGTGGCTACGCCCTCTCTGTAATGCCATCTGCCAAAGGCCTTGTTCCCGAAAAGCACCATCATTTTATTGGCACTTATTGGGGTGCCGTAAGCACTGCCTTTTGTGCTGAAATCGTTGAATCTGCTGATGCCTACCTCTTCGCGGGCCCCATCTTTAATGACTACAGCTCTGTCGGGTACGCTAAATTACCAAATTACTAAATTCGCGAAGTACTAAAGGGGAAACCTTTCAATCATTTATATTATTATCCAAGACTTTCTACGCGCGCATGCCTGACTCATACTAAGTCAACCTAAAATTAGGGAGGCCTTGCACATTTTTCGACTTATTTTTACTGTTATAATTGTTGTAGTCTAGAACCGGACAAGAGTATGACAACAAAATACAAACAGTTTCACTTTCTGTATTTTTATTTTCGACTCTAAAGGATCCTTATGAGTGAGTATTGATAGGAGCCTTACCCCAGTTCGTTTCGCTAGGCCAATAAGTTTGGTCACCGGTTTAGCTATTCATCCATTGGTCATGATTTTATTGGCTGAAACACTTATTTGTTGTATTAGTGACTTGGGAGTAATCTTTTAATCTCTTCTACAATTTTTCAACAGGTACTCTCTCCTCTTGAAGAAAGAGAAGGCTATAATTGTGCAACCAGATCGGGTGATTGTGGGCAACGGTCCGGCTTTTGGTTGTATTTTGATGAAGGATTTTTTCAGAGCTTTGGCGAAAAGGCTTGAAAGGAACACGACGGCTTATGAGAATTACCATAGGATTTATGTGCCTGAGGGGAATCCTTTGAAAAGTGAACCGGAAGAGCCTTTGAGGGTTAATGTTTTGTTTCAACATATCCAGAAAATGCTTTCAAGTGACTCTGCTGTGATTGCTGAGACAGGGGATTCTTGGTTTAATTGCCAGAAGCTCAAGTTACCCGAAGGATGCGGGTGAGTGGTTGTGTAGTATTGCTAAGATTTTTTTATTTTCTTTCCGTATTACCTTTGATGCTATTTTGATTATTTCGTATCTTTATGATAAAGATGGTTATTGAAATTGGGATTTGCAGTTATGAATTTCAGATGCAATACGGGTCGATTGGGTGGTCTGTTGGTGCAACTCTCGGATATGCCCAAGCCTCTCAGGACAAACGAGTTATTGCTTGCATCGGAGATGGTAGCTTCCAGGTACTCTAAATTCTGGTATCACTTTCCATAAATTTATTACAGTTGTTACACAGAACTGAGATTTTTAAAAACAATAGATATTATCATACTTGTCTAACTTTGACCATGACCCTCGCCATTGTATCATCTCACATCATTCACTTACTATAACCTGTTTTCAAAATAGTTAGCTGCACATGTTGCGCAATGTGAAAGTGTAAGAAAATTGGCCTTTACAAACAGTTTGATTTTGATTAATTTGTATAAATGTAGGTGACTGCACAAGATATATCGACTATGCTGACATGTGGACACAAAACTATAATCTTCCTCATCAACAATGGGGGCTACACAATAGAGGTTGAAATTCATGATGGGCCTTACAATGTTATAAAGAACTGGAATTACACCGCACTCGTTGATGCTATCCACAACGGTCAAGGAAAGTGCTGGACTGCTAAGGTGAGCCCTCGTGACATTTTGCACATATATGATATATTATTTTGTACTGATGAAGTAACATTTCTTTGTACCTCAGTAGTCGTTTTATTGATCATGATGTTTGTTTTTCCAACTCTTACCTTATGTATGCAAAAAGTACTTGAACTTTACTGAGACTAGGTGCCCCAATTCTGTGACCATAAATCATAAAATCCTGGAAGTATATATTACTATGGGAACACACTTGTTGATGAAGTTTTGTTAACCTACAAATTGGTTGCAGCTTTTAAGCTCCTGGTTTTGTTTTTTGCTTAATAGTTATACTATATTTAATTGACCAACTTAAAAGCTGGACTTTTAGGTCGTTCTAACCGAAAAAGCTAAAAGCAAGATGAACCTGCTTTTCTCTCGACCAAACAAACCAGTTTATTTGTTTTGGAGTTGTGACCAAAAAAGCCTTTTAACTCTTTTAAGTATCCAGTGGGTTGTGTTTGTTGTGTCAACAGCGGGTGTAGAAAAGAATTACTCTTGTATACTTAAAACGGACATTATTCTGATGCTAAGACCCCTTGACGTTATAGCCACTTCTGTTTTGTGTATGACAATGTAGGTAAGATGTGAAGAAGAGTTGATAGAAGCAATAAATACGGCCACAGGTGATAAAAAAGATAGCCTGTGCTTTATAGAGGTGATTTGTCACAAAGACGATACAAGCAAAGAGTTGCTCGAATGGGGTTCCCGAGTTTCTGCTGCAAATAGTCGCCCACCAAATCCTCAGTAGAATTTTACTTGTTCGGGAACTGAGGCTGTTGTTGTAGATCGTCTTTTTTATGTTTGGATGAAACTTTTGTCGTACTATGTTTGATGTCTTTGTGCACTAGTTATTTTGATCGGACGTGTGTATAGTTTCTTTTGATGCATAATAATGTGGTCCTATTCCCCTTATCCACTTATTTCTTTGTTTAACATGTTATATTCTACAACCTTGTGATTATCTGGTGTTGGTATAACATGAGAATACATTACGACAACATTTAAAAACCAACTGCCCCTGATTAAACCACTTGGATAATAGTTTTCTAGTAGTGTCATATTGAAACACAAGTCTATCGCTCAAGTATATCAATACTTATTCTCTTGTCGTTTTGGAAAATTTACTTTTAAGCACTTGTTTATTTTTTGACAACTTTCAAGGTCTTTTTAGATTCAACTAGTAGCATTTTTAAGCAAATTTTCTTCTCCTTTGAAGTATGAAATTTCATTGATTGGGAGAATTGATGATTTTCAATGTATGATAATGCTAAAGCTGCATCTTTATTTCAAATTAAGTGGAGGAGGGTACTTATTAGTTGAGAATTTTTGACTTTTATAACATTTTGAAAAGAAGTAAATTCAAACGGCAGGAAGTATTTCTTCTTAGATGAGATAGGGTTTATAACGGCAAGGAAATGTAAGTATTTGGAATATTAACCTAAAGGTCTAGTTCCCTATGGACGATGGAATCAAGAGGGATATTTATGAGAAAATAGTTGAGAAACCAAAATTTTCCGTTTCTTATTTGGATGAGGTAGGAGTGGGCTAAGAACCAAACTTTAGGGGGCGTTTTAATGCTAGTGTGACACTATTTTCAGAGTATGAAATTACATTTCATAAAAGACTCGGAATAAACGATGGGTAGATCTAGAGCACAACAACAACGATATTCACATCTCAATGCGTGTTCAACCGCTCTTCTATAGAAATTTGTAGGTTTAGGTTCTGAAATTTGCATCCATTTTGTCTCGCTAACAATAAAAACATCATCCATATCTTTCTTTAATACAAAATGCAGTAATGCATAAATGTCATGTACCGGAATAGTTGCCTGATACAATGGACAACAGACACTACTTTTATTTTGTCTATTTATATTAAACACCACTAGATTTTGAAGAGTAACAGCTAAATTGAAATTCCTACTTACAAAGATAATCCTCGAGCGCAATAAATCAAAGTCGATTTGGTGAATTTAAAGAGCGGTAGTTGGTAGGGAACGATTTGCTTGAGCAAGTCTAGTTCCAAATTTCACTAGATCGGTACTCGTATCATGTTTTCCAACAATCACTTCTATAAAGCACAACTTATCCTGTTTCTTCCCCATCGCCGTTTCAATAGCAAATATCAGCTCTTCCTCACAATGTACCTACATTTACAAATTCAAAATCACGTTATAAGTTTATATTAAGAGTTGCTCATTATTCAAAGTCGTCGTTATTTAGCTAACCCTGAGATACATATACAAACTATGTGTGGTTTCAACTTTTCAATCCAGCTATTTGTTTTCACATTGTATGTTCTCAGCTTTTCCTTATGAGGTCAACTAGTCAAAAAACTGTGCTTTTCTGATTTTTTGGCGAAAAATACGAGAAAACTTAAGGTGGATGAACTCAACTTTTTCCCAGACTGAAAAATCCAACTTGTTTGTTTTAAAGTTGCACCCAAACAAGCTATGAATATGAAGTCGTAGTTATATAGTAACTTTGAGATACATGTCTGGTCTTGTTTATTTGCAGCTTTTAAGTCAGTTCTTTGTTTTTCTGCTTAAAATGTACTTGGTTGCCCAGCTTATATCTGGGCTTGTTTTTTTGGTCTGATAAAGTTAGCAACATTATTCTGCAAGAACCCAACTTATTCTCAAACTCGAAAAATAACAATTTATTTACTTATAAAAGAGGCCCAAACAATCCAAAAATCAATTAGTGCATGTATACGCATAAAAAAAAATCATGGTTCAACTAACCTTGGTAACCCAACAGTTTTTTTCATCGTTATCGATCGCACTAACAATTTTGGTGTAATCCCAGTTCTTGATTTCATTGTAAGGCCCATCGGAGATTGGGATTTCGGTACTATACCCACCGTTGTTAATGAGAAATATGATGCTTCTCTGCCCACATCGTAGCATTGTGGACACTTCTTGCGCAGTCATCTATCAATTTCAATAAACATCCAACGTGCCCAAACAATTTCAATATAAAAATTGATGCATTATAAAATTTATAATATACAATTTTAAATTACCTGGAAACTGCCGTCGCCGATGCAAGTAATGACTCTCCTACTTGGTGCTGCCTGTGCATAGCCAAGAGTCGCTCCAACTGACCAACCTATTGATGCATAATGCATTTGAATTTCGTATCTGCATAATGATAAGGTTTACATCAGTAAAAAATCATCATTTATTGGAGAACTGAAATTGGCAAATTCACCTTTAGTGGTATTAGTTGTTACATACTTAGATGTGTAAGATGGCATGATGATAACACTTATGTACTGAATAGTGTCAATGTAGCGAATAAGATGAATTTTCAAAGGGTAGACGGAAAAGTTTGATTCATCCAGCCTAAGGTTTCCAGCTTTGTCCAGCCACAAATTCAGACCGGTTTGAAGACGTGAAACTAAAAACAGTCTAGTTTTCATTTCTTAAATAATTACAATGAATAAATTAGGCTTCCTTGCAACCAATCAAGGCTATAATTGCTTACTTGCATCCATCAGGCAATTTAAGTTTTTGTGTACGGAACCACGAATCCCCAGTGTCAGCAATAAGAACCGAGTCACGTGATAACAGCTCTTGAATATGTTTGAACATAGTTTCGACTTTTAAGTTCTTATCTATCCTTGGTGGAAAAGGATCTGTTTTCTGAACACGTATCAATGATCGATAACTCTGAGAAGAAGCATTATTGCGACGAATCCTCTTAGAAAGCTCTTTAAGAAAATCATTCATGTAAACATCCCCAAAACTTGAATCCTTTCCTATCAACACACGTTCCGCATGCACAACTAGCATTTTCTCCTTGTCAAGAATCGTGGTGAACCCAAGAGAGCTAATGTCATCAAATACAGGTCCCACGTATAGATACGCATCCGCTGATTCTACTATTTTCGCGCAACAAGGGGCGCCTGCAGGTCCCCAATATGTCTCCATGAACTGTGGATGATCTTCCGGTACTTGGCCTTTGGCAGCAGGCATAACCGCCATCCCATAGCCACAAGCGTTGGCAAGGTTAAGAAATGACTCTTTTGCCCTTGTGGTCCTAAGCCTAGCCCCAGCGACTAAAACAGGGTTCGTGGCTTTGTTCAATAACAGAATTGCCGCATCCACTGCTGCTTCTAAGCTTACTGGATTGCTTATTCTGCGTAATGATTCATTTTCGGGGATTTTAGTAATGTAAAAGGTATATCAGGGTAAAGCAAAAGCCTTGAATTTTTTTAGTCAACTAGTTAAAATATATATCTAGATTCTTGTATTTTGCTTGACCATCTAGTTTCTTTTGTTGAGCTTTATTTATTGCAAGTGTTTTAGAAAGAAGCCATGCTCACCTACAAGACTTTTGAAAGCACTTTACAACGAAACTTTTTAGTACAGAGCGCTCGACTGAGACATCCATTTAGTGTTTAAATAAACAGATGTCCATTTTTTTAAAACTAGTAAACTTTGGACCGAATAAATTCATTTTTTTTAAAATAAATGAAGAGATCACCTTGGTGGGAAGAAGAGCGGAATTGGATCCGCGGAGAGAGAAGGATAAGGAATGCTCGCAAGGTTACTGCTTATGTGAATATAAACAGGCTTGCTCTCCCGTAATGCTACTTTTATCGCTGTATCAATTTGTTCTTGTGCGTCTTCTAAGTTGTTAATCAATGCCTGCATAGTAAGTTTTACGTGATCTATTCAATATTCAAAATCATGTAAACAAATATTGTCCTTAATCCATGATATTTTGTAAAGTTGTTAGTTATTTTTGCACAAAACAAAATTAGTATCCAGATTTTACGTATATAGTAACCTGATAGCACGTAACATTTTGAAAGCATCGAAGTTCTTGGCTAAAATCTGTCAAGCCAATAGTGTGATGGAGAGTCACGTTTTTCGAGTAGTAATTTGAGTTAGGACCACCAACTATGCAAATAACGGGTATATTTTCGCTATAAGCCCCTGCAATTGCGTTTATTGCGCTAAGACCCCCAACGGTGAACGTAAATATGCAAGCGCCCACACCACGGGACCTAGCGTAACCATCAGCTGCATAGCCCGCGTTGAGCTCGTTGCAGCACCCAACAAGATTAAGCTTAGGTTCCAAAATCAGTTGATCAAGTAGAGACAAGTTTGAGTCACCCGGGACCCCAAAAATGTCGTTTATACCTGTTTGGAAAATAATGTAAATGATTTAAAAGTTACCTATATAAGTAGTTGGAATTTTAGTAGAAATGGTAACTTTAAAGTACCGATTTGGACAAGTCTTTGAGCAAGGTAGCGGCCCAAGGTACTGGACTCTGTTGTCAACTCCGGTGATATGATGTTAACAGAACGTTCAATTTTGTTTAACGTCGGAGCAAATTTCTGATAAGTAAATAATGAAATGAATTATATATACCAGTAAATGGAAATATGTTAGAAATTTTTAGTGGCAACTTATATATATATATATATATATATATATATATTAGATTATATCAGGGTTATTTATAAATTTTTTGCAAGTCTATATCTTTTTTCACAATGTGTATACTACGTAAACTATATTCCTTATTTGGTTGTCATTGATTTACATGTTTTTTGTACATTAATTGTAACCCTTCAGTCTAAGATTGGTGACATACCTACAATTTAACAACTAATTAAGTGTTTGATGCACATTATGCTAAGAACTTATGTTGTAAACATGAAAAAGGACACAATAATAATTAGACCTTTAAATGCATATGATTACCCCACTATAAAAATAAATAAATAAATCAGCAGGAAGAACAATGGAAAAGTTTCAGTTTCAGACTTTTAGTCAGTTCCTGATGGATTTTTAACTCATTTAACGGTTCCTAATCTGATTTTTTTAGTGTCCGTCCAAGTAAACTGAAACAGGTTTACCTCAGTAATTAATTCCATTGAATAGATCATAATTAATTACCTCAGCAACATATGAAAGTCTGTTGCAACATTTAATTATTAAAAAGTTATTCTCAAATTTTTAAACATACAAATTAATTGTTAATTAATTATAACAATTCATCGCTAATGTCTCAAAAAGAAAATAAATAAAAGTCGATGTCTTTTGTAGTCTACTGTTAAAGTCACTCGTATTTTTTTTTAAAGATAGATACCATTCTACAAAGTTACAATTATTTATTTATTTCCATATCGACTCCATTAGTAAATCCATTATTATTCTTATTTTATTCGAAATTAAAATGCAGCTTACACATTATTTCTTTTAAAAATGGAAAAAAAAGTTAAATATTAATTCGGAAAAACGTGTACATTAGTTGTTGTGTCACTTTTTAAAAATTTCTAAACTAAGAAAACGTGATTCATTAAATTTAATTATGATTGGTTCGCTTGAAAACGTAATTTGTTTTTAGTTTGTCTACTTCCACGGTTCCACCTTGACGTGTGATGTGTAATTATTCTCTAAATATGTGATAAAACTTAAACGTTGTAATTAAGAAGCTTTCATATGCTATGATCATTTGCACCAAACAAGAAAAATATTTCGGAGGCTGAAAAAATAAAAAAAAAGAAACTGAAAATCACAAAGACAAATCACTTGGATATCAACTATAGAATTTATTTTTGTCATACACTTTTAATATTATTTTTTAAAGTAATGATTTGACACCCTAATATCTTATACCCCCCGCTTCGCCCCGGGATATCACTAGGTAGTCTAGGTTATCCGCATTTACCTTTAAATTCAATATGCTTTAATTTTGTCAAAGAAAAAAACTTTTCTTGTCGGTCTTTCAGGCTCATAAAACTTGTTTTAAAAATACACATCTTTTTTTTTTTTTTAATTTAATTTTTTTTAAAATGGACATTACCCTTAAATTTTATTTCATCAAAGTAGGGACCAAACCCATTTATAAGCATTTGGAATAAACCAAAACGATAAGCTACGATCATACATCACCCTGCAAATCTTAGTAAAACGAAAATACTGCATTTTTTCCAGATATTTGTACTAGTACTAAAACATAGAAAAATACATGTAAAATAAGTAGTTTAACCTTAACAGCTTCCACTATCCACTATTTTTTTCGAAAATTAGTTAGGCCATATCAGTCCATCAGAGTAGTAAATTTAGAATCAAAACACATAGGGATGATTACCATATACTCCTACAATAGAACTGTTTTCTTGCAAAGAAAATTGTGTTGATGTGAATAAAATGTGTGGAAACATAATATAAATACAGGTACATGCAAGAATTAAAAAAAAAAAAAACTTTGTTTGGTATACCTCATCGTTACATACTCCATTGACGGGTAACATACTCGACTTGCACGGCTCAATATTAATTCCTGATTTTAACCGTTGGTTAGTACGATCACTAGTTTCTCCATTATGCATCTTCATAGATCTGGTGATAATACTACGATCTAACATGGTTGATATTTTGGTAGGAGGATTTACATTATTGTACTTGCAAAACATGACCTTTGGTAAAGAATGACTCATTGTGTTACAAGTGTATGGCATTGTTTTTCACTTGCAGATTTTTGATCTTTCGTTTTAAGAAGTTATTTTGCAAATTCACTCTTGAAGGGTTTGGTGATACAAATGGCCATCTTATATGCATGTACATGTGTGATGTTGTGTGGCAATCCACCGTGTGTCAACTATAGGTCTGATTATTTACTACTCTATTTGTCATAATACTAGAAGGATGGTGGGCCTGATAATTCATTTTACCATAAAAACTTAAAACTGCTGCATCTACGTAAGATCACCGGATATTTTTATTTTTGTAAACCCTGATTATTATTAATTAAAACAATAAGTGAATACAGAGTTTAGATGTCATTGGAACAAGCTCTAAAAAGGACTGAGTATAAAGTCAAATACTAAGCCACAACGGACGATGGAGAAATTTGTTAGTGACATTAACCGACATCGTCTCTCTGAATTTGTAAATATTGAATAAATAAAATGCACCGTGTATTTTAATTAAAATTAATAATTTTGGCCATCTTGATCTGTCATGACTCCGAATGACACAGTAAAATGATGGTTACGAGACATATTCTTTTTCTGATTTTTTTTACAAATTGTGTATACTTAATGTGAGAGATCTTGGTTGTTGTATGATGGTGATAGTACTAACTAGTTGCACTATTAATCAGATTTGACATGACCTAAAATTGATTGTCTAAGTACAAATACAATCACACTTCATTTTCATTGACAAAAAATATATAAGGGAAAGCCAAAGCGGGCATATTCATTTTAGCGGACAAAAAGAAAAAAAAAAATCTAATTTTGTTTCCGGTCATTCTTAAGAAAAGAAAGAAATAAAAACAAAAATACTCCTAAGAGCAAGCTTTCAAAATTGGGATTGTTCCGGATCGACTGTACGTGTTGAAGTAATTAACTCCAATCCGAACACGAAATAACGGAATCCTCTTATCAACTATTAAATGTCAAAAATCTCATAATTTACGATCAATTCATTCAAATGACTACTTTAATGGGTCGTAATTTGAAACAGTATGTAGTGATATTACATGTAACACGTTTCCTACACAGTCCATGTGAGACGGTCATTGATTTTACAGCACCTATTTGATGATAATGACAAATGCTCAAATAGTAGTATAAGTAGATTCATGTTAATCAAGAATCAGTTATTGTTTAAAAGATTATAATGGCGGGCTACGATTTGAGGGGGGAAAGAGGGTAGTTGTATTTTAATTAAATGTGGAACAACATACTATAACTACATTGTAGAAGCTATATAAACGTTTAATTAAACATACAATTAATCCGTATATATTAACACTAGTAATCGGTTCCACACGTTTCGTTTCGTGTGTGACACGCATGCAATTCAATTAAAATACATAAAATAAGTGTATTTATGATACAAATATGTGGATAATAAAAAAAAAATAGTATAATATGATAAAGTTTAAAAGAATGTTTGGTTGTTAAAGTGATAAATAGTGTTATTAGTTATTACTTTTATATTTTTTTTATGTGAGTATGATATTATTGTAATTAATAAAAAAAACCTAAGGGTATTTTTAAAAAAAATTGATTAAATTGGACAGACTCATTTGACTTGAGCCGACTTATTATAATAGAACATAAAAAAGGAATTTATTTTCTATTGCCGCTGCCTATATATGGTTATGCTAGCTACTGTCTTAAATCATGATTTATGGCTCCCACCATGCACATTTTTGTGCATTAAGTCGTTTTTTTACAACTTTTGGTATGAAAGATCGATACGGCATTCTTCTAATAATATTTGTAAGAACATATTGTTCACTATCATTTCGGAGATAATAATAATAATTATAAGATTAAATTTATATGTTCAGTGAGACCTTTCTATAAGAATCGTCTCTATCATAAAAATTATTTGTCTTGATTTCAATTAGTTATGCATGTAATAATAAACTCTGCATTGTATCTGATGAAATTAGACTACTTATAGTAATAGTAATAAATGACATTACACCGTAAAAATAAATATTGATACGTTAAGTTTAAATTGAATTTAAAATACTGTATAGTATTTATCTAACCTTGTTTGTGAGAATGATTTGATTATTGGGGGAATTAACATAACTATACTCTACACTGATTATATTAACAAAAACATACAATTAAAAATTATATTATTAAAAACATATTTTCAATTAATAATTAATAAAAAACAAAAAAACTCATTCATCCATCCAAATCTTTTTCATCTCTCTCCCCCTTTCACTCTGTCTCCAATCTATCTCATCCTTCTCACTCACTCCGATCTCTCTTCTCTTCATTCTCCATTTCTCCGATCTCTCGTCTTTTATCTCTCTTTTCGATTTCTCTCAATTTTTTTCTCACTCTCTCCGATATCTCATTTTTAATATCTCTTTCCGATCTCTCTCTCCTTCTCCTTCTACCTTTTCGATTTTTTTCTCCTTCTCCCCTCTCTTTCTCTCCGATCTCTTTGTTTGGTGGAGATTGAGACGAAAAAATCTGTCGGAGTGGACAGTGAGTGTGTAGAGCGATGTCGAAAACCCGAAATTGATGTCGACGGAGATACGATCGTCGAATGAGAGCCCAACGAAGGCGACGTGATAGTTCGAGATCGGAGGACGGACAATAGTTGAATTTGTTAACTAGTGTATAAGGTTAAAAAATAAGTGTATGGATTTCGTGAATTAAGAGTATGAAGTTAAAAATTATGGAAATAAATTATGTAAGTAAGCATATAAATTATGTAAATTGGGGTATGAAGTTTGAAAATAATGGTGAATTCTACGAATTAGGATATAAACTTTTGAAATAAGGGTATTAACTTTTGCATTAAGGCTATGAAAATATACAAATTAGGGTATGAATTTTTTAAATAAGTGTATAAACTTTTGAAATAAAGATATGAAATATACAAATTAGGGCATGAACTTTTGGGTATGGTTTTGTTAATTGAAAATTTTTAGATATGTTTTTATTTAAATTAATTTAAAAAATAGTATGTAAATTTATCGTTCATTCTTTTGGTTGTTACCACATACTTGAATGTACACGTACGTCATATATAGACCGTGTGCATGAAAAACTTCTTATAGAACCTAATATATTTTTTAATTTGTCAAGCATGTTTAAATTAAACTTTTCTATATTAAATCTTTCGTATCCCCATACTATATGTTTAGAACTTATTTTATACATACTAAATTGAAAATTTATAATTTTTATTGTAACATCTATTTGGACATGACTTACCTATAGTAATATTTTTGTTGTTGTTGCAAGAGTATGCATGTTTTTAAATATGTTTTAATGTATTATCAAAACAAATTAATGTACCATTAGATGTAAATTATTTGAATATAATTATTATACTAAAGGCAAAGAAGGGCTCAACGCGGTGGGTATGGTAAAAAAAACAGTTTGACTATTCCATTTAAACTTAAAGTTAGGTGAAATATTAATTATATCGCACCATACCAGCTAGAAGGTAATAAAGACAAGCTGTTTTTGACTTTAATTTACACACTTTTGATGTCACGTCAAACTGAATTTAATTGTTAGGTATTCGCTACATTCTAGTTGTTCGGATTCTGAAATTATGATATTTCGTTTTTGAACAACATCTGCATATATTTGTCATTTTAAGTCTTTAAGTTTTTCTGGGTATATGTAATATGTTAGTATTTAATAGTTCGTCCATCCAAAAGTGGAGTATTTTGAGATGTCATGAAATACTTTCAACTTTCTTTAATTGGAAAGTAAAATTTAATGGAATTGCATATTTAATTATCTTTCATTTATACTCTGTATTAAGTACTAATACATGGAAAAACGATCATTTAGTATAAATTTTAAGAATTAGTCCTACTAATTATCAAACTGGCCAAATTAAAATCTGTTTTAAAATTAGATACATATACTTATGGATTATACTTGCTTTTTCTATTTATTTTGATCGTCACGTTCAGTGATGCTGTATAAATTTGTACTAATTCTTAAACGAAAAAAGCAAATTCTGACTTGTGATAGTTAAGTAGTCGACTTATCTATACATAAGATAGAAAACATTAATTCACAATAAAGTAGAATTTGAAATTACATGTAAAAGAACTTCTTTTTTTTTTTTGAAAAGAACCATATTTGGCAGTGTTTTTTTAAAGGCGAAAACTCAGCTAAAACGTTATGTAATCAAAAGATTTTAGCAGGCTAAAAAATTGAAAATCAGATTTTTAAAGCTTTTTGTAAGATTTGAATATAGTTTTTTCACCAATATTATTATCTATCAAACTTATCAGATAAGGTCCACAACAATAAATGAACTACAAATGCTAAACACAGTTGTTGCCAACTTAAACATAGAGAGCTGTATGCCTGTATCATCCTATTATGTACTGAAAGTATTTTCCATGCATTTAATGGACCGGTATCAGGTTTGACAAACAAGCACTGTATAGATGTATTTAATACAAGTGGAAAATGCATAATAGGTTCAACCTGATAGTGACCTAAAACTGACATATCCTCCCAACACTTGTGCGGTGACATAATTAGAGCATCAACATCGTTATCTTAATCATTTTATCAAAACTAACACATTTTATATATTTTAATAAATCGTTTACATTTAATCAAAATTTCAGTTTTCTTATTACTTTTTTTATAATAACCCTACATTATTTCTTTTTATTTGTTTATTATCATTTAATAATCATAACAATATTACAACCATAAAAATATGGACCTCAATTTTGTGTTTTCTTAAATTTAGGGAATTTATAGGGTTGAGGATGCCTGTTAATTTTTTATCATAATTATCAAATTTTAGAAAAAATTATATTTTGAAGAACCAGATACGGATGCTCTTAGAATTTATGTATCGGTAGCTGAAGTGTATGTATATGTTATTATGTAATTATAAAGGGGCTTAAATATTATAATTGATAATTTTTTAGTAAAATACGTGAAATTTTATTTATTTTTTCCGTAATATAGTGTTTTAACCCATTTTATTCTCATACACTTGTCCAAACAAGGTTCTGGCCTTGACAACTCCATGCAAAGTTACTTAAATAGTCTAGTTATGAGTCTGTTATTTTTCGATTTTCCATGTTGCTTGGTCGAGTCCAATTTTGTTTTTTGTCAATTAGAACTAACCGACTAATTAAAGACCTTTGTCTTTGTGGTTCCATGTGTACTGTTTGGATCTATTTACTTAAGGTGGTAAATATTCAAATTTCAAAGACAGACTAAGAAGAAAAAGGAAATGCATGTATTTCTAAGAGTGGTCTGTTTTTTTTTTTTTGTGTTTGACGTCCAAGTCAAAATCAAATATGTGTAATGATTGATTTAAAGGAAAATTTAACACATAGTTTAACTTTTAAAATCCTATATTGCTAAAAAGTTATACCCAAAACTTTTCTTCACAATATCTATCAGCTTTTCTCATTTCTCCCTCTCACTCTTTCCCATTTCATTCTATGAGATACAACTACTTCTATTGCGTGAGTTTCTTTTTGGGTGTTGTCTTATGGATGCGTAATCGAATTATATAGAAAAATGCGTCTTCTTGGGTTTTTTGGTCTTTGTGCGTGTGTGTGTGGTCCGATTGGAATTTTAGTCGGGGTTAAACTTTGTAAAATTTGATTTTGGGATAAGCAATTAATTTTAAGGTTTAAGATTATTTTAATTTAGGGTTTTATTGCTAGTCAATATATAGACTGGTTAAGATATATAAATCGGACTCCGCTACGCTATAATGTATGGCGGAAACGCAATACTAGAATTAACGAAGGAATGACGTCTAATCCCGGACAAGTTTTTAGAATCATTGAATTTTATATAATTAATAGCATGAACAAATTGTGTAATATTATAATGTTACTGACAATCGTAGAAATATGTTTATTAGTAGATATTGCAAGTTTAACCCGAAATTTGTTGGCGATTATGATTCATATCATATCATATAATGTAATTTCTTGTAATCGTTTTGTTCGAGAATTGCACCTCTTCACTTATCAATACACGGTTCGTTTAATCTTCAAAAAAGAAGAGGAAGATGTATATGGTTCTTTATTTTAAAAAAATTAGCGACGAATATGTTACTTCGGTGGGGTTGGGTTTGTATTTTTTAATTTGGAAAAACTGATAAATGCTAATGTTTCGAGCATATTTTCTTGATTTCGTTTGAAATTTTATACATTTTATCGATCTTTTAATTTGGAAGAATATATAATGAATTTAAAGTTGGGTTAAGATTTATGAACCAAGTTTTGTTTGTTTAAAAAACGGTTTGTGAAATCAATACTGATTTGTACATTTTTTCAAAGTTGCATAACAAACATGATGTAAATTTTAAAGTGCATACCATCTATTATGCTCTTTCTACATTCCATATCTCAGATATTGGTTGTTAAATAGTATAATTTGTTGATGGATGCCATTTCGGCTCTATACACGGTTACATGCATGCGTATATACATAATAGAAGTATATTAAAAACAAGAAATAATAGAAGTATAATTTTAATAGATACAGATAGAGAATAATGGCAAGTGCAAGTTACGATGAGTTCCGGCTGGTAAGTCCGGGGATCCCTAACGACGGCAAGCTTCCTAGGAAATACACCGGCGACGGCCAAGCCGTTCAAAGGGACATCTCTCCGCCTTTAGAATGGTACAACGTGCCCGAAGGTACGTATATTCTCTTCATAAACTATGAACCTTTTTTTTTTGAAGCTTTTTAAATTTCCTTTTTTTTTTCACGCTTAACACCTTTTTCATTAATAACGAAATAGTCAAAACGGCCTTATTACTAAATAATTTCAAATAAAACAGAATAAAAAGAAAAACATAGTTTAAGATTTAAAAGAATTTATCTTTGTTAAAGAGACATAAATAGTTTTATTAGTTTTTACTTTTTATATTTTTATGAGAGTATGCTATTATTATAATTAATATAAAGGTGTAGAGGTATTTTTTTAAAAAAATATCTAAACTGGACATGCTCATTTGAATTGAGTTGTATTATTATAATAGAATATATATATATATATATATATAATTTATTCATGATTTGACACTTCCTAGGAGGAATTTTACCTTATTTATTTCTAATCATGTAAAATATAATTCACTTTAAAAAAAGACATTAGTGATGGCTTTAATAGAAGCCGATTGTTAGCTACTGATCAGAAAATAGCTAGAACGTCATGCTCATAATACGTTGCTATTCCCACTGTTTCTGACATTTTTTTTTGCAGTGATCTTAACATGCATCTTATATTGCATACTATCATTTATTAATTCAACAAAGTGTACAAACTGTCCGACCTATTTACATATCTTAACAGGTACTAAGAGCTTGGCCTTGGTGGTGCAAGATGTGGACCAGATGGACCCGTCATTCCATGGGCTCACTGGGTTGTCCTAAATATTCCCCCAACCCTAAAGGGCCTTCCAGAGGGTTTCTTCGGCAAAGAGAATGTTATGGAGGGGGAGTACACGGTGATCCAGGAGGGGATAAACGGTTGGAAAGAGCCTCGGTGGCGTGGACCTAAGTTGCCAACTCTAGGTCATCAACTCCCCGCGCACCGTCTAGAGTTCAAGCTTTATGCCTCGATGATGAGTTTCATCTCGGACATAAGGTACTGCTAATATAGAATTGGCCTTATAGTTCGTTGCAAAAATACATTATAAGTTATATAGCTTGATCATTTTTGTAAAAGGTCGCTAGAATATTATACTTGGTCAATTAGTATAAGCAGGTATACATTTTATAGTACATTAGAAACTAAATAAAGTAGAATATACGCTTAGGGTCATTATCGGCTTCACTATGAATTTTTCGAAATTTTCATATACTGTATATTGTATGATGCCCCCCCATATACAAATATGAAAGTACAGCTCCTGCATTCTGCTAAAGCAGTTGGGTAGATCCTTCATTGAAGCCAAGTCTTCATTTTTGTCGACAATTGGGGTTCATACAACTTTACAAAATTCTATTATTTGTATAATTATTTTTTATAATTGTCTTGGAATGACTGAAATTTATACCTATTCAGACAACCCAACCACCTGTGGCCTTGAGAAATAAAAACTTATTAATTTTGTGTTTTATGTGGCAGGTGACAAAAGAGAGACTTGAGGATGAAATTGGAGGTCATGTTCTTGGAGAGGCAATTATGCTAGCTCATTACTAGGGACAACTTTTTCCAAACTTTGTTTGCGTTTTTTTGGCTTAAGCAAACCATATATAATAAAGTCGTCTCCACGAGCTTTTCTAGATTGTAATCGTGTTGTGTTCACCTCATAAATATGTATGTTGGCTTAATTAGGGATTAAAAAGTACAA
This sequence comes from Primula vulgaris, assembly GCA_963920805.1. NCBI lineage: Eukaryota > Viridiplantae > Streptophyta > Magnoliopsida > Ericales > Primulaceae > Primula > Primula vulgaris. The sequence continues at coordinate 10,231,609 of OY987212.1, forward strand.
TATCTTTTGAAACATTATAATCTTCTGTTTCCGCTCTCACATTAATACTTTGTCCTTCAATAGTACCGTGTATAATTAACGTGTCGAAGAGCCTGGGTCTGCTTGTAGCTTTGTCACGGTACTATGTATAAGAGCTTGGCTTGATGGTATTGACAAAATAAATTAAACATATTTTCTAGCAACATTGGGAGAAAATGTGCTGTAATTGGAAAATTTTATTTTGATCAATCTCTAGGAGTTGTGCCCTTGTGCCTCAGCAATAAGGTTACCTGCTAGCAATGCGTTTTTTTCTTAACGGTGATGCCAACCTCTTATTAACTACTGCTGCGAGTATATTTAAATCTAGCTCGGAAAAATTGGCTAAACTGTGATATCAATAAAATCCTTATCTAGTGGTCAGTAGAGATGGTAACGTTTGAGACTTTGAGTACAACACTTGCCCATTGATGTTATGTCACTGGAAATCGGACAAGGCATGGCAAGGAGAAGAAAACATGGACCATATTACAACACCCGCATCAATTACCTACTCTACCATTTTACTTTAACTAACACACTTTTACATTTTTAGGGTATTTTATCCCTTCATCTTTATTTTTAATTCTACCAACATTTTCTCTCTCCATATATATTAATAATTTATTGATAGGGAGAGTTTTTGACTCCTTGTTTATAAGTATAGAATTGAGTTTAGTTAATATAAGGAGATTAAAAGAGTAATTGATATTACCTTTTTTTTTTGAAAAGTTTCCACATAATAATGAAAGAAGCACATAAACATAAATTGATGCAATTGCTCTTGCATTTTGTTTCATATGACTTATGATGTTCAAGTTTCTAGTTGTCATACACGAAATTAACACGATTAAGACACAAGTTCTCATCCGTATCACAAGTGACTTTGTCTTTCAAGTTTCAACAATCAACATCAAACTAGGGCGGTGATAACCTTGTTCGATAATTCTTCTTTTTTGAAGGTGGTAAGCCGACTGTAGAGTGTAGATTTAATAATATTAAGGAAAACATACGAAGTGATATAAGCAATTTTGTAATGAAATTAATGGGTACAATATTACCAAAATTTCATTCAAAAGGTTAAAGAGAGGCTTTCGACAATTTTTTTTTGAATTATTGCACAGTACATATTATGTCATATAAAACATGAATCCACTTCAGATCTTAAGTTTATATAATCTACAATTCTGGACAAAGTAATGAACTTTTTATTTTTGTCTTAGCTATCAAACGATCAGAACTTCTCGACACCAACCCCATCTCGAAGAACTTCGTAAGCATCTCTAGCCCTTGTTTTTTTCATCCCAGCTGTGACATAGAGCTTAGAACCATCAGCTGATATACACGTTACTTTGACCCAAATCATAACCTTTGTTTTCATCCCTTCGATATTGGTTAATTTCCCTTTTTCGAGATATCCTGTGACTGTGGCTGCAAAGCGCAAAACAGACGAGTCCTTGTAACCCACTTCGCAAATGGAGGGTACACACACAGTGATGAAACCTGTCTGTTCATTGAACTCATAGTTGGTAGCATCACGAGGGAATATTCCAATCGCCATGTCATACTCCTTTAGCAGTTCCGGCAGTGGCTTCTGAAAATTCCCTGCAACAACATTGTATTTTAATTCTTTACATCTTTTTATGGTTTATGCTCCATGTCTTGGAATAAAATAGCCTCATTAATCAGATTAATTGAATAAAAAGTGCTTAGAAGCGCTTCAAAACGCGATTTTACCTAAAACAGTGAGAGTTTTAACGAAAAGCGCGAAAAACGAAAACAGCCTTATTCAGTTATGATCTTTCTCATGAAAGGCAAGCAAAACAAGACAAGCTTAAGCTTCGAGAGCCAAGTAAATTACGCACTAAAAGTTCTGCTAACGGGATCGTTTGTCTGACTGCAGAGTTTACACAAATAAGCTTGATTTTTATACCGGCTCCATCCGGCTTAAAAACCTTTTAGGTCATATACAATGAGACGAGCTCCCAATCAACTTTTCTGTGTGAGCGACTGATCACTTTCAAAAAAACTTGCTTATGTTCAACTTGTGTAGAGACAATTGAACTTGTTACTTTTACATCACTTGCTAAGTAACACGAATATATATCCAGACTAAGTAACATGATTTATTTTCTGTTCCATTTTCTTTAAAAAAAAATGCACAGTTGTATCGGATACCTTAAGGTTTACATTCTCCCCCTATCTGAACCCTATCGGATTGGTCAAAGATTAAAAAAAATCAACCATTCAAAGTTTAAAAGCTGTAAGCAAACAAGGCTCAAGTTTGCAACTTGTCTGATACCAGGCGTTACATTGTCAAAGATTTAAAACTGGTTAAGAAATAAATGTTTACAATTGTACAAAACATCGAAAAGAGAAGCTATATGACAGTAAATTTTGTCATCCAATGTTTTGCTTTTACTAATGCTACACCTCATTAGTAGTTAGTATTACCGATATTTTTGTGTAAGTGGAAATTAACAAGTTAAAACAACGATCGGAAAAGGCAGATAAAAAGTCACACCATTGTGCAAGTCAATATGAAGTATGGAGGCATTCACAAGAAAATCACCTTTTTTATGATACACCTGAACAATCTCTACGATTTTGAATAATGGCGAAAGGTATAACTAAAAAGGAAAGAAGAATTTGCAACATTGAAACAAACCTTTAATTTTATTCACCAGCCATTTAGCTCCTCCTTCGACGCTTGTTGATAATGACTACTTACAGCGATAAAGATCAGTATATAATGAATAGGAAAAAAAAATGCTTTTCATATGATAATTTTAACCACGAGTTCATGGTTTTATTGCTATACTTTTTAAGCACACAAATATAACAAAATAAAAATATCCTGTCCACAAGCTACTCAATCGATTCCTATCAAAAAAATCATCTGATGTCGCTAATTGGCTTAAATGTGACCATAAATACTAAAGAGGTTATTCAAATCACCAAATTTTTTGATACTTAACTTTTCTAGAAAATAATAAAATAGCTAGCAAATAGTTAAATATATGTTTCTCAAGTTATCCACAGTGTGTAGCGAGAAAACGCCAAAAATCGGAATCTTCTCAACCTGATTATAACAAGATTAAAGACATGTTTGTACATCATAAGATTGTAAATTTAAAAACATCCTAATTTCCTAAGCAGGATTTAATTCGGTTCGACGACATAAGAAAATATAATTTAAACACATAATAAATAAATAAATAAAAAGATTTATGTTACATTGATATCATTGGAAACGGAAGCCATCTCCTTGTTGGCCTTTTGGCCAACCCAATATGATCCCACTTTCCCCAATATCTGATCCATCTCTATATATAAATATGTAGATGTTTTTATATTTATGTATATATCTCTATATATTATTTTCCCGGATGGAAAGAGAGAGAGAGAGAGAGCCGTCCGTTTATATTATTTGGCGCGACTTTCCTGTTATTATTTTTATAGGATAAAATGCAAATAACAACCAGATATTTTTTAGTCATCTTCATTTAACCCTCATGTAATATGGATGTTTTCATTTGACTTCATCTAGTGTGTAATTTTACAGGAAACCATTGCTTTCGAGTTTTTAAAAAGCTCCCATGCTGTGCTTGATGGTTTTTGTAAACTGTATTATTGCGTTTTTATTGTTTATTACCCTCTATTATCAACTTTCCTAATTTGCACATCGTATTGGTGTTTTTTTTTATATTTGGATTTTGGACGTTTTTTTCAATCCATAATTGGATAGAGAAAAGTTTAAAATGTAAAAAAAAAACACGAATCCAGGGTACCAATTGGAAAAACTAACATAAGGTACTAATCGAGAAACACGAAACAATACAAGGAACAAAATTGCTAAAACCCTCAAACGTTATGATTACTTTTTTCATTCAATGTACTTATGAACAGCAAGGTAATGCTATAAGTTTGAGATCAACTCTTGAAGAACTGCATGCAGCTTTCCGAATCAAAGACTGTTTTTGGGTCAAACTGCTCTAAAAAACCTTTTCCTGTTAGTTATATTGTATGTCTAGATATACAAAAGGTAAGAGTGAAAAAAATAATCCGAAATGGAACGACTAAGATGAAGTTATGCTTTTTTTAAATCGACAATGAAATTATCTGCAAAAGTTAAATAGTGAATGAGGTTGATTGTTAGTATTAGAATTACATGAAGGTTTGCAAAACAGTTAAAACACCCATAGTACATTGTTTTTTCAACCTTATATTTGTGATATGTTCCTACTAATCTTGTTTCCTAGAGCAATTCATTTTCGTATTATTATGGTTTACACCAAAAAAATACGCATCGTTCTTATTGTAAAGCATTGTGTGTTTCCTTCATTCCTTGTCTGCAAACAAACAAAAAGCAGTTAAGAGCGGCCGAAGCCGAGGCCAAAGCATAGCGTAAAGTGGTATGGTAATGCATAATATCACACCCATTTTTTGAAATTATTACGCCTCTTAACATTTCAATCTTATAGGAACCAACTATAGTCCGGGGGCTATTCTTAAACTATTTGAGAACAATCGAAAAAAGTTTGCCAAGGACTCCTGCACATTTTGGTGAATGAACTGCGCTAGTGCATCTCAACAGATTCCATAAATCTTTGGAGGACAAAAAGTGGCATGAACAAGGCTGAAATATTTCAATATATAGGAAGTTATTTTCCTCTTTTTCCAGATTTTATAATTTTGTACTTGGTTGCATCGATCAGTGGTTCTCGGCACATGTGAGCAAAAAATGAATTGGCAGTTATGGTTTACGCACAGAAATAGCAGATTTAACTCACGAGACACTTGTAGAATATCAATATCACAAAAATCAGTAAACTCAGAATTCCAGATTGTATGTATACGCCTTCTTATGTATGTTTAGCTGATAATTGCCCTACACCACAAGACATATTCTACCAAAGCAATTACCAATAGTCAATCAAAGAGTCTAAGACACTAAGCTTGAAACTCAACAGAATATCTCTACAGGAATCTAGATCGTACTTCAATCACGACCTTCGTTTTCCCCTTGTCTGAAATTTTCACAGCCAATTTTTTGATCAAGTTTCCTCAAACAGCCAAGAAAAGTCACAAAATTCACATTAGCTTCGTCACTCAAATAATAGTTGTCATCCATTAGCATTCTCTCGGTATCAACATATGAATATACAAAATTCCAGATTGTACGTATACGCCTTTTTATGTATGTTTAACTGATAAGCCCTACACCACAAGACGTATTCTACCAAAACAATTACCAATAGTCAATCAAAGAGTCTAAACTTGAAACCCAGCCGAAAAACTCTACACGGAACTACATCGTACTTTGATCGCGAATTTCGTTTTCCCCTTGTTTGGAATTTTCAATGCCAATTTTTTGATCTGTTTCCTCAAATAGCCAAGAAAAATCGCAAAATTCACCAATAGCTTCGTCACTCAAATAATAATTGTCATCCATTAGCATTCTCTCGATATCATCAAGTTGAATTCCTCGTTCATAGTTCAAATCTTGCACAAATCCACTCTCTTTGGTGCTACTAGCACCCTCATATTTGCTACCCAAATTTTGATCCAAAGACGAAACACGACAACCATTTTCTTCTGTGCTAACATTTTCATGTTTAACTTGAAATTTTTTTATTTCCTTTTTTATTGTACACTCTCCATGAAAACGCTGATTAGTAACATTTGATTCAACAGGCTGCAAAGCTTCCACCCTATGTACCAACTTGTTCTCATTTTTCTTAAACACCCCATTTCCCGATATAGCTTCAGATCCAGATGAAGAATACGTATCAACAGATTCAACACTGATCGAATCATATCCATATGCATTAGGCAAATTATCTACCGAAATTTTGTTATCATAATGATGAGGGAAATTAAGAGTGGCATTAGAGCCATGTAAAATTATTGCGGCTTTATCATAAGCAATAGCAGCCTCGTAAGCATTCTCAAAAGTGCCAAGCCATAGCTTTTTTGGCTTTTCCAAACTGGGTTTTTGTATGGGTTCTCTTATCTCAGCCACCCATTTACCCCAAACTCTCTGCCTAACTCCTCGGTACCCACACGTAGAATTTTCGGGTCCGCCTTTGCCTTCCATTGGGATCTTCTTCACCCAATGTTTAGTCCCTTTTTTACATGAAAATTCAGCTTTTCGGGGTTCGATTTGGTTTTGTACATTTTGATTTTTCCACCTGAGTAAACTCTCTTCAACCGATTCACAACTCTTTCGTCTTTTTCGTATTTTTCTGTTGTGAATTAAATCATCAAAATATATCAAATACTGATACAAGGATGAATTTTTAAAAGCAGTGTGTGTACTTATCAGAATTTTACCAGAATTAAATATGAAGTTCATTCCAGTAAAAGAAAGCAGTCAAGAAAATAAACCAATTTAAACCAGAGACAATCGTAGACCTTGTTTAGTTGCAGCTTTTTAACTCACATTTTACTAAATTTGGTTTATCAGCTTAAAAAACTAAACTTTTCTGGTTCCGTGGTCCGAAAGAAATCAATCAAGAAAAGAAACCAATCTAAAACAGAGACAATTTTAGGCCGTGTTTGGTTGCTTCTTATTAGCTCACATTTCACTTGATTTGGTTTATCAGCTTAAAAAACTAAACTTTTCTGGTTCCGTTGTCCGAAAGAAATCAATCAAGAAAAAAAACCAATCTAAAAGAGAGACAATTTTAGGCCGTGTTTGGTTGCTGCTTATCAGCCCATATTTCACTTGATTTGGTTTATCAGCTTAAAAAACTAAACTTTTCTGGTTCTGTTGACCGGAAGAAATCAATCAAGAAAAGAAACCAATCTAAAACCAAGACAATTTTAGGCCGTGTTTGGTTGCTGCTTATTAGCTCACATTCACTTGATTTGGTTTATCAGCTTAAAAAACTAGACTTTTCTGGTTCCGTGGTCCGAAAGAAATCAATCAAGAAAAAAAACCAATCTAAAACAGAGACAATTTGAGGCCGTGTTTGGTTGCTGCTTATTAGCTCACATTTCAATTGATTTGGTTTATCAGCTTAAAAAACTAATCTTTTCTGGTTCCGTGGTCCGAAAGAAATCAATCAAGAAAAGAAACCAATCTAAACCAGATACAATCGTAGGCCCTGTTTGGTTGCTACTTTTTAGTTCACATTTCACTAGATTTGGTTTATCAGCTTAAGAAACTAATCTATTCTAGTTCTGTGGTTTGAAAAAGCTAATAACTTTAAGATGGAGTGAACCCAGGTTTCTTTAAAATAAATTTAGATTATTGCTTAATAGCTGCAACCAAATAAGCCCTTAATAACAAAGTTTCATGTGAGTATTTCATATCTATGAGTTTTCTGCAAGGCAAAGAAATAAAATCTTAATCTGAATTTTGAGTCACAAATCACCATAATAAAATTTCCATATATTCAATAAGAGAATATCATACTATTTAGTTTTTAGAAGAAGGTGCAATATAATGTTAAAAGCTAAATCCAAAAGAAGTTAAAAATGTAAAGAATATTTTTGTAACTTACCCAGTAGAAATATTGTTTGTTGACATGTTAATTTGATAACGTTTGGTTATTGTGAAGAGTTGTGGTGTGTGTCTTAGTCCTCTTTTTATACTTGTGAAAATAAAACCTTGTTTTAGAAATGACTTGGTGCCCAAGAAAAACTAAATTGCAAATACTTTTTATATTTTTTAATATGGATAAAATACATAAACAATTTTATAAAGTATTTGCTTAGGGACCAAGAGTTGCCTAAAAACTCTTCATTTACTGTTTTGTTCTAGAGTCTCCCATAAATAGCAAAAGGGGCAATTTGAGTTTGTGTGCACAATTTATCACAATTTTCATTATTTGTATATGGCAACACAAAAAAAATTTAAGTGGGGTAAACAATATGCAATAAAATTAGGATAAACGATTCCACCGCAACTGAAGTTGGAAACAATTTACGAATTATCTCTCTATATTCTTTCTATCTAATATTAGTATATAAGGTACAATTAATTATAAGTCTACTCTTTGAAAAATATTTAATAATTAGTCCAATTTTACATAATAAACCAATAAAAAGAAAAAAAATGGGAAGATTTCTAAAAAATAACAACAAAAGGGATAAAATATATAACGATTCCGAAAAATCTGAAAAAACCCAAAAAAGACGAAAACAACTATAAAAAATTTAATATTATTTTACGCATATATCTATCTTATTGAAAATAATTTGTAATCAATGTTGTACCTTCTATACTTCTAATTTTATGAGGCTATATGTTGAAAATTTATAAGTGATTACAAGTGACGCATATGAAATAAAATATGGGTCCAATTACGGTTTTCTACACACGTTGATCTTTTTACCAAACAATGATTTATTTGTTTAAGAGAACAATTTGTAAAAAGAAAAAAAAACTTAACTTTGTATAAAATTTTAAGTGGATTTTTTTTTTTTTGCACCAATCGAGCATAAATGAAAGGCAAACAAAAGTTTCTAGTATAAAATTTTACCATGAAAATACAAGTAAAACTTTTACTATGAAATAAACGGATCAAAGTTGGACGATTGTTCATAAATAGGCAATTCTAATTGCTACTTTGCTAGTAACGAATTGTTTTCTAAATCAAACTATTGTTTTTAAGAGTTTGTACATCAATCTATTATTTAGCTAATTTGTATATTATTCTAAGTTTCTAACAAAATGGCTAGATGATTATACAAAAAATAGTACTTATATCTTATTTCTGCAACAAATTTCAATCAAAGTCTTTGAATTGTAAAAAGATGCATAGATACTATGACCAAATTAGAAATTTTGGTTGAACATGGTACAAAATATTTACATCAAAATATACAGAACAATATGTTCATTTACAAAACGAATGAAAACAATGTAAATCCTTCTCGGTCATACTACAATATTCGAGTATGATTTTTCGATCGAGCTTTGGGGAGACGGGACTTTATTTTAGGGATATATTGAGAGCCTATAGTATTTGATGTTTTGCTCAAGTTTCACATTTGTCTAACGCTATAAAAAAGAAGTTAACCAATCATTAATCATAACAGAGTGAGCGATCGTCATTTTCCATCTCTCATAGCACATAAAGGTAATGGCATTATGGCAATAAAATGTAAGATTATTGCACATGAATCCATGACAGACTTTTGGGTGAATAAATGCATGCAATCCCTTCTCATGGAGTACATATTCACAATGTTTTCTTTTTCAATTTTTGGTTGTAAAATATTGTAAATTAGTACATAACAATGAGTCAATCATTACTGCTCCATCTCCTTAATTTCTTTCACAAGTTGGCTTTCATGAGGTCCATATTTAGTTTCTTATATATCGTTTAAGTTGATTAGTCACAGGCAAATACAAGTGGCAAGACTGCATCTTATATTGCCTCATTTCATCAACTTTCCGTATAACATTCGTATATTTTGCAATTAAATGGGCATGTTTATTGTTGTTTTAATTCATCTTCCTTCACTAATCTTCTGAGTCCAGTACTCGAAATATATGAATACGTCTTGGCTCGCTTATGGCCGGAGTATTTTTCACCGAAATGGCTTGTATCGGATACAGATCTGGTCAATAAAGGTTGTTGTTGAGCCTTAAAGAAAAGGCACACCGCAGTGCAATCGTCAGCTCTAGAAGTTGGGTATTTTATCCTCCATGCCCGAGTAGCATGGCTAACCAACAACTTTGCTGCTGTTGACCGCTTCATGGTCGACGAAACAATCTTAATCACCTCGCTGTTTGATAATACGTCCCATATCTGGAATAGAAAAGCAAGAAAACCGATAAAGATGATAAAAATAGTTTATTAAACAAAATTAAAAAAATAAACTGATCTCGAGGCTTAATTCGTATTTAGGTGTTAGCACTGAGGAGTACATTTTTTTAAATAAGCTGGTTTTTGAGTGAAAGAACCCAAACAAGCACTTGTGATACTCACCCCATCGGAAGCTAAGACCACGAATTCATCACTTTCCGTGAGCTTTTGATAGAACACGTCCGGGGTCGAAATGAGGCCAAAATCTTTTAAGCAAAAATCTCCGAAAGCTCTTGCCATCGCAAGGCCAGGGCAATTTTCATGTGGCATCCATAAACGAAACACTTCGGGTTCTTCGCCCATTGCAAAAACTCTCCCTTCACACTTCTTGATTCTCTCCATTTCATCTAATACAAAATGAGCTATAGAATTAGAACTTGTCTCTACCATTCTTGTATTTAAGTAGAATTTGTAAAGTAATATGATACCGAACCCTATACCATGGGTTCGAATTCGTTCAGGTAGACTTTCAAAACATTTTTGTAAAAAAAGAACAAAGGAACAGAAACACAAAAGAAACTGCACGTGTATAACCTCCCAAAATTGGTTCCGGACGTGGCGGGAGTATTAGAGAAAAATAAGATTATTTGAGAGGCTGTCCTTTTAGACATAATGGTCTGAATCGGTGACTTTCAGGGACTCGATCTCTTAAGACCTATAAGAATAGTAGTACATAATAGGAATACGGAAATGCTTCAACATGATGAACTTGTGCGACATATAATAATGCATATTTTTAGATTCCATACATGAAGTTAAGAAGTGTATAAGCGTTCATGATTTTCCATCTCTTCTTGAATTTAGCAGAATCGTTGTTCATCAGAAATTCAACTGAGAGTGTCAAGTTCTTGAATTTAGTAAGATTTCAGTCTTGATTCTTGAAGAAATGAGGTATCAATGGCATGCCAAAATCTCATTGCAACTTATGAAATGCATAACGCGTGGTGAAAAGCTCAATTCAAAAGTTTAACTTAACATTCTTGAACAAGTTACACCATTAATAGTCATGAAAACAAACTGGCATACCCCCAAAAACAATGGGAAAACATTTCAGAAGGCAAAACACTAAAGTTTGATTGTGACTTACTTGGAAGATTTGGTTTTAAGTCGATGGTGAGTTGGATAGGCACAATTTCATTCTTTTGGCCTCTCGTGCACATAATCGCTCGAGAATCCCCCAAGTTTGCTATGACTAGATGGTTTTCCTAATAAAACAAAGACACAATTTCTCACTTTTTAAATTGTAGAACGCGAAGATGCACATCAGTGTTAAATTTGGCAAAAATATATACATACATCACCTGTTTCAATACAGCAACCGTTGTGCAACCACTGCAATATGTGTCAAAGCTGCCATCTGAACATAAATTATCATCAACTTTTTCGAATGTGTTTAGTAAGTTAGTTTTCCAAAATGAAAAGAAATCTTTTTCAACATCTTGGCTATCTCTTTCAGAATATTTGGATGATGAAAACAGCTTTGAAGGTAATAATCTGCATACTTTCTGGGCGACCCTGTGGCCAGATGGACCATGCCCGTCGATCACAGCACAAAAATATGATCCTTTCTCACCGTTAAAGTTCTGCGGGAGAAAAGAAAAAAAAGCAAACAGGGGGCGGAAAATTCAGAAGTATGACTGGTCATTAATAAATAAGGCGTCATCTTGTACAGAAATGTCTTTTCATTGTGATTCCAGATTAATGAAAAGAAAACTTTACAGAAGCGGTTCAAGAATTTGCGACATAAGATACTAATACTATTATACTAAGGCCTTGTTTGGTTGTAGCTGAAGCTCAGTTTTTTTTCTTTCCCAAATCTGGATGGTTTTTAGTTGATCCGCTTAAAATCTGACCTTCTTTGGAATTTGGGACTGAATAAGCTAAAAACTTTGAGCTAGATGAACCTAGCTTTTCTTTAAACCTCAACCAATCGAAAGTTTATCTGCTTAAAAGCTGCAACCTAACAAGCCTTGATTAAATTTATTTACAATTTCAATTGTCTGAAAGTTGATAAAACTAATAAGTTTAATTGTTAAACTTAGAAGGAAGCTTACGTATGGGATGGATTGCATGCTTGTGTTAAAGTAAAGAATTAAAAATTGAATATGCAAAGGTTTAATATTGGAAATTTGGAATTTGATAAATTGTGCATATGAGATGAACCTAGACAATTTTGATATGTGAGAAACAAAAACACTGAAAAGCAGTAATGTTCTATCGATCTTACTTATTAATGAAGGTTTGTTTGTAAAAAAAAGAAATTCTATCGATCTTACTAAACTAAAGGTAACGGATTACACAAGTATAACAAAAGATGCCACACAAAGTTACAAGCCATAAAAAAAAATGCAGGTAAAAGGTCAGCAAATTGCCACATTTTTTTACCAAATAAACAATACTATTTTCATCATTGGTACCTCCCAAACGGTCATTGCGTCTTGATTTATCCCTTTTCTTCCTTGTTGAGAGAACATTGATATAAAATTGGATGATTCTTCAGGTTTAACTTGTTTCTCATTATCATCTGCATCTTCTTTGACATTATTGTTATTATCAACATTCTCATTTTTCTTTGATACATTTCTTTCATCAACTTCTGGTAAATCTTCGGTCGTCGACTCTTCAAACCTGTCATCCCTGCTACAACATGCACCCATTTTCCGAAATGGGAAAAGAGAGACAAACCCGCAAGAGTCTGGAATCTAGGCAAGATCAGAAAACTAATTTGGGTGCCCCGGAAGAATAAAATGGCATTTGAAGGGCCAAGATAGGTGAATAATTCAAGACAAATTATTTTCTTTATTAAAATGGTGAGAATGACAAAATGGTCGTCAATAGATTTTAATGCATAACGAGATTTTATAAGGAAACATGTTTCAAGTTCAAGGAGAATAACAAGCAAAGTTTTCCTTTGGATTTGATTGTTATCCTCAGCCAGTTATTTTCATGCTAAAAGAAGAGCTATTTATTTGCATTCTATCTTTGATAGTTTTTGACTTACTTTCTCTAATGAAAAGTTCAAATTTGGCATGGCAGTGCTGTCAATAATTGTGTGCGTGTATAAAATGAAATGATTGACGGGGCAATCTTAACCATGTAACAATAATTATTAACAGGACGTGAAAACTTAATACAAGTCAAATATGAACATATATATATTGTCATTTTGGTTAACCTGAAGCAGTGTTTTAAATAGCGTTATCGCTACCGTAGTGTTTTTTTCGAGAGAAACGCTAAAAACGCAAATAGCGTTGCTACATAGCGTTTTGTGATGTATTTTTTTTTAACCTAAATACATATAAATATAGTATTAAATTCAAAACATCCAATAAAAATTAACTAAATATATATAAAAAAAATTGTAACTAATAATCACAAAATGATTATACTTGAGAGGCCAGAGTATTTATTTTGTTTGCAAGAGTTTTGGGGTTTGATTCTCTTTAACCTCCAATAATTTCATTAAAATTTTGACCAAAAATAAAAAAAATAAATTTTTTTTTTTGGACTGCACCCGCTATAGCGTAAATAGCGTTCCTATAGCGCGAATTTAGCGTTTTTCCATCCAAATAGCGTTTTAACGTTGCGTTTTTCTTTCAAAAACCACTATATCGCACAACGTTGCGAGCTTTTTAAAACAGTCATCTGAAGTGTGCCTTTTGATTTTAATGCCATCTGAAACATTCTGTTTCGCGTGCAGTTACAGAAGATCGGATGAACCAGACCCGACAATGGTTGGTGCATTCCTAATGAACAATGCTTCTGTTTGTTAGATTGTAATAGGGTATATTAGCAGTAAGAAATATGCCTTTGTTGTGAGGGTATATTAGCAGTAAGAAATTTGCCTTTGTTGTAATTAGGTATAAATGTTTTGTTCTTGGTTCAGCAGAGAAGCTTATAGTGATAACTGAAAAGTGAAGGTAAGTCTTATTTTATGTTAGTTTAATGCATTTCGTACGAAAAATTAAATCTAAGATGAGTATGTTATGTAAATGAAAGAAGACAGAAGATAAGCACTGAAAAAAAGAACGATTGAAACAATTAATTCAAAACAATGTTCTAAAAGGCGTAATCCCCAGTCCCACCTAGTTCCGCTAAATTATTGCTTAATCCTGCCTAATCCGCCAGTTGACTAATCCGTTAGGCGTCTAAACTCTGCCTACCACCTAAGCTCAGCCTAATTCTCGTCTAGACTCGCCATTAAGAACATCTATTCAAAGCATTTGCGTCTATTCCAAAAATATGTCATGTTAAGAAACTTTAGGTCAATAGACTCGATACATCAACATAGCTATGGAACTCACGACATGCATTTAACAATACCCCAGTTAGATAATAAAGAAACACGTTTTTTTTAAGCTTCACAGTGACAGAAAAATCATAAAGGCGCGAGGCTCTAAAATACAATTTAAAAGTAAATAGCATTATTCAGAAATCACTGAGGGGAGTAAAAAAAATGAAGCAAATAATAATCTAAAAGAATGAAAGGCCAAATCGGCCATGAGTTAATACTCAGGTTGGCAACACCATACATGTCAACACATTCTGTTAAGAACCTGATGTTAAGTTGCAGAAAAGAAAACTATCTGTCAACTTATATAATACAACAATAATTTACAGCATTTCTTCTATTCAATGCAGAAAAACTCATGTAATGAATGTCATAAACAATGTGCAAGAGTTTCCGCCTAAGAAAAACAAAGAAAGAAGGGGGAGTCCAGGACTTCGGCTACTCTCCGCTTATCCTTCTTCAGTTGCTGATGGTAGAGACTCCGCAACAGGAGGAATGCAATCCACTTTGTAACGCAATACCTATACGAAATTAATATAATATGATATGATACTTAAAAAAGGCCAGAAAACTACATAGATAGCACTTACATAAAGAGTTTAAGAATCAATAAAGATTTAAACATCACTGGCCAAGTAAAACAAGCATGCAAAACGAATGTCATTATTTACAATGCCAATAGATTCATGAAATATGTGAGATGCCGGCAGAGCCTGCATTTACAGTCGCGCATAATCGATTTAACTTGCATTAAAGTTTGGAGTCCCCACAACCATACAAAACAAGAAAACGTCTTCAAACTTGTAATATACTACTAAAAAAATGCGCTTATAGACCCAACTTTAATGTGTCGCAAGCATTCTACTTTTGTATCCAGACATTTGAGCCAAGATCAAGTTTATAAGCCGCCAACATAAGGGCAAATATTCCTACCTTATCTTATGGAAGGTGTTCACATAAATACTAAAAAAACCCAGAACATGCAGAAACCAGTTCTAAATGTTAAAGAAACCCAAACCTTCAATCCAGTAATTAGTCAAACAGTTAAAAACAGTTGTCGAATCGAACTAGACCCAACTTGAGTGCCAAAATTAAGCATCCCCATTGTAGAATCAAATTTCATTTTCACAATCACTTTCTACTAAACTCAGAAGTAATTAAATATAACATTCTAAATAAAAGTTTCAACAAAGGACCATTTTGAGAGAATGCAAGACTTGCCTTTAATAAGAGAGAGAAAAAACAGTGATACCCCAGTAGTATGACGGCTCAATTATTATAACAATCAGATGAATATTAATAAGACAATATTTATGAGTTGCAAGAGTTGACCTACTAACAGCAACTAATGCTTATTAGAGAGGAAAGGGGTCTAAAGGCCAATGAGGAAAACATTGTGGCAGCGGAGGTTAATCAAGTCACACCTCAATTACGTGATCGATTTTAGACTCAATTATATAGGTATGCTTAATAACACCAAAAGAATGAGGAAAACACAAGTTCAAAACTTTATATTGAAGAACATATTTTGCTCTGATACTAGTACCAATATCAACAATTCCACACAAATAAGCAATTTAGGCAGTAAGCCATGATTAAATTATTAAATCAAGTGGTTACCTTTCTGAAAAAAGTTGAATATGAATTGTCCCAAACTAGCTTGTAATCTCCAGCCATGCATGTGCAGAAGTTGCCCTATAAGAAATCAAAGAACTTAGTGTAACTTGCCGAGGAAAAATGAGCTGTGTTTATTTTAAAATAAACAGTGAACGGGCGTAACAAAAATATGAAACTCATTTGGTCAGATTCAAAGCGCCGATATGGCAATATCAGCTGCAAGGCAAAAAGACATGCCAAAAGGCTACAAATTAGTACCAAACACTAAAAAGTACAGAACCAAAACTGTAAAAGAGAACAAACTTAAGAACGAGTTGACACAACAATTTTTTTGTAAACTAATCAAAGCAAGCAGTAAGTATAAAAATGACATGTATGCTCCCTCTTTTCTGTAAAAAAATGCTTTCCTGTAAAATATATTACACTCAAACTATATCTTCAACAAGAGGAATGCTAAGCTAGGACATTTTACAGGAAAATTGATCACACCAAAAGAAACAGAAGAAGTTACAAAAATAAAAACTTACAGATTTGTTACCCAAAGAATCTAGGTACTCCAAGCTAAACCCAATGTCCTGCACATCCATATCAATTTAAAGTTTAGAACCAACAAGATGGGTCAAATTACAAATTAAAGCTTTCCTTATAGCTTTAAGGAAAGAAACATGCAAAAAAAAAAATCACCACTAATATGTGCAGTGTTCTATCCCACAAAGTGTGTACTCCATTCCCATGCATTATTTTCATCAAAGAAAGAGAAAATAACAAACATTTTATTCTTAAGATACTAATCTAAATTTTGGATCCAGTTGTTAACTCAAAAACTTTCTGAAAAATCTTTCATGAATTTTCTATTGAACTTGTAAACATAAAAAAGAGATAATTTAAGTACTAAGACCCTGAATGACATAATTGAAAGATGTTAAAGACAATCTTCATGGAAAGCCAGCATACCTTTATTTTTCAAAACATGTCATCTATCCAATAAAATCGAAAGAAAAGAATTTACTCCGCATATAATAATAAGAATTTGAAAGAATGTGACTCATGCAGTCATGTACCGGAGATATGAAAGCATTACCATGTTAACTTTTCCTTGCACCAAGGAGAAATCCCAGGCTATGTATGAGTTTATAGAATCAACAGTAAACAAAACCTATACAAGAAAAAAACAACAGATGTCGTAATAATTTACATCATAAACGGATAAATAATATGTTTCCAGTGATCAACACAAGATCACAAGTGATAAAAAAATAGACCACAAATCAAATAAGCGCTAGAATAACTCAATTTATGAAGTCTTGTCACAGAATTAAGGGACCATGTAAATGTTGCAGGTACATTTGGAGTATGTAGCAAAAAAACACTCAGCACCAACATCTAATTTTGCACAAGGATTTCATATCAAGTAAAGCAAAGAGAAAAAAAATGTATATAAGGGATATTATTACTGCACTACTAATCATAATTGCGTATTTATTAAGAAAATGAGAGAGGTGTAAGAGCAAAATTGTAAAAGATGTTATAAAATTGTCAGGAATGCAACATGATAAATATTAAGCTTTAAGAAACCAACAAACTCTTCTTTCGAAGGCAGGATAATTTATGATGTCACTAAAAATATAATGGGTTGCCGGATTTGGAAAAAATGTTAAATATTTCTGAGGATTAGACATCTCCATAGCCATGCTACGCCACATTCAATATTATAGGATATAACACTATTCTAAGCAAACCTCGGAACGCCAGAACCCATGTATAACTAATTTGACAGAGAAAAAATATGAAATTGAAGAATTTATTTCCGATAAGTAGTAAAAGGCAAACCTCGTGAGTTTTCCCAGCAGGGATGCTTATTTCTTTGTAATCATCAGTTTTACTGCAAGTAAGAACCCAACATAGTGTTCAAAAATTTATACAGTGAACCACTCTGAGTGTTGCATGAAATAAGATTATAAATAATAGAGTAAATGTTAGATAACAGCCAACCTTCCTTCCATTGCACCGGCAACCTCTGCACTTATGAAGAAAGGTGAATTTGCAAAAACATCACTGCAGCAAAGACAAAGCTAATTATTATTCATTAAGAATAGAGCAAGCAAAATAAGCTTTGAGACGCTGTACAATCATATGAATCGCCAAACAAAACTTGCATCGTCTAAAGTGAGAAACATGTAGTGGAATGTACAAAGTCACTTAGATTTATCAAAGATCTGTCAGATATAATGTCTGGACTGTTTAATTTACTATTGAACAAAGAAAAATTCTACAGACGGTGTGAAGAAGCAAATATTGGTAAACAATTACTATTTCCAACTAATAAGAAGACTAATTTATACTGACAACAAATTTCAGTTTGCCTGATTGAATGGGGCTGTGACATCTTATCCATCGGACTACCAGAACAAATCATTATAGCCAACTAATAGCAAAGCTGGGAACCAGAATGAGCGTAAAACACTTGGGACAAACACAAAAACAGAAAAGGATAAACATAGTAGCAGACCACAAAGAATTCCAGTGTCAAAACACTAGGCAGCCAAAACACCAGAAAGATCATAAACCCATAACCACCAAAATCAATACTAGAACAACTAACAATAAGAAATGTTTTTCCTTGTTTGTAACCAAGTAAATTGATAAAGAGTAGATGGACACAAAGTTTACGGAAACATAAACTAGGGAGGAAATCAGTAAACCAAGTACTGTTGGAACTTGGAATGCATTTAGTGTAATATGAAAGCAAGAGGAGATTGGATATGATATATGTTCACACTAAAAAGATTCCGAAATCAAAGAAAAAAGGAAACAACGTCTGGGAGGCTAAGATATAGACCGTGCTATTTTTGTGGGAAATATAATGAGGAACATAAGATGGATAGGTCATACCCCATAAATTTAACAGTTCTCTCAAACTCAGACGTATATATAGCCACTGCTTCTTCCAAGACAGATATTTCATTCTTCTGCCTGCACATAAAATGAAATCATAAATGTGTAGATCAATTAAATAAGGGCCCTGCTTTAAATATTATAGCATTCGCATTATTATGTTGTAACGATCAGTGATCACTTGATTCACTACTAGCTTAGTGACCAGAAAAGGTTGGGAAAAATTCTCACAGTTTTCTATCTTCCAAATGGCCAAATGCTAAAGAGAGAAAAAGTCGAATCTTGAAAACCATTGCTGTAAGCCTATATAAAGGTGGTCCATATCGTTGCCGCTGTTCTTCCATGGGACTAATGATGAGTCATTTTCAAAAAAACATAACCAATATGTGGCGTAAGCAAGGGTGAATATTGTAAACTTATGAATCTGAATAGATCTTGATTGACCAATACAAGCACTAAAAAGTAATACAAAGAAATAATTTATTATTTATGCCATAGCAAAAGTACCCGTGTTCATCATTAATTTGCCGAATGAAATCTAGTAGCACCTGCATAAAGATAGAATCAATTTTCAACTGTGTTATAATAAACCTCAAGCATGTCAACTTCATCGTATGGGTTTGTGCCATACTTAAATCACTTACAAATGGCTTTTTTAAACTGTTTTGTTACTTTTGTACACTAAATTTATGACAGTATTTCGATCGATTTTGACGGTTTCCTAAACTTACCATCAGTTTTTAATTTTGATACACCAACCTAATGTGAAAATATCAAGTAGGGTACCTCCATCTAAGTTAAGGTGAAACCTCACATTCTTATATTCACTCTTAGAGTTTGATATTTGTCACTTTACAAGGTAAGCTATTGCTAAATTATTACTTCAGCACACAGGTTATATTAACAGGAGTGTACTGATTGAGAAATAAACTTTAGCTTGGTGTATGAATCACACTGATGTACAAAATCAAATAAATGGGATAGGTTGGTTACAAAACAGTCAAAAATAACCTGATGACAGTTACACAATGAACATTAAAGAAGGAAATTTGTATTATTAAATCATTTCCTGATCACAGCCAAAAGTTTTCCCATCATATGAGCCATTCTTAGAACAACAAAAGATGTTAAAGGCCAATAAAATATCTTACCTGAGGAACTCCTACCAAATACTTCACAAGTGTCTTGTACACACCTGTAGCAGAACCAAGCTGTGCCAACTGTCTCCGCCTAGGGGAAATAAACATTTAAAAATCAGAAATCAGAAAAATTACATACTAATGATGTTGCAAAATGAAACAAAATGATGTTTTTACCTGTCCATTTGTTGTTTCCAAAGTACAGCATATCGTTCCTTTATGCTACAACCTGAATTAACTAAAGCATCCACCTCAGCTTGCTTGTTTCTCTCTGATCGTTCTCTCTGCTGCCGAATTAATGTTCCCCGAAAATCTTGAGGCATATAGGTCATTACTGCAAATGAATTCACAGATTTTTTTTTTTAAAACAACTAGTCTTTGACATGTACTCCAGCTATTGCAATTTTTAGCAAGACATAAACCAAAAGGCCTACTGCAAATTTAACCATAAAATGATTACTTGAGTAAGTGGCTCGTTTACATTTCACTCAATTAATAACACCAAGGGTGGGTGGAGAACTTTCAGTAAACATTTTTTTGGAAAGTCAAAGCAAATCAACAATAAAACAAAGAATCACACTTGCATAAATGTTGAGCAAGAAATTAGGAGCCTAACTACTGTGGTTTTAAAAAACTTTATCTCAAGACAACAGGTACCATAAACTAGACATGATAAACGACCACCAAATAACTAAGAAACATCTACATGTTCATGCCAAAACAAAATCAATCGTTGTTCATCATCTCAAGCCTCTAATTATGAAGGAAAATAACACATTTGTCTCAATAAATCAATAGTCTAAACATGAAAGATTCACTTGCCAACCCATGGGTAAGTGAATAGCTTTGTTTTCCTCATGCATCCTGTGCTATTCATTCTAAATGTAGCAGCAAGAGATAATATTTCTATTCTTTAGAAAAGACAAACTTCACATAAAATACTGCTCAACAGACTGAAAATAAGCAAAACCAAACAAATGACAAAGACCTAGTTCATAACTCAAACTATCTTAACAGATTTTACCCATATGTTTAACAATTCCCACATCTGTGGTATAGATTCAAAGTACGAGAAGCAACAGGTTCAAAGTACATGTGCATTTCAAAGTGCACATTATGAAGAAAGTACGTAAGCAGGACCTTCGAGATTTTAAGCCAACTTTCTTGACTCACCTGTGTTGAATACAGATTCGGAGTTCTTGTTTTGGAAAAACTGTAAAATCTTTAGAGTGCCTTCAAACTTATCTTTTAACTGTTCAAGAATAGAAGATAATTCTGCATCTTCATTTATCTGTTGCAAAAGCTGCACGAACAAGACGACGACATTATTATTTAATCAATTTGTAGTAATTGCTAAAAATTGAGATCTTTAAAATAAAAGGCGACCCTGTAATTAAAAACTTCATGCACATTGACAAATAAAGAGATTAAAAAAGTTGTTCAAAAGCTTCAAAGTTCAATAGGTAACACTATCTCACCGCATCTGGCCAATGGGAGCGGTCTAACAAGTAGATAATTTCTTCAATATGTTCACGGTTCTTCCACATGTTCTCATCAATTTTGATAGGAGGTTGGCTGTCAGCTTCCTGTACCAATGAACTTTCACCTAAAAAACATGTTCCACAAAATAAGTTCAGACCAAGACAGAACCCGTCAAGAAGAGCCTTCATACAGGAAGAAGAAGACGCGTAAGAGCATCTAAAAACATAAGAACACGTACCGAGATATATGATGCAAATTAAGGACGGTGAGTATGAGTAAATCACACTTTTTTATATTTAAAAATAAAATACTCCAAACATCAAAACACATTTTTCCCTTTCCATACAGCAATTTTTTACTGCTGAGCCTTTTAACATAGCGACTGCCAGCATCGATAATGCTAAGCGTAAAATAGGTACAAGTGTACATAATCAGATCTCAACATCCATCCATTCAGTTAAAAGAAATCACTCAAAAAATATCTCAAACTTACAGAACTGTCTTATCAGATCCTTATGCACATACATTATTATTTACATAGTATTTCCATCACCATAACTAAGGTTGAGAACATTTAAGACTTAGTTCCGACACAAGTTACAAAAAGTTACAGTGCATATACCCGAATATGGACACATGGGCTAACATACTGGGAAAGCAAACCTAAAAAGATCAAATGTGATCCTTCATTGAGAAAAAAGTTTCAATTTTTGAGGACGAATACTTCGATAGCGGATTCACGAAATGCGCAAAATATAGTATGAAGAAGCACAGCTTGCGAAGCACGTAAGGTCATGCTATTTCTGGGTTCTAAAAGTCCCTAGAAGAGTGGTTAAATTCCACTCCAACCTCACAATAATAAGCATGCACACTTAAAACGTTGATCACACTCTCTTTCAAGACTCGCCTATTGATTGGTGCTCAATCTATTTCCTTCTATGTGACTCGACTCTATACGTTCCAAATAGTCCTCAAGTAGTTACTTGGCTCTAATGTCCCAATTAACTCAAATAAGCTCCTATTTTTATGCCTAGCCTATACCAACAAACCCATGATAGGGGCTACCAGACATAACGCAGTGCACTGATGTGGGGCCTAAGCAGCTAAAATACTCCATAAAGACTTTATCTACAACAATCATATTAATCATACTCGGCATCCCAACACAGTATGACAAAAATTAGTATTATAGTACAGTATGTTGATAACAGTAATGAGGAAGGATATTACAAGGTTCTAATAGCAATTAGAAAAACCAACATCCATTATTTACGCAACTGTTCCATAACTCTTATTTCTTCTTTGATTAGTATGATTTTACCGCTTAGCCTGCTATTATCACTATATTAATCATGTACACAATCCAATCGCCAGCATATTATATTTTGATTAAAACATGTACTCGTTAAGAAAGATAATACCCAATAAATCAAATGTTTCAAAGCTACACAAACGTTCCACAATTCGTCGTTAACTTAACTCTAACATCTCTTTTGATTAAAACACGTAAAAAAAAATACTTACTTGCCTGCTAGGAATACATACATAAATCACAATGTCGCTTATGTAAACAATCCAAAAACAAAATTACTCAAAATTTAGAATTATATTAAACTGTACAGAGCCTGCTATGATTACATTAACTACAAAATTGACAAAATACATAATCCAATAGTGAGGCATAAATCCGCTCATTCGAAAACATACTCAGAAATCAAATATCCCAAAATTACAAAAATGCCCTCAATAAAACTGCATGCATACATATATACATAATCACAATCTAATTTACCAAAAGTCAAATCTAATTCAAATATGATGTAAACAGTATTAATATAATAATAAATAGTTACGAACATGCCATCTAATCCTAACCACATGATCCAAAATCCATTATTTCAATCAAATCAATACTAATCTAATACAAAATCAAAATTACATTACACAATTAAAATAAAAAAAACTACAATAATAATAATGAAAGTAATAAATACCTTGGGTGAGGGGAAAAGCATCGAATAGAGATCGGATATCGGAGGAGAGACGTGACACGTCATCGGAGAGAGGTGGAAAAGGACACGTGTCGTAATACGACGACAGGTAAGCCCTTGTTATCGGCATTAATCCTTCCATTGATGCCATCTCTTTTTTTTATTTAATTTCTATTTCTATTCCTTTTTATTTTTATTAATTGATTCTGATTCACTATAGTGAGCGCGATTATATAGAATATAGATTATAAATATAGATTTTAGATATAGATACGATTAATATTAATATATTTGTTTTGTTATTAGTCGGTTAGGTGTTTCGTTTTTTAGAAAAAGGGATCATTCCTTTGTTCTTTTTCTCAACTATTGCCTTTTTGTTTTATTTACGTTTTGCATTTGTTAATTTGGTTTGTGACATTTAGGTTATATTATCTTTGGGAAGTTTACAATTAACTCGCTAGTTTATGATAATATCAATATATCATATGTCTGGGTCCTGAATTGAGCTTATAAAATCATGGGCCAAATTTCCTACCTCAGACCCATGTGCGGAACTAGGGGTTGGCAAGGAGGTGCCATCGTCACCATAAAAATTTAAAAAATATTTTTTTTATATAGAAAAATTCAGAAATTTAATGTTTTATACATTAATAGCCCCTGAATGAACAAATAGTAACTTAGTTCAAATGGTAAACATAAAGTTTTTGTGTCACAAATTCTCTAGTTCGAATCTTATAACTATTTTTTACTTTTCATTTAATTAACATTAGCTTACTTTTTGATTTTTCCATTAATTAATTGCATATTTAAGGTACTATTATAAGGTTTTATAAATAAATTTTTTTTTGTAGTTTCAAAGTCATATTACAACAAAGTTTAAACTAATGAATTCATATTTTTAGCCAATTTTTATATATAGTTTGAAATTTTTAGATCAATGCACAAGTGAGCTAAAAAAGCTGCATGTTTTTTTTGTTTTTTATACCGTTTATTGTTATTGTACTAACAAAAAAAATCAACATTTTAAATTTTTAAATCAATGGACAAGTTAGTTAAGTTTTAAACTTCAGGTTTTTTATACCGTTTATTCTTATTATACTAACAAAAAAATCAACGATTCCCCCAAAATTTGGATTCTGGTTCCGCCACTGCTCAACCCAAATCACAACCGGGCCAGTTCAGCAACTTTTTATACCTATAATATTAGTTTTATGTGAGGTTTTTTTAACTTTGTTAGAAAAAAATGATATCATGTTTAAAGAAAAGATTAGCAGAAAAATTACAACATATGGCTTATGTATAAAATATACAAATTATTATCGATTACATTATTAGATTCGTCTTGTATTGTTTTCGGAGGGGGTTACGGATTTTACAAGGGATCATTCATTTGTTGTTTTTCTGAATAAGGAAAAGAGGTATCTGACCGTGTAAAACACAGTCAGAAAAACTGTGTTTACATTTAGACCGTCCGATCAAATTATCTGACGGTACAGATCTAAACACAGTTTTACTGAAAACAGTGATGGACACCTCTTCATCTTCTGAACTTGCTGGTTACTACCAATTGCGTTTTTATTTTATTTACGGTTTGCATCTCTGAGTTTGGTTTGTGACACTTAGGTCATATTAGCTTTGGGGAATTTACAATTGACCCACTAAATTATTATAGTACTATGAGGTCCATGCCTGAATTGAGTTTATGAAGTTGTTGGCCAAATTGCCTAACCACGTTTAGCAAATGAGAATGTTTGGCAAATAAGTGAATTCAAACGCGATCAAAGACTTTAGAAACCCGAAATACCCATAAGGCTTGACTTTCGAGTGTACATTCTTTTGTATATTTCTATGACATAATTGTTATCGGCTCATCTATTCAAGTCATATTACAACCGGGGCTGCTCTGGCTACTTTTTACACATAAGCGGTCTAATTTTTTCAGTCGCCTTTTTTAACTTTGTCAGAAAAAAATGACATCATGCTTAAAAAAAAAATCCATTAAAAAATTACAAAATATGGACGATCCGGTAATAAATTAAAATATTATCTTTTACATTGCCGAAAATAGACTATCAAATAAATTTCGAAGTAAAAAATTACAACATATGGAAGATCTGGTATACCGAAGTTTCGAAGTTTGGGTTCGGTATTATACCGACTTTTCGGTACGGTACAACCGAACCAAACTTTAAAAGTCGGTTCGATTTCGGTATCCATTTCGTATTTTTGGTATAATACCGAACTGAACCAAACATTAAAATTATAAAATATATAGAAATTTACACAGTCATAACTTACAAATAAATTGTCTTATATTTTAGTTTAATTTTCCTTACGACTTATTTTTCTATTTACGAACTCAAATACAATAATTTCGTGTTTCTCCATTTTCTTGTCTAATGTTCTAAAATAATTCTTATTTTATAAGTGTTTACTATTTTAATAAGTTCACGATAAATGTAGCAAATATAAGAATAGTTGTACATATTTTATTTTTTATATACTTTTTTGCTATTTTATTGTTATCAATAATTGTCTTTTAATAATAATAATGGTTCGGTATTGGTATATGATCAAAAAAATCGGTACCGTACCAAAGCCACCACTATTAAGCTGGTCTCATTTAAAAAAAAGGGATGAAAGTTGAAAAGGATGTACATCAATTAATTTTAAAAAGTAGCATTCATGTGACAAATAGGGTAAGCACAAGAATTTTTTGGAGACAACATTTATGAGTTTATGTTCGATATGAACCTGTGAGACATTTATGTCCTAAAAAAAAATAAACACATTAGCTATCCAATCATTCTTGTTAAATTTAGAGTCAAACATATATTTAACAACACATTTACATGTTTACAAATATTGCAGTTTCCCTATCATTTTTCCTATTAGTCTAAAATGTCATATGCTTATTTTTTTGGCTCTTTCTCAATAATTTTTTTTACACCCATATAACATAAAAGGAGAGAGAAAAGATACAAAGTAAGGACAGAGAAATGGTTTTTTATTTGGAGGGAACATGACTTGTTCCTTATATTTAAGGAATGAGAATTGATTCCGTTAGGTTTCGAAAAATCTAAAATAAATCTGTGTATGACCTTTTTAAATAATAATTCCTTATAACTAGGGAAAAAATTCATTATGGAGAGCCGGATGAAATTGCTTATGATGTTACTAATGGTAGTTTTTCCTACTGCTTAAATGCCTTGTCAGATTTTTGAGTTTTTTCTTTTTAAAATTGAGAATCTTGTTATGAACCTTATGCAGAGATTCAACTAGCAAGGAACAGAGCCGGCTCAAAAAAAATATGTTTTTGATGGGTTAACTAGACTGACATGATGGCTTTTGTTTTGTAAACTAACTAAAAAAAACAATATAAATTGATTTTTTAATCAGCAAATTATGTGCCCTTTAGGTGTGACAATTGACACCCTCAATAGACCGGCCTTGGCCAGCAAATATGCTCGATCTTATTTTCGAAATGGTGAAATTGTTTATGGAATCACTTTCATGTCATTTTTTTTGTTTTCCATGTTTACCATTGGTGCATAATTTTTTACAAACCTAACTTACATAAACCAACCATCTGGATTTTTTCCTTCTACCGTTTCATCATGAAAGATTTGGGAAAAAAATGCTGCTATGTTTTCAAGATGACCACTTTAATGATGATGGGAGTCATTCTCAAATGTGTCAATTGTTCACTTTAACAAAAGGGTTTCATAGAGTTTCCACGTTATATTATTGGTGTTTCACATGTTTTTTTGTTTCTCTGAAAGGCCACTGTCTCTAGCTAATTGTATTTTTCCCATACTGATTCTCTTGTGGGAACACATGACTAGCAGGTGGAAGATGAGTCATAATAGATTATGGTTCTCATAGCTCAAAACATTTTGGTATAGCAATTGATTCACACGATATATAGCTCAAAACATTAACGGGGTCACAATCATGCTATCAGTTTGAAGTTTCAAATAATTGCGTTGAGATATAAATTCTATGCTTCTAGCAAACTGGTGAAAACTAAGTTCTACTTTTGGAACTTAATTGTCGATTACAAGATGATTTGTCTA
Organism: Primula vulgaris; assembly: GCA_963920805.1. NCBI lineage: Eukaryota > Viridiplantae > Streptophyta > Magnoliopsida > Ericales > Primulaceae > Primula > Primula vulgaris. Next base: position 10,258,939 of record OY987212.1, read on the forward strand.
CATTATGGACTATGTTTGAACAGGTTTAAGCCATGTTTTCAAGGAAAAATATACAAATTTCGAGCTTTTATAATTGATTGAATAGGCTCAAGAGGGTTACATCACCTTTTTTCTATTTGCCAATGAATTCTGTGACATGTTCAAGCTCCAATCACTATCTAGTGTCGATATCAGATTGGGTTCTTACCCCGTTACCCGGTCTTGAAATAAGACAAGTGGCGAGCCTGATTTTCTTCCCAAGCTCGGCTTATATATTACTCGCGTCGGCTCCGATCTTCCGAGGTCGCTGACGTAGGCGATATCTGCTTCGTCGTCGTGGCGCTCTCTAAGCCTGCACAAGAAACGAACAGGGGCCCGGGGTTGGTACCAGGTTTTCCCTCTCCGACGATCAAGTCAGTGTCGGTATAGATTGAATGTAAGAATGTATTTAAGGGTGAGGGATTGGGCCAGTTACGAGTTATGGCGTCAGGTGTCACGGTTGATATTCAGGTGGTCCGGGTTGTTTTAGCTTTATCTCTCCTCTCTGTATTTGTCTGTCCCCCTCTAATTGGTATTAGTGGGGGTATATATAGTCTGATCAAAGGCGTATTAGCCCTTGGATCATTGCACTGTCTGATAAAGATCCAACGGCTCCAGGTCATTTATGACTCTGACAATGGCACTGTTCATCATCCGGGGCCCACAGGGCTGGCCTGTGATTGGGCCACGTCGATGAAACACATAAAGGGTCCCCCAAGGGAGCAGCAGCATTAATTGGGGAAGAGTGCTCAGCAAGTTTCTCTGGGTCGGCCTAGGAACGGTCCGGCTCCCTAAGATCCGGGGCGATACGTCACCCATGCTTGAGAGGCCCGGATCGCCTGTTGTGGAGTTGATATCGGTCCGGACGAGGGGGTGCCGACATCCCCTCGCCAACAGCTCCCTGTCCGGAGTCGTCGTTAAGGGCGAGGTCTTCAGGGATCTATAGTCGTTACGGGGGCTCCGGTCATAGCGTTCTTGTGCTTGACGCTGTGGGCACGCCTCGACGTAGTCCGGCGCGTGTCCTCGTGTGCTAGAATTTTTGACACGTGGAGCACGCCCATCATGCATTTATGGGGCGCCGCCTCTGTCTCTTCGATTCCATCAATGCCATCAATGCTAAAACGGCTGGTGAGTGACACTTGGCAGTTGACCTCTGTTTGCTGTACACGTGTACTGCGTCGATTGAGTGGTAGCATTTATTTGTGGGAGTTCGTGTAATGAACCGCCGCTGTCTTTTCACCTTCTGGTAAATGTCTTTTCATCTTCTGGTGAGGGCCTATAAATACCCTCAGTGAAATCTCAATTTCACTTTCTCACTCTCTCACTAAAATTTTTACACAGCAGCCCGTTCTCTCTCTTCCCTCACACTTCATACTCAGCAAATTTCATCAAACAAACAACCGACATGGTAATCAAACACGGAGCTGGCAAGGGTCCGATGGTTGCCCCAAAGCCCCAACGCCTAGATGTAATGGCGAACGCCTTGCCCTTCCGGGCAATGACTCTAGACTCGAGCCTGACAGTGGCTTCAAACGATAGCAGCATAATGGTGAGGCTGCATGGGCCCGACCTTGATGAATTTCGACAGCTCTGTGGGATCAGTGACGATTTCAGGCTTCGGAAATGCCAAAACGTCGATGAGGTGAACGGGATCGTGGCTGATCCCAAAAACATGGTGACCCTCTCTCTCTCCACGCTCATGTACGGGGGCACCGACCTCCCCATCCCGGAGCTTCTGGCGGAGTTGTGCGCTTGGACGCAGACCCTCCCATGCCAGTGGCCGCTGCAGGCACACCGCATCTGTGCCGGGATGGAGGCCCTGAACGTGGTGTTGGAGCCGATCCTTCCGGAGCCGTTGGGTCTGAAGGAGCTTCTGGCATGTTATGAGTTCTTGCAGACTGAGCCAACTTCTCAGTCGAAGAGCAGGCAACCCTACCTACGATGCCGGTCCCATAATCAGTTAATCACGGGTAACTCCGATTCGAATCGGGGTTACACGCAAGACGTGATAGTGGTGGAAGGACACTGGCTCCACCGCGACGACCTGGTTCTCCCACCCAGGCCGGGAAGGGTCCTTAGTACCAAGGAGAACAAGTTTACTGTGGCGTCGAAGATTGGGGGCCTAGGCGAGCCCAATGTCGGGTCGTTGGAGGTGGCCCTCAATTGGTGGGGCCCCGATGGGACCGACGCGGGAGCGCGTGATGCCGAGCGCCTCCTGATATGCGGTTCCCCTACGACTTGTAAGGGGAACGGGTTCATCTGGCCACACAGGACCTTCTGTCCTGTGGGGTACTCCAGGGAGAGGTGGGAGAAAGAGAAGGGTCTTGAGTCGACCCTCCCTCCCAAGGTAGAGGAAGCTGATGCTGCGGCGGTGCCTGTGGCGAAGAAGGCGTCCAAGCCGAAGCTGAAATCTGGCAGCAAGGCAAAGGCCGTGACGGTGGCCTCTTCCGCTCCTGCGGCGGCCGGGGTTTACTTTGAGACCCGGTCGGACGGCTCCGTCCTCAACTATAGGGTGGGACCGGATGGTACCCGCGCCTACATAGACCAGTATGGGAAGCCTCTGATAGAGGTCCCTCCTCTAAGGTCTCGCTTGGAAGACAGCCTTACTGAGAACGAGACCACTGGACCGGGCTTGGGCACCTCGCGGACCAGGGTATGTTCCCTTTTTCTGCTCTAATGACTTCAATTTTACACTTGGCTAAGTTTTTTCGAATTTTTCTAACTTCTTTCATATTTGGCCTTTGCAGGTGGTCCTTTCTGATGAAGAGGAGGTGGCGGAGGAGGCTGAGGAGGAGGTGGGGGTGGAAGAGATAGCTGCCGAGGAGGAGGTAGCTGTGGTTGGGCGCGAAGAAGAAGGAGAAGGGGCGGTCGAAAGGGTCGCTGAGACGGGGGAGCCCGAGGGGGAAGTGGTCGAGGTCGTGGCCGAGGAGAGGGATGTGGTGGTGACGGGGGAGAGGGGAGTGGCGATCCTGCCTCAGCCGGCTGGCCCGGACGATTTGGCAGCTCAGGCCAGACTCGATAGGCTGGCCCGCAAGGCGCTTCTGGGGAAGAGGAAGGTGGAGGGGATGAAGTCCCTCCAAGGGGAGAAGAGGGCCAAGGTCGGAGGGAGTAACCCGTCCGAGGTTGTGATCGTAGAGGAGCCTAGGGGGATGTCGGGTCCCGCTCCGGGCCCTACTCAAGGCTCAAGCTCCAGCTCTGCCTCTCCGATCCACCGGATGCCTGTGCAGACACCCGAGGAGGTGAAGGCGGCCACGGGAGTAAAGAGCATCATGGAGGCTCACCCGTCTGCCGGGTTGCTAGCTTTGGCTGCGCTCCAGCAGCAAAGCGTGGAAGCTGATCACCGAGGTCGCGACCTCGCCTCCTCCATGGCATCGGCCATGGCTATGATACCCCAGGTATGTGTAGAGTGTTTTGTATTTTTTCACATTCTTCCCACATATTTTTGCTAAGTGTTTGGCCTTTTCCCTTGTAGGCCTACTTAATGATGAACCAATACGTCTATCACCAAGGCCAGCTGGTGAGGTCATGGGCCGCGAAGGCAGAGGCTAATGCCGAGCTCGTGGAGGAGGCCGAAAAGAGGGTGGAGGAGGCCCAAAGAAGGTCTGAGGAGGCCCAACTCAGGGCGGAGAGAGCTGAGGGCCTCAACGCCACAGTTGAGGCTCGAAGAGTCGAAGCCGTGAAGGCCAGAGCGGAGGCTGAGGAGCGTGCCCAGGCCGCGCAGGCAGCCCTAAAAGAGGCTGAGGCTGGCATCAACGACAGGATAAAGGCGGCTGTCAAAAATGGCCAAGCCGAGCTGAGTGCCGCCTGGGCCCAAAAGACACAGAAGGACTTCAACTCCTTCTACGTCGAGGGGTGGTCTGAGGCGGCTGCCTTTATGAGGGCGGGACCGGATCACCCGGTATGGAACATAGAAAATATTATAGTTCCCGTCCCCTCAGCTCCCATTCCGGATGTGGTGCCTTTGACTCCTCGAGCTCTCTCGGATGACGAGGACGGAGCTAGCCAGAACTAGGGTAGATTTAGGCTTTTGTTTTCAGTGTAGTTTCCTTTTTTGTACTTAGCATGTAATAGCTTTCCATTGAATGAAATGAAAAACAATTTTGGACTTGTGTTTTACTTCTATACTTCCGTTGTGATTTACACATCATTCATTGTATACATGCTCCCAAATGAGGGGGCCCTTATGCTTCGGCGTTGGGGCCCTCATTTTATACACATCACAAATCGAGTTGGCACGTGTAAGAACACTTGTAAAATGGAAACGGACTGAGAAATTCAAGTAAACAGAACCGGGGTGCCGTATAGGCTCGTGTTCTGAAACACGTAGGAAATTTAAATGAACTGACAAATTCAAGTAAATATGAACCGGGGTGCCGTATAGGCTCGTGTTCTGAAACACTTTAGGAAATTTAAATGAACTGAAAAATTCAAGTAAATATGAACCGGGGTGCCGTATAGGCTCGTGTTCTGAAACACTTAGGAAATTTAAATGAACTGAAAAATTCAAGTAAATATGAACCGGGGTGCCGTATAGGCTCGTGTTCTGAAACACGTAGAAAATTTAAATGAACTGAAGAATTCAAGTAAATATGAACCGGGGTGCCGTATAGGCTCGTGTTCTGAAACACGTAGAAAATTTAAATGAACTGAAAAATTCAAGTAAATATGAACCGGGGTGCCGTATAGGCTCGTGTTCTGAAACACTTAGAAAATTTAAATGAACTGAAAAATTCAAGTAAATATGAACCGGGGTACCGTATAGGCTCGTGTTCTGAAACACTTAGAAAAATTTAAAACAACAGTTTTCATTTATAAAGCCCACAGGCATAAATTTACATCATATTGTTATTTACATCAAAACGCAAAAGTCGAGCCCTATTGATAGTACTTCCTTAGGTTATTGACGTTCCAAGGTCGGTCTATCGGGACGTCGTTGGGGAGGCGACCCAACAGGTAGGCCCCGTTGCCTGCCGCACCGAGGATTCGATAGGGGCCTTCCCAGTTGGGGCCTAGCTTTCCGTCGGATTGTACCCTAGTGTTGTTGTTCACTTTCCGCAGCACTAGGTCCTCGTCTTGGAAACGTCTGGCGTTCACTCTTTTGTTATAGGAACGTCCCAGCTCGTTCTTGTATTCGGCGTTACGGATGGCCGCCACTTCCCTTCGTTCTTCAGCATATTCGAGTTCGAGGCCCATCATCTTTTCGTTCAGGCCGTTCTCCACCATGTCGGTTCTGAGCGAGGGGAGCCCGATTTCTAACGGGATGACAGCTTCCATCCCGTACGTTAGGCTATAGGGCGTTTGTTGGGTGCCCCGTCTCATTGTCGTGCGGTAGGCCCATAGGACGTGTTGCAATTCGTCGGCCCATCGTCCTTTGGATTCGTCTAACCTCTTTTTGATTCCGTCGAGAACGGTCTTATTCGACACTTCAGCCTGGCCGTTGCTTTGGGGGTACGAAGGGGTGGAATAATAGCTTCGGATGTGGTACTTCGCGTACATTGCCTTTAACTTTGCCCCGGTGAACTGGCCCCCGTTGTCAGCCACTATAGAGTAGGGGATTCCGAATCTCGTGATCACATCCCTCCAGAGGAACCTGATTACCTCGGCCTCCGTTATCTTTGCTAATGCCACAGCTTCGACCCACTTTGAGAAGTAGTCGGTGACCATGAGGAGGAACTTTTTGCCTCCCGGGGCCCGAGGGAATGGACCGACGATGTCCATGCCCCATTGGGCAAAGGGCCAAGGCGAAGTCACGCTGCTCATCTTTTGGGCCGGGGCTCTAGGTATGGGGGCGTATCTCTGGCACTTCTCACATTTGAGCACGAAAGTTTTAGAATCTTTCTGCATGAGGGGCCACCAATATCCGTGAGTCAAGGCACGATTGGCAAGCGACCTGCCCCCGGTGTGGCTCCCACACGTGCCTTCGTGTATCTCCTCCATGACTTTTACCACCATATCAGGGTGGACACAGAGGAGATAGGGCCCGGAGAACGATCTTTTATAAAGTTTATCGTTGGGAGCTAGCCAGAACCCTAAGGCCTTTCTTTTTATTTTTTCAGCCTCCTTCTTATCTTCAGGAAGGTCGCCGGAGCGATGGTATTCGATTATGGGGTCCATCCAGCATAGCTCCGGCGGAAGGTCGGTCACCATGTTAACTCTTGCCCTAGCGTCGATGCTAGGGGAAGGGACGTACTCTATGGTGATGACTCGCTCCTTTTTATCACTCATAGCCGAGGCCAGGGTCGCTAGTGCATCGGCGTGGGTGTTCTCATTTCTGTTGACGTTGACGATCTCCTGATACTCGAAGCTCCGGAGTATTTCGGAGGCGATGGCCACGTACTTTGCCATCCTTTCGTCCTTTGTTTGGAATTCACCACTGATCTGGCCACTGACCAATTGGGAATCAGTGTGCACCAGTATCTTCTTGATGCCGAGGCTTCGGGCCATTTTCAGGCCAGCTATCACGGCTTCGTACTCCGCCTCGTTATTGGTGGCTCGGAAGCCAAGCTGGATTGACTTCTCGATTACATCACCCTGTGGGGACTGGAGCACCACCCCGAGGCCTGATCCCTTTTTATTGGCAGCTCCGTCGGCGTGCAAGGTCCATGTTCCTTGGGCACGTTCCTCGTTGCCGGGGGACGTCGTCGTTCCGGTGAATTCTGCCACAAAGTCGGCCAAGGCCTGTCCCTTGACGGACGTTCGCGGCTCGTACCGGATGTCGTACGCGTTCAGGTGGCAAGCCCACTTCGTCATACGCCGAGACAGGTCTCCCTTCTGGAGTATTTCCCGAACGGGCTGATCCGTATACACCACGATACTGTGTGCCGAGAAGTAATGGGCCAGTTTTCGCGATGCCATAACGAGTGCCAGGACGAGCTTTTCTAGAGGCATATACCTAGCCTCGGCATCGAGGAGGGTTTTGCTCACGTAATAGATTGGCCTTTGCTCCCTGCCGACCTCTTTGATGAGAACGGCGCTAACTGCTATCTCAGACACGGCTAGGTATAGGGCAAGGACGTCGCCGGTGTCCGGCTTGGCCAGAAGGGGTGCGCTTCCGAGGTAGTTCGCCAGCTCCTCGAACGCGTTCCGGCATTCGTCGTTCCATTCGAACTTCTTCTGAGCCTTCAGAGCCGTAAAGAATGGCTTGCATCGATCTCCGAACCGGGCTATAAACCGGTTGAGGGCAGCGGCCATTCCGGCTAGCTTTTGCACATCCTTCCTCTTTTCAGGGGTTCTCAAGTTCTTCAAGGCAGAGATTTGGGCCGGGTTCGCCTCTATACCGCGATGGGTCACCATGAACCCTAAGAACTTTCCGGCACCAACTCCGAAGGCGCATTTAGAGGCGTTCAGCTTCAGATCATGCCTTCGTATCGTTTCGAACACCTCTCTCAGGTCGGCCAGGTGGTCGTCCTCCTGGGCGCTTTTCACCACCATATCGTCGATATAGACCTCCATGCTCCGGCCTATGCTCTTAGCGAATATCTTGGTGACCATTCTTTGATAGGTCGCCCCGGCGTTCTTAAGCCCAAAAGGCATCACCTTGTAGCAGTAATTCCCCCTTGGGGTTATAAAGGCGGTTTTTTCTTGGTCAGCCTCCGACATGGGTATTTGGTGATAGCCGGAGCAGGCGTCCAGGAAGCTCATTCTGGCGGCTCCGGCGGTGGAGTCCACTATCTGATCGATTTTAGGCAGAGGGAAGGGATCCTTAGGACAGGCCCGGTTAAGGCTCGTGTAATCGATGCAGACACGCAGCTTGCCGTTCTTCTTAGGGACCACCACGGGGTTAGCGAGCCATCTAGGATAAAAGATTTCCCTAATGGCTCCAGCTAGCAGAAGCTTTTGCACTTCCTCGTTTATGGCATCGGCATGCTCCGGACTGACGCGGCGTCCCTTCTGCATCACAGGCTTCGCATCCGGGTTGACGTTTAACTTATGGCAGGCGAGGTCGGGACTGATACCCGGCATTTCGCATGGGGACCATGCGAAGTTATCGAGGTATTCGAGCAGCAGCTTAACGAGGCCTGAAACCTCGGGCTCGCTCAGCCCCGCGCCCACCATAAAAAAGTGGTCTTCGTCGTACCCCGGGATCTGGACCTTCAGCAGATCTCCTTCTACCTTTTCTTCGGCTTCCGGACCCATCTTCTTGTTCAGTTCCCGCAGCAGCTTAGGGTCCTCAGCTTCTATGTTCATAGCGCTTTGGGCCGGAACCGGTTTATTGCCGGAGTATACGGCCATGGCACAGCTTCGTGAAACCTTCTGGTTTCCCGATATGGTCTCGACTCCATTCGCAGTGGGGTACTTAACCTTTTGATGTAGAGTGGAGGAGACGCCTTCTATCTCATGAAGCCACGCGCGACCCAGAATGATGTTGTAAACGGAGGGGACGTCCACCACCGTGAACTCCACGCTCATAACCTTGGTTCCTGTCTTAACAGGCAAGGTTATGTTCCCTCTGGGCTGTACAGCCTCAGAGTTGAATCCGTACAGAGGGGGGGCGTTGGTATCTAGCTGCCCCTCCGTCAGCCCCATTTTTTCGAAGAGGTCTCCAAAGAGGATGTTCACCGACGCCCCCTGATCGACGAGGATGCGTCCTACTGAACAATGGCCCACTTGGGCCGTGATGACAAGGGCGTCGTAGTGGGGCATGTCTACCCCCACTAGGTCGAAGTCGGTGAAGCTTAGATCCGGCTTGGTACCTTGTTTGCACCTCTTTCGGGGTTTCGAACCTTCGGCGAGGCAGACGTGCTTTTTCATTATGGCCTCACGGGCCTCGGTTCTCTCCGCCCCATTTGGCTTCGGCTTCTTCGGTCCAGAATGGATAACCTGGCAGGTCATCACCGGTGGGGGGAGGTCTGGTTGCCTTTCGTCGTCCCCTTCTCGGTCTCGATCAGGGTCCCTTCGCGTCTTGACATATTTCGCCATCAAGCCGTCCCGGACCCATCCTTCCAGCCTTGCCTTTAGACCATGACACTCGTTGGTATAGTGGCCGCGGCCTCTGTGATAGTCACAAAATTTATCATTAGGCCCCCGGGCCGGTTCGTTCCTGAGCGGGGGAGGCCAGGAAAAGAATGGCTCGTTCTCGATCTCAAAGAGCAGGTCGGTCAGTGGTAGGCGGAATGTGGTGGAGTAGGCATTCCCTGGGCTCGAGGGACCAGCCCGGCGGGTATCCTCCCTTCTACGCTTAGGGACCGGTTGCTGGCTCTCAACTGTTCGAGGTCTCCCCAACCTTTCTGCCATGGGGCGATCTCGCCGGATGCCCCTTGAAGCGGCTCCTCCCCGAGGCTGCTCGATGCTGGCGACCGAACGCGTCGCTCCAGCAGATCTCATGTCTTTCTCGATATCGACATGCTGTTTGATTAGTGACCGGAGCTGGGAAACTGAGCCAGGAGGGGTTGCTATCATTTCGTTACGGATCCTGCTTCCCACGATCATGTTCTGCCTGAAAGCAGCTATAGCTGTAGAATCGGGGCAGTCGGCACATTCAGCGTGCTTCTGCCAGAACCGATTGTCGTAACTCTCGAGGGTCTCTCTGGGTTGGGCCTTCACTTGGTACAGCTGCTCCGGTTGGGCAGCCCTTTCCTTCAAGTTGATGAAGCGGTGTGCGAAATCATAAGCCAGATCATCCCAACAGTGGATGGAGTTGGCAGGCAGAGACTGGAACCATTTACTTGCGAGCCTCCCCAGGCTGGCGGGGAAGCATTTGCACATAAGACGATCGAGGTGGGACCAGTGGTTCATCTGGTACCGATAGTGCCGGAGGTGGGCTTCCGGGTCAGAATCCGCGTTGAACACTTGAAGAACGGGGGCAGTGAAATTTCCGGGGGGCGCACTGTACTCTATCTCCTCTGAGAACGGGGTACTGCGGGTGGAGGCAACGATTTTTAACGCTGCCTCGTCCGCGACTTCATCTCGGCCAGCGCGACGACCCCGCCTCCTCCTCCGGGGAGGCCTTTCAGTCCGAGCATGACTCGAAGCGGGCCGCGAATCGTGACTATCACCGGGTCGACTGATTCGCGAGTGTACGCTTCGGTCGTTTATACGGTGCGAACTCCCCTCGTGGGACCGCCTCGACTCCTCTCCCCTAGCCGGCTCCTCGGGAACCTCTAGGGGGGGTCGTCTTGAGGGTCCCAGCCGTGACATCACGCTCTTGGTGGGGATGCGAACGGGCTCTGGCTGCTCTACGCCACGGGAGACGGGTCCGGGCTCGGATGCCATCATAGAGGCTATCAACGCCTTTTGAGCCGCCAGGGCAACGAGCTCCTTCTCATGGATCTCTAGCATCATGCGAGTCAGCTCGTCGCGCGACCGGGGAGTCCCCTGAACCGCATTGAGTGGAATAGGCTGCCCCTCAGGCGCAGTTCCCGGCGTGCCAAAAGAGAGGGTCCTCGGCATTCCAAATACTGGGGCATGCCGTGGGGGAGGGCTCTCGTACTGTTCATTATCCGTCATCGTTCCTTGGAAACGGATTGTCGGAGCTAGCGCATTGAATTTCCCACAGACGGCGCCAATTGGCGAGCCTGATTTTCTTCCCAAGCTCGGCTTATATATTACTCGCGTCGGCTCCGATCTTCCGAGGTCGCTGACGTAGGCGATATCTGCTTCGTCGTCGTGGCGCTCTCTAAGCCTGCACAAGAAACGAACAGGGGCCCGGGGTTGGTACCAGGTTTTCCCTCTCCGACGATCAAGTCAGTGTCGGTATAGATTGAATGTAAGAATGTATTTAAGGGTGAGGGATTGGGCCAGTTACGAGTTATGGCGTCAGGTGTCACGGTTGATATTCAGGTGGTCCGGGTTGTTTTAGCTTTATCTCTCCTCTCTGTATTTGTCTGTCCCCCTCTAATTGGTATTAGTGGGGGTATATATAGTCTGATCAAAGGCGTATTAGCCCTTGGATCATTGCACTGTCTGATAAAGATCCAACGGCTCCAGGTCATTTATGACTCTGACAATGGCACTGTTCATCATCCGGGGCCCACAGGGCTGGCCTGTGATTGGGCCACGTCGATGAAACACATAAAGGGTCCCCCAAGGGAGCAGCAGCATTAATTGGGGAAGAGTGCTCAGCAAGTTTCTCTGGGTCGGCCTAGGAACGGTCCGGCTCCCTAAGATCCGGGGCGATACGTCACCCATGCTTGAGAGGCCCGGATCGCCTGTTGTGGAGTTGATATCGGTCCGGACGAGGGGGTGCCGACATCCCCTCGCCAACAAGTCCATTTGTTCTTGGCGGCCAATGATTATTACGTACATTCTGAGATCTTTTACTGCTTAATTACACTTAATACTACTATAAGATTTCGTGTATTATGCTGAATAGGGCTGTAAATGAGGCGAGATGAGCCGAGAAATCTCTTGTTCGTGTTCGGTTCGTTAGTTTTGTAACCTTGTTCGTTTTCGTCTCGTGTTCGTGACGAACAATTAGATTGATGTTCATGTTCGGCTCGTAAATAATTGAAAAAGTTCGGTTCGTGTTCGGTTCGTTTCGTGATCTCTTAACGAGTCGAATGTGATTTATAAATGCTCGTTTAAGCTCGTTAAAATAAAAATGAAATTCAATATTTAAACTAAAAGTTATAACTAAAACGCAAGTAGAGTTACAATACAAGATAATCTAATGTAATCTAATTTTAGTAAAAAATAGATGAGAAAAAAACCTTGATATGAGTCGAAGATCTCATGTAGTCTGTAGGCTGTAGCGGTTGAATTTGTGAACTTTTACTCTCTCTCTCTTGTTTGATTTTAATTTTTGAGTTTACAGATATTTACTTTCAACTAGTAAGATTAGATTGAGTGGATAAGTTAGTGTCACGCACCCTCTTTTTCTACCAAGTTACCATTTACCAATGCAAGTGACATATATATATATATATATATATATATATATATATATATATATATATTATATGAGTTAATATGAAACTTGAACATTTTTTTGACAGTACATTCATTTGACACGTAACACACATATTAAAAAAATTAAACAAAAATAATAATTAGAATACTGATTAGTGTAAACAAAATTTATAAAATAATTATATATATGTATAAACGAACACGAGAATAAACGAAACGGACAAAGTCGTGTTCATATTCAGTTCATTTATCAGGCGAACACTGTATTCTAGTTCATTATCAGTTCATTTATATATGAACGAACATGAACCGAGCATTAGACGATACGAACACGAACTTTTACACGAACAACTCGTCTCATTTACCGCCCTAATGCTGAATATCTCTATTGATATTTGATTTTCTGGCTACTGTTTTGTAGCATGTGAAGATTCATCCTGATAGTTCTTTTTGGCTGATTGAAAGATAAAACAATTCCTGATGCTCATTTGTGTGATATTACAAGGTGCTCTTGTTAAACTTGTATAGATTATTTGTTCGGTTCTTGCCTTCTTGGAAAAATGTTACGAATTTTTTTTTGCTGTTCCTTTGTTCTTGGAGTACTACTTCGTTCTTGGAGTACTACTTCTTAGCGTAAGCTATGACAAATTATTTAGTCCTCTTGTAGTAGGAGTGATTTGGTCATCTATGTTAGATATTTAGGGTATGATAATCCTGGATAACTTCGAAGAATCGTGTTCGTACACTTTCCGAACAAAGTATTTCGACCCTATTATTGCCTGGGTTCACGAAATCTTTGTGGGGATAATTCTTGAAGAACAATCTGTTTCTGGCAAGGAGAATAGATTAGGAATGTAGAGAGAATATTCTTATATGTTTCTGTTTTCAAAACCGAGGCCAAATGACTTCTTATATAGGAGATCAATAACCGAAACTGAAAGGAAGCAACTGTTCAGAAAAACCAGTTATGTCGGCTGGGAAAGGGTCCAACTATTCAAAATTTTCCGGAAAGGAAGCAACTGTTCGGAAAAAATTTCTATAACCGAAACTGAAAGGAAGCAACTGTTCGGAAAGGGTCCAGCCAGGGGCTCTCGCCCCTTGGACCCCGCCAGGGGCTCTGCCCCTTGGACCCCGCCAGGGGCTCTGCCCCTTGGAACCCCGTTTCAATTATTCATATTCAATTATACGTTGGCTCGACGAGCGTGCACTCCGCACTTCCCTAACTCGTTTCCGAGTTTAACGCATTATTGCATCGGCCTATAATAAATCACATTACTACTAAAATACATTGATGATACTAAAATCACCAACAATCCACACCATTATTTAGGTGTCAAGTGAACCTGTAAATCCGACTATGTCAGACCCTTAATTAAAAGTAAAATCATTTCTCTATCTTTCAACGTGGGCACAATATTCTAACGTGTATCACAACTTGCACCGTATTTTTTCCTTTTTTCGTTAATGTTGATTTTGACCGATCTTAAGCCCTTAGTAGGAATAATTACAACTCCATAAATTGAGCCTTAATGAAATTTGGGAATATGAATATTCAAGTAAAAATTATAATAATTGTGCATGTTTTTTAATTACAAATTGGGGTGGATCTATTCTTCTAGTTTTATTTTGTTTTTCCATTTTAAATTTCATAAGTTTGAGCTCTTAAACTAATAATGTGATTCATTATTATTATTAATTTTTAAAGCTTTTTAATAGTAGTATTAATGCACATAAATTAAATTTTTTAAGTTATATTTGAATTAGAAGGGAAAAAAATCATACATGTAAAGGTTTTATTGATTTTGTGTTACTAATTTGTAATTTTTTCTATAATATTCGAAAAAATTGTACCAAACCAAAACCGAACTGAATCTAAATGTTTCGGCTATGTTAGATTTTACAATCTAAAACAGCAAAACCGAACTGAATAATTTCTAGATTTGTTTTGTTTAGCCCAAAACCCTACACCTAACTAAAAAAACAATTGGAAATAGTTTAATAAACGTTGGCAATAACTAACTTATGATTAAAAAAAACTATGTATTTTGTTTTAGTTAATCTCTATTTTATCCAAGTTAATGAAAAAGGGAGGTACATAAGAAAACCAAATGATAAAATTTACCATTTTACTTTTGCGAATTTAAACATGATATATAATAGTACAATTCTACGTTCTCTAATTTTTGGTTTTATTAGAGTGATTTATTATTGAATAGGTGAAGTGAAGGAATAAAATGATAAACTAAAGGGTCGTCTCCACTTATTTATAGGAGATATAAAATATTTAGACATTTGAGGTGACTAAAGTCCACAAGTCACTTGTAATCGTATTAATGATGTAGATGACTAACTCAATTTTCCTTCCAAATGATTAAATAATTTGTCGTAAACCATAGATTCGCTAAAGTTATGAGTTTTGGTAAATGTGCAATTTTGTTTCCAATAAACTTTAGTTATTATCATCAAAAGAAAAGTTGGAATTGGATAGAGCATAAACCAATAAGAATAGAATATAGAACATCATGACATAAAATAATTTGTTTAACAATCCAGCCTACAATATCCTTACACTATACTTAGTTTCTTCCTAAGTTCCTACCAAATTAAATTAAACAAAAATATCATCAAAGTGGCTGACCTTCCCCCACCGCAAATTGCTTCTCAGCCACAAAATGTGCTCTCTATTCCTTTTTTTATTTTACAAGTTATTCCAATGCATTTTCATACCGTGTAATGGTCGTCCACCACAAGATGTTGCTTTCTCTTCCTATTTTTTTTATTTTGGCAAATCATATTTCATCTCATTACTCTGACTATTATATTCTATGAATTGATTCGCTTTGTTTATCATCTATATTCTTACCTGTTCAGTTTTATACTTATCCTCGATCTTAGTTTTAGTTTTAGTTTTCGTTATCATCGTCATCGTCGTCACGAGACCAATCTCCAAAAACTCTTGTAACAATTCTTTTTGTAAGATTGAGTCCTTATTGACTTACCTAAAGCATTTTGAACAGAAGTTGCAGAACTACTATAACTGCAATATGTTTAGCTACTTCTTAATTTTATACCTAATTGATGTACTAATTGACTTTTTTTATATCAAAATTCGTGATTTGATTTCGTTTTCCTGATGTGAATAGTAAGATTTTACCATAAATAACAGCTCAACGCCCAAAAGAAAAAGTAACAAGAAGCAACAAAATGACATTGTTTTATAGCTCGTATCGCTACAGTGCAAATGTTTCATTTTACAACCTAAAATATCGCTAGTCAAGTCCCACGGATATTTGATAATCAGAAGAAAGAAAACGTAAAAACGAAATTAACAGGCCTAGATTATGATAATACGTGGCGATTTTCGTTGATAACAGTGGTCCGTCCTTTGTTTTATTGTTGGTCGTTTATATAAGAATAAGATTCTTATTTTGTTTTTCCTTTCCGTCCCATGATAATATATGCTAATGCGCACATCTAAAAAGATAACAATAACAAAGAAAAGTTCCTACGTCACATTCATGTAGAATATTGGCGCATATTTTTGTTTAGACTTTTTTCATCTTTAAGCAACAGTAGGGGCACTTATGGCAATACATAATGGATGTATATATATAGTGAGTCATATGTAGATTAGTCTATACCAACACCAAGACATTTGCCATTAATAATTATCAATCTATCCCCTAATTCTCAAGAAAGTGAACCTAAGCCATTTTAGACATGCCAAGAGTTTACCCCAATGCAAATGCTACTGTTACTAAGCATACAGCTGAGAAGCAAAAACGCTTTCCGGTTAAATCAAGCGACTATAGTTCTTACAATAATACTGTGAAATCGGGAGGAGGGGTACTAACAGTGTGGAAGAAATCTTTACTGTTCAATTGTGACGGTTTTACCGTGTTCGATGGGAAGGGTAATCTTATCTTTCGTGTCGATAATTATGGTGCCGCAACCAAGTCTGAGATCGTTCTTATGGACGCTTCAGGGAACTCCCTTCTTACTATCCGTCGTAAGGTATACATACCAAGAATTGCTTTCATACTCCACATTTTTACATACTCAATTTAGTAATAACTTGATTTAAAACAAATTTTGATTTTGTACTTTAGAGTTTAGACTACACATATTTGTCAATTATACTTGATTACTAATGTGAAATATTGAATTGTTATACAGAGATTAAGCATGACAGATAATTGGTTGATATACAAGGGAGAAACGACGGTGAATCCCATTTTGTCGGTGAAAAAACAAGGTATTTCACTCAAGTCAGGGTCATTGGCTCATGCCACCAGTGTTGCAAATGCAACCAACTCATCATCATCGTCCTTAGCAAAGTCGACGTATGAAGTAGTGGGGTCATATAAGCAACGTTGTTGTACAATATATGACGAGAACAAGAAAGTAGCGGCTGAGATCAAACAGAAGGAAGTTCCGACGAGAGGGGTGGCGTTTGGTCGTGATGTTTTCCGCCTTTTTATAAATCCGGAGATGGATTCGACTGTAGCTATGGCCCTTGTGATCCTCCTCGATCAGATGTTTGGATCTTCCAAACGACTAAGTTTCAACTAGAGAAAAAATGTACACTTTCATATTCAGCACACCTGTACAAACGAAAAGAATAATATCGTCTCTAAACAGGATAATAGCATATTAACATCTATCATCTGTGCTCACAGCGCCATCGGCAACCGGGAATGAAGTTGTTAAAGTTTACGGTGCTCTTTAGCATCACACACCTTGACATCCAACGAGCCAGAACAGAACTTTATCCGTTAAAATTCATTGTAAATTACTTCAACAACTCCTTTGCCGTGGCAACCAGAGATGTTTTTTTTGTGTTAGCTGTATTATACTCCATATAAAAGAGAAAAGTTGTGCAAACTCGCCATTTCTTGCCTTGTTTTTTTTTCCACTCTGTAACCGACAATTGAACTCGGTATTTTATTTCCTTTTAGTGGAGACTAAAAGGTTGGAAGTGGGATTGCATATATCATGTTGAAGAAAATGGAAAAACAAATTTCTGCAAAGTTATCATGTAACAATACTTTCAGGCTTCACCGATGATCCTCGATTAGAGTAGAGTGTGTTGTGTTAAATTTGTATATTATCTTTGTAAGTTATTTAGCTTTGGATTTGTATTGACTGAGTTGGTTCTTTGTTTAGAAGGCGCATTTTCCTGCCTAACCATAGGTTTCACAATTTGTAGTTAAAGGTACTACAATTTCACAGATATTCATAGATTTTTTTGGATTTTTTTTTTGAACGATAGATTTTGAGTGCTTAATAAGATGAGAAAACGCGACGATAAATAGGATTAGCTTTTGCTAAGTTTTAAAAGGAAACTTGACCTAAATTTCGTAGTTTCATCCACAAAATCATTTTTCAGGCAGAAAATTAAATTGTTATTTCTCTGATGAACTGATTTATTCCAAAATTGTGTCACGACATTTAAACTTAGGCTATGCTTGAAATTTAGCAAAACCGGCAAACTCGAGTAAAGAATAAACGCAACATGGACTAGTTTGTCTCGATATGCGTGCTACTTATAATCATTAAGGCAAAAGTTCCAATACAATCGTTGTGTGAGTTCAATTTGCTTCTCCACTAACATAGGAGCAAAATAACTCATTAGAGACATAAAATTCTTCTTTCCAGGCAGTAGTACCTTTCACAAGCGAAACATGCGGAAAATACTCGTACATAATGCAAAGTGGCAACCATAATGATTAGGGTCTGGATTTAAAAATTAGCGACTCGTAGAAAACGATCATGAGGTTTAGTTCTTTCACTACTAGCTATGTCGATTTGAATGTTTGTGTACGCTTTAAGAGACGTGTATGCGAAGCTTGGAAAATATAATGTTTTTCCTAATAGCATAATTAGAGAGACTCACACACTGTAATCATATCAGTCTATAAATCTATCTATTAATTAAATACAATATTCACTAAATACATACAATGACAACATGATTCTAGGCATGGACTTGCTTTTCCCTTATGCAGACACATTTGCATCTATAATTGAGATTAGAAACTATCCGACGTCGATTATGAAACTGTGTTATAATTGAGATTAGAAACTATCCGACGTCGACTATGAAACTGTGTTAGAGCAACCGTATCAATTGCATCAATTTTTTTTCTTCTATTTTACACACTTTTAAACTTTGAGATCTAGTAACCATTTAAATTTATATCGCTTCATATTTCTTATATTAACATCACTATCTCAACTAATCATATACTATATTATTTTTGTGTGGATGAGATAAAAAGATATTTAAAAAGGTATAAAATAATCTATCTCAACTAATCATATACTATATTATATATTATTTTTGTGTGGATGAGATAAAAAGAGATTTAAAAAGGTATAAAATAATCAAAAAAAAGTATTAAATTAATATTTTTATATTGTTAAGGAGAGATTGAAGTCTTCCATGTATATAGGGGAATAAATGGGTGAAGGTTAGTATAGTGTTACCTAAGAGTAATTGGTGCGATGCATTGTTTTTGCAAAATTTAGCTAGAATAAGGAAAGAAAGACTTTTGATGTTATTGATGCAAGTGATCTTAGCGGGATAGTTAATCTAATTTAATTTAGGGATATGGAAATCACGAGCAAATAAATCATCTAGTCTCTAGCTCATGTAAGGTAAAAATGAGAGGGAGAGAATATATCTTTTAAAGCGTTGAATAAAATTAAAAATAATTCTCTATCGGTCATGGTAGGCCGACTAGACACGTGGACTGACAAACTCTATATCATGTACATCATATCACAAGTCGGTATATGTACTCTCTAAACATTTACAATTTTTGTATAATAGCACTCGTTTAGTGTGAAAATAGACCCACACTTATATCAAATAGTATCCACACTTCGCACGATAAAAAAAAACCCACACTATATACATAATTATTGAAATAGAAGTCCGATAAAATGCTACTTATAAAAAAATATCGTTGAAATTTTATAAAGTAGATTTTTTTATTTTTTATTATCAAATTATTTAAGCTGTCCGACAAAATCTTCAATTTGACGAGAGATACTTTTTTACTTTTTGATCTAATGTATATATCATTTCAAACATCAAAGAATCTCACACTTGTTTAAATCACCATTTTTCTAAATTATTATACACATGACATTTGGGTAATAGATTCAGGTTTCCCTTCAAATATTGATACTTTCCAAAATGCACTTTTTCTAATTGATTATCAAAGTATATTTTTTCCATCTAATATGTATCCGAACTATCAGGTTTCGTCTTATATCTTTGAAAAATTGTCATTTTTTCCTCTGACCTTATCAAATTTTACAGTTTTCATCCAATCCAAATTTAACAAACAATTTATATAGAACGACTATGACAGCATGCGACATCATCTTGGACCGTTAGAACAAGATTTTACTAAACGGGGGTGTGTAACTGTATATACTTAAATGAGAACGGATAACTGAATTAATTATATTTTGTTACGATGAAAATTCATATAAGACATAGGCTAGAAGACAAAATTTGATGTTGTTTGGGGGACAACTTATATCGGACTTGTCATGTGTGGTATAGCGTTTATGGAACACATGTATAATGGACTTGTCACGACTCACGTCCCAGCTAATTTTGAGTCATTTGGCATCAAAATAAACGCACCTATAGAGAGAGAGGAGGGGCAATATTGAGCTTGTTTGTTACCGGGTCAAATGTATTTAGTGGGTTACAATCAACATTACTTATGTAATTAAGTTATAGTAGTACTATGTAGTTGTATGAGATTTCTCAAAAGAAAAATAAAGTAAAAAGAAGAAGAATAAACATGCATGTGATAAACATGACAGGTGGCTCACGCACTTATTATTGTAGTGGTAGTAAATATGATAAAAATTCTCTTTACAATTTCATACTTATTGGGTTTGAGACATAGCTGAGATTCTCAGCAGACTGTAGAAAATTATGAACATAAATGTATCGAGTGCAGGTTCGACTGAACATATATTTATAAATTTAGTATTTTCTATTCAAACAACACTTATCCGTTTATCTCAAACTCATATGTACCGATAATTTTACTCTACTGACTTTTATATTTTTAATTTCATCTCACAAAAACTAACACTACCATATAATCGATGCACTATAATTTAGGATACACCATCTGCTAAAAATTCAACACATATTAATGAATCTAAAAATAACCATAATAAAATTAATTTAAAATGAAAATTAAAAAATTATATTAATTGTCACAACATTAATTATAATGCATGGGTTCACCAACAATAAAGTAAAGTAAGTGAAGCATAAAAAATAAAAAAGAGAAAAAGAAAGGAAGAAATTCAAATTTCAAACCTTAAGGAGGGAAACACGTGCTAACCATGCCGCGTGGGGTATCTCTCCAAACAAAGAAACCAACTCAAAAATAAATCACTATCTCCCCATTTAAACCCCAATTCACTGAACAAAAACACAATAATCAATCCGATCACAAAAACAAAAACAAAATGGAGAAATACCAGAAGCTAGAGAAAGTCGGCGAAGGAACCTACGGGAAAGTATACAAAGCCCAAGACAAGGAAACAGGCGAATTCGTAGCCCTAAAAAAAACCCGACTCGAGATGGATGAGGAAGGTATCCCACCCACCGCCCTCCGTGAAGTCTCTCTCCTCCAGATGCTCTCCCACTCTCTATACATCGTCCGATTACTCTCCGTCGAACACGTGGAAAATAAGAGGGGGAAGCCGATTCTGTATCTGGTGTTTGAGTATCTGCATACGGATTTGAAGAAGTTTATTGATTCGCATAGGAAGGGGCCGGGTGTTAAGGGTCCGCTTGCGGATGGGGTTGTGCAGGCGTTTCTGTTTCAGCTTTGTAAGGGGGTTGCGCATTGTCATTCTCATGGGGTGCTCCACAGGTGACCGTTTCTGAAACTATGTGGTTTTGTTGGGGCATATTGATACTAATTGAGAAGTTTGGGGATTGAATTAGACTGTTGATTAGTTGAAACCATGTTTTCTCTTACTTTCCTGAACTGTTGTTATTACCTGAAAACGGAACTTGGGTCAATTGCAGGATCTGTTGTTATCGTCTATTTCAATAGAATGCGATTTGTATATATTTTTATTGGGGTATGTTGTTAATTTGGGAAATTGGGGGTTTAAATTAGACTGCTGATAATTTGGTTTTGTTGGGTTAGATTTGTCATTATTTGATTTTGTTGGGTTAGACTGTCATTGTTTGATGTTATTGGGTTAGGTTGTCATTATTTGGGAATTTAACTTTGGAAATTAAGTGTTGATAGGTTTAGCCTTTCATTTCTGTTAGTTTCTTGATGACCTGATTTGTTGTTATAATTGGGGTAGATTGTTATGATTTGGGATTTTCGGGTCTAATTTTGATTGATAACTTTATAACCTTCATTTCTGTTAGTTTCATGATGACCTGATTTGTTGTTATTATTGGGGTAAATTGTCATGATATGGGGATTTAGGGTCTAAAGTTGATTTTTGATAAGTAAGTTTAACCTTGATTTTTGTTGCTGATATTATTGGGGTAGAGATTCTCATTATTTGGGAATTTAACTATTTAAAGTTAATTACTGATGATTATAAACTTCATTTCTGTTAGAGTTAGTTTCTTCCTGACCTGGTTTGTTGTTAATTGTTATTATTGGGGTAGATTGTTACGATTTGGGAATTTATGGGTGTAAGTTTGATTGCTGATAAGTTTAATCTTCGATTCCGTTACTTTCCTGATCTGCTGTTATTATTGGAGCGGAATGACGGATTAATTGAAGGAGGTGATAATTGAACTATATGTGATTTAGTTTGTAGAAGAAGTCATATACTTAACTCTAGTAGTATATGATTTGTTATGTTGTTATTGGGGTCAGATTGTTGTAATGGAGAAATTTAGGTAATACGCGGGGACTTACTATTAAAAAGGTTGTTGATAAGTTTTAACTTTTAACATTTCATTTGTTACTTTCGCAATCAGGTATTCAGGTTTTATTATTGAGGAATAAACATAATCAGGATACAATATTTGCTAAAAAAATTTGTCGATGGTCACATTTGCTATTCGCTAAAATCCTTCAATTACATAATATTAAGTAGGTTGTTGATAAGTTAAAACGTTCAGTTGGTTACTCTTGTGATATGTTGTTATCATCGAAGTTTAACCATCATTACTTGGAGGAGGTGATATATATTTTATAATTATATTGAGGGCCAGAGTGGTATAGTTGAGAATGTTGGATTTAAAGCAGATTGTTGATAAAATTAATCATCATTTCTGTTACATTCCTGATCTGATGCTATCATCTGAGCGGAAACACAAATTACTTGGCATAGGTATGGATATGATTTTTTATGGTGATAAGACTTGAATACTGTCAAAGTTTTACGGTTTACTTTAGCATTTTAAGTAGGATGATGATAAGTTTAACCTTCGTTTCGTTACATTCATAATTAGTTGTTAAATCAGGGATGGATCCATGAATTAATCAGAGGAGATGCTACATTCTATATATGACATGTTGGATATTGACTGGGAACAGACTGTTTTAATTGAATATTTTAGGCTTTCATTTAAACAAACTTAATTAGGTTTCTGATAAGTTTCACATTTCTTTTTGTTGCTTTTGTAATTGGTCGTTCATAGGGGAGGAACCATGAATTAGTTGGAAGAGGTGCTGCACTTCTTATATAATTGGTTATATAGGATTTAAGAACATATTATAGACTTATAGTAGATTTTTTAGAATCATCAAGGGGTTTTCGCTTTGTAATTTTTTTGTTTAACACCACTCCCATGGTGTCCTCAATAGGTATTTTACCTTCTATGATGCTAAATTTCCATAAGTATAAAATGAAATAACAACCGGATGTGATAGTATTGGGGACAAATGTTTAAGAAATTTGGATGGAATCTTTGGTTCTGTGGATCTATAACTGGCATATCCTCGTTTCAGGTTCTCATGTTGGTGTCAGTGTCTGGTTATAATTCATTTATGATCTTATAGTTTTTTTTTGGTTGGGGGTTGGGGGAGGGAAAGGCTAATATAATGTAGAAACTTAGGATTTTAATGAGCGTTCTATTGAGTTGATTGTTCGTAATTTTAACCTTCCACTATGTTCCTTTCGTGATCCATTGACCTTATAGAGGATTAACCATGAGTTGCTCGGAAGAGTTGTTGGATTCAAGTGAACATTTTCTGCTATAAATATATGTAATCTGTTATTTTTTTATTGAGGTTCTGCCTGTTGCAATTGGCTAAACTAGTTGCAGGTTGTAAATTTTTATAAAAGGGAGGGATCTTAATCCCAAAACATGTTTCTGCCTTCTGTAAACTGCCGTTAGTTATGATTTTATTGTGTAATTTACAAATATCAATTTATTGCAGAGATCTGAAGCCACAGAATCTTCTGCTAGATAAGGAGAAAGGGATCCTGAAGATTGCTGATCTCGGCCTTGGAAGGTCCTTCTCTGTCCCTCTCAAGAGCTACACCCACGAGGTTAAATTCTTGTTATGGTTATCTTTTATATGAAACTTTTTTGTGATATTTGTAGTTCATTTTGTCAAGTAGGGATAACAATGTTAACTGATAACACTCTAGGGTGGTTAGAAAGTGGGTATACATATATTTACATGAACAGTCCTATTTATTAGCTCATACATTCACTGTGCCTCATAAAATATTTATCTCTAAGATGCATTATTTTGAATTGAGGGTAAGGGGATATGGATATGGAAACGGGACATTGTATACGTCCTTTGATGTTAATCTGATGATTTATTTAATGATATATATTCCAGTTTTAGTTTATCTGGTAAGCTCAGTTCGTAGTGGAGGTTGCTTCTCTTACGTTTCTAGCAACACTTACAAAATTATATTACTTATTTGTTTGTGCTATTCATTTTCTTGAAATTTTCATTTGGTCGTCATGGTTTTCTGTTCACTAGAAAGCGAATGATCCCACTTATGATGTTTTTTGTCTAAGAAAATTCATTCAAATTTGTAGCCAACTTCATGAAAGCTTTTACTGCCTTTGTATTGCAAACAGATTGTTACACTTTGGTACAGAGCTCCTGAGGTTCTGCTAGGATCTACTCATTACTCGACAGCCGTGGATATGTGGTCTGTCGGTTGTATCTTTGGTAAATACTCTTCAACCACTGCATCACTATTATTTAAATTTGTGGGTTCAATCTACACTTCCTCAGTGTTCTTTACTACTGTGTATAAATACATTATATCTTTAGACTTTGGCTTGGTTAACGCCTCTAAATTGCTCTTGCAGTTCTTTTCTTTCATTGAAGCTTTGTGTTCTGTTTGGTATAAGGATGTCTCGTGGGAACATGTGAGGAAAAATGTTGTTGTCACATCCAGGTTTTTATGAATAGATATTCATCTACATTCACACTGACATTCTTACACCAAATGAAGCCTAGTGTTCTTTACTGCTGTGTATAAATACACCATATCTTTGGACTTTGGCTTGGTTAACGCCTCGAAGTTGCTCTTGCAGTTCTTTTCTTTCATTGAAGACTAATGTTTTGTTTGGTATAAGAATTTATCGTGGGAACATGTGAGAGGAAAAATGTTGTTGTTACATCCAGTTTTTTATGAATAGATATTCATCTACATTCACACTGACATTCTTACACCAAATGAAGCCTAATGTTTACTGCGAGAAACAATGGCCGTACTTAGCTGCTCAAGAAGCTTGAGTAGGTGTTTAAATTTTAATTACTTTGATATTTGAGTAACGTTTTGTTTGTATTTTTTGTTCCAGCTGAAATGGCAAGGAGACAAGCTCTGTTTCCTGGAGATTCTGAGTTTCAGCAGCTTCTTCACATCTTCAGGTACTTAAATTCTGTTTCTCTGGTTATGTTGTTGGGACTTGCTAATGTATATTGTTTGTTCATATATATATATATATATATATATATATATATATATATATATATTATTTTAACTTAGGAGGATTGGCCTAGTGACTAGTGAGCTTTTAGTATGATACTGCTATGATAAATGTGCTAGGGATTATATGTACATGCCTAAGCTTCTGCTTAGTTTTCCTATTAGTATTATACCTACAATAACTGCTAAACTTGTGAAGAAATGGTAGAGTTTGGAATTAAGCAAGAGTGAAAATTACAGAAAGTTATTTTTGTTCTAGAGTACCTCATTATCTTCTTTGAACCACTAATTTTTTTCAGTTTGTTCGTCCTTACTTTTTGATTGGGCATTGATGTTGAAACTTTCTTTTACTGAAAGGATGTATATGAAACTTTAAGTAACTTCATTTAAAGACCAAATTGCACTCTGGTTCTTTTTAGCCGTATGTTGCAATTCTTTATAGTTATGAATATTATTTATGAGCTCTTGTATGCATGTTACCGTAGGCTGTTAGGAACACCAACTGAAAAGGAATGGCCAGGTGTAAGCAGTTTACGGGACTGGCATGTGTATCCTCGCTGGGAGCCACAGGATTTGACCCGTGCTGTTCCAACTTTAGGGCCTGATGGTGTCGATCTTCTATCGGTAAGCAATTTGACTTTCGTTTATCAGAAAATCTCTATTTAAATCGATCCATATTCTTTAAGACATAGATCTTATGTGTTTTAGGATGTGTGCTGGGGTTAATTAACCGCTACCCTTTTTTTTCATTTTCCTGTTCACGTGTCCTTCGAAATGCAATTTTCTATAAGAAATTATATTATTTTTTTTGAAGTTATGATCTATTTGGATTTTTGTTTTCATTTGGTGTCACTTTTGCAAATGAGGTGCAGCAGCCAGTATCTTACATAACTTCCAAATTCCAGTACTTTTCTTACTATATAAGCCAGTGTTCTTTAAATGGAAGTAAGGTGAATAATTTTGTTACTTTGTACACACCGGAGCCTCAAGATTTAGCTCCTGCTTTTCCATTTTTAGGGTCTGATAGTGTAGATCTTCTCTTGGTAATCAGTTTAACTTACTTTCTAATATAAGTGCTTGATTAAAGGGATATAGATTCTGTTATACATAGACCATAATCCCATATCCTTTTGAGGCCGTGGTGCTTGATTTTTCTGGTGACAGTAATGTTATTGTTTTCAGTTTTGATCAATTTGTTCGTCGATAAAAAACCTACTTTCCCTTTCCCTTTTTATATCTGAAAGTGCAATTTGCTAAAAAAAATTATACAACCTTTTAAGTTAAGATTTTTTTTTTTTTCTGTTTTATTGTCAATTTTAATTCACTGTTATTCTGATGGGGATGAGGAAATAATAATTTATTAAGACAAGTTTTTTGCAATTATCACAATATTAAGTTATTAACGTTGTTGTCCTTTTTCGTTTGGTGTTTGGAATGTGCAGAAAATGCTGAAGTATGCTCCAGGTGACAGAATCTCAGCTAAAGAAGCTTTGGATCATCCCTATTTTGACAGTCTGGACAAGTCTCAATTCTGAAATTGCTAGTGCATCCTTTACCTGCTATTACTACTTAACCGTCTTTCTGTTTGGGTTTTGTTACGATCTCTTCCCCTTGTTTTACAATCCATATCATGTCATCGTCTTGGTGAATTAAAGTGTATCTTTGGATATTATGATCACTGGGATGCTTTTCTTATTTGATGTTATGCTAGATATATACCTTGTAAAAAACCGACTACCTGTTTCCGTGTTGATTGTGTTATGTTGATTTCTTAATCTGTTGAAACACGCACTTTATAGTCGAGGCAATCTTTCCGATCTTCATATTTGCACACAAAACTGACGGATACAAATGGTTTTTTTTTTTTGTGTTTTTTTTAAAAAAAATCTGCGAGTGTTTGAGAAATTATTATTATTCATCTTCTGAAAATCTGATTTTTACGCTGGAAAATATAAGAAATTCAGATTTTTAAAATATAGTTTTTCAGTTAATTCTCGAAACATATTTTTATAATCTGATTTTGGATCAAAAAATCTGTTACCAAACATAGACTTAATAAAGTACTTTTCACGTAAAGTCATACTCAGCTTAATTAGAGGAAAAAATACATTTAGGGTCCGTTTGGTATCAGCTCTTTCAGTCAAAAAGATACTTTCAGAAAGCAATAGGAAAAAAGATTGATTTTCAAAATATACATGAGTGTTACTAACTTTTAACATATTGATTTTTTGCATTAGCTAATAAGCTTTTGTTTTTTCAATCAAAATAACTTTATAAGATATTTTTTTGATTAATTTTCAAAATATCATATTTAAACCATCAAGTAACACGTGTATACGAATAAAATTTTAGTTGATATAATATAAATATTTATTTAAATTCTTAAAATTGTGGCGAGAAAACTATAAAATCTCCAAAAAATGTGTAGATTTTTTTATTTTAGTTTTCTAGTTATATTACTCTAAAATCTAAATTTTTAAAAGCTAAAAACAGTAGTGATACCAAACACATGTGGCTTTTTAAAATCAAAAATCTCAAAAAACTAACAAAAAAAACTGATGCCAAACATGCACTTAGTGTACTGTACTATCTGTTTTTTAACGATTTAAGTATCAGACTACCAAAGTTAACAATTGACGTAGTGGACTATCATAATATTCACAATTTAGGTACTGACGTTAATTTACTTAGATGAAATTTAGTTTTACTTTTCATTTTGGTCATATTTTTTGTAATTTGTAAAAATTTAATCATATATTTTCGAAACATTACAATTTACAATGTTTCTACTAAAACACATCTATATACATACATAATAAGTATGTCAGTTTAAAAAACATATTATTTGACTAGATTTTCTTTGATTTTTTGTCTAAAATAAAAACATTATAATTTTTTTTACACTTTCTATAAAACGAAAATAAAGTAAGTTTTAGATTTATGACATTCGAGCAAAAATTATTTGAGGTCATATCATTATTTGAATACCACTACAAAAAAATACCCAAATAGCGACGGGATTAATGACGGTATTTTTTGTTACGAGCTTATTAGCGACGGTTTTTGTGACGATTTTGTGACAGTTTAGTCAATTTGTGACAGATTTGTCACAACTTTTTAAATTAGTGACATGCTTATGAGAGCTTTTAACTCTCAATAAATCAAACATTATTTTGTAATGTACTTTCATGAAAAAATGGCAAGAAAATTGTTAATTTTTTTCAAAAAAATATTCATTTTTTGTAAATAGAATATATTTTTTTAAGTATTTATGATTTCTTTTTATACTCAAACATCATCTAGAATTTACATTATTTGTAATAACATGTATACATGCATTATATTATATATATTTTTATACATACATTAATATAACATATATATGTGTGTGTGTTTGTGTATTATATACATATATATATATATATAATATATATATATTTTTGAATTTATACTAAAATGAGACATCTCAAAAAATTAAATGTTAAATTTATACAATTTACAAAGAATGGGACCAAAATTAAAATTGAAACTAATTTAAATCCAACAAATTTAACGGTGGTACGTGAATTGTGAACATTATGATAGTTCAGTACGTCAATTATTAATTTTGGTAGTATGATATCTAAATCGTTAAAAACATGTAATACATTACACTAAAATGTTTTTTTCCTTAACCAGACACCACCGCTATGGAAGACAAAAAGAAAATAAATCCAGCGTGCCAAATATCGGTATGAAAATGAGGTAGAATATGCATAATAGTTGTGTTATTTTTAATTGTTAAATAGTGTAATATGCATGTTAAATACTACACATACACGTTAATCTTAACAATCATATAAGTCTCATATTAATGTATTTTTTCTTAACAACGTTATTAATAAATAATTAATTCGAATAAATAATAATATTATTGTAAATAAAAAATAAAGAGATAATGTGTTGTTTTTTGCTTTATGGTAGAATTTAATGTATGAATTGATCAAGCAAATTGTCAAGTTTTATTGTTAAATAGTGACACACATTGTTAAATATCTCTAAGTATATTAACACAAATGTTACAAAAATTAACTTATTGAAAATCTTGAAGTTGTAATTGCATGCTAAAAACAACTTCATACAAGAAAAAGACTAATTATTTATGTAAATATAGAAAGTGATGATGTGACATTATTTTTAAAAAACCCGACATTTCTTGATTAAATTTATGGTTGAAAGAGAGCATTTTTTTCTAGCTCACTCACGCATATATATAAAAATAATTAAAATTAATTTCAAGCAAAGGGGCATAGCTCGTCTGTTATAAGCCGTTGTCTATATAATCTTTTCTTTTAAATTCATTATTTTATCATTCTACATACTATACTATACTAAATTCTCTATTCTCTTGCCATATTACTCCTCCATAATGGGGAAAAAAACTAACTATAAAAAATATCTATGTAAAAGATTTACCAACGATGGCATATGTGCTAATACGTAATCAAACTCGTGCAAGTAGTCTTGGGATTTGAGTTATTTTCTCTCTTCACAGCTACTTTTGGACGTGTAGATGAACTTGGATGGGCCAACCTACGGCATGCAAGGGAAGGAGCCTCGAAACTCGGGTCTAAAACCGTGATTAAAGAACCATGTCGGTCTATTGATTTTGTCATGGTTTCGGGAGCTGTAGGGTCAGATATTGATTCGTTCCAATTCTTCGACACACACTTGAATCTTATGACAAACCTGACGAGCATTCTCATGAGTACTTTCTCCACGAGCTTCTCCGGCAATTCCATGACACCTATTTAGATCCTACTATATATTATAATAAACCTTAAACTCTATCCGTCTTTGAAACTGTAGGAAGTTTAATTCTCAAAAGGAATTTTCGAAACAAAACCTCTCAGCTATATACGTTCTCTTCCTAATTTAAAATTTAAATGAGATAAAGTAAGAAGATTTGCCGAAATTTGAAAGGAATAAGGAAATAGGAAGTTGATTTTCCATTTTAACGTAATAAGGAAATAGGAAATTCCTAACTTTGTAATGTATTTTAACGTAAAGTAATAATAAGCTTAATTAGACATTACCGGTATGGAATAAAAAAAGAAATCCAGCGTGCCCGGTACCGATACTGTCAATCTTATGAAATATATATAACTACGGATGGCAAGATATAAGAGGCATGGCATCCAAGAATGGTATATATGAAATGAAAGTCTTTGAAGAGGGGGAGTTTCGCCGACTAGTCTTGCTATATTAATTCTGGTCGAATAAAGAGTCAATATGTTATATTATTTGTGTCTTCAAAGATATCTCTACCGTATGACAAAGCAAGGCAGGCCGAACTAGAAGAGAATTTGGCAACTTTCGCTAAAAGAGAAAGCCAAACTAAAAAAGGTAAGTTACTCGACTCGCTCCAATAGCTCTACCATCTGATAGCATATAATCTTGCCGGGAGGCTTGAATTACGAAAGACGCTTCCTAAATTAAGCATCTACTAGTGAAGACATTGAACTCGGGTCCAGATTCTTTTCTTTGTATTACTTTTTATGTTCTGCTCGAATTTCCTTTCAAAGCTACCGGTCTGTCCTGTAAGCGAAGAGTGAGATTATTTACCAACTGGAGCAAGTCGCTAAAATAACAAGGTTTTGAAAGAAAGACAAGCTCACGTGATTGTGGCTATAAGTACAAAAAGCATATCTGGTGCGATATCGGTATGTTGATACCACTATCCATATCTTAATTATTAATCACATAATGGTAAAAGATCCTAACTATAAGAAATATTTATGCAATAAATTTTCCACATGTGGCAAATGTTTTATGAAAGAATAATGATATGGCCAATGGACTACAAGAACTGCGTTTGTTGGTTGTTCAACAGCAAAAAATTACAAAAAAAAGTATTAAACCTATTATAACGGTTCTTGAGTTATGATCAAACTAGATAGTCTCTCCAAATCGAGGAAGAAAGTGTATATTGAGGAGAAGAATATCAAGATTATACGTTAGTAGAGATGATTTGTGCATGAGAAAATGAAGAATAAAATGAGAGTTTTTTTTTATGTTAATGTATTGATGAACAAAAACCAAATATCTCCTTTTTTTTTTTTTTTTTTTTTTTTTATGTATTATGTATTTAAGTTGGGAAAGGTGGGCGCTGCAAGGTTTATATGACGAAATTTGACTAAAATAAATAAATAATATTTGTATTTTAGTCTTGGTACGTACTATCGTTCTTAGATTACATTTCCGAAAAGAATATGATTATAATTCCAAAGATTATTTGGTAAATTTGTTTTTTTCGAGTATTTTGGTCTTACCGAGAGGGCCCTACTCGTTTCTTGAACTTACAATCTCTCAAAGATCGGATCTTTTTTGGATACTCATTAGGAATTTTTAGCCTACCGGTCGTTTGTGGCTTGGTGGCCTTGGAAGTTTAGTGTAATTGACAATGGAACGAATGACGGGTTTGTAGAGAGATTCTCCCTTGCTAACTGGTCAAATTGTAAACTACGAAGCTATGAATAAGTTAGCATCTACATTATCAGATTATAGGAGAGTAAATACATAACATTCCCGAATAAGCTTTGGTTGTTTCATCCTTTCATTAAGAAAAGCTAGTAAATTATCGGAAGAGAATAAATTTATCAAATCAGAAAAGCTTTATATTATATATATTTTTTATCTTTTATTAACCTCGGCCTTTTTGGTGAGCCTCGACTTTTCTCTTAACTACTTATATTTTTTTATGATACACCTATTTATACCAATTCTCCATCATAATTAACGGTGGAGATTGAACTAATCTAACGGTTTAGAGTATTCCCTAGATTTTTCTAAAAGTTATCCACAGCTTGGATTATTATCCACACTTTTTAGAAAGAACCATGGTAGACACGTTTGGAACTTATAAAACTTTCTAGAATTTGGATGTTACAACACATTGATCCAAACCTTAAAATATAAAACATAAACACCCAAAATAATGGACCAAATAAGTTTATAAATTCATTACTCCTCCTTACACTTATTTGGTATTTTCGAGTAATTTTACGGATCTTCTAAACAATTCGCTGGATCAAGTGAAGGCAAGTCCAATCTAAGTTTAATGCATATTGCACAAGATACTAATTTGTTTTGATTTGGTTCGATTAAAAGATTACCATATATAAAGATTGTTTACTTGTTACCTAATCATCAGTTGACTATATAAAGGCATGTCTACTGTCATGTAAAACTACAACAACATTAATAATTACTCTACCGTCTTCCTATTTTATATTTTATTATTTTAACAATTTATTTAACAATTTGAAATGGAGTGAATTGCAATATTGCATACATCATGTTGTTTTTACTTTTTGGGTTGTGTGTTGATTGAACGTTCGGGTGACATGTATTCATAGAATCGAATTTTTTTAATTTTTCATTTATTTGCAAGTTTTTCCAAATTTTGTTCATTCATGCTGACTTCTTTCTATTGAATATATATCTATATGTTGGACTAATAAGTGCTGTTGCAGAAGTTACAGGAATGTTATGAATGAAGATGTAAATTAGTAAAACTGTGTAATTGAAAGTTTGTTATTATCTGTAATTAAAGGACCAATTCTGTAAAGTCTGAAAGTTGTAATGTGTTACTTTCTGTAATTAAAGGACCAATTCTGTAAAGTCTGAAAGTTGCAAATTGCACTATATAAAGACTGTTTATACTCATTTGTAAATATTCAGAACATTATTATCAATAAGATTTTTCAGTTTTATATTTCTTTCTCTCTCTCTATATTGGCGATTTACACACATATATATGCATATATATATATATATCAGTCAATATACCTATTATATTGACTGTATAATTCACCAGAACGTGAAATTCTACATGGTATCAGAGCGAATTGCTCAACTCCGCTGCTAATTTCGCCTGCAATCAAGGTTGGTTTGATCTTCTTTAATCTCTAAAGGGTTTTATTTTTAGGTTTTTTTTTAATTTCTTCTTAAAAAGATAATAGATTCATTATCTTATATGTTTTTCTTGATCAATAATCAGAAGTAAAACTTACCCCAATTCTTTAAAAAAATTAGGGGTTTTCTGATTTCTTTCTCCTGTGTGTTTTGATCTGTTATAAATTGAGGATTAATTAGTTGTTGTTTGGGTTGTTGTTGTTATTTCTGTTTTTTTTTATATATACATATTTCAAAAACAGAAGTAAAATTTACCCCAATTCCCTATAACAAGAATTAGGGGTTTTCTGTGATAGATCTTTGTATTGATATAGCTTACTGAAATTAAGATTAATTTGTTGCTTAAAGTTTTTTTTTGTCTTTGATTTGTTTCAAAACAGAATTAAAACTTACCCCAATTCCTTAAAAAGAATTAGGGGTTTTCTGTTAAAAGGTTGTTTTTTTGTTCTTTCTTGAAACAAGCTTGTTTTTTTTTTCTTTCTTCATTTAGGGTTTTATGGAGAATATAGCTGCACCTGTGATTACCACTATGAATCCCTACTTCATAGGGACTAATGAGAATACTAGTTCTAGTTTGGTTTCTCCTATTCTTTCTGGGTCTAATTTCCATTCTTGGAAAAGGGCAATGGAGATTTCTATTGGGGCTAAGTCAAAATTAGGGTTTGTTAATGGTACTTTACCATGTCCAGTTGAGGGGGATCAAATGTTTGGGGCTTGGCACCAGTGTAATTTGATAGTAATGTCTTGGATAATAAGATCAGTTAGTGAGGATATTGCCCAATCTATTCTTTATGTAGACTCAGCTACTAGAATGTGGATGGAGTTAAATGAAAGGTTTTCTCAGGGTAATGAAGCTAGGATTTATGAACTTCATCAGGATATTAATTCCACTACACAAGGAAATATGTCTGTATCCACCTATTTTACAAAGTTAGAAACTTCTTGGAATGCTTTGTCTATTATTAATCCAATTCCTAGGTGTAGTTGTGGTACAATTGCTGGATGTACTTGTAGTGTAATATCTGCTATTGTTGCTAGAGAGAATAGAATGTTCAAAATGACTTTCTTGATGGGTTTAAATGAGAGGTTTTCTATGGTTAGGGGTCAAATTTTGCTTATGAAACCCATGCCTAGTATGAATAATATTTACTCAATGGTTAGCCATGATGAGAAACAGAACAATGTTCATAATAACAATGTGGTACAGTCTCAGAACTTGGCTTTAAGTGTTCAGTCTCAGAATATTCAGGGTAATCAAAGGGCAGTTGGGTATAGCCAGGGTATTTATAGGCCTAGTTTTGGAAGAGGCAGCAATAGTATGAAGTGTTCTCACTGTGGATCTAATAGACACACTAGGGACAAGTGTTATAAAGTGCATGGGTATCCACCTGGTTGGAGACCTAGACCTAGGCTATCTTCTTTTCAACCTTCTTTTCAAACTAGACCACAAGCTTATCTAGCTTCTACTTCTCAACCTTCTGGTGTTTTTCAGCAGAATCTTCAGTCTCCTCATTTCTTGCCTTATCAGAATCAGAATTCTTATCAAGATTCTTATCAGAATCAAGTTTATCAGGCTCAAATAGATCAGAATCAGTCATCTACTGTCTCTCAACTTAGTACTGTTAGTTCTTCACAGCCAGTTGCTGTTATTGACACACCCATATCCAATATCACCTTTACTAACATGACAGGTACACCTGCAGTTTTTAATTGTTCTAATTATGATCTATTAGGGTTTAGTAATAAAGATACTTGGATATTAGATAGTGGAGCCAGTGAACACATGATTAATGATCTTTCTAAATTCTTTTCATACAAAACTAGTAGTATTCCTTATGTTAATTTACCAAATGGTCATAAAGCTGAAGTAAAATGGATTGGAACAGTAAAATTTGAGTCTGGGTTAGTATTATATAATGTGTTATGTGTTCCTTCTTTTAGTTTTAATCTAATATCAGTTAGTAAGCTAACTAGGGATGTCTCTTGTATTGTAAAATTTGAGACAAATTTGTGTTATATTCAGGACCAGGGCTCTATGAAGATGATTGGTAGTGCTACAGAGAGAAATGGCTTATATTTCTTCCAGAATCCCATTATTTTTAGAACAGTTAGTGAAAAGCTTCCTATTTGTAATACTTCTTCTCAGAATAAGCCATCTATTTGGCATTATAGGTTAGGTCATCCTAGTAGTTCAGTTTTAAGACTTGCTATTAATGATGTAAATAGTGATTCTGGTGTTGTTTGTGATTCCTGTCATCTTGCTAAACATAATAGATCTCCTTTTCCTTTAAGAACTTCTTCTACAATTCTTGCTTTTGAGTTAATACATTGTGATCTATGGGGACCATATGCAGTAGAAACACATGATGGTCATCAATTTTTCTTAACCATTGTAGATGATTACACTAGATGTACTTGGGTTTTTCTTCTTAAAAATAAGTCTGATACTGCTGCTGTTCTTACGCATTTTGTTAAAATGGTTAGTACTCAATTTGGTTTGTCTATTAAAGTGTTAAGGTCAGATAATGGATCTGAGTTTTTTCTAAATAATTTTTACTTGAATAATGGTATTCTACATCAGACTAGCTGTGTAGAAACACCTCAACAAAATGGTATAGTTGAAAGAAAACATCAGCATCTCCTTAATGTAGCAAGGGCTTTAAGATTTCATTCATGTTTTCCATTAAATTTCTGGGGTGATTGTATACTTACTGCTGTTTATTTAATTAATAGAATGCCTACTCCTTTATTAAAAAACAAGTCTCCATATGAAATGTTGTATAACAAAAAGGCTTCTTACAGTCATCTTAGAGTATTTGGTTGTCTATGTTTTTCTAGTACACTATCCAGAAATAGGACTAAGTTTGATCCAAGAGGAAGAAAATGTGTCTTAATAGGTTATGACACTAGTACAAAAGGTTACAAATTATATGATTGTGAAACACAAGAGTTTTTTCTTTCTAGGGATGTAACTTTTTATGAACATATAATGTTTTTTAATGATAGTAGTTTTGATAATTCTGATCTTTCAGCTAAGAAAACAACTGAGTTGTTTACTGATACACTCAAACCTAAGGCTATAAACACTTCTGATGTTATTCATTCTGTAGAAAGTGTTAGTAATAGACCAAAAAGGACACATAATGCTCCTGCATATCTTCAAGACTATCATATTGATTCTAATAGAGTATCTTCTTTAGCTACTTCTTTATATCCTTTGTCTTCTTATGTTAACTATGAGAATACTTCTCATAAGTATAAATCTTTTTTGTTTAGCCATTTCTGCTAAAACTGAACCTAGAAATTATAAAGAAGCACATAGTAATCCTTTGTGGCAAGAAGCAATGCAAAAAGAAATTAAGGCCTTAGAAGAGAACAACACTTGGGTTTTAACTCCATTACCTATAGGAAAACACCC
Organism: Primula vulgaris; assembly: GCA_963920805.1. Lineage (NCBI taxonomy): Eukaryota > Viridiplantae > Streptophyta > Magnoliopsida > Ericales > Primulaceae > Primula > Primula vulgaris. Next base: position 10,295,111 of record OY987212.1, read on the forward strand.
AATTGGTTGTAAATGGGTGTATAGAATTAAGTATAAAGCTGATGGTAGTATAGAAAGATACAAAGCTAGGCTGGTAGCCAAAGGCTATACACAGTTAGAGGGTATTGATTATGAAGCTACTTTTTCACCAGTAGCAAAGATGACTACTGTTAGAGTTTTTTTAGCTATAGCTGCTTCCAAAAACTGGATTTTATCTCAAATAGATGTTAATAATGCTTTCTTACATGGGGATTTAGATGAAGAAGTTTGTATGCTTGTACCACCTGGTTTTCATCAAGAAAATATCAATATGGTTTGTAAATTGCAGAAGTCTTTATATGGTTTGAAACAAGCTTCAAGGCAATGGTTTTCTAAACTTAGTAATGCTTTGATTGACTTTGGTTTTGTTCAGTCTATTGCTGATTATTCTTTATTCACTTCTAATAAGAATGGTGTTTTCCTTGCTTTGTTAGTCTATGTAGATGACATATTGATTGGGAGTTCATCATCTACTTTAATTAATCAAGTTAAAATTTTCTTAGATAGTAGGTTCAAACTAAAAGATTTAGGTGAACTTAAATATTTTCTGGGTCTTGAAATAGCTAGAAATAAGGATGGTATTCATGTTTGTCAAAGGAAATATGCTTTAGAATTGTTGGCTGAGACTGGCCAGTTAGCAGTTAAACCTATAGATTTTCCAATGGATACAAAAACAAAATACACTATACAGAATAAAGATTTACATGATGACATAACTGAATATAGAAGGTTGATTGGTAGGCTTTTATATTTAACTATCACTAGACCTGACATTAGTTTTTCAGTTCATACACTTAGTCAATTTATGGCATCTCCCAGTAAGCAACATTTTGCAGCAGCTATGAGAATTTTAAAGTATGTCAAAAAGAATCCAGCTCAAGGTATATTCTTTTCTTCCTCTAGTAATTTCAGTTTGAAGGCTTTTAGTGATTCTGATTGGGCATCATGTATAGATACTAGGAAATCTATTACAGGTTTTTGTATATTTTTAGGAGAATCTTTGATCTCATGGAAGAGTAAAAAACAGCCCACTATATCTAGAAGTTCAGCAGAAGCTGAATATAGGGCTTTAGCAGCTACTTCATGTGAAATAATTTGGCTTTTACAGTTAATAAAAGATTTTAGTTTAGAACATACACAGGCTGCAATACTTTATACAGACAGTAAGTCTGCATTAGCTTTAGCTCACAATCCTATTCATCATGAAAGAACAAAGCATATAGAAGTAGATTGCCATTTTATAAGAGACCAAATACAGAAGAAAATTATTCATCTTTTACATGTTTATACTGCCAATAATTTGGCTGATATGTTTACAAAAGCATTGGGTGCACCAAGTTTTACAAACTTATTGTCCAAGTTGGGTGTTTTATCAGTGCACAGCCCAACTTGAGGGGAGTATATTGAATATATATCTATATGTTGGACTAATTAGTGCTGTTGCAGAAGTTACAGGACTGTTATGAATGAAGATGTAAATTAGTAAAACTGTGTAATTGAAAGTTTGTTATTATCTGTAATTAAAGGACCAATTCTGTAAAGTCTGAAAGTTGTAATGTGTTACTTTCTGTAATTAAAGGACTAATTCTGTAAAGTCTGAAAGTTGCAAATTGCACTATATAAAGACTGTTTATACTCATTTGTAAATATTCAGAACATTATTATCAATAAGATTTTTCAGTTTTATATTTCTTTCTCTCTCTCTATATTGGCGATTTACACACATATATATGCATATATATATATATATATCAGTCAATATACCTATTATATTGACTGTATAATTCACCAGAACGTGAAATTCTACACTTTCCCCCTTTCCCATTTTTTCTATTCACTGAATTCAATTTTGTTATAAGTATATTTACAAAGTTACTGATCTATTTTGACTTTTCGCCTTCTTAATTTAGTGCAATTGCTTCACCAAACAATTTTAAATTTTAGATTTTAGATTTTAGAATTTAGAATTTAGAGGTAAATTCGCGCACATCCAACAAATACCGGTAGCTTTCGTTTGTGGCTATTTATTCATTTATGCCTGCTTTAGTTCTCCCATTACTTTTGTCATAACTAAATTTATTACTACTCAGATAGGAATAGAATTTTTAGAACCAAAGTTTTGTAATTAAGGCTGTGACTATGTGCCATTTTTCTGTTGATTTCATTGATCATATTTTCCCTTTTCCTGTTTATGTCTGTTTCCGAGGTTCAATTTGTTATGGAGTTTAACAATTTGTTACTTAGTTATGATTTATATGGACTTTTGTTATTTCGATTTGGTGTCACTAGTGTAACAAAACACTACCGCATAGAACTCAGAAGTGTAGTTGCGCCTTTATTTGGGTGTTTGGTAACTAGTAATCTTAGTTAGTGTCATCATGATGAAACTTACTGTTATTTCAATGAAACTTACTGTTATTTCAAAACAAGGTTTTCATCACGATGAAACATTGCTATCTTTTTGCATGGGGCTTTTGGAAAATGCTGAAATATGCTCCAGGCAACAAGATCTCAGCTAAAGAAGCTTTGGATTCTCCCCTATTTTGGAGATAATACCTAATTAGTACATTGTAGTTTCGTCCTTTAACGATTTATACACTCTATTTTCAAAAATTCCTAATTTAGGCAATGTACTAACCAAATCACCCCAATTTAGTTTTTTTTCGTCCAAAATTGATGCCATCACACATTCAGTGTCATTTTACCTTTATGCCCTTGTTATTTTAATTAAAGAGCAGAATTGCCATTTACCCACTAAATTTGTGTGTATATATATATATATACATATATATATATATATACTATTTGTAAAAAGGAAATACATCCATATAAACATAACAAATACATAATAATATACGTGTTTGCATAAAAAAAATACACTATATATTTTTTTTAAAGTAAAACACAACAAATATTAAAAAATACACTATATATATGAGTTTAAATAATAATAATATAAATATAATATGCAATCATAAAGTAAAAGACATAATACTGTCTATTAATGAAATTATACAAAAATTAAGCTTGATAGTATATAAAATTAATAAAAAATAAAATTGTATCAAATATACTGTTATTTGTATATATATAAATATATACATCTATATATATATATGTATCCAAAAAACGCATGCATATATAAGTAGTAAATATACATTTATACCTATATATATGTGTAAATGTATTTATATAGTAACATAATGTGTTTTTTTATGTGTCTATATATTCTTCCCCTATATTTATTTATTTATTTAAACATTAAAAAAAAACCGTTGCCCCCCACCCATCACCACCACACTTCCATATATATATATATATATATATATATATATATATATATATATATATATATATATGTATATATGTGTATATATATACACTAGGTGCCCATGCGATTCGTGGTGAAACACGTGAATTTATGCAACACTATAAAAATATGTAAAAAAAGAAACAATAACTTTATAGTATTAATTTGAAGAATAAATCAAATTAATAAGCATTTAAAATCGAAAAATAGAATAAAAATGAGTATTGTATCTGTGAGAGAGATAAACAGAACAAGTAAAAAGTTATAAAATTTTAAAATAAAGAGAATGGAAATATGTAGTGAGATATGGGCAGTTACACTACTTTTAGAATTTCAAATTTCAAATGTTTTTTTTTATTTCTTCTTTTTCCTTAATGTGTAATTTTTTAAACTATTAATTACGTTTTTTTTTTTGGAAATAATTGTTTAAAGGCTTCATAAGCCCTCTCCACATAAATAATAGTACGATATATATATATATATATGTGTGTGTCTGTGGACGGTTCAAATGACATGCTTTTTGACCCGTTCATAAAAAAAACTCCAAATCAAGATCCGGTTAATACAGATCTGTCCGGTTTCACTGCGGGAATACAATTATGGGGTTTTTTTTTCCCGATATGTATAATTGCATGTATTAAATTTTAAATTTTATCTTGATTTACAATACATGCAATTATACATCTCGAAAAAACACACACCCATATTTGTCTTACCGTTGTGAAACTGTGCATATCCGCATTAATCGAATCTTGATTTATAGTGTTTTTGCAGATGGGTGTCAAAAAGTGTTTTTGCATATATATATATATATATATATATATATATATATATATATATATTATATTTTTTAATTATTATGTACAGATTTTTATATGCATACTGTATACAGATTTGTATATACATATACAAATTTATGTATGTAAATGTGTGATCTAAGAAAGAAGAAAGGGGATCGGGGGAGATTGAGCTTTTTTTGGTTTTTTTAAATTTTTATAACGAAAGGACCAAAATACTCATTTTATTAACGGAAAATAATAACGTGGCACTGACGGCGTAAAAATGTGGACGGAAAAAACTAAATTGGATCAAATAACTAGCACAATGCCTAAAGTACAGTGTACTCATTAGCTATTATCCCCTATTTTGACACTTTGGAGTTTAGACAAGTCTTAATTCTGAACTTACCACATCATCTGCCTATTATTACGGATGCATATTTGCTCATGTTTCTAATGTATGTTTTAATCATGTTATCGCCTTTTTAATATGTATTCATAATTTTTATTCGTTTTTTTTCTTCTAAAATCAACTTTTTATTTTATTTCTAAAGTTTTTGTAAAAAAAAATCGGTAAAATTTGTCTTTTTATATTCTTTTGGGTATTTATTGTTTGTTTTGGCAATTTATAATGTACTAATATTAATAAATACGCAAAAAAATATAAAAAGTCAAATTTTATCGATTTTTTTTACAAAAACTTTAGAAATAAAATAAAAAGTTGATTTAAGAAAAAAAATGATTTTTTTTTACAAATAAATATGAAACAAGCGATAACATAGACCTCACAAATATGACCAAATGTCCTCCCTATTATTACTAGCTAACCGTAGTTCTGTTTGAGTTTTGTTTCGATCTCTTCTCTTTCTTTAAAATCCAAATCATGTCATCCGGTGAACTTTTATTAAAGTTTATCTTCACTTATCATAAGATCACTGGACTGTTTTTCTTATTTGATGGTGTGCTAGATATGCTGTATAACGAATCAACTATCAGTTTCGAGGGACGGAGCCAGGAATTGAGTTCGGTGGGGTAACAATTAGAATATAAGTTGCTGCCAGTCTTGTTAGTGAACAATATATTGAAAATTAGTAAATGATAAATGATCTAACATTAAATATGTTAATAGAATAGCAAATAGACCGGATTTTATGAACAACTTACTAAGTTTGATCTAATAAAAGAAAACGAATGTAGTATTTCGAGCAACAAATATAAAATAAATAGTAATTTGGATGAATTGTCATGTATTAAATTATAGGGTTCGAATTTAATACAGTTAGTAGGACACTTGTACAAATTTGATTTGCCCACGTTGTAGCAACAGCATGGTTAGCACTGTATTAAATTCTAACCCTGTTGTGTGACATATTAGCTCGTTATAGATATATATAGATATATGTATAGATATAGAGAGAGGTATGAGAGACAACAATAAGTGAGACTTCATTAATCATAATGTATGAATACAAGTGGACCCTAACCTTCTTTATATACTAGAGGTTAGGGTTATACAAGATAGAAAACCCAAATTAGGCCCACTATGAGTAAGGCCCAATAGTCCAATAATATCTTACAACACTCCCCCTTTGGACGTCTTGAATTCTTCGTCTTCATGCAGCCGATCTAAGTCGAGTTCATTCGCAGTGCTAAACACATAAAAACCTTAGGGACGGAAAACCCAGTGTGGGACAAAACCGGTACCTAGGAGAAACTGTGTAGCCGAATGATATAGGCCGAAATATTATGTAAGTAACTAACCACAAAACAGTGTGCCTCATCAAAACCTTGGCAGAGCAAACCCAATGGGAAAATCTCTGATCGAAGGAAAAAGAGTGCAACAATGGTAGTAGAAGGGGATCAACCACAAAACAGGTGTCTCATCAAAACCTTGCTAGAGTAAACCCAGTGGGAAAAAACCTCTAGTCGAAGGACAAAAGAGTACACAGTGGTAAGAAGTATACAACATGATACTCCCCCTAATTTCGGCAATCTTAAGTGAGATAAGATGGGAACGTGTCTCGCTAAAAACCTTGCCAATGAAAACCCAATGGGAAAAAAACCTTGGTCTAAGGACAAAAAAAGAGTACACGAGCATGCGGCTGGATGCTCCCCCTCACTTGCACACGACAGGGTGCGAAGATTTCGACTAAGTAGTAATTAGTGCAATAAGCATTCACCTGGATGCTCCCCCTCACTTGCACACGACTGGGTGCAAAGATTTCATATTCCAAGAAAGAGTACGAGCATTCGACTGGATGGCTCATTTACTTGCACACGACTGTATGCAAGAAAATATAACGTGGAATAAAACGAGCATTCGACAGGATGCTCTTAAACTTCATATGTGAAGATTTATTTCGGCAAGAAATGCTAAATAGCATAATCTAGTCATGTCTCTCTTGATCGATAACAACAAGTTGTCCTCAAATAAGACAAGTGTTTTATCTGGATCGTGAGACAGAGCATATGTAATTCAAATATGGCTAATATGAGCTCGAAGCCATATACACTCTCTAGTCGTCTCATAGAGAACGAGTAGATCAGAGTGATTCGTTTGGAGTCATTCCAAGACCTCCAAGATATCGCCTTATTCCTAATGGCAAAGACATATCATGTTAGGAATATCCCTTATGCGGGTCTGATAAGTAACCGGCATCGGTATAACCGAAAAAGGGTTGCGTTAATTCGAGTACCGAAGGGGGTAGGTACACTCGATGACGCAAAATGGGATAAGACAAGCCCTCATCCACAGTTACCTTAAGGTAATGGGAAAATGTCTTTTATGCCATTTCGATGGCAGCGTGTTAGCGCGATGCTGTGTCGAGCTATACCATTCACAGCAGACGAGATGTTCGTCCTAGCACATTAGACCAAGTACAATGATGCGCTTATTGTACTTAGATACGAACATCATGGTTCAATATCTCTTTGTCGTCTCATCAGGGACGGACCGGGTCTATATCAATGTCTAGTGATCGAACGATCATGGGAGAATCTGACGACTTAGCGTCATGATGACTAAAAACGTCATAACACCTTCTGGGTGTAGTCTGAATCATGGACTTAGATTCAATCTTTACGGGACTCGATCATCAGGCCAAGTCACTACCGTTTCTTCCCAAAATCCTTCATCTCGAAGGCAAATCCAAAAGTGGATCGCATAATAAAACACGCAAGGGCATAATACTTGTTCAAGTATCCCAAGCTGATCAAGTACTCACTTAGGCGGGTATACCACATCCGCTCGGATTATATTAATCCATATAGTGAACGTCTCATTTAATTGAGATCGTGTTCCGTGGTCAGGAACTACTTGATTCAAGCATTATGAAGTCACACAGGGACCTTCATCTATATCTCTTTGTCTAAATCCCCATAGAGATAAAACAGTGACCACAATCACATACTGCATAATCAGTTTTTCGGAAACTACTAAACTGATAAAGTAGGGGACCGTTTTAACGTCCATTACGAGGAAATCAACCATCTCGTAATCAATTCCAAGGTGTGAGAGAAGCCTTGCGCTACTAGGCGAGCATTCTACAATCTCATTATTCTCATCACTTTTCCTTACGAATAACCAAATAAACGAACTCGTTTAACATTGGTGGTGTTGGATCTACAGGTCCGAACACACTTTCGCTAAGGAGTCTACTTGGATTTCAAGTTTCCATTAGTACAGTCTATTCTCCGTTGACTTCAGGCAACGGTACATGGTTCCCTGTCATAATTTGTTCATATTATCAGTCGTCACCGAATATATGAACAAGTAATCAATGACAGTCTCGTTTCGCTTCAATATCGTCTAAGATATCATGATCGACAGATATTTCGAGATTCTAAGGATGAGGAGGAATCACACATCTCCTAGATCCTTTATAATCTCGTACGACAAACGAGTTTCAGTTCACCACCTCTGGGGCTGAACGAATTAAGAACCGGTCAACTTCCTCATATCTTAGGAAGGATGACAGACTGACGGCCGACGACAGCGTCCTTTGCTTGGCGGGTTCGGCCAAAGCAACGTGTTACGACTGGAACACGGCGTCCGACAGGGACGTCTATCCTTGCAAGCATTTTGCAGCAGGTATAAATGATCTCGTGACATCTCATAAAGTCATTAAATGCGTCTGGCATTTAGTTAGACTTGAGGGAGTCTATGCACTTACTTATCACTAAGTGCAGTTTTGGGGATCAAGCTAAGACTGAGTGGGTTATGCCACGTTACTTCACGTCGTTCCTTATCAACGCTAACGTGCAAATCTCCCCCTAACGACGGGGAGAACAGCCTTAGCGATGTCACTTTCGCATATCATGCGGTAAAGAGATCGCTTGCCAAGGTTACTCTATCAAATGATAGGCAGGGGATTCATAATCGACTTATGTCCCCTTCAGAGGTCCATATTTTGAACGCTATAGCGGCTCAATCAAAATATTAATTAATCACTCTAAACATGCGTTAATATGAGACTTCTGGCTCATAACCAGTAACCAGCTGGTACGCATATGGTGTTTGAGTGTCTATGGGCCTCATGACGGACCAATGCAGCAAAATAGCATAACCCCACACGGAAATATAAATCTTGGTGCGCAAGACCAAGAAATGCGTGCAATCATTTGCAGTCGCATCATCAAACTTTCCGTGAGTCCATTTGGGTCTGAACATAATCGACAGGATGTTCAATTTCAATTTCCAAACTCAAGTAATTCAAATCGAAATTTCGATTCTTACTCTTCGGAATTATCAAGTCGACTAGACTTTTCAGGATAATCCGGATCATGAGCCATCAACTTAATGATAGGGCTAAAAGTTTGGGAAATGCTGCATTTCTGTGGACAACAGTAAAATGTGACCATATTGTCGATGCATCAACCATAACCATTTATATTTATGGTCCGTCTTATGGTTGGATAAGTCCACAATAACTCCTTCAATTCTTTACAAGAATTCTACGAGTTCATTTCGTGATCTTTACACATACCAGTCTTTCAAAGTGAGCATTAATGACATGAATTTCGGATTAATCGCGAAATATATTCTCAGAGAGAATCCAAATGCGATGCGATTATAAATCAAGCATCGTCTTTTGACCCGGGAATATCTCATCCGGTCAATGCCACAATATCAAAATGCTCTTATCAATCGACGACAGGCGAATGATAGTACAGACAATCATGTCTTAGCAGCTAAGTCATTTATCATTTCGACGACAGGCGAAATGATAAGGTAACTTTAAATGCTTTAAAGAATGTGGTAGCAACCACTTGAAAAGACATTCCAACTCCTCTAAAATACGCTTTTGGTCGTATTGAATGGAGACTATGTAAAGAAATTTCAATTCTTTCATGAGCTATTACCAGATAACACTGGTTTTCTCGAATATTTTATAACTCAACAAGGTACGGCAGGACCTACATGAGTATAAGACCTCATATTTGACAAATCAATTTGGTTTTACCAAAGATTTTGATTTGGAACGACAGGTCCAAAATCGTTGTCACTGAGTACTCTTTTAGGCAAATAGTTGGTGAAATTATGTGGTACACTGTTACCCACTATTTCCAAAAAAAATCAACTACCCCACAAGTATTGCCTAAAATTTCATAATTTAAAGTTTGGTCACATTTGTCAAAGGAATTTGCTCAAAACACTTTAAATTATTTCGAGAAATTTCGTAAACAGGCAAACCATAATCCAAAAGTATGGTCCAAATGGAAAAATAATAATCCAAATGGAAAACATAATCCAAATGAGCGAAAAAATGGCTCAATGATTTATCAAAATCAATAAAGAAAGGTATCAAACTCATTTGAGCCACAAAATCGGGGGTCTCAAAAGTTTCCGTTCAGTTAGCTTTAACCACATTAGCATCGGTTTTTTCCCCTTTATAATAGTTTTAAACTATTTAAGGAGTAATCGTGCATGACCTTTGTCTTTATAGCATAGAGTTGCCTCATTAAGCATTATCTCTTCCTTTGTGACAACGGGCCATATTGTTTCTTTCAATTACTGTCTTGGAGCCACAGGTTTTCGATTTTGACGATTGTCTAAAATCTCTCTTGGCTAAGCGATTCATCGGGATCACGACAGTTCGAGACAAATAACACTTGTCTCGGTTCTCGATTCGTGGAAAAAAAAATTGTACACGAAGAGCATTAATATCAGGCAAACAATTCGCCATTGACCCAATAGGATTAAAACTACTCACCGGGGTAATTTTCTTATCCAATAACAGATGGGTGATAAAGGAACATGGTGAATATAAATTCACGATACTGCTTATGGAATACAATTTCCAAGCTAGTATTTTGGGGAAGGATTGCTCCAATATGTCAATTTCAGACATTTGTTCACCATAGACGTCATCACGTCTCAAATGTGGGGGCCGAATAAAATCAACGCCTTAGCATTCATCCTGATGGTAACAACAAACTCGTGTTTTACTCATCAAAGATGGCATCCAAAAAAAAAATTGGGCATCGCATTTTTCACACATCAGGGTAAGTAACATGTGGTGACGGAATAACATCAACATCTAAACAGTCATTTCGCAAGTATGTTTTGCGATTTTTCTCATCATAGATGGCATCCAACATGTGTTGGGAGTTCTGGATTATTTTTCATATAAAACGACTGGTTTATATGTTTATGGTTTGCACAAGCACAAACTTTTTTTTTTTTCGAAACGACAGGTTCGAAAACATTAGTTTTGCTTCTCATGTGAATCGGTTCTCATTGATCGAACGACGGGTCGATACTGAAATACCAATTCGGCGAATACATATCTATATAGACACATTCGGGGAAATTATTATTTACTCAAACCCTTTCGGTAGCTCTATTTGAACACGACCAGGAAAGACGGTGAGGGGGGTGGGCACGAATGCCTCTTAAAAACCGACCTCATTAGGAGAACGACTTCCGCCTTTATCTTTCCTAGACATCGTATCCAAATAGGTGAGCCTATTTGGGAAAGATTCATAATTTTTCCAACTTAAATGTGAATATATACGATTTTCGCATTTTATATATGACAATAATATTAACAGCATAGAGAGTATCTATCTAGATTAACCATACATATATAAACATGCAGTAAATATATTTTAGAATCTATCTAATCATGCAGTAGATTTGATGTTATAAACAAATCAATTTAAGATTATCAATCAATCCATGAAGATTCTAACATATCAAATCAAATCAATTTATGATTATCAATCAATCCATGAAGATTCTAACATATCAAATCAAATCAATTTAAGATTATCAATTAATCCATAAAGATTCTAACATATCAATTTATTCAATTAACATGCAATTTTATCTTGTAATTAGAGATTCAACTCGGTTATACATGTAATAAGTACACAACTTTTTTTTCATGTAATAAGTTGACATGCATACCATAACAAAACATATACCAAGATTATACCATACCAATACGTGTCTGTAATTTGGAGCAGAAAGTATCTCTGATCTTCTGTATGCCTGTTTGGGATATACACACATACTTGGAGATGCAATATAATTCTTTTGAAAGAATTACAATGCAATTTTGTTGGTCAAACAGAAAATAGAAAAGCTTACAATGCAATTTTGCTTTGGTAGTCCAATCCCAAGTTAGCAAAGATGCTAACAAACAAGGCCTAAATAAATACACACACAATCCGGACCGGATTGTTAGTCTCGGGACCAATAATCCCACAACCAAACGAAATCTAGCTATATTCAAATATAAGAAAATAGAATTTGTTGCAATATAGTATATATGTTATGAAGAGGCGGGATATGCAGTTGGTGAGTTATCACTTAAAGTTATTCGAGTTTTGTCCAGTTGATGCCGGACTTAAAATCCAAACCCACCCCCTCTAGGCTTTTCAAATGCTTCCTATTTGCACTCTTGGTATCCAATATTCTTTCCTAGTCCTAAGTTTTTCCACCAAACCTAACACATCATTTGTCTGCTTCTATCGCATTTGTAATGATGTAAACAAACAAAGTCCTACGGGCTGTTCATTTACATCTTTTGGGGAATAGGATTGGATTATTAAAAATGTTGGGGCTTAGAAAAAAGTGTTTGGTTGAGTTTTTTGAGATTGGATTACGAGTGAAACTTGGATAAGGTGGAAAATAGTTGATTTGAAAAACACGGTTAAGAATGACTTTTGAAAATACAAACAAGGAGTAGGGAGAAAAAAGACGAAAGCTCACATGTTTCAGTATTTATCTTTGGCTCCGCTTATATAGTTAATTGATCTTCTTCCACATCTGACTTCATTCCATATCATGGTTGTTTAAACACAATAAAGCGAAATAAGTGGAGTTAAATATGTATACTTCCCTGAAATGGGAAGGAGTAAAGATGGATTGAAGGGGGAGATAGAGTTGCCATGTCTAATGTTTTTCTTCTTCTTCTAGGTGTTGTTTCTGAGCCAATTTTTATCCTTAAAATTGTTTGGTTTGTATATAGATTCGGAGGATTTGGATTAGTAATTGATCTTGCTAGGAGTATAATGTATTCTAGGTAGTGTACACTACATAACCAGGCATGGTCTTATGGCAGTTAGTCTTGCAACCAAGCAAAGGCATCAAATTTTGAACTTTTTTTGTGTGTTCTCCAGGTTAGATCAGCTTTCTCCATGGCATTATCAACACTGACAAATACAAAGACCATAATGAGCTTAGGGCCCAATAGAAGCATCTTGGGGACCATTATAAGACCAGACCCAGTTCTGTTGGAACGAAAAGGAGGGATTAACGGTGACGTAACATTTATCGAATTGTTACCTGGAGCAGGGGAGCCATTAGATCCCCAATTGAGCAATCAAAACGATATCTATTGTAACTGGCGACCAGACGACGAGGAAGAACCACTTCCCAGAGGAAACAATATCGATGAAGAGATACGTACACCCTCTGCTAAGACGTTGAAGAAGAGAAAGCGAAAGCAAAAGCAAAAGCAAAAGCAAAATAGCGAGACGGTTCCCAAAAAGAAAAATAGAAGCGGTGAGTTGGTTTCACCCAAAAAAGATGCTGGTACGACAGAAAAGCGTAAAGCAAAGAGAAAAAAGAAGAAGGATAATAAAGGGGAAGAAAGTAGCAGTCGACGATCTAAGCGTGTTCGTCGCGCAGGCATGCAAGTTAATCAGAGTGCGTAAAATATACAATTGTGATCCATATTTACGTCATAGGCTATGTTGTTGTCATTCGACCGTGGGGTCTAGTACTAAGCAATGTCAAACAAGATTAATTTTTTTCCTGCTGCCAAAAAGCTTCGAGAGTACTTTTTCTTTATCCATCAGCGCATAGATTAGCACATAACTCGCAATTTTGAGTTAATCATTGTATCCATAAGACATGTTGTCAGTTAGTCTTCTTAATTAATGTTTCTCAAGAAGTTAAACATGGGATCTGTCTGCATTTCCTAATCTATTCAACTATCCATCTGTCCTGACACCTGAACATGGGTACAATTATTAATGGTTCATACTTTTGTAGTAACAATATTTTGTGGGACAGTCGATATCAGAAATTGGTGAGATATAGTTTGTGAGTTTAAGTTGATTCAAAATCTCGAAGTTTTGCTTATTATATACCTCACTGAGTACGGGTGGAGTGATCATAGTTTTAGTGGCACTTTGATTGGATTGTGTTAATTTGTTGCTCAAAATTTCAATACTTAAAAATTCATAGACGTTATAGTTTATACATTTAGTCTCAAAACTCCACCATCCTGGTAGTATTTATAAACAAGTGCACTGGAAACATGGTCGTGATAAGTGAATTTCATATTTTTGGTGGTGTATTGCTATCCCCAACGTTTATCCAAAAATCATACCTATGACGGTACGACCTGAAGGTTGCGGGTTTGAGTCGTGGAAGCAAGAAATGCCAAAGGAGACTGTCTACATCAGGCGTAAAATGGTCCAACCTACCCTGGACCATGCGATAGCGGGAGTTTTAGTATCGGGTTTACAGTTTTTTTTAAGTAACCTATCTTTGAAAAGCAAACAAATGAAACAAGCATCAACGTTGGAAATCTGTATCCAGATTGGGTTTATACTTTTATCTCAATGAACAAATTTTAAAAAGAGCTCTAGATATTATAAATGCTAACCATCAACCGTATTCATTTTTTGTTTTTAAATGTTTATTATATCAATTAATTTATAATGTTTCCATTAATTATGAATAATGAATATAATATTTTGGTAGCTAGTATCGGTATTTTGGAAATGTTATAATTATTTTTTAATAATTATAAATGCTTTAACACAACTTAATTTTAATTTTTTTTCAAATGCCTAAACATTCTCACTCATCTGTCCAACCGTATTTTGTAAGGTCTAGGCTGTATGCAGACCTGTTGTGCTTGATACAGACGGCGGCTGTATTAGTGGGGAATTGTACGAGTCACGCCACGTAATCAAAACTCAATCTACTACAAATACAAATTTTTTTATTTTTAATTAATATTTAAATTTAGTATAAATTTAAGGTTTCAATATATTTATTTGGTATTCTAGTTTATTTAATTTTAATTATGACGTGATTTGTAGCATGTATTAAGTCTCTGCAAAAAGCATAAGCCGATTTTGTAAACGTGTAAAATACTTCAAAGTTCTTCTTCGTTGTCAAAGTGATAAAATATAAAGTTTTGAGCACCAACGAATTCTCCCTCTCTCTCTCCCTCTCTCTCTATTTATATATGTATGTATATATAAATATATAAATGTCGATCTGCACTCCATCTGGCACAAGCAGCTCAACCAAATCATGGATAATTCACGGACTCGCGTTAGGTGCGGCTGTAGCGGTGGCAATCGGAGCACGGGCGTATTACTTTCGATTATCCGGATCAGCTAAGTTCAGGAGCAGGGTTGTTGGTATCATACCTGCTCGATACGCCTCGTCTCGTTTTCCTGGAAAACCGCTCGTTAATATCCTCGGCAAGCCCATGATACAGGTCTCGTTTAATTTTTCTATTCTATTTCGTAATTTTCGCGTTTGGCTTTGGATTTGCATTTGGGTTACAGGAGTAGCTCTTTCTTTCTTGTTGATTGGTGTGCTTTAGGAAATGTGGATTTTTAAGCTTAATCTTTATTATATATTTTTTTATATTGAAATCGGCATATAACTATATAAGTTGCTTGGGTGGCGTAGCTATGTAATAACTCGAGTAATAAATAACTTAATGTATACGAAAGTAGTCGAAATATGGAATCAAATGGTATTACAAGACCAATTTAGAGGATTAACACGTAATGGATAATAATATTAAAATGAGTACAAGTTTGCCGATATTATAGATGGCAATTCTCTACTTCTAAACTGAGTTTAGAATCTGATATTTAATATACATACAGGGGTGGTTGTAGCCACTGTCAGCGTGTTGCGATATGACACATTATGTGGACACCCCATAATTCCTAGTCCTTTTATTTTATTTTTACCATGTATTTTTACTACTCCATCCATCCGGTAATAATAGTATAATTTGGTTTTTTAACACGTCCCAAAATCATAGTTCAATTCGCTTTTTAAGATTTGTTATTCCTATTATACCCTTATTTACTAGCTTTGTAATCAACAAACATTTATCATAGTACAATAGTTCTACCATAGTTAAATGTTAAGGTAGGGGGGCATATATGGAAGAACAATATTTTTTAACTACATATTGCATTTTTCTTAATTATGGGATGGAGGGGGTATAATTTGTTGAAAACATTGTTTTGGCACCACTCGTTATTTTTTTCTTCACTTGACACAACTTTTTGGGCAAGTTCGGCACCCCTCCATAGCTTTCGGTTTCATCCCTAGTAGGTGCTATAGGTACGGATTGCGGTATGCTAATTGTCTCGATTCGGCATATCGGGGTAGGCTTTCATTTGATTGCACAATGATTCAGATGCGAAAGGTTGATATTCTGTCTGGATATTTTTTTTCATGATATGGAAGGGGCTAAAACATTATTTTTTAGAGATTTGAACTGAAATAAACATATAGAAATTATTATTTTCGTCGATTTTTATTAAATGGGGAGAGGCTACAGGCACGAGTTTACACACCTAGTTCCTTCCTGATTATAAATTTGGATTTCGGTTTTGCTCAGAAGTCATTGCTGTTGATTGGTATACTTTCTATCAGCTCCTTAAGGGAACATTTAGTGGTAGTTTTTAAAGCTCAGTCATTATTTATTTAACTTTCTTTCAATTAAAAAGATGTCATGTAAGTGGATCTATCTTACCTTTCGTCTTTGTATTTGTTATCACGCTCTCCTGCGATTTGATTCAGTTGTGTGTCTGAATGCTCATTTGGCTTATAAGTCATGATTGTTGATGGATCCATATCCTTTATCGGTCCTAAAGGCATGTTTGGTCGTGGATTCTAATCTCCGTCATGTAAAGATAGAAAACGGGAAGAAAGTTGAGACATGTGAAGGGAAAATAGAAAACTGGAAGAGAAAAGGGAGACATTTTTGAGAAAGAGGGGGGATAAGGGGGAAACAAATGTAGAAATTAATTGATTTGGGTTATACATTTAGGGATAAGGGCGTTTTATTTCATGTCAAATCGGCTTTTTAGTATTAAGACACTAAAGATATAGTATTTAACATAAGTTTCTCCTATTTATTAATTTTTCTTAATTTAAAGAATGCATGTAGTTGAATAAATTTTGCGGTGGCTGCGATTCGTTATGGTTGGTGATGCGTTTAAGGAAACACGGTCAGCTACTTGTTTCTGTATATGGTAATATTGGGAGCAGGGTCAGATGAAATGCTATTTTGTCAAATGTATATAGTTCAATGGAGGTGCTACAAACCTGCAGTAGTTTAGCTTAGTTATTGGTCTATGACGTGGGGAAAATTATAGGTTGTCTTTCCATTTTTACAGTCAATAAAATTTCTTTGTTCTTTTGTGCTTCTTTGCCTCCGATAAACCTAACCAACATCCTGCGGTTGTGTGGGTCGCAGAACAGTATTTTGGTATGCAAGGTTATGTGATCCGCTACGTCAGAGTGTGGACTTGGTAGATGGAGGTTAAGAAAAGTAGGCACAATCAAACAATTCCACTTTGTTTTGTTGGACTTAATTCAAGATGAAGTATAACAATCCATAAAACGCATTGTCGTGATATGCATGCGAAATCGCAAAATGCATTTTCCCTTGGTTTATACTCTTTCGGTCGTTAGTGAGAGCTTATGTTGTTCCAGACTCTAGCTCCATCTCGGTTATTATGATTATTGTAGGTACTGGAACAGGGAGGGGTTTGTTATATATATTTTTTATATATATATATAACAAATATATGTGTTTTAGCCATTTGTGATATGCTGGCTAAAGAAGCGAGTGGGCTTATTTGTGAAGTTCCTAAGGCTAAAGAAGATTATGCTCTTCGCCATTGCTTAATCAGACTTATAAATTGTAGCTTTTACTACTTTTCCCCAATTTTTATAAACTAACTACTTTTGTAAGTAGTAAGTACAAGGATCAAGCTAAGTTGTTACTTAAATTTTAGTAATGAGATCTTCAAGTTCTCGATTAGCGCAGGGTACTCAAATCGCCGGCCAGTCCTTGTGGAGGTAACACAGCCAAAAAAAAAATTGCTATTCAATATTGTCATAGATATTGAATGACTTGGTGCATTGTTCATGAGAATCGAACCCATTTAATGCTCAACCTATTAGTAACGAAATGTTTATCTAATTTAAACTATTCTTCGACAATCCTTTTTGAACTTATGGAACGTAAATGATCATGCATTAATTCTGTAATAGATGCTCGAGCTGTAAATGGGATAGTTTCATATAACATTTGGTATGCAACCAGTAATCTATGTTTTTGGTACACGTGGAATGGCATAATCAAAGCCCCTGAAAATATTGCTTCTTTATTTCAGAGAACATGGGAAAGGGCGAAAATGGCCACAACATTGGATCGTGTTGGTAAGAATATCTCATCCTTTCTGAAGATCTGTTTAGTCATTTATCCTCTCTGGTAGAAATTGAACCTAAAGTATCTTATACTGTTACTTTACGCCTTGCCATTCCCTGGCTATAATTTCAATTTTACTTTTTATTTTTTGAATGTTGCCTCCTTTTGCCTCACCATTTTTGGACTTCTTTTACATTGGAGCTGTAATATTTGTTCCTCCAATTTTTACTTTTGTAAAATTCTCATTGATAGCTTTCTCTGCACTCCAGTTGTGGCAACCGACGATGAAAAAATCGCTGAATGCTGTCGTGGATTTGGTGCTGATGTAATAATGACATCGGAATCTTGCCCAAATGGTACACACCATTGCTCACTAGCACTATTCCTCAAATTTTCCTATCGCTAAATTCATCACATTATAGGCACCGAGCGTTGCAACGAAGCACTACAAAAGCTTGAGAAAAGGTACGATGTTGTTGTCAATATACAAGGTGACGAGCCTCTAATTGAACCTGAAGTTATAGATGGTATTGTCAAAGCATTGCAGGTAGACCTTTTTATTTATTTATTCTCATAAAGACTAATGGTGTGTCTGATTATTTTTTTAGGTCTTCCTTTTCTGCGATTTTTTATATAATAGAATTAATTGCTTTTGTTCTTTGCAGTCTACTCGAGATGCAGTCTTCAGCACTGCTGTCACATCTTTGAATCCCGAGGATGCCTTTGATCCTAACCGAGTGAAATGTGTGGTGAATAATCATGGCTATGCAATATATTTTTCGAGAGGACTAATACCTTTCAATAAGTTAGTTTTTCCTGTTTCACGTTCTTTTTAGCTGCGGGCAATTAACAACGTGATGAAGCTAATGGATTATTTGCATACTTGCAGGTCGGGGAAGGTTAATTTGAAGTTTCCGTACTTGTTGCATCTTGGAATTCAGGTGATAATTGAAACATTCTATTTTAATTGCTATAATTCTATCGTTTTTCATGGATTCTATGGTCTTCTAACCTTAGTTTGAATTTTTATTATTTTCTGAATCTGGTTAGAGCTTTGATACCGAGTTCCTGAAAATATATCCAACGCTTCCACCTACGCTTCTTCAACTAGAAGAAGATCTGGAACAGCTAAAAGTCCTTGAAAATGGCTATAAGATGAAGGTACCAACTTATGTTTCCCCCCTAATTTTATAATAATGAATACTGAATTGATTTCTAATTAAACACCGAACCGGAGAAATCTAAAAGAAACTGAAAAGGTTGGTTGTTTCTGAAGGTGATAAAGGTGGAACATGAAGCTCATGGTGTAGATTCACCAGAAGATGTTGAAAAGCTGGAACGTTTTATGCGTGAGCAGAAATTGTCTTAATACTTGGCTTCTAACGGTCCTTCAACTTACCATCTAGTATTATATTATACGCTATATATATTGACCAGTTTGCCTTCGTTGTAAAGCTTTCTTGCTATATAAGTAGCAAAATATATCGTATGCACATGCTTTGGAAAAAGAATTACATTGTGATAAAGTGTCTTCGTTTGGTTCTTTGATTTCCTTATCTGATCTGCTTCTGCTTTTCCCTAATTTTTTTTTTTTTTTTTTGTAAAATCCTGTAACCTCTGTCAATTTGTTAATTAGTTTTTTTGTTTGATTCTGTAGAATTGAGTAGTCTTGCGAATTATTTTATCCCATTGTAAAACCATTAATATAATTTTCAGAATTCTGTGTGGCTTGGTGTGTGTAGTTGCGTCGTTGCGGCAATCGCTATACTTTTTTTCCCCATAGACTAGTGTATTGTTTCCAAGTTGATTTCTTTAACACAGCCAATCTGACTGTTTGTTTTACTGCTAATGACATGAATTTTAAAACTTTCAGTAGTCTTTGAAGGACAATTAGTCAATGTATAATATTAAAACTGAAATTATACTACTTTTGAGAGAGACTACTTTTAATTAAGAGGAGAAATAGATCAGGAAAGTATCACTCTTGTCACTTCCATACTAAATTCAATAGATTAATTCTGGGAAGTTGTGTGACATAAAAGGACATCCCCATCGTGTACTCCATCTAAACCCAAAATCATGAATTAAGTAGCAAGAAAACAAACTCATGGTGGTGTATTGTAGCCTACGAATTTGAATTTATCATTTCACTGCAAACTACAGAAAATCTGTATTATGAATCCGAAAAAGTTACATACACTAACTAATTATTTGTAAAGGCTTCGTCTCTTGGAATAGATCCTGGGTGAGGTGGTTCATTCACCAAATGAACCTCTGTTTTGAAGAGAAGAAATGAAAGCGAGTCGATTGAGAAGTAGATGAACCCACCCTTTGAGTGTGTCACAAACGATCCGAAACTCTTCCCCACCACACAGTGCCACGCTGGTCCGTAAGACGCATCAAACTCCTGCACATTTGACCAGACAAGAGGTCAGCTGCGTCAAACTCATAAATAATACTACTAGCATAATGGATACTGATCAATACGGCTACGCGAGAACCGATAAATTTGGATACTGTTTTTTATATAAATAAAGACGGCACGACGCCAGAAAGAACTACTTATGAAATGCGTCTTCTTTGAGAATTTCTTAATGTCTAGTAACTTAAAATCAGGTACATAACACCATGTCCATGATTCCAATTTCCAAGAAACAGTCTCACTTATAACAACAAAAATCAGCAATATAACAGTGATACAAAATCACAAACAAGTATTGTTCATTGCACTACAAATCATTTCTAGAACTGCACAATACGCTTCTTTTTTCGAAAAAAATAATTAAAACCATTTGAGGTATGACCTTTTTGAGGGCGTGAGCCAGCCAGGAGGAATTCGGACGGCCATTAATAGTTAAAGAGTCGAAGAGTGATCTAGTGAAACGCAAAACATGTTCTTGCATGGTAATGGACATATCGGCCGATCGCAGCCGCACAATGGGACTGATCGCAATTGCGCCTAACTTTGCTTCATCAAAGCAAATTTTACGAGCATCGGTTGTTTTTCCCTTGTACCTAAAGGCAGAAGATTGCACCTCTTTTTTCTCTCTCACTTTCCTCTGCCTATCCATGCAGCTAATTTTAAACTCGCTCTTAATTTTTTTTGTTTAGTTTTGTTTGAAAAAAGTTGATGACTAATGGAGTTGGCGCAGACCAAGAGTTGTTATTCTTTGACTAAGAGGATTGGGTGAGTGTATTATGTTTATATAAATGCATATTACATGTTTGACAAGTGAATGAATTACAAAAATTGTCCCCATAGTTTAAAGAAAAAATTATCATGGGATTCTTGAATATGTGCGCGTCTGCGTTTTTGGCTGATCACTCTTAAAATTTATTAATATAGAGTATTGATAACGCCGAATGAATGAATTTTGTAGTAATATTGTATTCGGTCCGTGTTAATGAACAAATAGTTTCTATAAAAGTTGAAAACAACAACCAGATACCACCGCTATGGAAGACAAAAAGAAAATAAATCCAGCGTGCCAAATATCGGTATGAAAATTAACAGTTCATTTTTTAATGAGGTAGAATATGCATAATAGTTGTGTTATTTTTAATTGTTAAATAGTGTAACATGCATGTTAAATACTACACATACACGTTAATCTTAACAACCATATAAGTCTCATATTAGTCTCATATTAGTGTATTTTTTCTTAACAACGTTATTAATAAATAATTAATTTCGGATAAATAATAATATTATTGCAAATAAAAAATAAAGAGATAATGTGTTGTTTTTGCTTTAGGGTAGAATTTAATGTATGAATTGATGAAGCAAATTGTCAAGTTTTATTGTTAAATAGTGACACACATTGTTAAATATCAGTATATTAACACAAATGTTACAAAAATTGACTTATTGAAAATCTTGAAGTTGTAATTGCACTTTATATGCTAAAAACAACTTCATACAAGAAAAAGACTAATTATTTATGTAAATATAGAAAGTGATGATGTGACATTATTTTTAAAAAACCCGACATTTCTTGATTAAATTTATGGTTGAAAGAGAGCATTTTTTTCTAGCTCATGTCATAACTCACGCATATATATAAAAATAATTAAAATTAATTTCAAGAAAAGGGGCAGAGCTCGTCGGTTATAAGTCGTTGCCTATATAATCTTTTCTTTTAAATTCATTATTTTATCATTCTACATACATACTATACTATAAATACATACTATACTATACTAAATTCTCTATTCTCTTGCCATATTACTCCTCCATAATGTAAAAAAAACTAACTATAAATATGTAACATCCCGTATTTTTATAAGTGTTTTTAATTAGAAATTAATTTATCCAAAAACGTTTTATACAAATTTTACCAAAAACCGGTCACTCGACTAATTTTTAGCCAAAAACCGAAACTCTTCCGAAAAACTTTATTTTTAAAACATGTTACTAATTTTACTAATAAAAAGGACCCAATAGATTTGTTTCTAAAGATTTGTTATTTTTGAGTAATAAAACAATATTTTTGGATTAAGAGTTAGCTTTTAGAACTTTGGGGACCAAATAGTTCGCTTCCACAAACTTTGTAAAAACAGTTTTTTCTAAACCTAAAATCAGCCACTTTTCATTCTTTAAACCTAAAATCAGCCAAGAGAGAGAAAAAGAGAGAAAAGAGAGAAGAAGAAGAAGAAGAAGAAGAAAAACCACCATTAGCGGGCTCATACCGAAAGCATCTCCACTACGCTCTAAGGTAACGGGGGTTATCCATAGCGACTAGACGAGGGTGTATGTTAGGATTAGGTTTTACATTCATTATAAGTTGGGGGTTTTTGCCTTTTATATTATTTATGTTCTTATATTGATAATTGGGGTTTAGTTGTTGTATTTTTAATTCCATTAATTGAATTGTAGAATTTGAGACTTGAGACTAATTAATTTCGAATTAATGAGATTATGGATGGGTTTGCATGTTTTAAGCGTTGATTATGAGTTATTATGGTTTTTGATAGAATTGGGTAAATTATTGTTGAATATAGATGAGTTTTATATTATGCATACAAGGTGTTTGTTAAAATGCCCGAATGGGTTTTTATGTTGTCGAAGTGATTGGCTAGTTGTGAATCTAGCATCTATGATTATGGTTTATGTTGTATTACGTTAAGTGACGTATGAGTTATGTTTGTTGAATAGTATAATATTATTGGCCGAGGCCTTGTGATTTAGCTGTAGTGGCAATGGTCTCTGTCTCTCCCTAATTCCGGGGACAGAAGACGGCCGAGGGGATAGGGAATGACTCGTCTTACGGACCGGGGCGAGTGGCGTTATAGGTCCCAGTGTGCACTATATTTACTTTTATGTTAGCAATGGTCTATGTCTCTCCCTAATTCCGGGGGCATAAGACGGCCGAAGGGATAGGGAATGACTCGTCTTACGGACTGGGACGAGTGGCGTGAGAGGTCCAAGTGCGCACTATAAATCTACTTTTATGTTGCAATGGTCTCTGTCTCTCCCTAATTCCGGGGACAGAAGACGACCGAAGGGATAGGGAATGACCTACCTTACGGACTGGGGTAGGTGGCGTGAGAGGTCCATGTATGCTGTTGATGTGTATTTAATTGATTTAATTTATCCAGTTGTAGAATGTTATTATATTTCTTTTTATACGTCGATTATAGTAGTTGTAGAATTTGTGAGCTCTTGCATTTATGGGATGGAGTGACGGTATTTGTGGTGCCGTCCCGTCTAGTTATGTGCGTGGGACTCACCGTTACAATTTTGTATTTCAGGTACATTTTAGGTTGAGACGTTCGGTTAGAAGCTATGGCAATACATCACATGGGCTCGGGCTTTCATTTTCTTTTCACTTAGATTTTATTTTGAGGTTGTAGCCTACGGGCAATTTACTTTCGTTTGGTAATTTTTATTAGTTGTCAAAACCATTTGGTCATGTAGCCGCGTTTGGCAAATAGTTTTATTTATTCATTTAATTGTTCCTTTAGCTCGCAATTGTTATTCTTTTAAAATTTTTAAATTCGTACCAACAGGTTCTCTTTTCCTTTATTTAAAAAGGTCATGCCTCGATGTCCGTGTTTATGGATTTTGGGGCGTGACAAGTTGGTATCAGAGCTAACTAGGTTCTTGTATACTTTGGGACGACGGGAAGATGGGTAACCATTGGACCAAGATCCATCGTATCATTTTTACAAAACTTTTTCCAAAAACTTAAAACTTTTTCTAAAAACGGGGGGTTGCATTTAGCTTAAGACATGTAGCTATAATTTAGTAGTAGTTGATGAAAGGAAAGTCCACATGTGAGGCAAGTTGGGGACAATGAGGACGCTTGTTGACCCCGGCTCGCCAAACTAGTGGGTGGACCTCTCGTCGGTATGTGTGAAGGAATACCTTAGCGATGTGGAACTCTAGAGTATGCGAGGACGCTCGGGTGCTTTAGGATAACGTATCGTGATGGGTTATCCCTCGCATTTTTGTGTTGATTGTATGCGTGTGTAGATTTATATGATGTGTATGAGGTATAAGTTTGCATGTCTGGTAGTAGCGAAGTATTAGAGTGCGAGAATTGTGTAGTCGATGGTCTTACGTAATGTGTTTTCTAAATTATTAACTTGTGTGTTAATGAATATTATATGCGAATCGATGTTGTTCGTATAAATGTTATGGATTAGAATGATGTTGTGTGTTATGTGCCTTGTAAGGAATTTACAAGTGTTGAATAATTTTACGTTTTTGTATCGTTAATTTTCTGCAGAAAAAAAAAAAAAAAAAAAAAAACGATCGGTCGTCTGTCAAAACGATCGGTCGAAATTCTTCAGAATTTTTTCAGACGCTACTGGACCAAAAAACGATCGGTCGTCTGTCAAAACGATCGGTCGAAATTCTTCAGAATTTTTTCAGACGCTACTGGACCAAAAAACGATCGGTCGTCTGTCAAAACGATCGGTCGAAATTCTTCAGAATTTTTTCAGACGCTACTGGACCAAAAAAACGATCGGTCGTCTGTCAAAACGACCGGTCGAATTCTGGTAATTTTGCGGTTTTTCTGCCATACTTCGAAAGCTCACAACTTCTTCGTTTTAACTCCGATTCTGATTCCGCTTGAAGCGTTGGCTTCGTTTCTCCGTACTCTAACTTTCTGGCGTTTCAGAAGTTTCATTTTCTATTTTTGGAAAAGTTAAAGCGTTATACCGTCGAAATTGAGAATTCGTAAAAATCAGCTTTTGAACCTTAGAAAGCTTGATAAAGTGATTGAGTTGTAAACCGAGCTTTTATCATGTATGAATATACATGTATGAGTAGTAGTGTCGGGTAAGACAACTAAAGTGTTGGTTTTAAATGTATGTAGTAATGGCTATTACCACAAGGACTAGTGGAAGGAGACCAGCTACACGCGGGGGCGCATCACCATCAAGCGGTGCGGCTACCCGAGGTGGGGCAAGTGGAAGAGTAAGAAGAGCGCTAAGGAGCAGAGGAACAACTAGAGGAAGAAGGGCTACTGGAGGTCGTGGGGGAAGAGGTAACACTAGTGCCCCACCACCTGAGCAACCCGAGGAGGTAGAGGTTGAGAATGTAGATGAGGAGGTGAATGAGGAAGAAGAAGAGACTTTTGCACCTGAACCGGAAACGGTCAATGCTAATCAAGTGATGACCGACCTTCAGAAGGTGGTGCAAATGATGGTGCAGAATGCACAAGCTGGGAGTTCAAGCAACAATGGATTGCTTAACTTCACTCGATTGGGGGCTCCGACTTTCGATGGGGTAGGTGAACCATCCATAGCTGAGGGATGGGTGGACGAAATGGAGAAATATTTATCGGCTGCAGGGATAGTAAATGGGGAGCAACGAATGAATATGGCTCAGTTTCACCTAAAGGGTGAAGCACGGAAATGGTGGTTGGGAATCGTGGATACTTACGACATAAGCAACTTCGAATGGAATGAGTTCATCGAATTGTTTAATCGCCAGTTTCTTCCTGATTCTTATAAGGATGAAATGAGGAGGCGTTTCGAGGAACTATATCAAGGGGGTATGACCGTTCAAGCATACCAGCTAAAGTTTACCTCACTCTCGAGGTATGCCCCAGAATCTGTTATAGGGGGCGTAGAAAGATGTAGGAGATTCATGAAGGGGTTGAATCCGACCATCTCGTTACAATTGGCATCGGCTCGACATGTCAACTATAATGAATTGGTAAAATCAGCCCAAGCTGTGGAAGGAGCTCTACTCCATAACAAGCGAATCTCGGAGAAATCGAAAACCGGAAATGCTCCGAGGGAAGAGAAGAAGCGGACTTGGGATATGGCGAATAATTCGCGATTTCAACAACCGGGAAGAGGAGAGAGGATTTTTAATCCACCACCGACAAACGTCATGATAAGGGGAGCGTGTTTCCACTGTGGAGACGCGAGCCATCGACAATTCGAGTGCCCTAGGGTCCAATGTAGGACATGCAACCGAATGGGACATACGGCAAGGGTTTGTCCCGGGGGACAAGGAAGAATCGACACCAACCGACCTTTTAACCAACCTAGGTTGCCACCACCACCACCAAGAGGATCAGGATTCGTACCACCACACCAATTACCTGGGAACCAAGGGGGAGGGTTTCGAGGTAACCACCAAGGAGGGGGAAACCGTGGGAACTATCGAGGAGGCCATCAGGGCCAGGGAAATCGAGGAAACCAAGGGGGAAATCGAGGACCGCAAGGAAACCCACCAATTCAAGCACGTCAATTTGCCTTGCCACAATTGCCAAACCAAGGAGATTCGGCAAATGTACAAGGTATGGTTCTTGTGTGCTCATCCTGGGCACATGTTCTTTTCGATACGGGGGCGTCGCGTTCTTTTATATCTAGAAGTCTAGTTGAGTCTTTGTCGTTAGAAATTGGGGTTCTAGATAACCCGATTGTTGTAGAGACTCCTGTTGGGGGTCGAGTTGTGTTGGACCGAGTGTGTCGGTCTTGCGAGATGGTGGTCGCGGACCACGTGTTTATATATGATTTAGTTGTCATCGAGATGTCAGGATTCGACGTGATCCTTGGAATGGACTGGTTGGTTCATTTCAACTCTTTCATCGATTGTGTTCGACGAAAAATTTTCCTTACAACTTCATCCGGAGATGAGGTGTTCTTTCGTGGGGAAAGGGACACTACCCTTTCTTCTATTCCTTATTATTCCAAGCGGGTTGTAGGCAACCTGTCTTGTCTTTTGGCTAGTCTCTCGATAGTGGAGAACGACGAGGAAGTGGAAATATGGCCACACGTAGTGGACGAATTTAGAGATGTGTTTCCGAAGGATCTACCGGGGTTACCACCGACAAGAGGGTTAGATTTTTCTATCGACTTGGTATCGGGAACGGCACCCATAGCCATTTCCCCGTACCGTTTGGCACCGGCAGAGTTGAAGGAGTTAAGTAAACAATTAGAAGAACTTCTAGAGAAGGGGTTTATTAGGCGGAGTACGTCACCGTGGGCGGCACCGGCCTTATTTGTGCAAAAGAAGGATGGATCGATGAGGATGTGCATTGACTATCGAAAGCTAAATAGGGTGACTATTAAGAATAAGTACCCACTACCTCGAATTGATGATCTATTTGACCAACTGAAGGGAGCGACGTTCTTTTCAAAAATCGATTTGCGATCAGGGTATCACCAATTGAGGGTGAAGGATGAAGATATTTCGAAAACGGTCTTTAGGACCCGGTATGGTCACTATGAGTTTGTGGTCATGCCCTTCGGGTTAACTAATGCGCCGGCGGCATTTATGGAGTTAATGAATCGAATCTTTAAGGAGTATCTCGACAAGTTTGTGGTAGTCTTCGTCGACGATATCTTGATTTACTCGAGTTCAAGAGAGGAACACGAGGAGCATCTCCGTTTAGCGTTGCTCACGTTGAGAGAACATCAACTTTACGGAAAATTTAGCAAATGTGAATTTTGGCTTAATGAGGTGAAATTTCTTGGACATGTGATCTCGGAAGAAGGGGTAAAGGTGGACACGACGAAAATTGAGGCAGTTTCGAAATGGGCACAACCGAAGAATGTGTTCGAGATTCGAAGTTTCTTGGGTTTAGCGGGATACTATCGACGGTTCGTCAAGGATTTCTCAAAGTTGGCGACTCCAATGACTTACCTTACCAAGAAGGGGGTGAAGTTCGTATGGAGTGAGGCTTGCGAGAAAGCTTTCTTAGAGCTCAAGAAGCGGTTGACTAGTTCTCCCATACTAGTTATTCCCGAGCAAGGGAAGGGTTATCAAGTGTATTGCGATGCTTCGAAGGAAGGTTTGGGTTGCGTCTTGATGCAAGACGGAAAGGTTATCGCATATGCTTCGCGACAACTAAAGATTCACGAAAAGAACTATCCGACTCATGACCTGGAGCTAGCGGCAATAGTTCATGCGTTGAAGGTATGGAGACATTATCTGTTCGGGGAAAAGTTCGAAGTGTTCTCGGATCACAAGAGCTTAGGGCATATTTTTACCCAACGGGATTTAAATATGCGACAACGACGATGGATGGAATATCTGGAACAGTACGACTACGACTTGCACTACCACCCGGGAAAGGCCAATGTAGTGGCGGATGCTTTGAGTCGAAAGTCTCATGCGACCTTAGCGCATGTGGCGATCGACGAATGGAGGATGATGGGAAATGTGAACGAGTTCGACTTGGAGTTGGGACATGTTAATGTGGGGACTTTGTACACAATAGTGGTACAACCGGAACTTGTGAGTAGGGTTCTGGAAGCACAAGATGGGGATGAGAAAGTGGAGAACTTTGAGAAACAGATAAGTTCGAGCGAAGGATTAGAGGGTTGGACAAAAGGAACTGATGGAGGACTACGCTTTAAGGGAAGGACTTATGTGACAGAAAACATGAGGAACGAAGTATTAAAGGAGTTTCACCACTCCCGATTAGCCGTTCATCCCGGCGGGACGAAAATGTATCATGATGCGAAAAGGCAGTTTTGGTGGCCCGGAATGAAACGGGATGTAGCTTCATATGTTAGCAGGTGTCTAACTTGCCAGCAAGTGAAAGCGGAACACCAAAGGCCGGCGGGTATGCTCCAACCTTTACCGGTAGCGGAATGGAAGTGGGAAAGGATAGCAATGGATTTTGTGACCAACTTACCTAAGTCGGTAAGCGGGAATGACGCTGTGTGGGTTGTGGTCGACCGTTTGACCAAATCCGCACACTTCATTGCGATTAAGATGACGAATTCGGTGGAAATCTTGGGACGAAAGTATATCAAGGAAATTGTTAGACTTCATGGGGTACCAATTTCGATAGTATCGGATCGAGATGCGAGGTTTGTGTCGAGGTTCTGGGGCGCTTTGCAAAATGCCTTAGGCACCAAGTTGACAATGAGTACGGCGTTCCATCCCCAAACGGATGGACAATCGGAGCGGACTATCCAAGTGCTAGAGGATATGTTGCGTGCGTGTGTGAACGACTTTAAGGGAGGTTGGGAGAGCCATCTACCCTTAGTTGAGTTTGCGTATAATAATAGCTTTCAAGCTAGTATTGGCATGGCACCTTTCGAGGCTTTATACGGGCGGCCGTGTAGGTCTCCGGTGTGTTGGACCGAGGTGGGAGAAGCGGAAATGCTAGGACCGCAATTGATTCAAGAAACGACCGAAAAGATTAAGTTAATTCGGCAAAGGCTTGAGACGGCTCGAAGTAGACAAAAGAGTTATGCGGATAAGAGGAGGAGACCATTGGAGTTCGAAAAGGGGGATCACGTATTTTTGCGAGTTTCGCCCAGGAAGGGGATTATGAGGTTTGGCTCTAAAGGGAAGTTGAGCCCTAGATTTATCGGACCATTTGAGATCGTGGACCGAGTTGGAGAAGTTGCATACCGGTTGGACTTGCCACCAAAGTTGGCGGGGGTTCACCCGGTTTTCCATGTGTCAATGTTGAAAAAGTATCATCACGACCCTTCACACGTGGTGGACTTTGAGGACATTGAGGTTAGTGCGGATGTGACCTACGAAGTGGGTCCTATGAAGATTATCGATGTACAAGAGAAGGAACTTCGAGGAAATACGATTAGATTGGTAAAGGTGGTTTGGAAACACCACGGGGCCGAGGAGGCAACTTGGGAACGCGAGGATGAGATGAAGAGGAAATATCCTAATCTCGACTTTTCTTTAGGTACTATTCTTTAGATGCTTTATAATTTCGGGACGAAATTCCTTTATCGGGGAAGGGTTGTAACGCCTAGATTTTGGAGTTTATTTTTGTTATAACGCCTAGAGTTTACGGAGTTGTTGAGTTGTCTTTTATTATGTTCGATATTGCATATAGCTGTTTACCATATTTGGGATTTGTAGATGCATGGAGTTGTTGAGGTAGAAGCATGTCAGCTTAGTTTACTTTATTGACTTTTATGTTGCAGCCGCTTGTTTTACATTGTTGTCTTTTATTCTGTTAGATATTGTATACAGGCGGTTATTCTTACATGGTGCATTATCTGGAGTTTATCTTATTTGAGTTATGGAGTTGTTACGGGTTGTGAACCCTGCGTATTTTATTTTTTTTGATTTATGACCCGTATTGTGCATTTAAATTCTTATGATCTTATTGTACGTTTAGAATTTTTATGGCCTTGTTTTTATAAGTTTATCATTTCTGGGTATAGTTGTTTAGAAGGGAAATTTCGGGACGAAATTCTTTTAAGGAGGGTTAGTTGTAACATCCCGTATTTTTATAAGTGTTTTTAATTAGAAATTAATTTATCCAAAAACGTTTTATACAAATTTTACCAAAAACCGGTCACTCGACTAATTTTTAGCCAAAAACCGAAACTCTTCCGAAAAACTTTATTTTTAAAACATGTTACTAATTTTACTAATAAAAAGGACCCAATAGATTTGTTTCTAAAGATTTGTTATTTTTGAGTAATAAAACAATATTTTTGGATTAAGAGTTAGCTTTTAGAACTTTGGGGACCAAATAGTTCGCTTCCACAAACTTTGTAAAAACAGTTTTTTCTAAACCTAAAATCAGCCACTTTTCATTCTTTAAACCTAAAATCAGCCAAGAGAGAGAAAAAGAGAGAAAAGAGAGAAGAAGAAGAAGAAGAAAAACCACCATTAGCGGGCTCATACCGAAAGCATCTCCACTACGCTCTAAGGTAACGGGGGTTATCCATAGCGACTAGACGAGGGTGTATGTTAGGATTAGGTTTTACGTTCATTATAAGTTGGGGGTTTTTGCCTTTTATATTATTTATGTTCTTATATTGATAATTGGGGTTTAGTTGTTGTATTTTTAATTCCATTAATTGAATTGTAGAATTTGAGACTTGAGACTAATTAATTTCGAATTAATGAGATTATGGATGGGTTTGCATGTTTTAAGCGTTGATTATGAGTTATTATGGTTTTTGATAGAATTGGGTAAATTATTGTTGAATATAGATGAGTTTTATATTATGCATACAAGGTGTTTGTTAAAATGCCCGAATGGGTTTTTATGTTGTCGAAGTGATTGGCTAGTTGTGAATCTAGCATCTATGATTATGGTTTATGTTGTATTACGTTAAGTGACGTATGAGTTATGTTTGTTGAATAGTATAATATTATTGGCCGAGGCCTTGTGATTTAGCTGTAGTGGCAATGGTCTCTGTCTCTCCCTAATTCCGGGGACAGAAGACGGCCGAGGGGATAGGGAATGACTCGTCTTACGGACCGGGGCGAGTGGCGTTATAGGTCCCAGTGTGCACTATATTTACTTTTATGTTAGCAATGGTCTATGTCTCTCCCTAATTCCGGGGGCATAAGACGGCCGAAGGGATAGGGAATGACTCGTCTTACGGACTGGGACGAGTGGCGTGAGAGGTCCAAGTGCGCACTATAAATCTACTTTTATGTTGCAATGGTCTCTGTCTCTCCCTAATTCCGGGGACAGAAGACGGCCGAAGGGATAGGGAATGACCTACCTTACGGACTGGGGTAGGTGGCGTGAGAGGTCCATGTATGCTGTTGATGTGTATTTAATTGATTTAATTTATCCAGTTGTAGAATGTTATTATATTTCTTTTTATACGTCGATTATAGTAGTTGTAGAATTTGTGAGCTCTTGCATTTATGGGATGGAGTGACGGTATTTGTGGTGCCGTCCCGTCTAGTTATGTGCGTGGGACTCACCGTTACAATTTTGTATTTCAGGTACATTTTAGGTTGAGACGTTCGGTTAGAAGCTATGGCAATACATCACATGGGCTCGGGCTTTCATTTTCTTTTCACTTAGATTTTATTTTGAGGTTGTAGCCTACGGGCAATTTACTTTCGTTTGGTAATTTTTATTAGTTGTCAAAACCATTTGGTCATGTAGCCGCGTTTGGCAAATAGTTTTATTTATTCATTTAATTGTTCCTTTAGCTCGCAATTGTTATTCTTTTAAAAATTTTAAATTCGTACCAACAGGTTCTCTTTTCCTTTATTTAAAAAGGTCATGCCTCGATGTCCGTGTTTATGGATTTTGGGGCGTGACAAAATACATACTATACTATACTAAATTCTCTATTCTCTTGCCAAATTCTCTATTCTCTTGCTATATTACTCCTCCATAATGGGAAAAAAAACTAACTATAAAAAATATCTATGTAAAAGATTTACCAACGATGGCATATGTGCTAATACGTAATCAAACTCGTGCAAGTAGTCTTGGGATTTGAGTTATTTTCTCTCTTCACAGCTACTTTTGGACGTGTAGATGAACTTGGATGGGCCAACATACGGCATGCAAGGGAAGGAGCCTCGAAACTCGGGTCTAAAACCATGATTAAAGAACCATGTTGGTCTATTGATTTTGTCATGGTTTCGGGAGCTGTAGCATCTACAGAAATAAGGGTCAGATATTGATTCGTTCCAATTCTTCAACACACACTTGAATCTTATGACAAACTTGACGAGCATTCTCATGAGTACTTTCTCCACGAGCTTCTCCGACAATTCCATGACACCTATTTAGATCCTACTATATATTATAATAAACCTTAAACTCTATCCGTCTTTGAAACTGTACGAAGTTTAATTCTCAAACCCAATATATATATAGGAATTTTCGAAACAAAACCTCTCACCTATATGCGTTCTCTTCCTAATTTAAATGCGATAAAGTAAAAAGATTTGCCGAAATTTGA
Organism: Primula vulgaris; assembly: GCA_963920805.1. Lineage (NCBI taxonomy): Eukaryota > Viridiplantae > Streptophyta > Magnoliopsida > Ericales > Primulaceae > Primula > Primula vulgaris. The sequence goes on from OY987212.1 coordinate 10,328,287, forward strand.
AAGGAATAAGGAAATAGGAAGTTACTTTTCCATTTTAAAACATTTCCCTCTAACTTGGAATATAATTTGTAACTTTGTAATGTACTTTTAACGTAAAGTCGTAATAAGCTTAATTAGACATTACCGGTATGGAAGAAAAAAAGAAATCCAGCGTGCCCGGTACCGGTACTGCCAATCTTATGAAATATATATAACTACCGATGGCAAGATGATATAAGAGGCATGGCATACAAGAATGCTATATATGAAATGAAAGGCTTTGAAGAGGGGGAGTTTCGCCGACTAGTCTTGCTATATTAATTCTGGTCGAATAAAGAGCCAATATGTTATATTATTTGTGTCTTCAAAGATATCGCTACCGTATGACAAAGCAAGGCAGGCCGAACTAGAAGAGCATTTGACAACTTTCGCTAAAAGAGAAAGCCAAACTAAAAAAGGTAAGTTACTCGACTCGCTCCAATAGCTCTACCATCTGATAGCATATAATCTTGCCGGGAGGCTTGAATTATGAAAGACGCTTCCTAAATTAAGCATCTACTAGTGAAGACATTGAACTCGGGTCCAGATTCTTTTCTTTGTATTACTTTTTATGTTCTGCTCGAATTTCCTTTCAAAGCTACCGGTATGTCCTGTAAGCGAAGAGCGAGATTATTTACCAACTGGAGCAAGTAGTCTTGTCCGAAAGACTTATGCGAAAGGGGATCTCTAAAATAACAAGCTTTTGAAAGAAAGACAAGCTCGTGATTGTGACTATAAGTACAAAAAGATCCTAACTATAACAAATATTTATGCAATAAATTTTCCACATGTGGCAAATGTTTTATGAATGTTTTATGAAAGAAAATGTCATTATGGCCAATGGACTACAAGAACCACGTTTGTTGGTTGTTCAACAGCAAAAAATTACAAAAAAAAGTATTAACCCTATTATAACGGTTCTTGAGTTATGATCAAACTAGATAGTCTCTCCAAATCGAGGAAGAAAGTGTATATTGAGGAGAAGATCAAGATTATACGTTAGTAGAGCTAATTTGTGCATGAGAAAATGAAGAATAAAATGAGAGTTTTTTTTTATGTTAATATTTTGATGAAAAAAAACCAAATCTCTCCTTTTTTGATGTATTATGTATTTAAGTTGGGAAAGTTGGGCGCTGCAAGATTTATATGACGAAATTTGACTAAAATAAATAAATAATATTTGTCTTTTAGTATTGGTACGTACTATCGTTCTTAGATTACATTTCCGGAAAGAATATGATTATAATTCCAAAGATTATTTGGTAAATTTGTTTTTTTCGAGTCTTTTGGTTTTACCGAGAGGGCCCTACTCGTTTCTTGAACTTACAATCTCTCAAAGATCGGATCTTTTTTGGATACTCATTAGGAATTTTTAGCCTACCGGTCGTTTGTGGCTTGGTGGCCTTGGGAGGAAAAACTTTAGAGTGAGGAGTGTAATTGACAATGGAACGAATGACGGGTTTGTAGAGAGATTCTCCCTCGCTAACTGGTCAAATTATAAACTACTAAACTATGAATAACTTAGCATCTGCATTATCAGATTATAGGAGAGTAAATACATAACGTTCCCGAATAAGCTTCCGTTGTTTCATCCTTTCATTAAGAAAAACCCTATTATAGCCCCTATGTTGAAAATAAACTTCTGAAAGAAAAGCTAGTAAATTATCGGAAGAGGATAAATTTATCAAATGAGAAAAGTTTTATATTATATATATTTTTTATCTTTTATTAACCTCGGCCTTTTTGGTGAGCCTCGACTATTCTCTTAACTACTTATATTTTTTTATAATTATTTTTTGACTTTATTATACAAATGATAAATGATACACCTATTTATACCAATTCTCCATCATAATTAACGGTGGAGATTGAACTAATCTAACGGTTTAGAGTATTCCCTAGATTTTTCTAAAAGTTATCCACAGCTTGGATTATTATCCACACTTTTTAGAAAGAACCATGGTAGACACGTTTGGAACTTATAAAACTTTCTAGAATTTGGATGTTACAACACATTGATCCAAACCTTAAAATATAAAACATAAAGACCCAAAATAATGGACCAAATAAGTTTATAAATTCATTACTCCTCCTTACACTTATTTGGTATTTTCGAGTAATTTTACGGATCTTCTAAACAATTCGCTGGATCAAGTGAAGGCAAGTCCAATCTAAGTTTAATGCATATTGCACAAGATACTAATTTGTTTTGATTTGGTTCGATTAAAAGATTACCATATATAAAGATTGTTTACTTGTTACCTAATCATCAGTTGACTATATAAAGGCATGTCTACTGTCATGTAAAACTACAACAACATTAATAATTACTCTACCGTCTTCCTATTTTATTATTTTAACAATTTATTTAACAATTTGAAATGGAGTGAATTGCAATATTGCATACATCATAGAATCGAATTTTTTTAATTCTTCATTTATTTGCAAGTTTTTCCAAATTTTGTTCATCCATATGTTGACCTCTTTCCCCCTTTCCCATTTTTTCTATTCACTGAATTCAATTTTGTTATAAGTATATTTACAAAGTCACTGATCTATTTTGACTTTTTACCTTCTTAATTTAGTGCAATTGCTTCACCAAACAATGTTAGAATTTAGAATTTAGAGGTAAAATCGCGCACATCCAACAAATACCGGTAGCTTTAGTTTGTGGCTATTTATTTATTTATGCCTGCTTTAGTTCTCCCATTACTTTTGTCATAACTAAATTTATTACTACTCAGATAGGAATAGAATTTTTAGAACCAAAGTTTTGTAATTAAGGCTGTGACTATGTGCCATTTTTCTGTTGATTTCATTGATCATATTTTCCCCTTTCCTGTTTATGTCTGTTTCCGAGGTTCAATTTGTTATGGAGTTTAACAATTTGTTACTTAGTTATGATTTATATGGACTTTTGTTATTTCGATTTGGTGTCACTAGTGCAACAAAACACTACCGCATAGAACTCAGAAGTGTAGTTGCGCCTTTATTTGGGTGTTTGGTAACTAGTAATCTTAGTTAGTGTCATCATGATGAAACTTACTGTTATTTCAATGAAACTTACTGTTATTTCAAAACAAGGTTTTCATCACGATGAAACATTGCTATCTTTTTGCATGGGGCTTTTGGAAAATGCTGAAATATGCTCCAGGCAACAAGATCTCAGCTAAAGAAGCTTTGGATTCTCCCCTATTTTGGAGATAATACCTAATTAGTACATTGTAGTTTCGTCCTTTAACGATTTATACACTCTATTTTCAAAAATTCCTAATTTAGGCAATGTACTAACCAAATCACCCCAATTTAGTTTTTTTTCGTCCAAAATTGATGCCATCACACATTCAGTGTCATTTTACCTTTATGCCCTTGTTATTTTAATTAAAGAGCAGAATTGCCATTTACCCACTAAATTTGTGTATATATATATATATATATACATATATATATATATATATACTATTTGTAAAAAGGAAATACATCCATATAAACATAACAAATACATAATAATATACGTGTTTGCATAAAAAAAATACACTATATATTTTTTTTAAAGTAAAACACAACAAATATTAAAAAATACACTATATATATGAGTTTAAATAATAATAATATAAATATAATATGCAATCATAAAGTAAAAGACATAATACTGTCTATTAATGAAATTATACAAAAATTAAGCTTGATAGTATATAAAATTAATAAAAAATAAAATTGTATCAAATATACTGTTATTTGTATATATATAAATATATACATCTATATATATATATGTATCCAAAAAACGCATGCATATATAAGTAGTAAATATACATTTATACCTATATATATGTGTAAATGTATTTATATAGTAACATAATGTGTTTTTTTATGTGTCTATATATTCTTCCCCTATATTTATTTATTTATTTATTTATTTAAACATTAAAAAAAAACCGTTGCCCCCCACCCATCACCACCACACTTCCATATATATATATATATATATATATATATATATATATATATATATATATATATATATATATATATATATATGTATATATGTATATATATATACACTAGGTGCCCATGCGATTCGTGGTGAAACACGTGAATTTATGCAACACTATAAAAATATGTAAAAAAAGAAACAATAACTTTATAGTATTAATTTGAAGAATAAATCAAATTAATAAGCATTTAAAATCGAAAAATAGAATAAAAATGAGTATTGTATCTGTGAGAGAGATAAACAGAACAAGTAAAAAGTTATAAAATTTTAAAATAAAGAGAATGGAAATATGTAGTGAGATATGGGCAGTTACACTACTTTTAGAATTTCAAATTTCAAATGTTTTTTTTTATTTCTTCTTTTTCCTTAATGTGTAATTTTTTAAACTATTAATTACGTTTTTTTTTTTTGTAAATAATTGTTTAAAGGCTTCATAAGCCCTCTCCACATAAATAATAGTACGATATATATATATATATATATATATGTGTGTGTGTCTGTGGACGGTTCAAATGACATGCTTTTTGACCCGTTCATAAAAAAAACTCCAAATCAAGATCCGGTTAATACAGATCTGTCCGGTTTCACTGCGGGAATACAATTATGGGGTTTTTTTTCCCGATATGTATAATTGCATGTATTAAATTTTAAATTTTATCTTGATTTACAATACATGCAATTATACATCTCGAAAAAACACACACCCATATTTGTCTTACCGTTGTGAAACTGTGCATATCCGCATTAATCGAATCTTGATTTATAGTGTTTTTGCAGATGGGTGTCAAAAAGTGTTTTTGCATATATATATATATATATATATATATTATATTTTTTAATTATTATGTACAGATTTTTATATGCATACTGTATACAGATTTGTATATACCTATACAAATTTATGTATGTAAATGTGTGATCTAAGAAAGAAGAAAGGGGATCGGGGGAGATTGAGCTTTTTTTGGTTTTTTTAAACTTTTATAACGAAAGGACCAAAATAATCATTTTATTAACGGAAAATAATAACGTGGCACTGACGGCGTAAAAATGTGAACGGAAAAAACTAAATTGGATCAAATAACTAGCACAATGCCTAAAGTACAGTGTACTCATTAGCTATTATCCCCTATTTTGACACTTTGGAGTTTAGACAAGTCTTAATTCTGAACTTACCACATCATCTGCCTATTATTACGGATGCATATTTGCTCATGTTTCTAATGTATGTTTTAATCATGTTATCGCCTTTTTAATATGTATTCATAATTTTTATTCGTTTTTTTTCTTCTAAAATCAACTTTTTATTTTATTTCTAAAGTTTTTGTAAAAAAAAATCGGTAAAATTTGTCTTTTTATATTCTTTTGGGTATTTATTGTTTGTTTTGGCAATTTATAATGTACTAATATTAATAAGTACGCAAAAAAATATAAAAAGTCAAATTTTATCGATTTTTTTTACAAAAACTTTAGAAATAAAATAAAAAGTTGATTTAAGAAAAAAAATGATTTTTTTTTACAAATAAATATGAAACAAGCGATAACATAGACCTCACAAATATGACCAAATGTCCTCCCTATTATTACTAGCTAACCGTAGTTCTGTTTGAGTTTTGTTTCGATCTCTTCTCTTTCTTTAAAATCCAAATCATGTCATCCGGTGAACTTTTATTAAAGTTTATCTTCACTTATCATAAGATCACTGGACTGTTTTTCTTATTTGATGGTGTGCTAGATATGCTGTATAACGAATCAACTATCAGTTTCGAGGGACGGAGCCAGGAATTGAGTTCGGTGGGGTAACAATTAGAATATAAGTTGCTGCCAGTCTTGTTAGTGAACAATATATTGAAAATTAGTAAATGATAAATGATCTAACATTAAATATGTTAATAGAATAGCAAATAGACCGGATTTTATGAACAACTTACTAAGTTTGATCTAATAAAAGAAAACGAATGTAGTATTTCGAGCAACAAATATAAAATAAATAGTAATTTGGATGAATTGTCATGTATTAAATTATAGGGTTCGAATTTAATACAGTTAGTAGGACACTTGTACAAATTTGATTTGCCCACGTTGTAGCAACAGCATGGTTAGCACTGTATTAAATTCTAACCCTAAATTATAGGTTAAAAATGAAAATTCATGACAACCCTACTTATATTAATTAATAACAATTTTATTAAGTAAAACTAAAACCAAATGGTAACAAAAAAGAAACTTAAAGAATAGTAATAAATATATAAGCAAAACAAACAGTTTTTTGGGATAGATTTCATATTATTAGGAAAAAAAACAATCTACATAAGGTTTTTTGTACATGTAAATTATTGTAAGTGTATAGAGAGGAAAGTCATAACCGGAGTGTGTTAATACTCTTTGTAAATATATACAATATATAGTAAATAGATCAAATCCAGCGGGGGCCGGAGTCCCTACTGAGCCTATATTGGCTTCGCCCCTGTCAATTTCCATGTTGATTATGTCTTGTGTGACCGTTAATGATTATGTTAGGTTGATTTCCAGTGATACACTCACGTTTGTTTAGCATGAATTTTAGAATTTTTCTTTTTTTTACAAAAGAAATGGTTGCATGGTGCTTGCGTTTATAAGAAGAAACGAGAGACTTGTGGTGCTATTTGGGTTCTGTTGACGAGTTGAGAAAAAATAATGGTGGAAAGAGAGCAGTTTAAAATCATTAGAATTGCAATACATGCTTCGGAAATTATTAGAATTACGAGACATACTATCCACAAAAACTATTAGTTTTTTCTAGCTCATGCATTAATAAATCATAACTGATCAGAGTCCACCTCATTTAGTCGGTTATAAGCCGTCGTTAGAAGTCTGTTACATATACAACTTTTGACAAAGGTGGGAAGAATGTCGTGTATGTGTAATTTTTAATTTTCTTGTTCATTATTCCTATGTATATTTTATATAGTGCTTCTAATATTGTTGTTTGTTTTTGGTATTTTAAGCATGCTCATGAATTACAATATTTACGATTGTCGAAGGTTCCAACAAAAAAAAACTATAAGAAAGAGGTAATTAAATAAACCTATTTTAGAGTTATTTTGGATTTGATTTTAATGTACTCGATAAGTATTTTCATGTTGTTTGATTGTTTTATACTGACCACCCACTATTTCATATTCACCTTCTACAAATTAAATTTTACAGTTATTTTGGGTTTGGTTTTAATGTCATTTGCATCTCACTTTTGTTTCATAGTATATCTTTAGTATCGATTCTGTACTTTTTCTTATTAAAACCGATCTTGACATGTCTGATTCTCTTGTAATTTCAAACGCCGTTGTTCTAAGTTTCAGACGTATTAGTAACCGGAAGTTCAATAGCAAAAAATAGTTTTTTCATTTTATCTGTGAAAATCGTAACGATCCATATTGAATGATTTAACTGTATAATATGGATCGTTACGATTTTCACAGATAAAATGAAAGAACTATTTTTTGCTATTGAACTTCCGGTTACTAATACGTCTGAAACTTAGAACAACGACGTTTGAAATTACAAGAGAATCAGACATGTCAAGATCAGTTTTAATAAGAAAAAGTACAGATTCGATACTAAAGATATACTATGAAACAAAAGTGAGATGCAAATGACAAAGTTTGAATATAGATAAAAATATTAGATAATCGCATACTATAATTTAAATGATTTAACTTTTCTTTTATATGGAAAAAAACCTTAAGATACAACCATTGTAATTGTTTTTTTTTTTAAGTTAAGTAAAATCTTGTAGAGTTTATAGAATCTTATAACAAAATATCACATTACATATAAACCACTTTGCTAAGTTTTTTAGAGACATATGGTGAGTACTTAATGAATCATTTTGTTTTTAAAATCAAAGTGTATGCTTTATTTAAACTAATAAAAATAAATCTTCATTTATGTCCATTAATAACTAATCACATCACTCTATATGACTAAGTGTAACCTAAATAAAATTGTACGATTATCGTGAATATAGATACCCTACTTAGTTTGAGGCCTAAAGCGGTTGCTTGTTTATTTGGGATTTCGAGTCTTTACTGCATGCCAAAGACTACTTTACAATTTGGTGGAATCACTCGCATCTTTATATAACTTCCTTTAAATCTTAATAATCTCAGTGGCACTTTCTAATGGTCCTATAGGTTAACCTTAATCGAAAGACCAATCAATTAGGTGGAATCACTCACTTCGCATTCGAACATCTTGTATCGAGATTCATCCACTACTGGAATATCGTGACAAGCACCCGTGGCTATTTATTTTTCTTGCTCAAGTCACTTAATCCACTTCACCCGGAATTGTAACTTACTGGAATATACATAAGACTACATATAACACACAGACATATAATCCATTATTTCTTATATAGGCCGCCAATCCCAACTGTCGACTTCACTTAAAAACGATAAGTAGATAAACTAACTACACATACGTTACAATTTACAAGAAAGGCATAACACATGCACCGAGACAAATATTTAAAAGGCACAAAAGCGCTCAAGAATATTTTGGGTGAATTCTTAATTTGCCCTTATTTTCAGTGTAGGGGTTTGTACGAGTGCTTCGTCTTGTTATCTTGATGTTTCAGACTTTTCCCTCTCACAGTCTTTTGTTTATTTAAACCATAATTACCTGAAAATGGGATGGCCCAACATTTGAGGTATTGTGGTTGTCAAACTAACAAATATTAATTGAAATTTTGTAGCTAATCGTGAGAGTTAACTATTTGTATGATATACAGATTTTTACTCTTTGGTATAGAGCTCCAGAGGTCTGGTAGTATTTATTTTCTCAAGCTGAAATGGCAAGGAGAAAATTTGATATTTTACAAAGAAATTACGGTATAAGATGCGTCTATTGCTATTAGCTGATTACTTAATTTATTTAAATTCACGTTTAAAGCATATAATTCGTTATTCTGTTGAAGATGCATGGATCATTGCATTTTTTGAGATCTCTCTATCTATTTTCGCAACCCCGTCATTACTATGCCCTGTCACTAAAGGACTAGTATATCGTAATCTGGTTGTCCCCAGCTTACGAATAATACCCACTGACATTATCTTGCTCTGGAATACTTCTTGTTCACTTCATCTAAGCGGCTAAATTAATGCTTGTTTTTTTAGTATAGCCCTTAAGTCGATTAAAGAATTTGTCGAAGAATATTGTCATGGACGTATTATGAATGTGTATGACAGTATGAGAAATGTTTAACCTGGATGTGGTCACGGACGTGTTATCTTTTTTGGTTTCAGCGTAAGTGGCTTCTCAAGCAAATTTGTTCACCGGGTTTTGGAAAAATGCTGAAATATGCCCCAGGCAACTAGATCTCAGCTAAAGAAGTTCTGGATCATCCCTATTTTGACACTTTGGACAAATCTCAATTTTGAAGTTGCTTCTGCATTATCTACCTACTATTACTACCTAACCGCAGTTTTGTTTGGGTTCTGTTACGATCTCTTCTCTTGCTTTATAATCCAAATCATGTCATCGTATCGCCGTATCGGTGAACTTTTATTAAAGTTTTGTCTTCAGAGTTCGGATATGATGAGATCACTGGGATTTTTCTTGTTTGATGTTGTGCTAGTTTGCTAGATATACCGTATAACAATCAACTACCTCTCTTATATATCAAATATATATAAACACAAATCTTTTTGTACAAATCGTTTTATATCAATGTTTTATTATAAATTTGAATGTTGATGAGATCGACGTCTAATTTAAAACTTAAACTATAACATAAATTAAAAAAAGTTTATATATATATATATATACATATAAGTGTATTTAATAAATTTTCTTATGTTTAATATTTTATAATTAGCTACTATTTGTCATTTGGTATTATTATAGTAATCTTATAAATTAACGAAGTTGCGAATTTATATCTTATTATAATATACTTGATACAAAATTACGTACCACCGACTAAAATGTTAAAATCTGTGATTAAGTTTTGGTCTTTTGGTGGTACTTTTCTAATTAATTTAATTAAATATTTTATCAAGTGTTTCTAACTTTTTATGAAACTAATCCCAGTTTATTATTGTGCTAAAAGAAATGATAAAGAGAATTATCATACGGAACTCAAGAAAAATTAAGCCTGTCCAATTTAGATATTTTTTTTTCAAATATACCCTTATACTTTTTACTTAATTACCATATTAACTAATTTCATAAAAAATATAAAAATAAAAACTAATTACACATTTTCTCCCTCTTTAACCACTTTTTAACCTCGCAAAATTTCTTATATCCTGTATTTTGTTTCTCATGCTATTAATACAAGCGAACTCAAAAAAAGTTGAGTCTGCCCAATTTAGTCATTTTTAAAAAAAAATACTCTTATACTTTTTTCTTAATTACCATATTAACTACTTTCATAAAAAATATAAAAATAAAAACTAATTACATTTTTTCTCCCTTTTAACCACTTTTTAACCCCGCAAAATTTCTTATATTCTATATTTTGTTTATCTAAATATTTGTATCATCATCACAATTTATATCATATTTTTTTCTTATATCATATATTTATTTTTATTTATATTTGTATCATCATCACAATTTATAGCGTATCACGTATCATTAATCACTGTGAAATATGAAAAGGTTACGTAATCTCAACAAGCTAGTTTATAGAGAAATATTGTCCTTTATTTAACATAAATTTCTTTTATCTGATTCAAATTTTAACAAAAAAAAAAGGATGAGTGGTTCTTGGGTGTATCAGAATACGGGGCTTCCAATTTTTTGTACTTCCAGTTCCGGGTTGAGTTCGGTCTTCTTTGGTTCGGGTTTTTTCGGTTTCGGTCTTTTTATTTTTTGGACCGAACCGGACCGGGTTTTTCCGGTGCAGTTTCAGTTTTTTTCGATTTTTCCGTCTTTTTCGGCTTCGGTCTTTTTCCGATTCGGTTTTATTGAAAACCGAAACTGACCCGGAAATTTTTCTGTTTTTCGGTTTCGGTCTTTTTCGGTTCGGTTATCGGTCCGGTTCGGTTTTCCCGGTTTTCCACCCAGCCTAACTCCCAGGCTGTAAGTCTGTAACTTGTGCTACAGTGGATGAACCTTCAATATCCACGAATCTAAATAAATTTAGATACTTTGCTTAAAAGTGCATCCAAACAAACTTTAAAAAATAATTAATCAATGTAATTTTATCAATTTAGACTTACAACCTATTTAACTATATAAGTAGTCCAATGACTCATTGATTTTCAATATGCTCGTTTTCGGTATCTCCTTAGACTTATATCTATTTAACATAGATCCATATACCTTGCTTAAAATTGCATCCAAACCAACTCCAAATCACTAAAATAAAAATAAATGTAACATCTTTTGATAAACGTTTGACTTACAAGCTACCTCGTAGTTCAATAACTCATTGATATGTTAGTAATATCTTTAGAAATTAAATAAAGAAGGTCCAAAAAGGAGCAAAGTCACGGGACAATAAAGTATAATGGAGGTTAGGCTAAACTTAATCAAAATTCTGTGTAAACACATAACACTAATATGTAATTTTATCGGTAGTTCAATGACTCAATGATTTTCAATATCTTCATTTTTCGCATTGTTTTATTTACTTATATCTTAGCATATGATACCTGCATAAATCCATATACTTTGCTTAAAAATGCATCCAAACAAACTCCAAATCATTAAAATAAAAATAAATGTAACATTTTGTAATAAGCATTTGACTGAAAAGCTACCTCGTAGTTCAAATGACTCATTGATTTGTAAGATCATCCACGATAATTTTGTTAACTTTTTAATGTTAAATAGTGACATATCATCGTTTAAAAAGATGTTAAATGACACATATGTATCTTAAATTAAATAACCACATTAGTTTCAGTTAACAATATTATCAATTTTTAATTAATAATTTAATAATGTTAATTGTGAACATTGTTTGATATGTCATCAATTACAAAAATTAACTATTTTAGTTAATAATAGAGATAACAACACTAGATGCTCTAAGTAATATCTTTAGAAAATTAAATAAATAAATAAGTTTCAAAAAAGGAGCAAAGTCATGGGACAATATAGTATAAATGGAGATCAGGCTAAACTAATTATAGATGGATGATTCGGCCACCCTATCTGGCTTAAAATTCTCCAAATGCATTAATGAATCAACGGTCTAAATCTCACTTCTTCCCCCAACCAACCTCCCCTATATTTTTTATTATTTAAAATATTTTATCATCTCTTAAGCATTTAATTATTCAGCAAGTTAGTAGTTGGGTGTTGTATGTAAATATGTAACGGGGATAACAAATATCCCTTAAATTAATATATGCACACAAATATTGTTACACGTATCATATAATATATAAAGACAATAAACCTAGCAAACCACATTCTCACACGGGCTCCCTGCTAAAAAGGAAAATAACAAAAATGGAATTGGAATCAAATTCCACACACCCTCTTTACAAACCAACAGCAGGAAAATCCGTGGGAGATAATAATAATCATCTTACTCCATCTCAAGATCTCAATACTATCAAGAACAAAAGCAGGAGAAAAAGAAACATATGTTTAGGTGTTTTAGCCTTTGTTTTGCTAATAATTCTCATTATTGTGATCTTGGCATTCACCGTTTTCAAGCCCAAGAAACCTGAGATTGATGTCGTGTCCGTGTCTCTTAAGGATTTTGACATTTCTATAGATTTATTGAATGTTCGTGTGGGCTTGAATTTGTCGCTAGACGCTACACTTTCGGTCAGGAACCCGAATCATGTTGGGTTTAACTACCATAACACCTCGGCTGTGTTGAGGTATCACGGGGAGGAGGTTGGGCAGGCTCCGGTGAGTGCAGGGAAGATATCATCGAGGCAGACTAAGCTTTTGAACGTGACGCTTAATTTGATGGGTGACAGGTTTGTTAATGTTTTTCAATTGTGACACTTTTTTACCTATGATTTTGACAAAAGATATAGAAATATTGGTTCTATTGCTAAGGTTTTATTGTTTTGCCTTCGATTTATTTGATACAACCTGGGGATGAATGAATGAACTAGCAGTATGATGAGAGGGGCAATAATAGCACACTTACATTATGAAAAAACCGAGTTTTTACCATGTCTTTTACTATGAACTAGCAGTTTAGGCGGCCCTTGATTAAGCCGAACAAATCGGGTGGCTTGAGTATGGTCGGGGCGCCCATACAGGAGACTGACAATTGTCACTATTCACATATGCAGCTTTTTAGTATTTCAACGAATGGAAAATTATACTTTAGTACAAAGTCTGAGAGTATATGGAAAAACTCTCAGAGTAAAAATCTATTTCAATATTAGGTACGATGCTCAATAATGATCTATGATGCCGCTCTTTCTTATCTCTGTGTTTATTACTTGAAAATTTGATATTGATGTAACTATTTTTAAACGAAAAATGCAAATGCGAGTTTTTTATATAATGAAGTCCGAAAGTATGTATTAGACATTGATTTACCCTTCAGCGAATATATTTATTGATGTTGCGCCTATGGTGAATGGTTGAAGTGCATAATAGCCAAACTGCAGGTCCGGATTCAATCCTGTCATTGTACTTTTGCATACTTGTGCTTTGGTAAAGTAAAAATGCCAATTAAGTGATTAACCGTGAATGACTAATTTCAAACCCAAGTGCTAACACATACAGTAAGAACTAAGAAAGAAGAAATTTTTACATAGGCTATACCAGTACTCTTTTATGACTTGCACTTTTTTTTGCTAATTTTTTTAAGTTTGACTTTTTTTGTGTCAAATTTTTAAGTTCCTAAAAGCCTTTTTCTTATGATACTTCAAATTTCAGTTGCAAAACCTTGACAGCCCACTTTGACAAATAAAATAAGTTTCATCATGTTTCACCACTACTCTTCTTGAATAATATAGTTTATGATTTTGCTTATACCCACTATTTTTGCAGGTTTATTTCCAACAGTAATCTGTATTCCGACGTGATAGGTGGTTCACTGCCCCTCACCACGTATGCAAGGATAAAGGGGAAGGTGCCAATACTTTTCTTCAAAATTGGCGTGGTTTCATCCACGTCATGTGATGTTGTTGTCGATATTTCTAGCAGATCGATTAAAGAACAGACGTGTAAATATAAGACCAAAATATAGAGACGGATTTGACCAGATCAGATGGATTATAACGACTATCGTATTCATATGCCTGTTCTAGCTAGGCAGTAAAATAATATCACACTCATTTAGGAGAATTATGTTGCTTATGGATGTTTAAATATGTATTGATTATTGGTTTGTTTGTTGATCAAACTTCTGATAGAGTCACTGTGATATGTTGCTGAGGGATCATTAGGTGTTAATCCTTGTAATATTTGTTTGACGACTGGATAATAACTTGGGATGAATTTGATTATTGCATAATGGTTTGCATTTTTCATCTCTAATAATTGGGCCTATTTAGACTCGATCTCTGGTCAAAATATACCGTCTTTCTTGCATCTCTGGTCAAGTTCTTAGGAAACTTTGCGATCTGTGGTAGTGAACTTGTAAGTTTTGTATTTGAACGCTATAATTATGACATTTCGTCCAATTGATCCGCATTGCTCTACTGTTGATTAGCAATACTAATCCGCAAATGCAGGTTCAGTAAAGTTACCAGAAGTTATCCACTTGAAATATTGTGAGAAATTCTGACCGGTTTAGTTAAGTGAAAATAACGTCAAGGTTGCAGACTATTGAACTAGGTAGAGCAGCTTATTTCCTCTTTACCATACAGTATCAGTTTATAGTTTATCTGAAGAGGTCTTTAGTTTATGGGCAATGAAGACCGGACGATTGATCTATGGTGACGTAATATCAATTCTATCTAAGTAGCACGGAGGCGCACGGAGAATTGCTTTTTATGTGACTAACCAATTTTATCTAAAATATGACTCGAATGACAGTAGTAAGAAGGATGTTCAGTCTTGCTTAATAAACTGATAATTTTTAGAGGTTAGAAATTCTTGCAGTCTAAAATGAGTTATTCTGATAAAAAAGCATAGCAAATGAGTTGTTCCGGTATTTTGAACTTCCATTTATACCCAACTAACTATAGTCCTTGTTTGGTAAGCATTGTTTAGAGGTCGAAATTGGATTAATATTCTGGTAGATCCGACAAATGATCCGTTTAGCAACTCTAGAACAAAGGCCATTGCTAATAATATAAATTTTAATGAAAAAGATCAGTTTGTGGCCACTACATTAAAAGTCCATTTACGGCAACCATGTACACCTCAATGAAAGAGTTCCGAACAATGGATTTGTAGCATATTTGTAGAGGTATGTTGTACACTAGACAACATATAAGTTGAATTATACTTGAACTTGATAACATATTGGTCAAGACACGCTATGCTAAACAACACACGGATTCTTTTTAAGGAACACTAATCATACATTTCTTTAAGATACTGAGACCAACATGATACCTTATTGCAATTTACCTTAATAACAAATACCCAACTTGGTTGGGATTAGCATTTAAGATGTAGAAGGCTGGTTTGATAAAGTACTCACTAATCTGTCAAGTCCGATAACGACTCTATGAACTTCAAAATTCAAATTGGTAATCACGGCCATGATACTAAAATCCAATGGTCTGAATACACTTAAAAAAAACACTATCGGTCGTGGATTTTAATCTATCGACCGCGATTAGGTTTCAACCCGCTCTTTCTCGGGCCAGGCATGTGATGGCCCAGTTTGCCCTGCTGTTGAAATCGCAAACCATCATCATCAAAATTAAATCCAACCACCCAGACACACCGTCAATTAAAACGTATGTTATTTGTTTTTTCCTATTCAATATATGTCAGCCGTTAAATTTTAATCCGACGGGCGAGGAACATGATTGAAATTTCATCCGCTCTTTCTCCGGCCTGACATGTGGTGGACCATAGCCATTCGGCAATAATATTTTTTTTCTATTTTTTATTAGCTTTTTGATTAAAAAATTTAATGAGCGTTTGTCATGTCAGCTTTTAAAAAGCTATCTTTTGGGTCAGAAAAGCTCTAAAACACAGAAGTTGGGAAATTTCGTTTTTTTTAAAGCTTTTTCTCATTAAAATTTTCAAAAACAAAAACTTTAAAATAAAATATATTTGTATATGCACAAATCACAACTCACTTATAAATTTAAATTAAATAGGTGATTAATGCTTTATCAGTAAAAAAACAGTTATCGGTCGCTTAAAGCAAAAAACTTACGGTGGTGACAAGCACTACATAACACCTTTTTTTAATCAAGCTTTTTTCTCGTTAATTTTAATAAAAAGCAGCTTTTTTACCAATACCAAACGGGTCATAGATTGGGCCGCCAATTAAACGGCAAAAAACGGGTCACCCGTTAAAAAACCCCCAATAAACTAGGTTATCGTGTATAATACTACTCCGTAGTAGTAAGAAATAAATAAAACGGGTCCAAATTTATTTATTTATTTATTTATCACTTTCACTCTAAAAATAAAAAAGAGTATTATCGGAGATGATGAAGATGATGGTGATGAGCTTAGAAGAATCCAAATCTCTAATGTCGATACTTAAATCGTGCGAAGATCGGAGCTTATCGGATATTATTTCCGATATATTTTCAACATTTTCCACTAATCATCTCAAATTCAAGCTCTGTTCTCATTTATCCCTCCTCTTACAGGCACCCATTACTCTCTCTCTATATATATATATATATATCTATATATATGTGTGTGTGTGTGTGTGTTTGTGTGTTTATATTTTAATTTCGTTTAATTTGTGTTTATATCACCGATTCGGCTTAAACCTAGGTCTGAGTGGGGTTTATGTAATTGGAGGTTTACAGGCACCAAAATCAAGTGATGTAATGTTTAGGGCTTAAGTAATCGGTGTTTATTGCACCAAAATCAGCAAAATACTCTCTTATCTCTATTTCGATAATTATTTCAGAAATGATTTTACAGGCACCAAAATACTCTCTCTCTCTCTCTCTACGAATAGATATATACGATGCAGGGTGTGTATTTGTGTTACGCGGCAGTTTATTTTAGTGATTGGTGTCTTACACTTAATAAAGTGAATAAGAGCAGAAATGCACACGATGAAAAAAAATGGAAGTTATTGCGGATTTCCAAGTAAAAAAAAATCTTGAAAACACACGCACTCTCTCTCTATCTATATATATGTATATAGATGCATGTGTGTGTGTGTGTGTTCGTATGTTGATAATTTTAGTATTATTTTTTTGGTAGGGTTTAAACTTGAAATATCACTGCAAAGTTATGGTACCAGTTGTTAGCAAGTCTTGTTAAGGGTTTCATTTCGTTTAGTTAAGTGTTTTTATCACGAAAAACTTAGGTTCGGGTGTTGTCTATGTATTTGGAGATTTATCTCTCACTATATATATATGTGTGTGTGTGTGTGTGTGTGTGTGCCTTGCAATGAGTTGGAAACCCGTTGCACAACTTCCCCCCTTGGTTATCTCAAGACGAGTAATGACGATGGCTCTTATTACTGATTTGTTTTGATTCCTATATGTCGAGTTCTTTTCCACTGGATCGTAACATGATCATATTCTAACAATTGTATCAGTGCATTCAGTAATGCCCGATATTTTATAATGTTTTAGGAGGTCTACACATGATGGACAGGGGTTGGCCGATCTTAACCCTCAGCAAATAAATTTTGCAGTATAAAACTTTATTTGGAGTGTTATTCAAGAGAATTATTTTTTGATAAATTTAGGTTGGCGTTGCTCTTTTTCCTTTTTACATTTATACGACCACATGACTGACCAAAATGCTTATTATAGGGTATATAAGAATAGTTTCTCTTTAGAAGTTCTGTAGTGTATCAACCTTGCTGTGTTCCCCATCTTACGAATTAATTTGTGTCGACGTCATCATTTTGTGCCTCCCTTTGTTGTGAGATTGAGATGACACACCCTTATCTTTGAAAATACAGCTTTGGGATAAAATATTTTAATTATATTTTATGCCGTTTGAAATATCTTTCATTCTATATATCCTTTGCAGGATAAAAAGTTGCTCACGTCTTCGCAGCGGTTGGTTGGGTTTGGCATCTTACATCAAACCTACTCTTCCCAACAACCTTCTTTAAATCCTTTCATATCTTATCTTATAGATGTAAGTACTCTCACCTACGATGCTTATTTATTTCCAACAATCCTTTTACGATGTTTTCTGCCTTTTCTTATTTGTTAGAATAACTAGTTAAGCTGTTACACTTCACACCCAATTTGTGTACGTTCCCCTTCATGATATTGCTGTGACCATGCTTAGATACTTGGATCTTTGTCCTTTTTTCATTTAAGTATATTTGTTTCTATGTCAGAAATTGAAATAGAAAGTGCATGTGATATTAAGTTCGGAGTACTCAACAGTAAAGAGAAGAAGAAACCAATTTTGTTTGAATCTCACATTACATATATTAGCAATGTCATATGTGAATCAAAAGATCAGCGGTTATACTGTACATATGTTAACGTGCCACACACCGTCTCCCGTAATCAGTTCCTTGCAGACTTGCAGTCGATGCCCTTTCTGTTATTTATTTGCGCTACGACAAGTCGGTGTCTTTATATATTTTGGGGAAGGGGAAGGGGAAAACACAAAGAGGCGGTTTGTTTATCTGAAAAAGGCCTTTTTTGAAATACCTTTAATTTTATAGTCATTTGTATGATAAGAAGAAATTAGTTCATCGCTCTCCACACTGCAACTGTGTTTAGAATCTCAATTGAGACATTCTGAATTATAGGTTTTCATTAGAAGTAAGAAACGGGTGTTGCTGATCTGTTCTCAACCTTGCCTTTATGTTTGCTTTTGGATCTTTTTTCAGCTCAGTGGCCCATTTTTAGGTCTTCGACACCCAGTACTTCAGAAAGTGATTGCATTTGAGCTGACTAATGTTCCATAGTGGTCACTAATAGTTATAAGATTACACATTCCCACTGTTTTCTGATGTTATTTGATCTTGAGTTTATTTATTTTTGCAGGCTGCTTGCTGTGAGGATGCTGAAAAATACGAGAGGGCATTCATTCTTCAGCTTATAGGTTCCTACAACTCTGGAAATATTAAAGAGGTATGCTCTTATCATAAAAATGTCATATGTATATGTGTATATATATATTGTGATTAACTCTCAAAATAGAGCACTCTTTTTGATTATGGGTTTTCATTATAAAACATTAAAGTCAAATTTGTGGTGTATTAGGTCTTATTTGGTAAATATACTTCTAACTACAAAACCAGTGTCTTTTGGTTGTTGATAAGCTTTCATTATTATCTTCCTTGAATAACTGGATGATTTCTTGTTTGTGCAGGTCCTGCAACCTTCAGCTACAGATTTCATGAAAAGTTATGATCCTTCAACGTTTGTAAGTGGTGACTGGTGAATATGTATAGACAATATTTTACATTTAATAGCACAACCATAGATCTATAAGTAGAATAGTAGATTCTTATCTGGGCTTGTTAACTTTCTTTTTTCTTTGGTTTCGTTGCACAGTGATGGATTTGGATGGTACCGATTGTTGAAAACATTGTTGTTACATATGTGTCAATTTACACTTATGAGCCAAATACATATCTATAACTCGTAATTGTTCCAAAAAGAAATTGCAAATGATGTTCTCGAAGTCATGTCTGCAAAAACCAAATTTCTCAATTTGGACTTCCAGACGCCATGTGTTTGCATCATTGGAATTGAATTTATGATTTCCAGTTTTGCTTCTTACGCATCTCAAAAGTATAAGTCTTTGCAAAACTTACTTTCTGAGTTGAGAATGACATCAACTTTGCTTTTTTTAGGCTTTAAAACTCTTTAATCTCATCTTTCTATAAGGTATTCCTACAACGTGAGCAGTTGCAACAGACATATTGTGACAAGAATCGTCCAGAACCTCGTAATAGTTTATTCGGCAATTGTCGTGTTAGAAATGTTATACCAGATCCAGATATACCCGATGGTTGTGACGTAAACTCATCAGAGTATGTGTTTTTGCAAATATTCAAGCTTATTAAAATCACCCTCCTCTTTTTCTGGTATTATTTAATCATGAAAAAAAAACTTCCTCTTTTCAGGCTTGATGTCCAACCAGGTGTACAGCCTAAACTTGGGTCTGGTGATAGAAATGAGTTGTTAACTGGGTTGTTGCAGAACATGTCTTCTGGAGGGCTATGTCCCAGATGGATTAGGCCTCGTCCACCTAGGTTGCCAGTATTGGATAGAGAGGTAAAAAACATTTCAAAGTTACTTTTGGCGATTTATCTACATGTTTAGAATGCTCATTGCTCCTATGGTTTTATTGTAGCTTGAGTGGCTTATTCCTGCAAATGTTCATGAGCTTTTATGGGACAATGGAATGTGTGCTGATACAAGCAGAGAATTAACACTCAAGGAACTAATTGCAAAAGCTTTGAAAGGGTTGCTACCATCTGGACAACATGAGGTCTCTCTCTCTCTCTCTCTCTCTCTCTCTCTCTCTCTCTCTCTCTCTCTCTCACACACACACACACACACACACACACACACACACACACACACACCAATAACTTTTCCACTCCATTCTCATCTATTTTACTTTTTGAGAGGTTTAAGTGTCATCTATTTTACTTCCTAACCTTTTGCTGCAATCTTTAGAATTAGAGCTTCTGTATTTCATATGATTTTTCCCAAACTAGTTGAATAATAATTTTCTCCACAAATTGTCGAATAATATTGCCCATTGGTTGTTGTGTCTGAGCTTTCGTAGATCGTAAACGAGTAAATTGAATGAATTTTCTTGGAGAGGGATTTATATGATTTTTCTTTAGAATTAGAGCTTCTGTATTTCATATGATTTTTCCCAAACTAGTTGAATAATAATTTTCTCCACAAATTGTCGAACAATATTGCCCATTGGTTGTTGTGTCTGAGCTTTCGTAGATCGTAAACGAGTAAATTGAATGAATTTTCTTGGAGAGGGATTTATATTAGTTTTACCTTTCTGCAAAGTGTGTTTTCATATTATTGCAGACCCTTACTATTTACTATTCAGTCAACTCTTTTGCCTTAAACAATTTAGCTGTTTTGGCTTTTATTTTTCAGCAAGTTGTGACTGACTTGAAAACTGATCCTAAGCTTGTCGATCACTGTGGAATGACACCGAGAAAGTTACCGGTACTGACTGAATATTAATTTCTTTCGATTGATGTCTGGATGTTGCTGATTTCCACTAATATTATAGTATTATATATACCAGGAACTAGTGGAGAACAACCCGTTGATTGCAGTTGATGTGCTCATCAGGTTAATGGATTCACCTGAAATTGTGGAGTATGTTTCCTTATGCTTTCCTGAGTTAGTATCATGCTTTACATCTTTGAAAAAGAAGATATTTAAAATTTTATTGCTCTTGGCGGTCACAGATACTTTAACGTTTTGGTTAATATGGAGATGAGCCTGCACTCCATGGAGGTAGTTAACAAGCTCACAACTGCTGTGGAGCTTCCTAAAGAGTTCATCCACATGTACATTTCAAACTGTATAAAATCCTGCGATAGCATCAAGGTTCTTTTCTTAAACTGAAATCTAATAGTAATTTCTCGTCCTGATATAAACATGTGGCTATGGCATTGGTTTGACGAATTATATGTTACTACTTAGTGTACAATCTTAAATTCCCCTAATTTTAATTCTTACTTTGGACATCATGACACGAAATAAAACTTGCTGAACTGGAATTTTGAATAAGTGAGGTTAACTTATTGGTTTATCTCTCAAATCACAATTTTGAAATGTACAGAACATGATGTTCTTCTTAAATAATTAAAAAGGTTATAAAGTGTCCAAAACAGCCTCTTGCATCGTTTTGAAGTTCATATGCTTTTATGGTATATTATTACCATATTCAATTGCACCTTCATTGATTGGTCTTTTATGTGTTCATCTGGCGTTATGATATACATACCTCGAGCCTGTCACAGTTTCTAATGCCTACTATGTAAATCTGAAATAAACCAGGTTAAAGTATCTCAGAGTTCAAAATTGAAAAACTGTTATATCATCTGTTTCTCAAATTTGCTTTCTTCAACATGGTAAAATTAATAAATATGGAAAGTCAATTTTTGTAGATGTATACTCCTACTTATATACAACAGACTAACTTCATGTTGTCAGTTGGGAGCACTTTGTTAGTTGCTTTCTTAGTTTTTGGCCTTCTTAGCTTTGCAAATGCCATAACAGATAAAAGAGAAAAGGTATAGAAGGCAGTTTTTTTTAAATAGCTAAACAGTCTTGACAGTTTTCATAGTTTTTTTATGAGCTGCATGTAGTTCACTAGTATGAAAGCATACTCGGGTTGCTTTTTCAAGATATCAAAGGAAATGTGCCATCAAGTTGTTCATATATAATCTTTCTACACCATGCAGGACAAATATATGCAGAATCGACTTGTGAGGCTGGTTTGTGTTTTCTTACAGAGCCTGATTAGAAACAAAATTATCAATGGTATGTTTCTGAGCATTAGTCTTTGGAAGTGGAGTTGAATGGTTTTTTAATTTAGGTGATACTTTTGAAGCACAAAAAAGCCGAGTGACCAATGGTCCAATATATATTTAATGTCTTGGCGTTGTTTACTGTAATGCTCAAACCCCATGGACCTGTTATTATTTTAGAGTTTAGGTAGTGGTGCAATAGATCACTAATTTTTGAAAGAAAATATGGGGACATGGGATCTATCTATCATAAGATAATTGTTTCTCATCCAATAGCAATTTTTTGCTGTTCAGTTCTGATGAATCTGATCTGTTACAATTGAAGCTATAGTCATTTGTAATGTGTTTCAATTTTGTACTTTATTTGCTAGTGGAGACGAAATCACTGTGTAGGGCCTTTTTTTCTGCAATAAAATTTTCTATTAATGAAACAAGAGGGGCTTTTGTTTCATCAAGAAGTTCCACTTTCTATGAGGTTTCATTATGTGAAACATGGCAAATTTTCCCCGAAAATATCAGTTTAAACGTAACTGATACGAAGAAAGAGAACTCCATGTTCCTCTAGGGTTTTGTTTTATGAATAATACCAAGAAATGCTTTCCAGTCTCCAAAATGAAGCGAAAGAGTTTAAACTACCAGATTTTCGGAAACGCATGGGTCTTCTTTTTTTATTGGTGGTTTGTCCATTTCTCTTTCCTCTTTTAAAAATTTGAGAAGAATTCAGTTCAGTTGTTTTTCTTTTCAATGTTTTTTCTAATATGTAATGGGTTTTGTGACTGTTGTTATGTGCATGCCAGTTGAAGATCTTCTCATTGAGGTTCAAGCCTTTTGCATCGAATTTTCTCGTATTAGAGAAGCTGCGGCTCTCTTTAGGCTTCTTAAGACGGCTCCTTCATCTTAATGAGTCAACCTTGTTTCCTTAGTACAATTTGTATATTTGCCGTAGTCTGTCAGGATAAATCAGATCTGAATGCAAGTTCATGGACCAAGTTCATTCTAAATTTTGACATGTTATTTTCTTCTGTAGTTAAAATATTAATACTCTTCACATATGCTAAGACATTTTGTTGCTACGCTGTTCGGTTTAAGTATGTTTCCTGTGTCATTTCATCAAGAATCCATTTATCTTTTACTGTTTTACATATACTTCTTTTAGATTTTAAGAGAAACACTGCACTCTTTGAGCTTCTTCTCTCTTAAGAAAAGTCATCTTTAAATGTTAGCGGGATAGGAAGCTATTCATTCCCGGACTTCTTTGGACTCTTCTATTTATTTCCCGAATAAGATGCAATTTCACACTAAATGGCCTCTTTCTGCCTGGACCCGCCTTCCGGCTCTTGGAACATCGGGTTGCACATAAGGGTATTATTTGAAATACCTTAATTCACTTTGATGTTAGTCAATCAGCAGGTGTGAATGTTTCTCTCTATTGGAACAAATTGATATCTTCCATAAATATTTTTATTACAGTGAACCTTATATGCTTTAGATACTCCTACCTCCTAATCATTCTTTGATAAAATTGTGAATGAATGCAAATTAAATTTTCTCACAAACAATAGAAATGCACTAGTACAAATCAGTTAGTTTGATAGGTGATTTCTAAAAACTAATAAATTTTGGATGGTCGTTGAACAAGCTTATAATTCTTAAGAGGGATATAAATAGTATGAAGAAAGCTATAATTAGAAGGAATAAAAAAAGTTATAATAAATTTCTAGACCGAGTATAAAGTCATATGTATTTTGCACCTTAGGTTATTCGAACAATGTTCCAGGAAAAAGAGAGGGAATAGGAAGAAATAAATTGCTAGTGGGTGAGAGAAAGAATAGTCAGCTATAGAAACATTGCACATCAATTTTGATTGCGTCAAATGCGCGTAGTCTATCAACTACTCTTTCCATTATAATTACATATATATATATATATATAGAGTCACTTAATTTCGTTAAAAATCATAGCAATCAACTATATATCATTCATCTTCATTAGAACCAAAATTAATTCTACATATATTTCTTTCCCAAATGGAAGTGAAAAGGACAAATAGCAGCAAAACCGCCGCGTCATCATCTTTCCGTCGGCTCCGGTGTCCCAGCCTCAACTCTGTAAGAATGAGGCGGATATTCGACTTATTCGATAAGAACCATGATGGTACCATCACGGTGGATGAGTTGAGCCAGGCCTTTCAGTGTCTGGGTTGGGACACGGACCTTTCAGAGTTGACAGCGATGGTCAAGGCGCATATAAAGCCTGGCCACAAAGGCCTAGAATACGAGGAGTTTGAATCACTCCATGCGGCACTAGACGACACTTTGTTCGGGGACAGGGATGAGAGGGAGGAAGAGGATGGAGAGGCGTCGGATTTGGAAGAGGCTTTTAAGGTGTTTGATGAGAATGGCGATGGGTATATATCGGCCAGAGAGCTACAAGTGGTGCTTGGGAAGATAGGGTTGGCAGACGAAGGGGTTGAGATGGACCGAGTCGAGAGGATGATTTGCTCTGTGGATAGAAATTGTGATGGACGTGTTGATTTTTCCGAGTTCAAGGATATGATGCGGACCGTCATCGTCCCTTCCTAAGACTAGATGATAATTAAACGAGAAAGGAGATGATGTCTAGAGTTTGTTTTTTTTACTGCTTCTTTTCCCTTTTTTTCTCATCCGATTGTATTAACAACTTGAGCATGTAAGATGGGAAGACACTAAACTTGTCGACGACTTGTAAAATATTATCCACCAGTACATTTCAAACTGCATAAAATCTTGTGATAGCATCAAGGTTCTTTTCTTAAACTTAAATCTAATAGTAGTACTTTTTCGTCCTGATATAAACATGTGGCTATGGCGTTGGTTTAACGAATTATATGTTACTACTTAAGTGTACAATCTTAATTCTTATTTTGGACATCATGTCACGGAATAAATGTTTGTTGAACTGGAATTTTGTATAAGTGAGCTTAAGCTATTGGTTAGTCTCTTAAATCACATTTTTGAAATGTAGACAACATGATGTTCTTCTTATATAATTAAATAGGTAATAAAGGTTCAAAGACAGCCTCTTGCATCCTTTTGAAGTTCATATATATGCTTTTTATGGTATTTGATTACATATTCAATTGCACCTTCTTTGATTGTTCATTTATGTGTGCATCTGGCGTTTATGAAATACATACCTCGAGCCTGTCACAGTCTTTAATGCCTATTAATGTAAATCTGAAATAAATCAGCATTGTTTTAAAAAACGCGCTATATTGCGTTATAATTCGTGAAATAACGTTTTTCGGTCGAAAAACGCTATGATAAACCGCTATTTGGATGGAAAAACGCTAAATTCGCGCTATAGGAACGCTATTTACCCTATAACAGGTGCAGTCCAAAAATTTTTTAATTTAAAATTTTTTTTTTGTCAAAATTTTAATGAAATTATTGGAGCCTAAAGACAATCAAACCCCAAAACTCTTGCAAACAAAGTAAATGATCTGACAACTCAACTACAATCATTTTGTGATTATTAGTTACAACTTTTTATATATATTTAGTTAATTTTTATTAGATGTTCTGAATTTAATACTATATTTATATATATTTAGGCAAAAAAAAAATACTTCGCAAAGCGCTATGTAGCAACGCTATTTGCGCTTTTAACGTTTCTCTCGAAAAAATATTACGCTAGCGATAACGCTATTTAAAACGGTGGTTAAAGTATCTGAGAGTTCAAAATAGAAAAACTGTTGCATCATCATTTCTTCAAAACTGCTTTCTTCAACAGGGTAAAATTAATAAATACAGATAGTCAATTTTTCTAGATGTATACTCCCACTTATATACTCCCACTTATATATGCTAGCGATAACTTTTTGGCCTGCTTAGCTTTGCAAATGCCATAAAAGAGAAAAGAGAAAAGGTGTAAATTGCAGTATTTTGAAATATTTAAACAGTCTGACAGTCTCCATAGTTCTTTATGAACTGCATGTAGTTCACTAGAATGAAAAATCATAAACGGGTTACTTTTTCTAGCTATCAAAGTAAATGTGCCATCAAGTGGTTTACATATAATCTTTCTACACTATGTAGGATTTTTTTTTGCAGAATCGACTTGTGAGGCTGGTTTGTGTTTTCTTAAAAAGCCTGATTAGAAACAAAATTATCAATGGCATGTTTCAGAGGTGCTTTTTAATATTCAGACTTATTATAGTCCCTTTTAATTTTCTTAATTGGTATTTGTGTGAGCAATGATACTTCTTTCTCAGGATTTTATAATGGTCTGAGCACTAGTCTTTGAAACTGGAGGTTAATATTTTCTCAATTTGGGTATTTTTTTGAAGCACAAAAAAGGCCAAGAGACCAATATATTTAATGTCTTGGTGTTATTTCTGTAATTCTCAAGGTTTCAAAAGAGGCCCTAGACGGAAAGTGTCCGCCTGGCACCTAATTGGCCACCTTAGCCGGTTTTTTCCCGCCTAGCCCAATTTTTCCCCGCCTAGGTCTGCCTAACCTGTTATTATATTAGAGTGTAGGTAGTGGTGCAATAGATCACTAGATTTTGAAAATAAAATATTGGGACGGGGGGATCTATCAAAAGACAATTGTTTCTCATCCAATAGCGATTTTTTGTGGTTCCGTTCTGATGAATCTGATCTGCTACTACTGGAGCTATAGTCATTTAAAATCGTGTTTCTGTTTTGTACTTTATTTGCGGGTGCCGGGTGGAGATGAAATCATTGTAGGGCCTTTTTTATTCTGGAATTAAATTTTGTATAAATGAAACAAGAAAGGCTTTTGTTTCATTAAGAAGATCTTTCTATTAGGTTTCATATGTGAAACTCGGCAATTTCTTCAGGAAAATATCAGTGTAAAAGTGACTGATTCAAAGAAAGAAAACTCCATGTTCCTTTATGATTTTGTCGTATGAATAATAACAAGAAATGCTTTCCAGTCTCCAATAATGAAGCAAAAGAGTTTAGAGTTTAGAGTTTAAACTACCAGATTTCTGGAAATGCAGGGGCTTTTTTATTTATTTATTGGTGGTTTTCCGTTTCTCTTTCCCCTTTTAAAAATTTGAGAAGAATTCAGTTCAGTAGTTTTTGGTTTCGATGTTTTTCTAATATGTAATGGCTTTTCTGACTGTTGTTATGTGCATGCCAGTTGAAAATCTTCTCATCGAGGTTCAAGTCTTTTGTATCGAATTTTCTCGTATTAGAGAAGCTGCGACTCTCTTAAATCTTCTTAAGACCTTGGAGGGACCTTCATGTTAATAACTCAACTTTGTTTCCTTAGTACAATCTGTATATTTACTGCAGTGTCAGCATAAAGGAGATCTGAATGCAAGTTCGAACTTATTTTGACATTTTTTTTCTTCTGTAGTTAAAATATTAAAATGCTTCACATATGCCAAGACATTTTGTTCCTTTATGATTTTTTTTCACGTGTAGAATCTTCCATATATATTTTTATTACAGCGAATTTTATATGTTTTAAATACTCCTAATCATTGCTTGCCATTCTTAGCAACCATAGCCAATTTGCTTAGCATGCTAATGTTAGATCATCTTAACAGGTTCCTTAATAGAATTGTGAATATTCAATGTAATGAAATTTCAGTGAGTTTGATAGCAGATTTCTAAAATACTAAACTAATTAAATTCAGATGGTCGAACAAGCTTATAATTCTTAGAGGTATTAACATTATGAGTAAACCTATGATTCGGAAAAAGAAACTTAAAAGTCAACTTCTAGACTGGGTATGAAGTATTACGTATTTTAATTTTTACACCTTATTATGATATTTGAACAACTTAAATTCAACAAACTATGATTCGGAAAGAATAGTCAGCTGTAGAAAAAAAGGACATCAATATTGATATCGTCAAATGCCCGTGGTCTATTTATGATTGCATACGTATATAAAGCCAGTTTTTCTTTCTTTCTAATTACATATATAAAGTCAGTCAATTCCGTTAAAATTATAGTTGTAGCAATCAACTATCATTCATCTTCATTAGTACCAAAAATAATTCTACACATATTTCTTTCCCAAATGGAAGTCGAAGGGACAAATAGCAAAACCGCCATGTCTGTCATCATCTTTCCGTCGGTTTCGGTGTGCCCAGCCTCAACTCTGTAAGATTGAAGAGGATATTCGACCTATTCGACAAGAACCATGACGGTGGACGAGTTGAGCCAGGCCTTTCAGTGTCTGGGTTGGGACACGGACCTTTTAGAGTTAACAAAGATGGTTAAGTCGCATATAAAGCCTGGCAACAAAGGCCTACACTACGAGTAGTTTAAATTACTCTATAAGGCGCTAAACGACACTTTGTTCGGGGACAGGGAGGAGGAGGATGGAGAGACGTCGGATTTGGAAGAGGCGTTTAAGGTGTGTGATGAGAATGGGGATGGGGTATATATCGCTAGCTACAAGTGGTGCTGCCGAAGCTAGGGTTGGCGGACAAAGGGGCTGAGATGGACTGAGTCGAGAGGATGATTTGCTCCATGTATAGAAATTGTGATGGACGTGTTGATTTTTCCGAGTTTAAGGATATAACGCAGACCGTTAATGTCCCCTCCTAAGGCTATATCATAATTAAATGAGAAGCAAATGATTTGTATATACCACACCTGCGTAGAATTTGTACACTAGTGAATTATACTGCATGGAGCATGTATGATGTACAATAGCTAAGCATATACGGCCAGGGTACAATAATTTGTCATGCTTTTAACTTTTTGTTCTAATTCCTTGTTCAAGTATTCTCATATTTTATTTCAGATGAGTGAACTGGGAAAAAGAATCTTCTTATGAAACAAGAAACAAAATATAAAAGCAATTGAGATAAAGTCGAGGATGATTCGCTTCATGGACAGTAATTGTGATGTGCACATTGATTTCTCTCGGTTTAGGGAGATGATCATATATATGCTCATGGTCTTGGAATACCCAATCAGGGTGGGAAAAAGTTACTCCCTCGGTCCCAAACAATAGTTCCATATACGTTACTACATATATGAGTTGTATTACTCTGTAAAATGAAATTATACAATTTTTTTGAGACGGAATGAGTACTGAAATCATAGGTTTTCCCTCTTTGTTCACCTGTAGGTGATCTGAGAAAGAGTGGGTTGATAGTTTTATACTTACTTTATCAAATTTACTTTATCATAATACCATTGGATCTGTAACTTTGCATATATCTCAAGGGAACCCTTATACTATTTTTTTTACACCATAGAAACATATAATCAGTCATTACTAATCCCCAGCATCACAATTCTGTTGATAAGGTGGAAAAGCAACTGAAATAACACTGCTCCTGCTTCATATGGAATGTCAGCCTTGAAGCACAGAAAATCAAGAGTGTTGATCAATCAATTTCGATTCAAAATAACTGGAAGAATAGACTTGTTGATCCATCTCCAAATGATTTAAGATCTGAAGGCTTCACTAATGCCCTGCACAATGGGCATGTTCTTTCCCTCTCAAACCTGCCATTGCCAACACACAGTCAGGATACAAAAAAGCACTAGAAACATCTACGACAAAATGAAGCCCCAAAAAGAAACGAAGAGGAAACTTTCATTCTGAAAAATCCATCCCTTCTAGTTGTTTATCCATGACGTCAACTTCAAGCAGATTTTTATTCTTTTGGGTAGTGGCATTTAACGCTGCATTCCTAAGTGTTTTCAAAAAGAAGCCTGAAAACTTCTAAACATAAAAATGATCCATAGTTGATTATGTAATTACAACCATACTCTGAGGTTCCTGATCTCAAGGTCCAAAAGAAGTTGGGATCGGATGAGTACTTATCCACACACCACAGAACTTATCTAGATCCACCTATTCCTTTTTTCATCTTTTATGAGTTTCCTTAGTTTTTCCAAATTCTTTTTTATTTTGGTGTCTGTTACTCCGTGTATATGTCGGACACAACAGATGATTAACGATTGTAATGTCTTAGTGGTCATGGGGTCAAATACCAGAAAAGGCGAAAGGCATTCTTCAAATAGAGGTGGTAATTGCCAAAAGGAAAAAACAAGCCCTATGCAGTATAATTCACTAAGAAAGGAGTTGGGATCCACTCTCTCCTAGCAATAGCACTTATACTAGTACACACAGCCTCCTAGATAAAGTACAGCATAAACAAATTAAACACAAGACAGAACACTTTACCATTCTGATACACAGTCCTCGCAAAATATATGCTTACAACGCAGTAAAATTGGAGTGTGCATCTTTTCTTGGCAAATAGCACACAAATCCCCTGCCGCAATGACCTGCGTTGATCAAATAAAAACCAGAAAGACGTATTAAAAACTGTATCTAAAATAGGCAGTTGAATTTAAAAGAATGAGGTTTGAGCTTTTAAAAAAATACCCCTTTTAAGAACGGCAGAAAATACCTTGCTGAACAAACCACATGTTTTCAGAGAATACTATCAATTGAGCACTATAAAAAAGAATGTGAAAGAGGTCTACCTGTTCCGACGTAGCATGAGAACCATAATGAATGTCTTTACGGGACAAGGCCTTAAAAGCAGCAAAGAAGGATTGAACCTAGATACCAGCCACAGAGATTAAGTAATCTGATTTCTATATTTAAGCAATAAAAGTCAGCATCAACATAGAGACATACCTTTTCAACCACAGATGTGAGCTTGAAAGTAAGATACAGCCCAGTCATTAAAGATGAGAAGAGGCTACCATATTCTTTATCTAGAAAGAATCGGTACCAGACTGGTGCAGGCAACAATGCACGATACAACAACAGCAAATACTCAACTAGAGTAAGCATTTGCCCCTGTCAAATGAAATTGAACAAAAACTTTAGAAACAGGGCAGTTTTGCTTATTTTAGGAACCAAAAAGAATTTTCCCAAATTTGTTTGGCAACAACATATCACCTGCCTAAGGTAGTTTCTGCTTCTGCTATTGTTCTTGTAATATATAAGTAAAATGCTTTTAAGAACCATTGAAGCTTGACGAACCAAAGTATCTGAGACAAATTCAACCACAACTATTATAACAAAGGTAAAGATTCTATATGGCGAAAAAGAAGAAGCAAAACACAATTAAAATTTGGTTGAGATCAGAAACTTCTAAGATGTTTGGTCGAAAAAAATACATTGTCCCAGAGAAAGACTCCAAATGTAGTTTTCTATAACTGAGTGAAATGTGAGGATCCACATGGTATATATGCATAAAACTCATGAACTAACTAAAACATCAGCTATCATAACAAACCAAGGGAAGGACATACCATTAACCATAATTATGAATATAGCATGCCAAAAAGGTGGTATTTCTTTCGGAGGAATCATGATCAATGGATAAAGAAGATCGTCCTTACGATACCACCAATAAACACCAACCACATGAATCAAGAATACAAAAGAAATGCCAAGAAGAATGGAGATCTTCCTCTCCGCCTGTAAATAAAGAAAGACAACTAAAAGTATTCAAAAAATAAACCTCCAATTTGTAAGAAAAATGCATGTATGAATAGAGAACCAAGCCGGAAGTATTTCCAAATTAGTAAGTGATTTGAATACCTTTAAAGCTGTCTGCTTCCGCAAAATATCATTTGACTTGAACATCACCGCAGCAATCCAGATGGTAACAAAAAATCCTGAAATGCAGTAACTTCATAATCAGTGGCTTAGTTAAGAGGCTGCGTGGCAGAGAGAGAGCATACACACATGAAATTTATAAAATGATGGCAGCAAACAATCAAGCTCAAATTTCAATTTCTTTTTGATAAAAAAACGTCTATATAACTGTTTCAACATGTTGAGTTTCATTACATCACAAATAAAAGTAATTGTACATGTGCTTCAAGACCAGCTTTCAAAATTCATAGTGGACTCGGTACCACAAATAGAAATAATTGCCGAAGAAAGGACCTGCCCGTCTTAACTTCAATTTACGCAATATGAGATTCATTATCTTCTACCAGTAGCCAAAAAGAAAAAGGTTCCTACAAGAAATGTCTAAATTAATTTAATTTTTTATTTCTCTAGGAAACAAGCTACGAGTGAATTATGTTAAGTTTGAAAGTAGAGTGTAACGTAACTATCACAAGACAAAAATAAAGGCACCAAATCAGAGAAACGGGTTTGAATGTGACCTGAAAACTAAGACAAAGGCATAAATAGATAAAAATAGCTTCACAGAAGTCATGATTTCAGGACAATGAATCGATTACTAAAGATTCCTTTACTGAAGGAAGTAATAGACTGAGTGCAATAAGGAATGAAACTGTGAATGGAAATTTTAAAAAGATTGAGACAAGATGCAATTCAGGAAATAGTTTAAATTGTAATGGCAGTATTTTCCAAACAGTTTCCAAATATGGTCAAAACACCGTACAGCAACAAATTTAACTTCTTGTGCTATAATAAAACAGAAGAACTAAGTATCCAAATATATCCAGTATCTCTCTCTTCAAGTTGCCCCGCCTATAATAGGCACCTTGTTTCAATATTAAACCAATACACTTCAGAACCAAGTTGATAGAGCTAAAAGGAACCTTAATAGCTTAATTCTTGGTATTCAGTCAATAGAATAAAATAATTCCTCCCCCTTTACTAGAACCAGTCATTGGACACCAACTCCATCCATTTGAACCTTTGCATATCAACTTCATGTCCTAGATTTAACGCCCTAAACGATGATGGAAGTACCTCTTTTAAAAATATATTCGTGGTCTCTAGTGGTGATTCTCTCTAAACTTTAAATTCAAGTGTCAGAACGATTTCCCCTTCTTCATCTTTAAGCTTTAAGTTGCAACCCAAATATACATGAATACAAGCACCTCCCATGAAACCAAAAAAATTGACAAACCCAAATTTAATTAAATACAAGTGTCACCCATGAAACCAAAAAAGTTGAAAGAAATTAACGAAGAAGCTCTTGACAACATAATTGCGGGACAAAATATAAAGTTACTCAAACATATAGTGCTTTAAAACATTTAAATAACAATAAACAAATAACCTTGCAAATGCTGGCGGATGAAGACGACGAGAAGAAGCAAAGAGAACGGAAGCACCTGCTCTATCCACCTTGCAGCCTGCTGTATGTCGTACCTGCTGTTACTGCTGCTGCTGGTATTATTACTATTACTATTACTATTATTATCACTGTTATTATTATTATTATTATTATTATCAACATTAGCACCCTGGCCGACCCCCTCCCCCTGATCATCCAATCCCGAATAAGAAGAAGACAGTGACGTGGCAGACCCATCTCTCAAAAACCCATCATGTTCGTGATCTATTATCCGAATCGAAACCTCACCACCTCCTGCTTCTGGTTCTGCGCTCGTTGCGGTAGAGAGAGAAGCATTGTTTGGAGGGGCATTGTCGTAATTTGGTTGGGAATGGATGGAGGATTGGCGGAAGAAGCCGGAGTATTCTAAAAAGGTGGTGATTGGGGCTCGTAAAATAGTGGAAGCGTTTGGGTATCTTCTCGTTGATGGATTGGTGCTAGTTAACGGCAAACTGGCTCCGTAGAGGTCTGAATTAGAAGCTGCGGTGTCCATTCTGGAAGACGAAGATGATGATGATGATGAAGATGCCCTAAACCTAACCCCAGGCCTAAAATAAACAATTTCGGTCAAAATATGCAATAAACGGAACTGCGATATAGCATAATACACAATGCATACAAACAGTGGTTTCAGAAATCTAAGGACGAGGCCTTAAAACTAACCTCATTTCTAAAATGAATGGATATGCAATAAAAGGAGCTGCGATAATAGTACACAAGACATACAAATAAGAGTAATGATATCTGCACCGAAATTTTGCACTAAAGATTACACTGAATAGTGTTAGCACATTTTTTTTTTGCACTTTGGTCCTTAGCTTTCACTACACTTGCAAAAGGAACCCTATTTAAACAGCATTTTGCCACATCATGGTGTGTCATTTTTTAAGTGCAAACCTTCGGTGCAACAATCATTTTTCTACAAATAATAGGTTGAGAAATAGAGAATCTGCAAATAATGCCCTAAAACTAATCCTAAACCCTAATTTAATAATCATGGTCAAATTGTGCAGTAAAACGGAACTGTGATATACAAATAATAGCTTGGAAAAAAAGGAATTTCCGAATGAGGCCCTAAAACCAGCTCGAAGCTTAAAAGAATACCGCCAAATCATACAAAGTAAAAATTACAACTCGAGAAATAGCAAATTTGCCGATAATGCCCTACAACTAAACCAAGGCCTAAACTGAATAATTACGGTCAAATATGCATAAAACGTAACTGCACTATGTAATACACAAGGCATACAAATAATAGCTCCAGAAATCGAGTTATTATGGGGATAATGTCGTAAAACTAACACTAAACCCTAAAATAAATAATTTCGGTCAAACTATGAAATAAACGGAATGCGAATAATAGCTTGAGAAATTATGGGGATAATGCCCTAAAACTAACACAGGGGATAAATTAGAACAATAATACTGTTTTTTTTAAAAAACGATAAAACGAAACTCTAATAGATACTAATAAACAAGGCGTGCAAAATAATAGATTAAGAAAATAGGGAATTTTCGAATGAAAATAATAATAAATATTAGAAAAATAAGAGAATTACCTTGAAGAGAGAAAATCCGTCGGAAAATCGCTTAGCTGATATAGAAATTAAAAAATCCAAAACCCTAATTGATAATCGAAAATAAAGGGGGGGGGGGGGGGGGGTAAATTGTAATCAATAGGATAAGTCGAGGATCAAAAGCTGCTTGGTTCCATCATCTACTTATTATTGTATATATTCATATTATACATATATATAGATATAGATAGATATAGATATAGAGAGAGAGAATATTAGTAAGTAGCAGGCTGTTAATTCAACACTTAAATGAATGAATTTAATTAAATGGTGGATTAAGAAAAACCCCCTCAAATTAATTCCTGATATTATCTCCCTCGCTTGGCGACAGAAACAGATCAAAAGAATATTTACGAGAAGGATACTTGTTTATTTAAAATTATTATACACACCTATGATTTTCAGTATTTTACACTTTTAGTTCTGAAATTTCTGTTAATAAGTTCGAGCCCGGCTCTATTCAAGTTCGCCTTGTTTACTGTGGCTCCGTTTGTTATCAGTTTTTTCACTCAAAAATCTACTTTCATAAAGTAGTAGGAAAAAAAAATTATTTTTAAAATATACATGAGTGTTTGGTAAAAATTTAAAAAAACTAACATTCAACTTATTTATTTTTTGCATTAGCTAATAACGTTTTGCTTTTTTAATCAAAATAATTTTATAAGATATTTTTTTGATAAATTTTCAAAATATCATGTTTAAACGAGCAAGTAACACGTCAAGTATATGAATAAAATTTTAATTGAGATAAGATCGATATTCATTTAAATTCTTAAAATTGTGGCCAGAAAGCTATCAAAATCTCCAAAATGTGTGGGTTTTTTGCTTTTAGTTTTTCTAGTTATATTTCTCCAAAATCTTTATTTTTGAAAGGTAAAAAAAGCAGTGATACCAAACGCATGTGGCTTTTTAAAATAAAAAAGCTAACAAAAAAAGTTGATGTCAAACATACACTGCATGAGTCAATTAGTTATAAAGCCTTAGTCGTTTAGTTTATCGACGAGCTCAAACTCAGTCTGTTCATCAGGACGGTCTGAACACGTTTTTAGACTTGTTTAGCATCATTTCGTTCTTTTTTTTCTAGCTACAAATATGTTAATATAATATACAGTAAGTATGGTGAATATTAATATAAACTGATTTAAATTTTTTTAAAAAAAGAGTGAAGAGTGTTTATCGGTCGCCAATATTATATTTTATATTTTTTTACATATACAAGCAAGAATATAAATATATAAAATTAAAATAATAAAATGGGTCCGAGCCTGAATAGTGAATATGAGCCTTATCATTTTGTTCATACTCGTTCCATTGACAAACGACGAAGACGAGTTGAGAATTTAACGAGCCAAACACAAGTTTTTTTTTTATGAACAGTTTGATTCGTTTACAATTCTTATTTTCGTTATCGCTTAGTATGAAAGTTGAAACAAACCACCAAGTTCCTCTCAAACATTGGGAGAAAATATTGTGTTTTGGAGGGCTTCTCAAACACATCATGCATCACATTCATATAATATTTTATTTTATGTAGAGACGAGACCCGTAAAATGTGTGATAGTAAGGGTTTTAGATGATGTAGTATTTAGTAACTACTGTATATAATATCTGGTTAATTGAATTGATAATTGTATCGTTAACGACTACATCAATATATTGCAAACTTATCTGGTTTAAATTTATAATTCTGGGTACTTCCTTATGACATTAACCAATAAAATGATTTTTTCCGTATTTAATAATGTACATTAATGAAGAACACCAAGTCTTCTTTCTGAATTAAATAAAATTCTGCCAAAGTTCAACGCTACAGAGAATAAAAGATCTTTTAAGACAATTTTGATATTTTTCTTTTTAGTCCATATGTATTGAACTATCTCCTGATTTTCCATGTGATTCTATTGAGTGTCGTTTTGAGTCCCTACTTGACAAATAATTCCGACTCAAATTCGACTCCAGTTTTCCAGTCTGGAACAAAACCATTGACTTAGTTAAATACTCAACTGGCAAAAATGCTGCTAATTTAAATATCATTTATGAATGCCATCTGATATATTCGAACATAACAACTTTTCATTTTAATATTTTCTATAGTGGCAAATGTACAAATATGAAATCAAATTTATTCGAGTTACATACTAATTTAAGGTGACTGTAGTTGGTACCGTGAACAAAGGAGAACTACCCAACATGACAGCCACGAATATATTTTTGTACTTGAATTTATTTAACACCTGACATTTGACAAATAAAATATTTTTTTAACTTTAGTGTTAATTACAATACAGTTACAAATAGTGATATATATTTGGCGGTGGCCTGGTATGGTATCTTGATACTGAGCTGCTTTTTTCCAAAGTAGAGTTCACACTTATTTCCCACATGAGAAACAACAACTCTACTTACTATTTATCAATAATTAGTAGCATCTACTACCACCACCCAATTTACCTTAATTTAGAAGAAAAAAAAGAAAAATAAACTGCCAGCTACCCTATTTTACATTTATCTCTCTCTTTGTCTGTTGATATGAAGATTCAGCTGAATGAAAATGGAAACTGTTTTCACATTTGTCAATTTTTGATATTTCTACATTCCCATTAGCCAAATCCAAGAGCCAGGTTCTCTACTTTATTTATTTATTTTCTTACCCTTTTTGTAATCCTTTAATTTTTGTAGCATTCTTAATTTGGCAACCAAATGTACATTCACATAGAAGTTTGACCAAATTATGTAAGTGATATAAGGAAATAATCTTTTTAGAAGATTTGGGAAAAGGGAATAATCATAAAAAGTAGTAAAGCAATTCTAGCAGTAGTATTGTAGAAGCAGCTTATAACGGCTTCTTTAAAAAGCAGCAGCTTTTTCTTTGCAATTTAATAATTCCAGTTATTTTATGTAGTTAGTTACCAACAGCTCAAGATCAACTACTACAAAAGTATTTATGTACTTATGCAATGATGGGCCTTGTTCGGAGGAGTCTCGTGATACTTCTCGTTTATATATGGGTGTTGTGCTTTTGTACGATTCCACTAGTTACTGCCCAATCTGATACAACGGGTGTGCGTGCGTTAGACGCACTTCTTCAAGACTATGCTTACAGAGCATTTATACGGCCCAAGACTGGCGTTGTGTACGAAGGAACTCCACCGTCGAATCTCACCGGTATGTTTAATTTGCTAGTTTTACTAATAACTCGAGCTCGTGATATTTTAGTTCTTTACATTTGTTTCGAACACTATCTGTCATATGCATACCCACTTGCATTGTTTTAGAAAATGCGCTTCGTAGTAAAAAAACTCGATGTAAAGCTTAAAAAGCCCGCTTATCCGCTTTTTAGGCCTCTAAAAGCTTAAAGCTCTTGTAAAGTCGTTTTAGTTGAGATTTCGCTTTTTAAAACATTGCTCACCTGTAGTTTTAGTTTCTTTTCCCTTTTCTAGTTTTCTGCGGATGATGTAATTTAGCTGAGTGCTGCAGTGTATCCGTAGAGAATCGAACTTATGCCCTCCGTTTTGATAAAACGTTAATTTACCAATTCTACTATACTTGAGCATAGATTGTTTTAGTTTTTATATTTCTTTCGAACAATATCACTATCAGTCACGTGCAGACGGGACTCTGTAGCTTCAATTCTTGTGTCTTTTCTTTACAAACAAGACATGTAGTTTTTTTGTCTGTAACTTTATTGCAATAACTTCGATTAAGTTTTGGGGCATATTATGCCCTAGGCTTTTAGAAAATGTTAATTTACCGATTGAACTAAAAGCTCGAGCTGATAGTAGAAACAATAATTTTATTATATTATTACTATCAACAGGTATTAAGATCTCTGCTATGAGGCTCAGAAGCGGCAGCCTCAGGCGGAAAGGCGTTTCCGCCTACAAAGAGTTTCGAATCCCTGAAGGCGTTATTGAGCAACCTTTTGTCACGAGACTTGTATTGGTCTATCACAACTTGGGTAATTGGTCAACACTATACTATCCTTTACCCAATGGTTATACATACGTATCTCCCGTATTAGGGCTACTCGCTTACGACGCGTCCAATTTGTCTGCTATAAATCTTCCCTCACTTGACTTGAGGGCGTTTGGTCAGCCCATATCCATCCAGTTTTCTGTCCCTAACAGGTTGGACCAAAAGTGTGTTTGGTTCAGTTTAAACGGTTCAATTATTTTTTCGGATATCATTTCGGGGAACATTTGCTCGACATATCAACTTGGTCATTTCTCTGTCGTATTTGAGTCAGGTAAGCAAGTTCCAGAAAATAAAAATAATAAAAATAGGGTTTGGATTATTGTAGGGTCGGTGTTAGGTGGTCTGGCGTTATTGACTATGCTGGCGATTTTAGCGCTTTTTGTGTATAAATATCGAAAGAAGAAGAAAATGCAACGGATGGAAAGTGCTGCAGAGGCTGGTGAGGCCCTTGAAACGACGTCCGTTGGGAACACAAGAGCACCTTCTGCGACTGTGACACGTACACAACCTTCCCTCGAAACAGAATATGTGCCGTAAACTATTTATTTAATGGACATGGGGAATTAAAAAGTTTATTTTTGACTAGGATAACCCAAAGAATTTGGCTTCCTAGGACATCCCAGAGTCGAGTTTCTAGTGTGTACATTTGCATATTTCGGGCTCCCATTCATATTTATCTAGTAAATACTTCCACGTTTGTAAAATGTAAGGCATAATGTACGCCTTTTCTTGGTCAGTGTCACCGTATTTTATTTGTTTTGATTGTAAATGATATTCTTTATAACATTGTAATTCGTTGTATAACTTAACGTGTAACGTAGAGTGATTTGTTTGTTTACTGAACTTCTGATATCGAATTTGATAGAGAATATAACTAACTGACTCGTCCGAATGTTGTTTCTGTGGCGATGAACCGTTTGTTTCACTTTGGTAAACTCAGGATTATCGCAGGTCAAGTACATCGGATTTGTGATTGAGCCTATGATTTGTGATAATTGGCTATAAAACAATTTGGATAGCTCATATTACAGTATATTGACAAAAGTTAAGTCTGAGATTTATGGAGAGTTATTTCTGTTCTAGACAATAAGTGTTTTTCTTTAATTGAAATAGAGAATATCCTATTGTCAAACATTGATCAAGATATAATTTGTCAGGGTCCCCCTAAAAAAAATAGTATCAAGCAAACAATTATTTCGTTTTCTGAGTTGAGAGTCGTATCCTTATCATGCTCCCCACGAAGTAGAAAAACAAAATGTGATTAATAACATGTATACTATATTCATTTTCCACTCTCTTATTAAGGGGAAAAAGCTGGTGAAAAGCGACCCACTAACCAATTCCATATTAAAAAATAAATACAAAAAGCCCCTCTGCGTTCATCCAAGTTGCTCTTTTACCAAACTTTATGTATAAAGTAGTAAAATATTTAAGTATTCAACTTTATTGTGGCTTGTTAATAAATAATAATAATAATAAAAAAAAAATAACATGCCTCATATAAAACTCAAGATATGAACGTCAACAAATGGGATTTGAAGTTGTGAAACCTCTTGTTGAAGGGTTAAACACCAACAACATGTTATACCAATACAGAAAAAGGTAAAACCAAAACAGTACTGCATTATCTTCTTTTTTTCATTTCGGTTAACTATATAAATTAACGGTTTGCTAATTAAACTAACTTGTATTTCTTTATCTTTGGAAACAGAATAAGCATCATTGTAAGATATGGTTCAAACACCCCCAAGCTGGACATGATGATTAGGCCCGGGTTCTTGATTAGAATCCAACGGCATATATTGAGCCATTATTGCTCGAATCTCCGAATCCATGTATCTCTGCGTTAAATCGGGAAGTTGTGAGAATTTAGATATAAAATGAACTCAAACATGGTTCAAATTTTAGATTTAATTATTGAATTTATAAAAAAAAAAAGGAAGCAAAGAATGCTACCTGAAATCGGTATTTGTAAACTATATAACCACCCAATCCAGCGGTAGCTAAACCGAGGATAATTACCCAAACAAAGCCCCATCCAACTTCCTTACTTGCTGACATTTTACCTGCGAAATCCCAAATTTTATATTTTCAACAATATGCTGAAATAAATGTAGTATACGGTGCTGAAGTTGCTAATAAGTTTACTACACTTACTTATACATGTATCATGCTCGCGTATATACAACATATTTCCCCTGCAGCTACAGTCGTAACTTCCCCATGTGTTCTTGCACCTGCATTCTTTGCATTGGCACGCCGATCTTTCTCTACATTCATCAATATCTGCAATTATACAAAAGTAGCTTTTTGAAGGGGAAGGTAAAGGTTCATTAGCTTGATAAATTCATGAACACAAACCAGCTATCAGGCCCCATTCGAGTATGTATCTTTTGTATCTGACATGAAACGTCCAGACTTTTCACAATCAAGAATAAAATATACTGCAAATGCCTAATTATGTAACCATGCTAAGGCCATATTTGGTTTCAGCTTTTAAGCTTGGTTTTTCCTTCTCTGCTAAAAAGTTGGACTTTATTTGGTTGGACATTTTAAATTAAAATATACTACTGAACTTTATGGATGAACCTAACTATGGCTTTCAACCTTAAAGAAATCCAGCTTGTTTGCTGAGCAAGCTTCAATTAAACAAGAACTGATAATGCAACTAAGTGAGACTAAATCACTACTACAATAACATTGAAATTTTCAATGCTTGTTTCAAGGCCAAGTTATAGAGATTTCTTCATGAAAGCTAAAACAGTGATAACAAATTAGCTACCTTTACAAGAGTTCACTCCATCGCCTCTAAAACCAGGTGGACATTCACAACCTCTTGAATGATCATCCTGAAATGTTCGTCAAGTTTCACTCTTACTATTTATATTCTACTTTAATGAAAAAGAAAGCAAAAGGAAAGTAATGTAATTAATAAAATCAGTGTTAACATGGTAGTAAATAAGTTTTAACCACTTACAGTGCAAGCAGAATAAGTTCTGCCGTTCTGGGTCTTCTTCCAACAGCCTCCATTATTTATTCCACATCGTAAAGCACCCGAAGCTGTATATTCGCGTTTTTTTTATGTTGATAAGTAAACAAGAAAAGAAATTGTCAAACATCAGTATAAAAGTGTCAAAAGCGTATGGATTTATGATCTTGAATTCTTGATATATGGACTTTATATGAAATTACATTTTCCCATGCTAGACTTGTTAGTTTATTTATTGGTATATTCTTTTTTTATAGCAATAAAAAGGTAAATTTTGGATCATACCTTCACAATAAGTGTAACCATCGCCAACAAACCGTACCCCTTGAACAACTGGACACTCACAAACTCTTCCTCGAAAAGTATCCTTCAGCAAATATCAAGATCATAAGCATTATGAATCATATGATTTTCGTTTTAACATAATCAAAACAAGTATTGACAGAGTCATTTACCTGACATGCTGTTATGTTAGCAGCCTTATGATGCCAGCATCCTCCATTATTCTCTAGACATTGGTTTGTTTCTATGCCTACAAACGGAAACAATATAATTTCTTAAAAGGATATATACTTTTGTAACCCCAGCTAAAATTTTCATTTTGTTACATACTTTATTATTCTTAAACCTAGTTTTATTTTGTGTCATGGACGCTTTCTGCTAAGTACAATATGTTCTACCGAGTCTTTGCAAGAGTGAACTTTTGGTGTTTATGTCTAGGCCTTTAGAAATTAATGATGTTCCTTAACTACACACAGAAAGAATTCCCCTTATTTTACTGATAAATTCTGTCATTTCCTACATAGGAATATACTTACCTTCCAGTAAAATTGGTGTATCAATAATTTACTCCTACTATCTTGCTAAAGTGAGGAGTAATATATTTGAATTGTCACTGTCATTACTTTGTGCATCTGTTATATTGATATTTTCTGCAAGAGCAAGTTCATGAGTTTGAGTTTTGAACTTCAATTCTTCAAAATTAAAATGCTAAAATAGAGATTACCTTCGGCTAAGCAAATGGCGGGTTCGGTGGTCTCCTTGAAAGCGGAGCAGATGGCCTTAAGAACCGCACTCTTGTCCAACTTACCTACAGTGAATGAGAAGGAATTTACTATTTAGTAACTTCATTACCCATTGAAGAAAAAAACTGCTTATATGATAAAAATCATGAAAGCTGACCTCTATATTGCCTGTTATTGATAACAAGTGTAGGCAATATAGTCACATCCCCACGCGGGCCTTTCCCAACCTGGAACCAAATTTAGAATTAAAATCTTAAGTAGGAAACAAAAGGTATCATTAGGAATTAGATCATATTCAGAAGGTTGGAACGAAAAGATAAGCTGCATTGATAAAGGTATGAAATAATGCTCTCACATGTACTGTGAGAAAAAAAAAACCTAATTACCTGATTCTCTTGTTCGGCTTTGAGAATTTCATTCTCGACATCTGCGTCTGGGTCTCCCATACATTCATCAACCTTCTTGACATCAACCCCTATAATCCAAATTTACCACATTTTGAGAGGAATAAAAATCACTGTTTTAAAAAGCTCGCAACGTTGCGAAACGTTGTGAGATATAGTGGTTTTTGAAAGAAAAACGCAACGCTAAAACGCTATTTGGATGAAAAACGCTAAATTTGCGTTATAGGAACGCTATTTACGCTATAGCGAGTGCAGTCAAAAAAAAAATATTTAACTTTTTTTTTTTTTTTTGTTCAAAATTTTAATGAAATTATTGGAGTTTAAAGATAATCAAACTCCAAAACTCTTGCAAACAAAGTAAATACTCTGGCATCTCAAGTATAATCATTTTGTGATTATTAGTTACAATTTTTTATATATATATTTAGTTAATTTTTATTAGATGTTTTGAATTTAATGCTATATTTATATGTATTTAGGCAAAAAAAAAAAATACACCGCAAAGCGCTATGCAGCAACGCTATTTGCACTTTTAGCGTTTCTCTCGAAAAAACGCTACGGCAGCGATAACGCTATTTAAAACACTGATAAAAATTGACCATAATTTTAATTTGGTAAGGTATCGGAATTTAAAGCAGATCTCATTAATTTGCTTCACGGCACAACTTTTTTCACCTTTTAGTCCAGTTTCATGACTCGAGATTTATAACTTCTATTATTTTTTCAATCCAAACTAAGCTTACCTAGAAGGTATCATCCTGGATAAACCCAACTTATTTCCTTGAAAGTTGTAGAGAAACCATTATCATTAATCATTAGCTTGTTTGTATATGGCCCTGAAAAGCCAGCATTTGTTCTTTCTAGCTAACCAAGTTTACGTTTCAGAAGTTAAACTGTTTACAGTTTTCTTCAATGTTAGAGGAGCCCAATAACATGTACTGGTTTAAGTTTAATATACTCAGCTTCTTATTTTAAGGAAAGAGTACTGTACTTAGCTTTTTACTTCTTTTTAAGTGTCAGAGTCAAGTGTTAGACATTTTGATCATTTCATAAATATTTACAAGCGTTCCAACCATAAAATTAACGGAATTTGTACTAAACTGAACAAGGACATTATTTCAATCGTAC
Source organism: Primula vulgaris (assembly GCA_963920805.1). Classification (NCBI taxonomy): domain Eukaryota; kingdom Viridiplantae; phylum Streptophyta; class Magnoliopsida; order Ericales; family Primulaceae; genus Primula; species Primula vulgaris. Next base: position 10,372,961 of record OY987212.1, read on the forward strand.
CAAGTGATTTGAGAACTTGATTAGCGCATTCACCATTGTACTTTTTGTCTTTCATAGAACAGCGAATAGCAAAATCTGTGACATAGTCCCACCAAATCCAAGGTTTTCCCATCGTGTCGTTAGCAACCTTATACAGACAAGCTTGCCTTAGATTTTGCAACACAACATCTCTGCCACTGTACCCTCTTGAGAAGTCTTGTTCAGGATCAGGAGCGCAGTATCTTCCGCCGTTAATGCATTGAGATTTGCACTGTTGGCTTAATATAAATGCCTGAGGGCAATACCATGTTATGTATCGCGGAGTGAACTGAGCATACCTGTTCAATGATGTACCAAAATATATATAAATTCATAAAAAGGTGGCCTTGTTTGGTTGCAGCTTCGAAATTTGTGTTTGAAAGGTGGACATTTTTTCGTTTTGTCAACTTTAAAAAACCGACGTTTTGTGGTTTGTCGGCATGAATAAGATAGAAGCTTTTTACGAACTTTTTTTCCTTCTGAAATTTTAAAGAATGCAACATGACAAGGAATGTATGGGCCTACAAAGAGTAGAAAACCTGGTTACCAATATCATAACCGAGAATATAAACAAGTATCAAGAACACCTATCCTCTATAATTAGAGACTGCGGTAATAAGGCCATGTTTAGTTGCAACTTGTAAGCTCAAAGTTTTGTTTCTTTTTCTTCTTAAAAGCTGGACCGCATTCCGTTGAAAGACTAGAAGCTTTTAGCTAGATGCAAGGAGCTTTTTTCTCAACTTCAACATATCAGCTTATTTTCTATAAAACGATAACCAAGCAAGCCTGATTCTTATCTGCTAATAAGCAAGTAAACAACAAAGGGAAAAAAAACTTGAATACTCCTAATACTTTTACCCTTTCTTTTCAAGGATCTGAGCAGCTCCTTTAAAACTCTTAACAAAGTTTATCTGAGCATCACATTTAGGCCCACACTCGTCGTTACTATTAGTCCATAGCTCGTACTCAACCCGGTCATCAGGATGGGGAAGAGATTCCCTCCAATCAAGATTTATATTCACCATCTGGTGACCATTTGATAAAGCTCTCTTGATATCGTCCCCAAATGTTTTGCTAATGAGCGCCGAAGGGATGCTTATGTTTTGCAAATAATCGTCTCTAATGCCTTGTTCTTCAGGGGCGTCCATAGTTATCAGAGGCTCCACCCTGTTGTCCGCTACTAAGATTGCTCCGGCCCCTGCGTTTTGAGCAGTCCATGCCTTTAACGTGAAGTAACAATCTGCGAGACACATGTGCGTTAGCTGACACTGGCATCCAGTTATATAAGAATACTATATGCACAATGACGCATGTGCTTATGAAAAATGATTGTCGCACCGAACTATTACCACTGCATCGGAGGGACCTAGTGTGTAATACCCAGACTTACACGGTGGTGGCTGAGGGACTAAAATTGCAGTCACCTTTTGAGCAAAAAAGGCAAAAAAAAACTGGGTTCTAAAATGCAGTTAGATAAGGCCTAAAATTATATTTCTAGCAGAAAATGGAGAAGATTTGCAATGCATCAATCTATCAAATCAGTATTAATAACTCAACATTTGATGGTGGAAGTTCCCCATCTCATTACTCTTTGTTGGGACACCGATAAATCGTCATTATAATCGATTAATAACAGACAGTTGCAGATGACAAGAAACAAAATAAAAAGTAAAATGGTGATAGTTGTTGGGAATAGGAGAATGTGATAAAGTGGTATATTTTGTTTTACCTCCTCGATCTGCAAGAAGAAAAATAGGCAAGCCACCAGGTTTTGATTTGAACGATACATCAAATTTTTCACACGCATTTTGATTCGATTTTGGGTAAATGACGGTTCCAATTAACGTTCCGCCATATTGAGGAACACCGAAATTCCCAATAGCACATTCGTAAATGCCTCTCAACGCCTCTGGCGATGTTACTCTCAAGTTATTCTTTTCTACTACGAATCGGCCTAAACAAGTCCCACACAGAAAAAACGTTATAACACATGCGTATATAGCTTCTAATCCTCTTAAACTGTTCATCATTTGGTTTTCTTGCAATTCTCTTATTCCTTAAAATGAAAATGACACCATAAGAAGAACAAGCTCAAACCAGATCAGATGTAACAGAATGAACTATTCTTAGGTGAACACCAAAAATGGTAAAACTAAGACTTGTTACTATCAAGTATCAATAATTAAAAGAAAATTAGTATTTTAAGAAAATAAAATGTTATGGAATTTCAGCTGATGCAGAATGATTGATAAAATGAGAAGATGAAAAGTGATAGAATAGATGTAATAGAGTGTCATTCATGTGTAAAAAACATGTGTCTATGTGTCTTTGTGTGTGTTAGTTAAGATTAACCGTCATTGGAGGGGCATCAAGTGTTATATGCACGTGTAATTTTTTTTTTTAAAAATAAAAAATTAACACTTGGATGACATTTATTTTCCTTTCAAGTTTCATTTTTCAACCATGCAAATGGCTTATAGCCGTGTAATAGTAATGCAGTACTATTTAGTAGTTAGTACTATAATACTATGATCATGTTACAAATAACATTGTGGGTTAATTTGGGTCTGGTACCATTTTTGAAACTTAATCAAGGATTGATCTACATATTCAAAACTATTTAATGATTAGTCCAAAATACAGACCGTGCTAAATCTAGACCTTGAATAGTTAAATTTCGTAAGAGATAAAAAAAATTAGAAAATCCTATAAAAGAAATACGGTGTGTGAAGAGAAATAGATTTGGAAGTGTTGAAAATATGGATCACGTTGGGACGTGATCTATTTCAGATTTGTCAAAAAATAAATATATTCACACCGTTTAATATAAAAAAGAAAAAAATAACATTGCCTAAGGAATGTAAAGAGTGCTTCCGCGCCCCAAATTGCCACCAAACTCGTTACCAAACAGGCATTGAGTTCGTATCAATTTAAGGTCGGTGCGCGGTTAGTCTATTTATTGCAAGCTGGAGCATATACGTTTTTTTTTTTAATAATCATGTGTTGTAAACTTGTAAACAAGTGGTTTATAATTAAATGCATGGATTATATGTTTATCCATAAAACATGTTAAAATAGCATATATAGAGACTTATTTACTAGTAAGTTTCGCTAGCATTGTACTCTAAGTGATGTGTTCTCCCTGTGTTATAGAGGAGCATGATCGGTATGGTATGTATTCTCATATTCGTATATGAAATGTGCACGTGAAAATTAAACTGAAAAATATAGGGAAAACAGTCTTCCCAAACGTTGTTGGACTAGTACGTTATGTTACACATGTAACGCGGACTAGTTACGTCGATGGAGAACGCATAAAACAATCTATCGACAATTAAAAAGTAAAGAAAAGTAGGATGTTGTTGACGAGAACATAACATAATATCTATTGACAAGTAACAAGAAGAATAAAGAAAGGCAGAATGTTGATGCGATAATTCGATAAAGTCATAAAGATAAGAAAATGCAATTGAATGAGATGGGCATTTAGAAGGATAAAAAGACGTCTTTTTAATTAATTGCATAATGAAAAACTTAGTCGACAGTCGGAAAATTACGTATCTCTTTACAAAAACTAACATAGCATACATTTATATGACATGTTCATTGTTATTGATGTTCACCATGAAATGTTAAAAACACAAAAAAAAAAAAACGATAATGAAAATGAAAATGCAATTGAATTAGATAAGCACTTAAAAGGAGAAAAAGCTATGAATCCAACAAGAATTAGCGTTCATATAAAAATAAATCTACTTGAGATATATGGGGGAGGAAATCTCATGATCAAAGTGCTATAATTAAACCAACTATCGATCCGTAGTTTGCCAAATGAAATTATTAACATAACGTACACGTTATTTACTTGTCCGCTTAGAAAAATAAAAATTCTCCAAAGCATTGTGTTCACATGAAGGAATTAAAGCGCGACGACAAACAGAAATTCGGATCTATCTATCGTACACAATCGATGAACATGATTTGATTACACGATTACATGCCCGGGTTATAAATATGTCGATTAATGACTGTCAATTATCATTGTATATCGAAAATCACGAAAACATTACCAATACCACCAAACCAAAGTATATCATTAATTTAAAAATCATATCATCACGTTTCAAACGATCTTTATGTTTAATGTTACACTACTCCAAATGGAACGTAACAAGTAACAATAAACACAATCAAATGAAAATCCTTAAAACAAATTAACCATAATAGCTAATCATTAATTAGAAAACTAAAGAAGCAAAATCAAGATAAAGAACAAATGCATGCAACACTAACAATAATAAATAAAAAACTATAAAAAAGGATGTTTGAAAAGGAAACTTAACTAGAAAACATAATTACAAAGAGAAAAAAAACACAAAACATAAATTAAGGTTAAAAGAACATGACAAAATATAGCACATACGTATACAAAATCTAATAAATAGCCAAAAAAATAAAAAGACAAAATTGACTCTCTCTCTCTCTCTCTCTCTCTCTCTTAGTATCTCATTTTTTTCAATCTTTGTTGTCACTTATATATAATATTTATTGTTTAGATTTATATATATACTCCAAATATATAGATATAGATATATACAGAGATATATAAATTGAAAATTCCAATCCTATCCACCCTCACCGTATCAACATAAACCTTTTTTTTTTCTAATCAACAATTAGGGTTTGAATTTTTCTCTTTCTTTTTATATATATTTCCTGCCTTTTTTTGTGAATTATTTTATTATCATCCTACAAAATTTACCTTTTTCCTTATATACCCATTATTCATAGTAACAGAGCACAGTGATTTGAAGGGCTTTTTGTTTTTTATTTGCAAAACCCACCAAAATATAATCTTTTATATATATACATATACAATATATATTTATTGATTGAATTGAGGGGATGGGTGATGTGGGGTTTAATAATAATGATGAAGATAAAGAAACTGTTTTTTGGAGAAACGCGATGGCTGAGGTGGCGACTCGGAACATTATAAGCAAGTTTCAACCGACACCCTTGTCTGAAAATAGAAGAAAAGATGTTATTTTATATGTCCAACGATTGATCAAACGCTACCTTGGTTGCGAGGTTACCTTCTTTGAATTTTTCTCAATTACTAGATATATAATTGTTATTATTTATTTCAGTAGTGTCAATGTTATTAAATGTTCTATTCGAAACGAATGTTATTGTTGCCGGTGAATGAGAGTTATCGAAATTTACTCGAAATTTGAGTGCTGATTAATCGTTATCTTGATGTATTGAGTTTTTATTTTCATCTAAGAATGTTATGTTTCTGACTTAGTTTTGCTGTTTTTTTTGTTCCAAGTGAGTGCTCTGAGTATGGTACTATGATACTATCATTACTATGTGTTTTGTATATGATGGATGTTTTTAGAAATACGCGCGTTATTTTAAATTGCTGGAAAGAAGTACTAAAACAGAATTTATAGCCGATTTATCTCCAAGATCAGGGGTAGATTCTCGTTATTCTATAGACTTGCGTGTTTTTGTTGTTACCTTTTCTTTTGGGTTAAAGTAGCTTAAAATTTATTTTGATTACTCTTTGTGTTGGTTGCTAGCTGAACTTGAAGTTTGGGAAGGTCTGTTTACTTTCTTTCCTTGCATTTGGTTGTGTGACATGGTGATGGATTTGTTATAATGTAAATATATTTAACCGGTCATTCGCGCTGAGATACAGAATATGGAAAGTGATCTCTACGTTACAAGAGCTTTTGTGAAATGAAAATAATTATTTTAAACCACCGTAAATGCCAAGATTTAGAAGTTCCTACGGAATCATATATTACTTATATTTTTTTTTTTTTAAATTATGCAATTCTGTGTGTTGTCTGTGACTTTCCAGTTCTTTCTATAACTCCCTTTGGTTGGCTTATATTCCGCATTCACAGATTCACTCAGTGCCTCAGTGGGGATACTCTCTGATTATTGCTCACTGTGAAAATTTTACGCAAGCATAGACTATACCACAATTACATTTATATATATGCTCTGATGAACAAGAGATTGGAACTCGTGTAAGTCCCTTTAAAAGAAACTATTATAATTACTGACTGTTCATAAACCACATGCTAGGTCAACAACCCATATTTGTGATGTGGGGTGCCTTCAAGGTCTGAAAGTTCCAATTGTTCATTTATTATATCTGAAGATCCAGCCCTGTACCATTTTTGGATAGGTAATCTCAAAACTAGGCAGATGTTACTGAAATATTTTCTAGAATAAGCCCTGCCTGTAGTTGTGTTTAATGATTGCGGCTCCCAAAGTTAGTTGACGATATAAATGCCGGGTTCCAGTTAAAAAATAGTTCGAGTGAATTTTTGTTTACTGGTTATTACATAACTGTACATTATTTTTTCTACTTTTAACCCAAAAAACGTAACATTAATAACTGTTAAGAATCCTAGAATATAGAGGTGACTCAAAACTAGAAGTACACCCTCTCTGTATGAAAGTGGCGTGTCAGATATTTTTCCTTGAATGCAAACTTTTGAAACAAAGTATCTTCCTTTTTGTAAGGAGCATTGATATATGCACAACCCATTTACACTTAAAACTTACACCGAAACATCTTAATGAAAAATGTGTATTCACACTTTGGTCGCTCAAATGAGTATGAAATTGTCCATTGGTCCTTATTTGAACCAATCAGGTCATATTTCTCGTCTAATTTCCGCTGCTCTTGCTTCATTTTGTATTAGGAACTATGCCCTTTCTGAAGCTGACTTGATATATGACATCCAAATGAAATTTGTGACTTAATGACTTCACTTAAATTCTTGCAATTTCCTTTTAGGTTTATATTTATAATTTGACGTCAATAAAAGTAGTTCATTTAACTAATGAGCTGTTTATCAGTTTCTTCTTCTTCTTTTAATTGATTACATTTATAATTTTAGATCAGATTTCTCTTGTTTGATTTCTGTGTCCGCTCTTGAACTATAGTTTGTAAAAACTGTCTTATCCTTTTCTGGCTTCTTATGTGACAAATACAATTAAGGAGCTATGCACATTTAACTTCGGAGCTGAAGCTAGTTGATTTTCAGCTATATTGAAAGCAAAACAATCTATCTATAAAGAAGTGGACGGACTGTGGTATTCTTTTTGGTCTGGTTTGATTGACTTGATTATTTTTTATTTTTTTATTTAGAAAAGACTGAGGTTGATTTTAGAAATCAGCTTTTTGTCCAGGCCATGTAGGTAAAATCCTATCTGAAGACTGCAAACTGGGAATATGACTCATGGGTATGTAGAATTGTTTAGCTTACATTTAGATTACTATAGGTTGATAAAAAAAACACTGAAGTGGCAGCAACTAAGACAAGTATTGCTTTGAGCCAGAGGGATCATGAATTATATTTTCCAATTTCATAATTTATTCTAAAGAGCACAACATCTGAGAACCAAATCCCTCCTTCCTGTATAAGTAGGCGTCGTAGGTCCAGCTGCGAGGTCTGTGACACGTTGAATATGAGTTTGTCATTTCCTTGTTAGCAAATATATGTCGATGCCCATTACTTCTACCTCCCACATTTGTCGGTTGAATTATGAAACTGAAGGGTATTGAATTGTTATCTACTATGCCTCGAGGTTTGTACTTTTAGTTGGTACATGGGTATATTTCTAATTTAAGCTTGGTTAATTTCTGATATTAGTTAACTTACAAGATAGCATGCATTATATCCTGAATGTTATCTAGTCTAGGGTAGAGTTTCTTTTATAAGAACGCCAATCTTGGATTTTTTTTGTTAGTAACCCTCTATATTTCTCTCTGTCTTTATGTGCAGGTCTTCCCATATGGGTCGGTTCCCCTGAAGACCTACCTACCTGATGGAGATATTGATTTAACAGCCTTTGTCAATCCCAATTTAGAGGAGGCTTTAGCGAATGATGTAGTTTCTGTACTTCAATCCGAAGAACAAAATGGTGGTGCAGAGTTCATTGTGAAGGATGTTCAACTCATTCGGGCTGAGGTCTTTACTCTTAATTTACATATGTCTCTGTCTATATATCTCTCTATATATAAAGTATAATATATATATATATATATATATATATATATATATATATATATATATATATATAAATTCTAAGGGTACTGTATCATTTTATGGAGAAAGTCAAGGGCTTGAAGTAGCTTTTAATTGATTGAGAATATGTGATTTGGTGAATAACCCTAATCCTAATTTTACATCTCAATTCCTCAAATTGTAGATGACAAGTAAAGAAAAATCTGTGAAGAGTATAGTTGGTTTTTCTACTCCGTAGATTCTGAAATAATATAGTTGGTGAAATTTGACGCAGTAATGCTTATTATGTAATCTGAATGTTGGTTATCTCTGTGACAGGTTAAGATTGTTAAGTGCATTGTACAAAATATAGTTGTGGATATCTCGTTCAATCAACTGGGAGGGCTTTGTACACTATGCTTCCTTGAACAGGTAATATTTTTTTTGTTAATCCGAAAAGGATAAGTTACATAATTATGGAGCTGACATATGAATGGTGAGGGAGCCATATTGCATGTAGACGTTATGTACACACACACACAGAGGGAGATAGAGATAGAGAGAGAGAGATGTATGATCTTTATGATTACGGAGCATGCTTAGTTGACCAATAAAAGTAAGATTTTTTTAGCTATTTCACTTTCACTCAAGCAAAAGTGTAGTTTAATAAAGTAAGAATTATGATACTATCGAGAAAATTAATATTTCAAAACATTTTTAAATTCTTCCTGCTTACGTTTCAGTGATTTCACTAGTCTCATTACCAAAAAAGTATACTTTTCCACTTTGTTTTCTTTATTTTTTATAAGTGTTACTTGAAGTACACCTTTTCACCTCCAACCTATCTATGAGAGGACGACCGGGGGGGGGGGGGGGGATCCTAATTAAGTAGTGTTAGGCCTTGTTGGATCTAATTTACTAATTTCCCCATCATAATCTTTACAACATGTGGTGTCAACACACGCTTAAGCAAATCTCATGGTTATCTCTCATCTAAATTAAACTTGGGTTCAGAACTAACTACTTGTAATTCGTAAGCTCCCAATTTTATGGAGTGCATGTGTATGTGTGTGTATAGGGAGAAAGAGAGAGGTCACTTAAGTTTCCATGTCAGGTGCTGCCAACAGACTAATAGAGTCTAAACTCTTCTAAGGAGGACCGTTTCTCTGAATAATACTCACATTTGAAATTAACTTATGAATTTCAGGTCATTTTGTTCACTTCCACTCATGAATTTACTGCTAACAGACTGAGGTCTTCCTTTACAGGTCAATCGTGTAATTGGAAAAGATCATCTTTTCAAACGCAGTATCATACTAGTCAAGGCATGGTGTTATTATGAAAGTCGTATTCTTGGAGCTCATCATGCTTTGATATCTACTTATGCTTTGGAGACTTTGGTTCTTTATATCTTCCATTTCTTCCATACGAATCTTGATGGACCTTTAGCAGTGAGTTCCAATGCAGCTCATTTATTTAATTTTCCCTTTTTCGTATGAACAAACATATATGATATAAATGACTTGTTTTTGAATTTCAGGTTCTATATAAATTTTTGGACTACTTTAGTAAGTTTGATTGGGACAATTACTGTGTTAGCTTAAATGGTCCAGTCCGAATATCGTCATTGCCGGAGATTGTGGGTGAGAATTATCTTCTAGCTTGTATCATTCTAAGGGGTTTTCACTATTTACATACATCAAAACCTTTACTTCCACAAGTTCATGTTATTTGGACATGAGAATGTGAAGACCTTTGGATAAGTTTGTTACTTACTTTACGTTTGATGAAAATATAGGCATTCACGGAGTCATATACATAGTCTCATCATCAATTTATTGCTGTTGACTTTCTGTTGATACTGAAAGGACGATAACAGTTTTTGTTCCATAAGTTTGCAACAAAAATGTTGTATAACTATAGGGTTTTATAAGACTATAGTTGTTAGTTTGATGAATTTTTGGTTGCAACTAAATAAGTATTAACTCTTGGTCTCCTTACAGATAAGAAGCTTGAAAACGGTGATGGCAATTTTTTGCTTAGTGATGAGTTTTTTAAGAATTGTATGGACATGTTCTCGGTCCCTTCAAAGGGGGTTGACAATAATTCACGAACACTTCCCCTAAAATACCTCAACATAATTGACCCACTTAGAGGCAACAACAACCTTGGCCGCAGCGTCAGTAAAGGTTAAGATCTTGTTTCTCTTTTTAATTACTTAGCTTATTTTAAATGTAGTACAGTAACAAATGGGGAAAGGGACCTTTTTCTGATAATTATTGGAAGACAAAATCCCTTTAATTTGTTCCAAAAGTAAATGTCCAATCAAACCAACCTAATGATAATTTTACTAGATCATTAGCCAAGTTTTATTCTTTTGTTTTCGATCGACTGTTATTTATTTTTCGTGCTTTTAATTTTGTCCATGTGGAGATTGGGTCCATTTGAGTTGGTTTTTCTAAAGACCCAAGTATTGAAGATTGCAGACTTGAGAAAATAAAAGAAATTTCAAAAACTGTTTGAGGACTTGATCTTTTACTCATTGGGGGTTTTCGTCATGCATAGTTTTTAAATTTAAAGTTGCCAAATTTCATGGGAAATTATGTTACATGTGTCAACCTCTTTAATGTTTAACCGTTGTTGGCGCTTTGATCCCATTAGCTTAATTTAGTTTGGCCACATTTGTCAATTTCTTGCATTTAATCCATCACTTCTCCGTGAAACTTGCAAATTTCCAATTGTTGCATTAGGCCCTTTGGAAGATATTCAACACATAACTCTGAATACTTTAAAAGGTGAAAACTTTTTGCTAATCCAGGCGTCACAGGGACGAGTATATTTAAGAAGAGAAAATCGGGTTACAGATGCAATAAGTCACATATGTGAGTATGAATGTAATATACACACACACACACACACATAGATTGACGGTGGTTGTTGCGTGTAGGGAACTTGTTCAGAATACGAAGTGCATTTGCATATGGGGCGAAGAAGCTCAGGCAAGCCCTATCACAGGAAGAAGATAGCAAAATAGCCGAAGAGCTGGCTAAGTTTTTATTAAACACTTTAGATAGACATGGAACTGGGCGGAGACCTGACATACAAGATGTATGTGGTGGTTCCAATTCAGTATCAACAAATGATAATTATGATGAAGTAATAGGAAACACAGATGAAATAGAACTGCTTAACTCCAAATTAATGCTTACCGAAAAAGATGAAAATTCTGTAAGAAACACAAGTGGTGCTGATGCAGACATGGTAGCGGTTCCACATTTTGCCCCGCATCTCTTTTTTTCTAAATCTAAAGAAAATGGAAATTCGGATGGGAAGGATAGCTGCGAACCTGAAGAGAAATCATTATCTTTAAGTAGTAGAAGTGAAAATGATTGCCATGAAAACTCTTTCTGTGATCTCAATGGTGATTACGAGAGCCATTTCAATAGTTTGAAATATGGTCGATTTTGCTATAATCACTCTTTAGGTGTGCCAGCTCCTTTGCCTCCACCATTGCCACCTCATTTGGGTCCCTATCCATATAAGCGAAATGGGCTATCTAATATGCACATAGATAATGTTGGTATTGTACCAAGACCAGGGTTTTTCCCTAATAATCCAATGGTTTTAGTAAATCCTCTTCCTCCGTCCTCTTTTGGCATGGTAGAAGAATTCCCAAAGCAACGAGGGACAGGGACATATATTCCGAATGTGGTATAACCTCCCTTTCTTTTGCTTTATAATTGTGCTTGAAATTTGTTACTTCATTAATAACATTATATAAAATTGTCATCAGTTCTTGGTAGGAGTCCACTAGGGCGTCTAAAATCTCAAGTATTTAAAAGGACATGGCCATTGTACTATTTTTCCTGCTATTTCCGAATTCACCATTGGTTTATGTCCTATCAAGTGATTTTTTGAAATAAAAAGTAGGCAAAACGATATGTTTAAAATTGTACTTAGACATTTTCAGAATGTGGACAATAGGATGGACACTTCATTTGGAAAAGTGAGAGCATTACTGAGTAAAACAGTAAGACCTACTTAGGTTTCTTGGTCCGTTCCCGTTATAGTTGAGTTTTCCTATGTTATTACCTTAGTGGTGATATTATGTTAATTGTAAAACGTGATATACCTTTTTTATGATTATAAAAGGTCCCAGGAAGCATTACTTTAATGCTTGATTACTTTCTCATTTTAGCAACCACACTTTAATTACCGTCTGAAATGATTTTTAATTTTCTTTTGTGGGGTAAAATTCAGAATCGTGCTCCATATCGCTATAATCATTCAATGGGTAGGAGGGAAATAAACGAGCAAGGAGCAGCGAGTAAGTCCCTCCATAATTCTCCTCATTACGCATCATCATTTACGCCTTTTCAGAATATCGACGACATGATAGAAATTGACGACACAATCATGACCACATCCAACTTACATCTCCGTCGTTACGAAGTTAACAACGTGCCACATCATCACCATGTCCTTGAAAACAGAACTATCGGTGGACAACAGGAATTGCAATCTTCAAGCCCTGCATTGCCTGTTTCTAGCAAGGATAATGATACAAGGTATGAAGATAAAGGATTTCCATTTGTAAAACACTTTCAGTAGTTATGATGGCGTAAGTTCAGCAAACGATATTAGGGCGAATTTTCTAAATATGAGATTACTTTCTCTGTCATGTCCTCTGAAAACGTCAATGAGGAAAATAGATAATTGTGATATAGTTAAGTGCTTATGGAAATGTAGGAGGCGTGTTATGGAAGATTCAGAATACCGTCTCAAGAATGAAGCTGACTTCCCTCCTTTATCCATGTGATTTTGATAGAACGGCGACCTGTGTATGTATATCTATGGCATATCTACAGAAAGTACAACATAATTTGCTAACAGAAAGTGGGATTGTTCTTTTTGCGTGCAATTATACAGGAGGTGATGAGCCTCCGCGGATCTTTGTACATTTGATGACCAACTTCCATATTTTGCTTTGAAAATTGGTCATTTGGTCTGTTGTGTGTCTACAGAATAATTCAGAAAAAAGAATTTTTTGGGTCTGCTCTCTTCAACACAGATTTACTTACAATGGAAACTGTTGTCGCAAATTTAATTATAGGGTTCAAATTGTATTTGCCATTTGTACCTGGCATGAATAGAAATTATAGGTTTCCCCTTTCCATCTTCTGATTTTAGTTTTTGATACCCTTTTTTCAGTTATATATTTTTGCTTAAAATATTAAAAGTGAAATTTTCAATAGACAATTTCTGGTGTTGCTTATTTCTGATTGACACAATTGGTACTTTGTTCAAAGGAGACTGTTTTAGGTAGAAGCAACATCTGTTCTACAAAGAGAACGAAACATCATAGGGAAATGTGGGACTGCTTTTATTTAATTGATGTTGATACTTGATACGAAATTGAACATAACTGAAATTTATGAAACTGATTAGTTTTTGTTAGAACCATTTCAGGTGTGTAGGTCGAGAAAGTTCATGTCAATTTTTATAAGATTTTGTAATACTTTCACGGTCAAAATTTTCTTAAACAGTTATACTTTTCAAAATTATTAGAGAAGAAAAAAATGTACAACCAACAAGGAAAACTCACTTATAAATTCAGTTAATTCAGTCAGCCAAGCTGTTCACTTATAAATTGGGAAGAAATAATAATTAAGTGCATGTTATTTTTCCATTACCTATGTTTTCTTTTTTGTATCTGGTTTCTTTATAAGCATTACCAAAAGTTCGGTAACATATTATTGTTTGATGTTTGATCGCACTACGGAAATAGCAAAATGTGATGGAATTTCATGATAGATCTCTAGCCATTTAATTGTGTGTGAGAGAGAGGGAGGTTTTCTAATCACATACTGTTTTTTGGTAACAATTCATATTCATGGTAACAATCACAGCCATTTAAAAATAAAATAAAAAAATAATGTTGATAAAAAAAAGTTGAAAGAAACTTGTCTCCATATAGAAAAGATGAAACAAACAAGAGTATACTGATTCCATTCACACCGTTCCCATTGAAAAGTAATGTAATTGCATACGAACATTATATTTCAGAAAGATACTTTACAATACAACCCATATACCCACAAAATAGTGATTACCCGCTTTACTAGTCACCATCAACAATTTTTACTTGAATAATAAAATTAATGGATTTTCACCGTTAACTTCTAATGTTTCTCGTCCTTGCCAGAGTAGTAATGTCGGAAGACACATGAGAAATCCTCGGTTGCATGCCCCTTCTCACAGAGCTCCAAGAATCTGGAAAAAGACAACTAATTGATAATTATACGTCAACAAAATAAGTAATGAGTTAGTACAGTTGTATATTTATCCCGCACTTTCAAAAACTGAAACAGACAATTAGAAAATAAATTCAAGCTTTACTACTTGTCATCACAAATATTAATAGAAGACAAACTATTTCCTTATAATACTTGCAGGAAAAAGAACGATTTCCTAACAATCAATAGCAATGTTTCAATGTGTATCTATTGCAAGACTATTTTGTCACGAGCACCGATGCTAATGACTTTGACGGTCTCCTTTTACAACATTTTTGTCATATATATAATTTTAAGGGTTCAGGATACGGTGAGAGGCACCAACATAAGAAGCATAATCGACCACCATCGAAGTTGGTTGTCCTAAAGGCAAAGTTAACCGTCTGTATAATGCTTTCAATAGAAGAAAATATTTACCCCAATATGAAATGAATGGATATGAGTTGAAGATGTTAAGTTGCTAGCCAGGAAAAATGTACTTACAGATAAAGGGGGAATTTCTAGGTACTTAGGACTTACATTTTTTCTGCTTGATCTGTCAATGGACATGTAACACCAACGTCTTTAGCTGATGAGGTGGCGAGACCTAAATCTTTAGCCTGCTTGTCAAAAATATCACAGCTTTCTCATCGCTTTCCGGTGCACTATTACAGAAACAAGCTAAGTGTGGCCGATAACAGATAATGTAAAGACACCAAGTGATCAGTACTTGCATGCAGTTTAGTAATACTGTATCTACTAAATTGGTAGTTAGCTATTCAGCTGTCTAGAGTTAAGAGTGTAGCTGAGACTACAACTAATAAGCTAGTACTAGTATTGGGATATGAAAGGATAATAATGCTTTAACTAATCATCCGTGTCATGGCTACTCTTAGAAACTTTACAACACTAATTCAATTGTTTTAACTTCAGCTGGCTTTCAGCTTGCCATCATACGAGTAAATAAGAGGCCTTGTTTACTCTTTCTGATTAATCACAAAAACAAACGAGTACAGAATAAATAATGTTCATAATAACAAGTTGATTGGAAAAGTTTTAGTCTGTTAACAAATAATAAACCATCGTCAAGAGACTATTCCTGATCTAGTTACAAAGGACAATATCCGGAAAGTGGTAATCCACATGATAAAAAGAGTTACCATAAGCTTAGATGCAAAGCCACCTTCAAAGTTTCTAGACGAAGGAACTCCTTCCATAAGTCCAGGTACAGGATTGTAACTGTCACTGTCACAAGAACAAAAAACAGTTTGTGGTTTACATACGAAAAGCAAAGCATTAATAAGTTGAAGGAGGTCGAAGATGTTTTTAACTTTTATGAAACTGCCAGACGATTGATGTAAAAAATAAATCGCAACCGAAATAATAATAGCACTGGACCAGTAAGTTATTAGTAATACCTACTCCAACATCGAGCACTTGAGGTGTTGAATATATTAGTAAGAGTAGCGGCTGATATTCCTAAAGACTGACCAAGTGCAAAGCCTTCCGATACCCCTACCATACTAATGGCCAGGGCCAAGTTATTGCATATTTTTGCTGCCTAGATAAAAAAACCCATGTTAGAAAACATTAAAATCAGATTTCAGAGTTATTAGACAATAATGCTACATTTGGCAAAATAATTTATTTTAGGGAAACGATTGATCCCAGAAAGAACGTAAATTTCAGTCCACAAACTTATTTTGAGCAATCATAAATTTCCAGTTAAATGTTTTCGTGTGAGAGTTCCATGTACCAACATTGATACTTATTTCTGCAAACAGAATTGGAGAAGCAATAAGACTTATATAACATGTAACTATGTAAGATATAACTTACAGAACCATTTCCTGCTCCACCACAATAAAAAGTGCTTTTCCCCATCTCAAGAAACAAGGGCTTAGCAGCCAAATAAGATTCCTCCGATCCGCCAACCTGGCAGGAAGTTCAAACATATGCTAATCTTAACAGGAAAAAAAAAGATGCTTCCCTTTTTTTTTTATTGTATGAAGATATGAAAGTTACAAAATGATAACAAATCAAATAGTATCTTCAAACTCATTAATCTGAGAAGAACTGCGAAAAGTTTCCTTTATTAATTACACCAGGTTTTTATAAATGTCGTTGTATAATGAGCATAATCTCATTACAATATCATCTCAGGATATGTATCACACATATCATCATACCATAAAAGTAAGGCTTCCAGTCTCTGCAGCAAGGATACCTCCAGAAACAGGAGCATCCAGCATGACTGGCTTCTCCGACCAAACTACACATAAAGAAGTATAATTAGTTTCAACACATACTCAGAAGAAATTTGGATGACATTTTAATATCTGTAGTGCATAGGAAGATAACATGAACGGATCTCTATCATGTTAACAGTTGTATAGTGTTTTTAACAAAAGGAAATAACATGGCAATCTTCTCAAAAAGTAATCAAATAGAGATCTACGAACCATTTCTATTTGAATTCTAACATATTCATAACAGTTAAGGTGCATTCTGATCATGCCACTTGAAGAATATAAGACACATTTATAGTTTCATGAATTGTGACACAAGAAAGCACCAGGAGTTTAACAATAACGCATAAGAAACTTTGGGAAGAAGAAGAACAGCTTAATCGCTAATGCAAAACTAACAAAATAGAGTAAAAAGCTTGGTTGTATAAATTCTTTACAATATTAAACAGTATAAACAGCTAATTGATTTGTGTTGTACTTTACATCAGAATATCAAATCAACTCCAATGACTTAGGCTCCTGGCAGGACGGATGAATACTCTTTCATGATAGCAAAGTTAACTTACCGAAAGACCAAAAGAGAAAACAAATGAATTTGTTGACCCTGAGAGATGAATGCTGACCTAATGTCAACATAATACTAAAGGTTGTAAAAGAATGGATATCGTGTTAGTACCTTTATTTCCAATTAGAGCACACCTGGATACAAGAGCAGAAATCTTTCTTGAAGTTTGTGGATCAATGGTAGATGAATCTATGAATAACCAAGGCCTTAGTGTATTTCCATTGCTGAGTATCCCATTCGATCCGGTATAAACATCCAAAACCTACTTTAAAATTACACCATGATTTATTAAAGTCTCTGCATTCCCAATAGTAAAAACATTAAAAAAAAATGCACATGTTTTTGAAATCTTAAAAAGCAAGAAAGGATGGAATTTCGTTTGAGCCAACTAGGTAATGTTACAAAGGCTATAGTACTTGTTGGAACAGGCAAAAGAATGTGATAATATAGCTTATGGCCTATGGGCAAGGATTATTGCTATATGCACTCATTGTGCACACCCTAAAGAGGGGAAGAGAACACGAGACAGAGAAAGATCAAGCGCCCCTTAGCCTTTTGAGCTTTGTGAACCAAAGTGTTTCAGTAAATGTAGCTTTTTATATGCTATTGTATGTCTGCGGACGTCTTAAGCAAATAAAGGTTTTAAGCAAAGGAGCTGAGCTTAAAAGCTGCAACCAAATAAGCCCTGAAACTTAAATAGCAGTTACTCACATGGGATGGAGAAGGCAACATAGTGATGACAACATCAGACGATTGTGCAATCTCGAGAGGGGATTCCTTTGTCTGAACTCCTCTATCAGCAAACGACTTTATCACATTTTGGTTTCTAGAAAAATATCAAAATTAATATCATAATCAAGCTTTTTTTCATGATCAACCTTTTAAGATAATGACTGAGAATTAGAGAGAGAGATTAGTACAAGTCATGTACAGTGATCTGATATCCAGCATTGATGAGATTATTAGCCATGCGAAAACCCATATTTCCAAGACCGATGAAGCCAACATGCTGATGATTGAGATAACCAATGATTATAACCTCTCTACAGTCATACATTGCTATTACGGAAAAAATATTATTATGCCTTAATAGAGGTCACTTGGAAAAACTATAAGTTTTAAAAGTTATATATAAATACATAATTTAATATACATGCACAAAGTTTATGTAAACAAACACATGAATCTATGAGAGTTTAGTTAAATAGAAAATGTTTTACGTCAATAAGGTTTCAGTATACTTCAAGTTCAAAATGTTTTTAAGTCCGACAATAGGATGTCCAATTAAACCAGATAAATATTTTATGAAAAATGCAGTGTCGTTGAAAACTATAAAGAGGCAAAGTTTGTTAAGACGGAACCTAAAAATATGGAACATGATAATGTAGAGTTTATGACTTTTTTCTTATTTATAACTTGTCCAAGTTGAGATATAATAAGATGATATATAAGTACAGGAGCATGGTTTTCCCCGAGGGAGTGCGTAATGCATGACCGCACGAGGTCTCAAATTTTACCGGATTCCGAGGAACAAAAGAAATAAAAACAAAATTATACTATAAGTAAAATTAAAACAGTTTATTGATTAGTTCAGATAGTTCATACTTGAAAATCAGATGAAATTGAGTCTACAAATATCAAAAGACTTGTTTGTGAAACTAAGTAAGTAAAATATGTACAATTGTAAACTTTTGATTTATTTACCTTTTTCAATTTAGTTTTTACATTTAAAAGAGATGGGAGAAAGAGAGAGTAATTACTTGTTCAAGAAAAGGAGGAGGTGATGCTAGTGATGAATAGAATCTGCTACTGTTAAATTTAACACCACTTTTTACTCCTTGTAACACTTTTTTGCTCATTCTTATCATCTTCAACCTCCTCATCCCTATATTTTTTTGTTTATGTTGGTTTGAATTTAGCTAATTCTAGTTTATGTTTACAGAAATATTTTACATAATAAGTATTTGGTAAAAATGTTAAAATGATATCCACCTAACACACAGTTTCTGATTTGGTATTAAATATGTAGATTTTCGCTCTAATTAAATCACTCATTACACATTCAATACATTCCATATTTTATTAAATCAATCATATTAAGTATTTGTTTCATTTTAAATTTTTTGATACGATAGTTGAAACTTTCATATAGATTATTCAATAGTAAAATATACCTGGTACGAGTTGAAAACCGATAACCGAAGATGGACTAAGTCATTTAATTTGAGTGAAATCGTACAGGTTAGATACCAAATTAAAAAGTGTGTTAGATTAAGTAACAAATGAAGTGAAAACGTATATGTTGGGTATTAAATTATAAAAAATGTTAGGTTGTATAATTGTTAAAATATGATAAGTTTGCTACAATTTTAGCAACCCAAGCTTTGATTAAGTTATGAACTTGGTTGATTTGTAGTATTTGAAACTTTTTTATGTTAATTTGTCGGCTTGCAATTCAATAGTGGGAAAGCACAGGTTTGGTGGGGAAAATTAATAATGACCACCGGTTTTATAAAGAGTTCTAGCGGAGAGACTAAAGATGAACAGATCTATTTATGGAGTATTATTGCGTATTTTGTTGATTTTTATATAGCATTACATTTATTCGTTATAATGAAAATTTTCTTACGATTTGTTATTGTTGCTTAAAAACAAATAAAAGATAATTTACTTGGATTTCTAAACTGTTAGCCTGTTCGTGACAATCTATTCAGGCACTGAATTTTTATTGTTTTAAAGTAATTCATTTTTTATGAGGTGGTTGATTTAAGGCTAAAGACGTAAATCTATTTTTAGTTGAGCTCAGTTCCTGATCGTTCGCGAGTCCAAATTGCTCATTTGCTACGCCTTTCACTCACTCGCTTGAATCAGACTTGAACACTTTTTTGTTTTTCGTTCTGCACGCTTGATATTCACCCGCAGGGAACGCAGCAGCTAAGGAGCATATTATCATTTACCGTAGAAAGAAGTGTAGCGTACTATCGACAAAGAGAAATAGATAACCAGCAGGCAATAAAATTCGCCGATAGGCGCAAGCAAGCGTAGCGAATCACATAGAAATGCATTTTCCTAGTATAGTTAGGAATACTAGAGTGTAATAGGGTAAATAACAACCCCAAGAAAACATAGGCTTGATACGAATTGATACCAAATCCGGGGTAAAGAAAATACCCCGTATCAATAGAATTTTTTACTGATTTGGGATTCCATTTGATGTAAACATTTCTCAAACAAAACGTAATAGTACACATCTTCCACCATACCAACAGATCCAAGAACATTATCTTTTCTCAACTTTTGTTACCTGAATTTTTGCACAAGTGATCATTAATATTTTCAATTAATTATGCTAAAGGAACATTGGAAAGCTGATTGACCCCGCGTTTTTACAAGTTTGTGAATGCATAAACCACCCATTTGACAATGTCTTCGTATTTAAGAAACATTTTCGTGTCAATTCGCAATGTACTTGCAGGAAAACAAAAGATTTAAAAAGAAAACGTAGGCTCGTTTCAACCAAAACTATTACCAAAAAGATTCCAACTTTATATCAATTTGAACTGGTGGTTACACATGGGGTCTTTATCTCATTATATCACATCTTAAACTCACAAGCAAGAAGAATGCAAATAGCAGAAATAAAGAAAAAGATCTCGATGAACCCCCACAATAACACCAAAATTTCACGCCACAAAACTAAACCCTGATATGGAAGTAATCTTGGTCAAAATGATGAAGCCGAATATATCCATCTTCGCCTCCACTTGAAAAGCTACACACCACGAAGCACAGATAATTTAATTAGATTAAAACATCCCTAACTAGACTCATAAAAACACTGCAGTATCATTCGATCAACTATGGGTAGGTTTGAACGTAGCTTTATACATATAAACTGTCTTATCCAGATTAAGGGGGAAAAAGGGTTCATCAAGCTTAAAACTTTTGTTTCCCATGTCTAAAAGCTATATAAGTAAACTTAGATGGGAATTTAATGCACTGCACCAATAAACAAAAAAGAGCAAATAATGACATTCAGGTGAAAGCTACAACCAAGCAAGCCATATGTGGTTGATAGTGCGACTCAATAAGGTATATTACCTCCTCAACAACAGGAAAACCTAGCGTTTAACTGTAGCAATAGCACACACCAACTTTCACAATTCTAACTAGTATGCATGTTTATAAACTATAAAGTCCAGTTAACATGTTGGTATTGTAACCCCTACATCTTACCATTTGAAGTTTTACACAGGAAAAGGAAAGTGGCATATTTTGGGTCTATATGGGAAATGGCATTATTTGAACTCGAAGTTTGTTTTGAACTGGTACTTATTGTTTTGATAAAAAAGAGTGACCAGTAACCCTGGTCTTCGATACGGAAAAAAAAAACTTCAGAGTAAAGAACATTGAATAATATAAAACAATCTACACTGTTATACATGAAATTGTCAAGCCAATCACTGAAAGATATCGATGATTTTTTTAGTTAATAAACCAGATTATTTTTGGTTAGGAAGGCAAAATAGTGATCTGTTTGAGTCGGATCATACAAGTTTAAGGCGATATGCTTGGACACTGGACTAACATGTTGCAGGCGCAACATTCACCTGCCTTGTCTTGACTCTCCGGTCTCTCTTTACACTTATGTTCTTATAATCGGTGATAACCATTCTGTTACAAGAACTCTAAAGTTCTAGTAAAAGAATGGTCAATAACCTTATTGTCCATACGTATTTAGGGAAAGAAGGGAGGAATCTTGTTCTCCAGATGATGATTGCATTTGCCACATGTTTGTTCCACGTTGAGCCTAGTAGGCTTTTATACCTGTGTGTGCACATGGAGAGTACTCCTTGCCTTCCAAACATATAATAGTAGTAATCTGGTTTATTCTAACTATATGCATTCACCAAAAATAGTATTAGTGTAATAAATTTTAAGGTGAAAAATGATATGTCAGTAGTTTTCATACAGGATAAACAACAATTTAATACACTATAACAGTGAGACTATGATCAATCTAAAGAAATAAAATAATTTAAGGAGGGAAAGTAGAGGCATATCTAATGAATCTTAGAGAGAAAATGTGCATAGAATATATATATATATATATAAATTCCCCCCTGTTGACAGTGAAAAGTACAAACAGAAGGGTCAAACTGAGGGGACTTGCAGTTAACCACGATTGAAAACTCAAAAGGTTTAAAGGCAATTAATTCAACAGAGAGAAGGAAGACAAATATACCTTCTACCATCAGGATTAAATGCCAAAGCATTAATTGGTCCAAAATGCCCTTTCACACCACCAATTTCTGCTTCAAGAATCTATATCACAAAAGAGATAAAGTTAAGTACTTCATCTTTCAACAAATTAAGGATATCAGCAATCAGACATGTACCTTGTCATAGAACTTGGCCTCAAAATTTCCGGCACGATGATCAGTTGTTGTAACAGCTGAAGCATCCTGACCACCTCCAAGCACAACCTAAATCATCAATTTAAAGGGTCAATCCTTTTAACTCGCAGAAGTTTAGGTCAAAATGTTATCGACTGGACAGGAGTTTTACAGACTAGGATCTTAAATAAACAAAAGAATAAATAAACAGAGGCAAGCTTCTTGGTTCCTTCAAAAGGCTACCAATATAAAAATTAACTAACAACCTACTTTATAATACAGAAAACTATTGGAAAACCTGTGAAAGAATAACATAGTCTACATTCAGAGAGATACTGAAAGAATATCATAGTATGTCGTTTTAAGATACAAGTTTGGACTCACGATCCTAAGGAGCAATACTAAACTTCCTCTGCTTTAGCAAGGAGCGTAAGAAGGCACACAATAGGCAACAGGAACAGTAAAGTCCATTAAACAAAAAAAGTATGCATTCAGAAGTTCAAAATTAAATTAACTATCAGAGTAAATCTCAGCTGGAGACTGATCACTACTTACATGATTAAGAAGTGGAGACATAGCAACCGCATTGACAGGTGAACCTGTCGCATAAGTCTTGATAAGTGTCAATGTCCTTGTGTCCCAAAGCTGTCAGTTAAAAATAAAGTTAGAAGAATCCTGGAAAGCGATGAGGTAAAAAAACTGGAAAAAAAATCCCATGGGAGACAAATTGTGAGGTGCACCTTTGCAGACTTGTCTAAAGAACCAGTAAGGAAATGAGTGCCATCAGCTGATTTGGTAAGTGATGTAACCGCCTTCTTGTGACCAGTTTCTTGATCAGACTCTTTAAGCATTTTTCCAGTCTGGCAAAAGGAGAAATGAACAAAATAAAAGTTGTTTAAAATATCAACTTCAGGTAAGAAACAGAAATACTAGAGAGTTAATAAAAGCAAAGAAGGATCATGAGTTTATGATTGCATGATTAAACCTATACAACTATTATCATAAGGACCAAGGATGTATGGGTTTTAGGTAATCGTGATTAAAAGTAGCTTTTAACTAAATCTAATCAATGTGGTCCATAGACTTGCAAAATATACGGTACTAAAACCAAGGATGAATGTTGTGGTTTATGGAGTGTTGGTAAAACCATTCAAACTAATTCTTTGAATCCTGTCTGTATGATTAGATTTAGTTAAAAGCTACATTTGATGGCATTTAAGCAATATTGAAATGTATAGTTGAATTTGTGCCAGAGGCCCATACGTTTCTTTCATCCACAAAAAATACCCTTGCATATCGTTGCTCATCATAATATCCACGGTGTTTCTTCTCTCCAAGTAATTGATAAAACTATGGTGGAGTGTCTCCTATGTACTAGGGACACCTTGCATAAGTTAGGAAATTCAGTCTTAAAAAAGAATTTAGTCAAAGTGATACTGCGAATACCAATAAATCAAGAATTTAAAAAGGACAGGTTCAGTTCCGATAAAAACATGGGTCCAATCCAGTTGAGATTACCAACAAATCAATTAAATAATCTAAATAAATAAGATGGTCAGCTAGTTAAGGAAGAAAATGCAATTGAATTTATATATTATGAATTAGTTTTTTTAGTGTAATGAAAAAAGAAACCTCAAAAGTGATGGAGAGAGCTGGTTTCAGAGAGAAATAAAATTTCAGTTTGGAGAGAGAGAGAAAAAGAGATGACACGTCTTATAGAGAGAGAAACATATTAGGTGTTGCTTCCTTGCCTGAGGAAGAACCCTGAAAACTATGGTTTTGACATATCTAATGAATGTCTCAGGGTATGTCTTCCTAAACAGGAATATTTTGTTCTGTTCTAATTTTCCTCACCATAAAGCTAGCTTATTTAAAACAAAATAAGCCATGATAGCAAACACGGAAATCCTTAGCGGTTTTTAGAGTAAAAGCTCACACAGCTAATGCCAAACGAGCACTATGCGTAGATAACAATTTACGACAATCTGTAATCTAATACTTGCGACTACAATTAAAAAAAAATGCCACTGGCATATAAAAATGCACCACTGACCTCAGTGTCCCAGATACGAACGACTGTATCGTCTCCAGCACTTATAATAGTCTTGTTCAAAGGACCCCAAACAGCTCTATTTATTCTACCATCCGGGCCCTTGATCACTTGCAGAGATTCAGAACTTTCTGTATAGAACATAGTAAATGGGGTGACTTCAACTTGCTCATAGCATAAAAATGAATGTAAAAACACAGCATTCATTTAGACATTCGTTTACTGATCAGGAAATTTCAAAGAAAATGCATGCAGTTCTGCACACAATATAGTCCATGCTATGAAAATGAAGCAAGAATAGACATCATGTATTTCACAAAAACTAATGCAGCATTTCTATGGGCAGTAGCCATCCCAAAGATTTAATAACACTGATGACATATTTGCATTTCATATAGCCAAACAGAGATTAATAACAAATTTGAAAGGCCATGCATAAATATATATTTTTGATCTATGTTGGGCACCTAAACATACTACAAATAAATGACTGGTACATTATATCCTTTCAACACATTACACACTAAAGTTCTCACCTTACATGGGTGATACCCAACATGTTGGGACCCAAACATGCTACAAACAATGACTTTTCATTTTACATGAATGATTTCGCACATGTTTTTACTCAAACAAAATCACCTCTTCTCTTAGTAAAATAATGCTTTTAGAGGTCCTTTAAGCAAACAAGATATGAGACATATAATCACAGTTCACTCAATTTTTTTGCTTCTTTCATCCCCACTTCTGTAGAATAGTAATAAATGAGACAGAAGAAGAGTAAGAGCACTTTACGTTCACTGGGGTCTTGAGCAATGCTTTTAACGTGAATAGCAGACGTTAATTCCATAAAGGGGTCAGTCGTAATCACAGCAAGCTTGTCGCCAACAGATAAATCTACAGCTCTAGCAGGAGAACCAAATTTGAATGTATGTGTACATTGCCCTGTTTTGACGTTCCATAGCTTCACCGTCTGGTCAGCGCTTCCAGTAATTAACAGCTTGGAATCCCCTAAAATCAACATAAGAAATGGTAACTCATGTTGTGTTTCAAAAACGCGTCCTCAATGAGCTCAATCTTCAAGACTTGGTTTTTTAGTACACTTCAGTGATTGAAAAACTTAACTATAAAATTAAATTCTTAAAAATAAGTGTAAAAAGATGGAACTCTCTACAAATCATTCCGAAAATATCCACGTGCTTCTTTAACCCATATCAAGAACATACACTGATGAAATCTCTTATATGCTTAAATTATCCAAGCTTTAATTTTTATGACAATGGTATACGATAAGGTCATTGGAATTGTACAATATTACAGAAGCCTCACATGTAGTCAAGCAGAAACGCCTTGACTAGCGCCTAGGCCGACTAGTCACCATGTAACTGACACGGACATGCAAATGCTCAAACTATCAAAGTGATAGGTAATTATTTTTACAAATTTTGCATCAAAACACAGAGAGCGGGGGTAACCATTTGATTACCCCAATATGATCTTCAGAGCTTCGACTACCCATTACAAAAAACAAAAAAAAACGGACACATAAATCAAAAAATAAACCACAAAAATCCCATAATTTTTGAATTTCTACACTTTGACCCAAAAAAAATTGTCTGGAGAACAATTTCTATAGCTAAGATTTCTATGTTTCGATCAACGTACATATAATCTACATATATATAACAACACATACGTAAATTTAAGTAGCCGCTTCCTTGCTTAAATTTTCTAAATTTATCATATCCCCGTTTCCATTATACAAAGACGATTACTGATAGGACCCTGACTAAGCGATTTCACACTTTGACCTCTAAGATTTGTGTGCGACAATTAATAAAGTTATAATTTACATATATAAATTAATATATATATATATATATATATAATATGCAATTTTAGTAACAGTTTCCTTGCCTATATTTTCTAAACATGGTATATCGTAATGTTTGTGATACATAATTGATTACTAATCGGACCCTGACTAAACGATTCCCGAAAATCAAAACAAAATATTTTACTTTCGATAACCTAATAATTAAAAATTGGACATAAATCGTGGAGTATACTTAACGGAAAGAGAGACAGAAGCGGGAAGTGGAGCGTGAAAAAAACGAAAAAAAATCTAAAATTTACACGTGAAATAATGGGAAATGGTAAAGTAGAATTGAGAAACGGGCTTTTTGAAAGGGGAGACGAGTTTCCCGCTAACTATGCTTTTAAGCATGGTTACCGGAAAACCTGTTTACCTTTTAATAAATCTCGTTTTCAGTTTTCTGCTTCTCGTTCCCCACGTCCCATTATTTCACGTGTAAATTTTAGAATTTTAGAATTTTTTCCACGATTCACATTTCCGTTTCCTGTCCTACCAACTATGGTTTTAAGCTATGAAACATGGGTACTTCGAAAATGCTAACGTATCGCGTACCCGGTACATTGGTACACAATAAGTACTTACATATTTAACAATAATATAAACTAATTAGGATTACTAAATTCATGCTCCTGTTATATATGCACTTGTACTACCCGTATGTTGTCTTGGCCAGACATGTTGTAAATTAAAAAGGGCCATTCTGTAGTAATCTGGTGAACTAGAACTGTAACTAACAGAAACAACACCGTAGTTTGAAACTTGCTGAAATCACGGACTGTCCATGTAATAAATCTGTAACTGAATACAGTATAGCTTACTAAAATTACACTATCAGCCACCTGTAGTATTTCCGTATATGCAGAGCCATACAAATGTTCGAACTTGGTCTGATATTTGTTTCCCATTACTCTTTTTCTAATGCATTCACAAGTTGTATAAAAATATACTACTAACCACCCGCCCTATCCGTACCCTTAAAATTTCAAATTAACGTGTTTCGGTACATGTATCATAATGTACCATGTACCGTGTAACTGTATTGGTGCTTCTTATCAGGGAAGGAACTATATAATGAAAAAGTAAAAAAATTCTATGAAATTTGATCAAAAACTTCAAAATTTAGCGTTGGCCAACCCCCTATTTTACCGAGGAAAAAAAACTCATATAGGATATGAATTAACATTATATAGAATATCAACCCCTCTCGTTTTCAATTCATCTCTATCGAATTTGAATATCAGAAAACAAATATATAGTCATGATTCAATGGTCGGGTCCACCTACTTTTTCTCATGTTTTTTAATTTCTCATTTTTACAATAGATTTAGGCTATGTTTGGCAACAAATTTTTTGGTCCAAAATCATAATTTTAAAATCCACTGAAAATCTAGATTTTTTAAGCTTTTGTAGCCTAAAAATCTGCTTTTTAGAAGCTGGATAATCTGACCGTAAACACTCACAGATTTTAAAAAATAAAAAATCAACTAAAAAAACTGTTGGCCAAACAGGCCCTTAATTGACAGAATGGAAAGTAAATTACGTACGTGCTTCCTATGTTTTAAGTAACGACAAAAAAAATGAGAACAGAAAAAATAGTGAAGAGGGGGAACATGCTTGAGACGTGTTTTAACACAAATTTTCCAAATATATCCTTACCCTTTTTTTCTGAAATTACAAAATGCAATGCAAAGTTTTAAAAAAACTACCCCAAAAAATTACCTATTTTAATTTTGGAAAAAAAAACTAATCCTATGGGCACAGCTCACAACGTGTACAATTTTTTACGAGTGATTCAACGGGTCAGTCAGGTCCACCTACTTTTTTCTTTCGTTTGTTAATTTATCGTTTTTACAATAGATTTTATTGACAGAATGAAAACTAATTAATGTATTCCAATACACATATCGTAATCTACCTGTATTGTTACTTCCTAGGTTTTAAGTAATGACAAAAAAAATGAAAAATGAAAAATAAAAAAGGAGTGAAAAGGGAGGGACATGCTATCTCTCTCTATATCTATCTCCGTATCTATATATACTATTATATATATATATGTATCTCTCTCTATATCTACCTGTACCGCATACTTGTATTGGCGCTTTCTATGTTTTAATTAACGACGAAAAAAATTAATAAAGAAAAAATAAGTACGGAGTACTTTTTACTCTTTGTTTTTTAACTTTAATAATCACTGATACTTGGTTAATAAGTACCAAATCTTAAATAAGAATTGAGAATGTGAGTTTTTGAATATTAAGTGTGTTTTTATGACTTTATGTACTACCAATCAATGATTTCCCCCTAACTAAACGGCATAATCGTACCCTTAAAAATTTCAATTTAAGGCGTATCATAATGTGCATGTACCGTGTACCTGTGTTGGTGCTTTCTAGGGTTTAAGTAATGACAAAAAGAGAGAGAGAGAGAGAGAGAGAGAGGTAACGTGCTTGAGACGTCACAGCACCAAACGGCGCCGTTATGACCGCGGAAAGTTCCGAGCCTCTCTCCGTTATCCGCAAACCAAACGGTGGGTTCCGAGTCCTTAGCACACGAGAAGAGCAAATCACCCTCCCGGTTGTACTTTAGCCACGTCAGCGGCCTCTCGTGTCCCTTCATCAATATCGGCCTCATCGTTACCCTTCTTAATCTCTCTCTCTCTCTATGTATTTATGTATCTCTCTTCGTTTCTCTTTTTTTTTTTTAAAGGGATTCTGTTTTGTTTTGGAGCTTAATTAGGAATTAGTATGGAATAGTTGGGCATAAACCCTTCTTAGCATAAAAAAAAAAATTAAAATTTGATTAATATTTAAGTTTAGAAGCGTTTTGTATTTTTATTTGATTTTTTTAGTGTGTTGTACAATTTGTTTTTAATTTATCAAATTCTAATTTATTGAAAATAAAATAAATAAATTAGTTATTGAAAAGTATTACCGTTCCATAAACAGTATACACTCTAGTTTTTTTATCTATATATATATATATATACTGGTAATCGTGTTATGATATAAATATGTGAACAGTAAAAAAAAACATAGTTTAAAATTTAAAATAATGTTTAGTTGTTAAAAAGTGATAAATAGTTTTATTAGTTTTTAATTTTTATATTTTTATGTAAGTATGATATTATTGTAATTAATATAAAGGTATAGTGGTATTTTTAAAAAAAATTGACTAAATTGGACATAGTCATTTAACTTATATGGAATTATTATAACATAATGATATACTATTATAATAAGTCAATCCAAAAAAATTTGATGCTGCCAAATTTTACCATTTTTTTTCAAAAATACCCTTACACTTTTTTATTAATTAACATAATACCATATTCTCATAAAAAAATAGAGAAAAAGTAATAACTAATAACATTTTTTATCTCTATTTAAGCTCTCAAAATTCTTTTGAATCTTCTCATCTTATACTCTTTATCTTTTTTTATTCTCAAACTATTTGTATCATAACTACACTTATTTTCTAAATTTTATCGCATTGCGCGTGTCACACGCAAAGCGTGGGGCACGATTATTAGTATATATATATATATTGGACATGGTTATAATAAGCCAACCCAAAATTTTTTGAGGCTATCAAATTTTACCATTTTTTTCCAAAAATACTCTTACACTTTTTTATTAATTAACGTAATACCATATTCTCATAAAAAATAGAAAAAAAGTAATAACTAATAACATTTTTTATCCCTATTTAAGCTCTCAAAATTCTTTTGAATCTTCTCATCTTATACTCTTATCTTTTTTTATTCTCCAACTATTTGTATCATAACTACACTTATTTTTTAAATTTTATCGCATTACGCGTGTCACACGCAAAGCGTGGGGCACGATTACTAGTATATATATATATATTGGAGATGGTTATAATAAGTCAACCCAAAATTTTTTTGAGCCTGTCAAATTTTACCATTTTTTTCCAAAAATACCCTTATACTTTTTTATTAATTATCATAATACCATATTCTCATAAAAAATAGAAAAAAAAATAATAACTAATAACATTTTTTATCCCTATTTAATCTCTCAAAATTCTTTTGAATCTTCTCATCTTATACTCTTATCCTTTTTTTATTCTCCAACTATTTGTATCATAACTACACCTATTTTTTAAATTTTATCGCATTACGCATATCACACGCAAACCGTGGGGCACGATTAGTAGTATATATATATATACACGGGAGATGCGGTTGAAGATGGTTTTAGTGTTCTGAGTATTACGGTATTAGTCCTCTAATTCCCCGTTATTATAGTTTTACCATAATAACAGCATACATATTTAACAATACTAGCATAAGAGACCCCTCCTCCCATGGATGGGTCGATTTGTCCAAATCGATTTGTTAAAGTCAATTTAAAACATTTTTTAAATTTTTTTACTCATATTATCAATATTAAAGGAGGGACTATTAATTTGACATATGTTATTACATTCCGTACTGTTTAATTTATCTAACAAATAATAGGCCCTACTTTATGATATTTGTTAGTGAAATAGTTGAGTCTAAAAAATTATTGTAATATTATGGTTTTAAATTCTATGTAAGATACATTACGTGAATTAAAACAAGAACTAATAAATTTTAGTATATGCTGAGTTTGTTTATGTATACGTTCTAAATACGGACATTTTACCTTCTAATATGTGTTAACTCGTGATGGGATGAACTAAAGACGAACATTTTACGTTCTAATATGTTCTAATACGTACTATACTAGCACAATTGGCACGTGCAAGGCACGAAGACTTTTACTGCGGTGTCTTTTATATTAATTATTAAAAATAATAAGGTTAGTCCTTTTAGATAAAAATTGTTCAAAAATTATGAATATGACAATATGTATTTCCTAAATTCTTCAATATTTTGTCATAGTTAGTCTACCTATTGTAACTTGTAAGTGAAGACAAAGTAATTATACCAGGAAACAATAGTCTTTTGCGCATCTACTATTTTTGTTAATTAATTTTTAAAAGTTATAAGATAGGAAAAAACCTTATCTAAAAGCTGTGCTTTTACATTTTAGACAGGTGAGTTCTTTCCCTGGCTGAGCTCTTAATATTAGACCCATAGACCCATTTCTTTCTTATTTATACAAATTGAGAACCAAATACAAATAATTATTGAAAAGATGGGTTAGTAAGGCTTATTTAAGAGTAGTGGGACCTGATAAAATATTACATAAAAGTATCGTTACCATGAGTGAGAGTATAAAACTAATGTTTATTTATCTGTAGTAGATACTAGATAGAAGAAGTTCAGAATCGAATCACAATATGGTCATTTAGAGTTCGTACTTGTTGACTAATCTGTGAATGCATAGTGGTCTTCAATTTTGAGCTCGTTGCAATGTGATCAACAGTCGGCAATGCAAGTCGGAAAAAACAAGACGATAGACCGAACTGCCATGAAATGAAATAAAAGTTGACGTCTTTCACAATAAAACGATCGACGGAAATCATATGCTATAACGGTCTGACCCGTAAATTTGGGCACTAATTCGAGATTTTCCGTAAAAATTCTATAACTAAAGAATGTTTTGCTTCTTAATTGAGATGGTCCTTCAGTTTGGATTTTATTACATTTTGGTCCTTCAAGTTTTGAGGTATTGCCTTATTGGCCTCTGTTTTGCTCTTTTATTGTCTTTATATTGACTTGTAATATGACAATTGACATGTTTGGTTATATATGACTTATTGTTATGTAGCCTTGATACCCTTTGTGACTTGTCTTGATGGAATTTGATGCGTTATCTGGCATAAATGTCTTATGCGTAATGTGCACATCTGTGTTCAACCAAACACTTTACTTGGTTAAGTCGAAGTTTTCTACTGCGATATAGTATAAGTTAATTTCAGCATTTACGTACATATTTGTTGCCGTTTTAAGTAAAATCGGTTAAGGTTATGAAAGTATGCTGAAAAAGTTATAAATCGACCAATATGTTAATGGAGCTCGTCGCAGTCAAAAGTCATGCAATCGAAAGTGATGCAAGTTTTAAATCTATGTGGAATGTGCTTCTAAGAAACCTCTCAAGCATGATTATTTTAGAAGTTCGAGAATGTTGTGCGATGTTACAGAACCAAGTTTAATGATCCATTGAATTTTAAAAAATTCTAAAAATCATGATATGTCTTTTTTAAATTGAATTTATCAACTGTTGATTATACTTGAGAACTAATATAAATAATTATAGAATGTATCATTTGTAAAGTCAAGAAAAAGACGAAGGGATAAAAATATTTAAAATATTCTAGGCTTTCTTTTATTAATAATTTTAAAGAACCAACAAATTCAACTTGCAACAAAAATTTATAAGCATTCACTAAAACCACGAAAAGAAATATATTATATTAATACAAAGAACATTAAAGTCGTGTTAATGTTCAGTTCACTTAATACACCAACACTGTATTCTTGTTTATTATCAAATTTTTTTACAAATTAATGAACCTTAATCGCCCCGCCCCAAACACGAATTTTTCACGAACGACTCATTTAATTGGCTAGTGTATTATATATACACACACATATATCTTGTAATAACTTTGAACACGCTAATGAGCAAATAAGTGTATCATATATGGCATTATTAAACATACATCAAACTACTATATTAGTATAGCATTTCGTCAAATCCTATGTCAAAATTTAACATCCTCGTTAATAATTTGGAAATAAACTAATGTGAGCAGTAAAGTTTGGATGAAATAATGAGTATATAACAGGCGTCAAAGTGAATATTGAAAAGATTGAAGGTAAATATTACAATTTACATATAGTAACAACACTTACAAATCTATTAAATAGTGGAGTATTGTATCGTGTAATATATAAATTCGAAATTACTTCACTTTCCCTTCAACCTTCCTGACAAACACCAACCCACCAACTCTATACATAGATACATACATAATCATTATGTTTGGTTGTTTGGTCTCTTCAAATTTTGGGATCTATTAATGAATCTAACTTGTGTTCAGGGTTTGTTCCCATTTCTTGTTTTTATTTATACTTCTTCAGATTATTTAGTTTCTTTCTCAAAATTTCAAAAAAATTTTTATTTGTTTTCTACTTTTCTTTTGGGTACTTAATTAGTCTGTTACTTTATATGCAAAATTGATGAAGTTATTAAAAAGTAGTGGTGATTTGTACTGTGCTACTAGCGATAGCAGGTCGTTTAATTATCGCGTAATTGTAGTTTATGCCAGTATTGATCAGTGTTTTAGAACACGAAAGCGTTTCTGCAATAGCTTTGTTACAAGTTTGAGAATAGGCCTAAGCTTTTCTGGGCGTAACAAGGACGAAAGAGTAAGTTTTTTTGAGAAGCGTATTTTTTAGCTTTGAATCTCGAGCTTTTTAAAAAAATAGGTATTAATCATTGTTTTAAAACGCGTAAGAGTTTCTGCAATAGGTTCATTAAAAGTTTTAGAAAAGGCGTAAGCTTTTCCGGTGTAAAAACCACAATCAGGTAACCTTTTTTGAAATACGTGTTTTTAGCTTTGAATCTCGAGCTTATTGAAACATCGGTATTAATCAGTGTTCTAAAACGCGAAAGCGTTTCTACAATAGCTTCATTAAAAGTTTTAAAAAATCATACACTTTTCCGGGCGTAAAAAGAACGAAAGAGTAATCTTTTTGAAAAGCGTATTTTTTTGCATTGAATCTCGAGCTTTTTAAAACATAGGTATTAATCATTGTTTTAAAACGCATAAGCAATAGCTTCATTAAAAGCGTTAAAATATGCAAGCTTTTCGGTGTAAAGAGCACAAAATTGTAAGATCTTTTGAAAAGGATTTTGAGCTTTGAAACTCGAGCTTTTTGAAATTTGAAGTGAGCTTTCTAACTCATGGGTATTAATTAAGGGCAGATTTTAACAATTTTGTCTTACTTACTTACCGTTATATTATACAGTACTTTCGAAGTTGTTTGTTTTGTGGTCCGCAATATGAAACATTTTGTTACTCTCCAATCTACTTGTTCTTTGTCTTTATTTTGGTTTTAGTTGTGTCAATTTTCTATTTTAGCTCGTCCCTGGGATTAATCTTTTGAAAGGGATTTTCTTGTTCTTAATTGATATGCATATATGTGTTTCATTTTCAGGAAATTAATGGATTCAAAAGTTTGCAAGAACGGATTATGTGGGGTGAGCTCATGTACCGAGTGGAGAAAAGGGTGGCCTCTAAAATCCGGTGATTTTGCCAATCTCTGTGATAAGTGCGGGTAAAACACTTGACCCCATTTTTTGTGAATTTGTTAATTTCACTCTAAACTAAGCAATGATCAAGTGGGCAGTTTTTCAATTTAAGTGTTGGATTCTGTTTTTTTAGGCAAGGGGGTTAATCACATTAGGCATCCCATGATATGTAACTTTGAAACGTTTAGTTGCCAAATTACCCTATATATATATCCACATACGACTATGTTGATACTAGTACTCTTGTTGATAAAAGTTTGGTTTAGTGTGTGGCAATAACCAAAATAATTAGGCAATTTCAATCATGTAGAGAATGCTTGATTATGTTGCAATGCAAGTTTCTTTTATTATCTCGTGGCAAGTACTTGGTGATATTTAGTGTCAGTACAAATGCTTGGAGTGAAAAATTGCTTGAAAAAAAAAGTATCAACCCAGCTTTAAGATTAATAGTTGTTAATTAACGACCACTTTGTAAATGCCTCAAAATCGAACACGTATGAAAGTTTACCATTGATAAAAAAAGTATCTTGGTTCTGCACTTCAATTGCGTTAGAATAGGTTGACCAGTGAGTGAAGCATCCAATTGTAATGCACTAGTTGTTAGTTCTGGCACCTATTGTATAATAAACAGATTACAAAATATCGATTGATGCATTATTTGTGACTCATAACTCGTATATTCTTCAGGTCTGCTTATCAGCAATTAATCTTCTGTGATATATTCCATCCTAATGATACTGGCTGGAGAGAATGCATTTCTTGTGACAAGGTGAGGATAAAAATTATGACATTAATATATTGGCTATATACCCTTGAAACTCTCTTTTCTTGTTTGCTTGTTACCATGTCTTATAACATCATTTTGTATTGACAGCGTCTCCATTGTGGATGCATTGCTTCGAGTGAATTAATTGAGATACTTGATTGTGCTGGAGTGAAATGTATTGGGTGTGTAAAAAGTTTGGCTCTGCAACCTGTAAGGCATATTCTCTCTCTACACTGTCAGTTATATCATAAATCTTTTTTTAAAAGCTCTTTTTCAGCCACATACTTATCAGTGTCATATTAAGTCAGAAACTCACATAATCTTACTAATTGCCAACTAATAAAAACTTGAAAGTTAGTTAGGAAAAAGCAGAAAATGAAATTGTGGCACCCCACATTTACGGGGAAAAAAAGTTGATCTACGATTTGGTTATTGGCATAAATCTGTCCTGGCTGACCTATAAGTTAATAGCACCTGCACGACAATCTATTTTCTTTAACTGAAGACACAGGAAAACTGCTTGATAAATTTTCTCAGCAATTCATTTATGACCTTTTTACTTTGTCTATGATTCAGTGCAAATGTGAAATTCAGGTGTTTGAACAGAATCTATGTTGCCACATAACCTAGTGCAAGACTAATGAAAATATTGTTCCATTAATCATTGCGTTTTTACTGTACTTGTAACACTTTCCACAGCCTTTGAACTCCGAAAAGTCTAAAGGACTCAGCAATTCAGCAGAAAAAAATGATGTTGAAAGAGGATTAGTTACTGTCGATATCAACAATAGAATAAGTGCTAAACAACTGAATGTTACCGGAAATAGTTTTCACTTGAAAGATGTGCTTCCACCCCATGAACATGAAGCGATTGTTGGCCAAATGAAAGAGAAAGATGATAATGGAACCATGACTTCAACAAATCTCAATATTGGATCTTCTGAAGGAGGTATATACAAAGCTACGCGTACTAATGATGTTTATGAATCACTATCATTATCTCAAGCAAATCTGACTACTGCATCCTTAGCTTCTCATTCTGTTGAATCTTTTGAAGATTTGGGCAAAGTATTTTCGTCGTTTCAACAATCTCGCCATCTTTTTCCAAAATCAAATGAATTGGGGGAGAGGGGGAGAAACTTTGGTGTGATTCCACAACTTCGTGTTGCGCGACCACCTGCTGAAGGTCGGGTGAAGAATCAGTTACTCCCTCGTTATTGGCCTAGGATTACAGACCAGGAGTTGCGCCAAATATCTGGAGAGTATCCGACTATCTGTACTATCTGTAATTTTTTATTGTTGGTATCTATTTATTATATTGACCTTCTTTTAAAAAACAATATAATGATTATTGTTCTCATTAAAGAACTCAACTGCACCATTTTTCATTAGTGACTACATGCATAGTAATTTTATACTCAGTCATTAATTCTTTAACCTTGCACTTTATTAAGCTCAAATTCCACCATTGTGCCATTGTTTGAAAAAGTTCTCAGTGCGAGTGATGCTGGTCGAATTGGTCGTTTGGTGTTGCCAAAAGCATGTGCTGAAGTGAGTTCCCTCGCCCATTTTTTTTCTTTAATTCTTTTCTGCCTTGTTATAAAGCGTTTTTCTTGCGACTAAAAATTAAAGGGGGGTCTTCTGTCTGATGCTTGTGTTAATAATTCTATGCAGTCGTATTTCCCACCAATCACTCAGCCAGAAGGGATTCCCTTAAGGATCAAAGACATAAAAGGCAAAGAATGGGTGTTTCAGTTCAGATTTTGGCCGAACAATAATAGCAGAATGTACGTTTTGGAAGGTGTAACTCCTTGCATACAGTCCATGCAATTACAAGCAGGAGATACTGGTATCCCTACTCCACTACAATTCAGCACATAAGGCTTTTGCAAATAGTTCATATGTTAAACCTTTTACCAACTTGTTTTGATGTTGTCCAAAAACTTTGGAGCATAATATTATCATTAATAATACCAGATTTGTGTTGCATTTGGATAACTAAAGAGTATAATCATGACCACCTAAAAAAAAGGGTCACTCAGTTTATGCTTTCGTAAAATTGCAGGCCTTCTTTCTTGTAGAAAATTCATATTATTTATCTCCTATAAAGATGTCATCACTCATGTCTAGATCAATAGTCGTTTTAAGATAAGTTGAGAACTTGACATGCAGTACAAATTTATTCAGAGTACCACTATGAGGTCTTACGAATTACATTTATTTTTCCAATAGTTATTCGTTTTCTTGTAACACCTCCTGTAATTATCTTCTTGCAGTAATGTTTAGCCGCATGGACCCTGAAGGAAAGCTTCTTATGGGGTTTCGAAAAGCATCACAACCCATTACCACACAGGTAATATGTGTTCACTAATCTTGTGGATTGAGGCACATAGGCTTTTAGTTAAAAGATTCTTCAACCTTAGATATCTTCTTTACATTTTTGCTTCAAAGTATCCTTTAATTGGCATATTCATATCAAGTCTTCGTCAAGGAGAAAAAACATGACGAACCACGTTAGGAAAATAACAACGATTGATTCCCCCTTGAACAATATCTTGAGTCCCACTTCGTCCCATCAACATTTAATTCTCATTTATTTTGTACGACATCCTAAACTATGTTCACATTCTAGTTTTGCCGCCTCTACTATCATTTTATCACTCCTATATTCACTGTGGGTATGTTCTGGCCCCTAAGTTATATCGTGCCTCCATAGTTTTGTGGAGCAATTAAAAATTGGTCAATAGAAGTCCGTTTCTGGATTTGTTTCTACTTTCTACATTGACAGGATATATGACAAGAGAACTAATTTTGGGAAAATTTTAGATAATCAATAATAAAGGAGGCAGGGCACTCATTTTCACTCAAGGGTGACAAATTTTCTTTTATCCCAAATGCTTTTTGGTGATAATATCGGTAATAATTATTCTCATTGGATGGTTTTTTTTAACTGATATTCAGAATTTGCCCATAACAAGTGGTTACTCGGCCATTGTTCAATCTCTGAAGGAAAGCACGGATCCCAATTTAACTGCTGTTCCAAAATCGACCGGTGGGGATTTCAGCTGGCAAGTTATGGAGAGGAATGGAAGTGATATGAGAGATGCTTTTCCTCACACAATAACTAGGGTTTTAGAGAAAGAAAGAAGTAGAAATATTGGATCGAAAAGTAAGAGATTGCTCATTGATAGCCGAGAAGCTCTGGAGCTGAAACTTACATGGGAAGTACAAGATATGCTCTTCCCTCCTCCTACTGAGAAGCCAAGTGTTGTCGCTTTAGAGGACTTTGAAGTTGAAGAATATGAAGTAAGTTTATGCATTAAACAGAATTAAAGTGATCCGTTGACTGTTGTAGTTGGATCTGATAGTATGGTATATTGGTATCCGTAGAAATAAATAAGAAATGATAGAATGTCTGAATTTTGGTTGGGTTTGAGAAGAAAATACTTTTGCTAACATTCTTATAGGCAACTACTTTATGTTACGTGAAATTGCTCAAAACATTGGTGTAAGCAGCTGAAACGCTTAGCCTTTCAAATTGTAGGGTTCAACTTGAGTTGCTGTTTTTTCAGGTTATATGAGTTTACAATGCGTGCGATTATATATACTGTAATTACTGTATATATATTTTACATCAATTTAAAAGTAATTCTTGTGAACGTACAATCATGTCATCCTTTGTTGCAAAGACTTAATAAGTCAGGTTTCCATGTTGTTATATGAGAGTTGAGTTCATTTTTCAAATTTCTTTCATCGGAAATTAAAGTAATTATTGTCTACGGCATGGTATAAAAAGTACATTGGATCATGATGGCTCTTCTTTTAAATTCTAATAGCTACTAAATTTCCTTCTTTTTGCTGAGTTTTAGGAACCTCCTGTTTTGGGAAAGAGTAGCATTTTCACTGCCCGACCTTCTGGGTAAGGATTTATATATATATTGTTATTACCGTGTAGAACTGTAATTCTGCATTGT
This sequence comes from Primula vulgaris, assembly GCA_963920805.1. Lineage (NCBI taxonomy): Eukaryota > Viridiplantae > Streptophyta > Magnoliopsida > Ericales > Primulaceae > Primula > Primula vulgaris. Next base: position 10,412,373 of record OY987212.1, read on the forward strand.
TCATTTTGATGATCAAAGTAATCATTTTGCATGAGCACCTACTTTATTACATTAATGTTGACATTAGTCAACTACGGACTTGACCTGTTTTTTTAGTTGATTTAATTCCCAAATGTTTCCACCAGAAAAAATTAGGGACCCTAAACTGGGAGGAGCAAAAGTAGGGGTTCCTAAATCTTCAAAGCAAATAAGTTAGGGTACAAATAAACATTTCTTCCAATAATTTTTCAAAGAGTTTGTATTGTAAAGCATACCTGCATATAGCTGCTGTTTACCATATTTAACAAATGTTTGTATAATCCCAAATTTACCAGGCTCACATCTTTGGTGTATTAGTTACTCCATATTTTTAGGGTAGTATTCAAGTGGTTTTTTATTTATCTCTCATGAACTTTCTGAATAGAGGCCGAATTAATGGTGCATCGTAGGCGTCAGTCCAATCCAGTGTGTCTTCATTTTTTAATTGTATTTAGTTGACTGTTGATTTTATTATATGATTAAAATGCTCCAATAAAACTGATTATCCAGAGCCCAAGAGCAATGGACGCCATGTGATAGTTGCTCTAAATGGCGAAGGTTACCTGCTGATTTTCTTCTCCCTCCTAAGTGGACATGCATGGATAATTTATGGGATGAAAACAGGTAAAATGTGTTTTTCTTCCAGGAGTCCTTTTTTAGATATAAATAAGAAATTGTCCTACATATATCTTTTTATTTTTTAATTCTCAGGAGTTCTTGTTCTGCGCCAGATGAATTGAGCCCTAGTGACCTCGAAAGCCTTCTCAGACTGAGCCAAGGTATGATGCCTTTTTAGGATCAGAATGACTAGTTCAGTATTTTACGACCAGCTTTACATATACTATGATTAATGAGTTATATAAATGAGAGCTGTTAATTTTTTAACCCCCTTTGGGTAAAATCTTAACAAAAGTTTATTGCGCCTTATTGCCTAGCACACACGCACAGTTTTTTACATTTAATTTAATTTAATTTAATTTTTTTATTATTACTCAGACTTTAAGAAACAGAAAACACTTGCTAACCACAATAGGCTAGCCAAAGATCACGAAACTGCAAATCTCAACATTTTGGGGAATTACGGAAAAACAGGAGATGGTATGAGTGATATAGATGGCGGTGTTGCAACCACTACCAAACATCCGCGTCACCGGCCTGGGTGCTCATGCATTGTTTGTATACAACCCCCTAGTGGAAAAGGCAAGCACAAGCCAACTTGCGTATGTAATGTGTGCATGACTGTGAAGCGCCGTTTTAAAACCTTAATGATGCGTAAAAAAAAACGTCAGTCGGAGAAAGAGGCTGAGATTGCCCAGAAGAACCAACACATATTGGGTTCTAAGGATGAATCCGAAGTTGACAGCACGACCAAGCAGGTAGCATTTTTGTTTAATTATTTACTCCATCTCATTTGAAAACTTAAATAAGTACGACTATATACAAAAATAGGAAAGTATAAGTTAGGCAAGCAAAAACAAGTGTCACAAGACTCACAACCTTTCTTTAAGTTTGGTCAAAAAATACTACCAAATTTTATTTTTACCCTAATAATCATCCTGCAAAGCTATTTTTGGCAATATATTTTCCTAAAATACACTTTAATTAGATTTAGGCTGCGGGGAATTTTGAGAGAAAGATTCTTGTCTGTTTTGCTTCAATTTCGAACAAAATTCAAAATACACAAACATGGCAGTTCACATAATATTGAGTCATTGACCTTTGTATGGTACATTCTTGCCAACAGTATTATCCAGAGAAGACAAACACATTGGCGAGTAGATTCGCCGAGTTACAGGAAAATGGAAAGGGAAAACTGGATTTGAACTGTAACCTTCATCAAGAACAGAAGTTGAGTGATCAATTGCCAAGCCATGCGAGCATGACGAGTCTTGTGAAGGTAGCTAGCTTGCCTTTGGAGAATTATTTAAAACAAAATGGTCTGACAAGCTTAGTTTCTGAGCAACAGGGGAGTTCAGGATCCCATTCACTACCACAACCTATCGGGGAAGGAGAGAGTAACAATGATGACCTTGATCAGAACTCAAATGGTCCTTGAATATTTTTACCTGCTTATGGTTTTCCTAGAGGCAATTTTCTTTATTTTTGTTTTCTGTAATGGTTGTAAGCTTTGCCTTTTGTAACATGATATATAGGGTGGAGCTCAGAATAGCTTTGGATGTTTGGGTGTATCCTAACGTTTCTCCTATACATAAATAAAAAGGTTTTGTTATACATGAAATGTATTCGGCGGTTAAGTTTGGTTTTTGGCTATTTATTGGCTTGAATGAAATGATTAAATTGTGAGTTGGGTTTAGAGATTGTTGATAAAAAAAGGCTAAATTGCTTAATTATATTTCACTTCTGAATAGATCAGGATGGATATATTTTAAAGTTTCCGTTTCATCAGGTTACTTGTATTCGTCATCATTGCTAAATGTCGAAAACCTCCATTTTGTAAATGCCTTTTAGTTGGACATTGCAGATGTTATTCTGTAGAAACTAAAGCAATTCCCAGCTTCAGAAATCAAAAATAAACAAAATTGACGAATTTTTATGGCAAATTAACTTTTAAGCAAGTTGTAAATTCTGTCGTCTCTTGTATATTACATAGTATGCAACTCCTACAAAAACAAGAGCAAGTACTAACCCGTCAGCCATACCCACCACAATAATTACCCAATTTCGCAAACCAGAACTTTTCTCATTCTCCGTTCCAGTGCCTTTTGGAACTTTTACCATATAACTTAAATCATCGACATTATCAACCTGTTTAATTCCTTGAACAAATGGATATAAAGAACACTTTTCCGATTTTGAGTCATACGAAGCTGAACTACAGCTGCAGTCCTCTAAGCAAACACTTGCGCATTCTTGCTTGCTCATATTTACACCCTTAGGTGCGATTTTTAGCACACTATTCACTCCTTTCAATTCGATCATATCAGCTTCATTTTCTCCACAAATCCTGTGTGCAAGTCCGTCGCTACAATGTTTAGAATTCATTAATCTGATACAAGAACAAACATTAGATGAAGTACAAATTCCATATGGATCACACGCCAAAGGAAGCTCACAAGTTGTGCTTAGAGCTTGATAGGACACCTCAAATTTCAGTTTCTCCTCGGAATAGTAATAAAGCCCCAAATTTCCACTTTCATTGGCTAGTCGTAGAAATCTCAATGGCTCAATTCTTATGTTCGGGCTAGTTATCTCTTCGATCTTCGTGTACTTGTCACCAAACAGGTCTATTCCTCTGTTGCCCACTTTGATAAATGTTATGTTTCGGTGTCTAGAAGGCTTATATTCCCAGTAAGAATACCTTAACCTGCCTGAATTCAAGTATAGCGCAACTTTCTCACGTTCAATTTCGAAGGAGAAATAGTGATCGGTTGAGTTGGTTGGGAATGAAGTTAACCGAGTTGCTACATTCAATCTTTGTCCCCAAAGCATTATATTAGTTGGGAAATTGAAAGTCTGCCATTTGATCAAGTTTAGGGAGTCTACCAGAACTAAATTACCGGTTCTCAGCAAATGTAGCTTCTGCAAACACATAAGCAGCTTACGGAGTATTAGAAGTTGGAACCGAATTCGCTTGATGTTGAAAGTTCAGTTAGAAGACAATATATATGTGTTTTGTGATATAATCATACAAGACAATGTAATCCAATAGTCAATACTGTACAACAACTGAATTTGCATTTTGCAGTAAGAAGCGAAACAATCCATTTTTAGTATTTTTTGGTTTTTTACTTTGAAGCGTTAAAGCTGAACGAACTTTAAATTACCTGCACACCTTGTCCAGAAGTACCAGTTCTCCATCCGACTGTTTCATCTGGACCGATCAATTTGAGATCACCATCTTGAGTGAGCTCAAGCACACATTTCTTTTGTGTGATAAACCTTGAAAAATGTCCAGAACTCCATACCTTAACATCTCCAAGGAAAACATCTAGAGAACACGAGTAATAGTTTTGCTCAAAAGACTCGGCACTTAGTGCAACTTTGAAATTATTTGCTACTCCAATTTGGTTGTTATCTAGTATAAAAGCTCTTCCTTTAAACCCTGTGCTATATTCCATAGGGATATTAAGGGTGACCATGTAACCAATTTCAATATCTGAGATACAGTGGCTGTTATGACTAATGAGTAAGTAAAGAAAAATTGAGAACCAACCGAGAAGTACCATTACTAAGTTGCAGTTTTTAATATTATAGTACTTTGGAATTTGCCAAAATTGAAGTTGATTTTGATGGTTCTGATTTTATTGGAGGATTTTCATCAATCTTGAATCAGTGAAAAAGTTGATAATGAAAAGTTGGTCTCAGTGACAACTCCACTCCACTTGTACGTGTTTGTTTCCCACTCTTGTAAAGTGCTTGGCCATTCATATTCATTAATTTAATATATTGATCTTGTGTGTTTGTGTACTGTAAAGTATGTCGTTGGCCAGTGCTAAGCATGAGCTACTTATACTAGGTTTATTCATTCCTTATAACTCAAAGTACTGCTTCGAATGCTCTTAAGGCTAATTAATTTGTCTTAAATCGAAGAAGTTGTGGATCATGGTATAAAAGTATGTACATGGATATTTTTAAGAGACCAGATCTCGATTTATTTTGTTTGGATATTATTTTGGTGATTAGTTTCTAGGCCTTCAACCAGTGTCACATGGCCAATAAAACATATATAAGATCGTGCATTTTGTAAAAGTTGATGAAAATGGTACCAAATTTAGCAACGGTTAATTAAACTTTTAATTTTATTGAATATATATATAGTTGGTCCATTTCGTTTTTCTCGTGCAACCATATTTAGACCAGTAATGTAAGAATCCGTATAACTAATCTCTATGAAACTGGAGTATTATTATTAGGAACTTGGCGTTACAGAAAAACTCCTCCTAATGAATCGATATTTAGTTAATGACATTACTTTTTTACTGCTATATTATCGAACCTTGTCCAGCAATATCCACGGTTAAGAAGGCAACTACTATTATTCAAGAACTGTTTGCAACGCCTACGTACATGATTACCGACTAGATAACTTTTCGGAGTATATCATGTTTCAAACTTGCACCGACAATTTTCAAGTAGTTTACTACAGTAATAACACTTTTGAAACACCCGAGAGATATAGAGCAATTAACTAGAAAGTAGCTATCTGTAACCGTAGTCGAAAAACAAGAAAAACAGGATATCTTGTACAAGAGAAAGTTTAGAAAATGAAGGAAAAAAAGGACACATATGGAATGGGGACACTGGATCAGTCAGTCTATCATGGAAGAGTAGAATATCCAACAGAAGCTTTTCCGTTTCGGAGTTTGAGTATGGTTATGATATTAATGGTCATTAAGAGAATAAGTCCGACTAATGAAGCTACAAATGCTCCTGCCGCATGATTGCAAAAGGTATCAAATTTATCGCATATTTTATTCCACCTTGCATGTGAATTTCCATTTCTTCCTAGCTCGCCTATGAAAACTGCTCCTCCAAATCCAGCAGACACCAGTGCCACCGCCATCTTAACATGCATAAGAGCGAACGTTATACACGAAGAAAAACTACAAAAATTGAAATAGTAAAAATCGTCTTAATTAGGACATGCATGGGCAATATGCTGGATATAAAAAATGTTTTTCACTTATTGTTGTGCTTTTAAGTTTGTCAAAATGGTGCCATGCACCATGAACATTTAAGAAATTTCATGGAAACAAATCTTATAATATCCACCTCGACAGGTCTTAGATTGCCGTACTTGTTTGACCACAGATCATAGATTAATATACAAAAAAAGGAGGTACGTAATATTTAAGTTACCATATCTAAAATGGGGATCATGACAGTGCGGATCCCCTTGAGATCAAACTTATGTCCAAAAAACTCAAGAACTAACATCAAAAGGCTGTGAAGACTTGCCATGCCATTCGCAATGACAAAAAACCTGCGACAATAAATTAGATTAAGTAGGCAGCAGCATAATCACAATCATTTTCAAAATAGTAGTAGCTTTTATAAAGTTCTGTTTAGTTACACAAAGGCTGGGTTATGTTGAAACTTGGCAGTGAGGGTTGCTTTAATAGGGGTGGTTCCGATAGTGGCAACCACGAAGCTTTTGGTTTGCTTATCGAGTGCCATTACAATCGTAGCAGCTGCTGTGGCTAGAAATGCAATAACTCTTAGCGTTAACAATGCTAATTTTGCGCTTTTCATTGATTTTTGCTTGTTATTGTTCATGACTGCAGGTAACTGACTGCAGTTCACACCATCTGCCTTCTTGTCAAGTCCACATTCTGTTGCCATTTTTGTGTGTGTTTTGGATGGTGAGATAACTGGTGGAATGGGAAGCTGGCTATACATACATATATATACATGTATGTATAGCTACATTGGTTAGAGGAAAGATAGGCTTACTCTCACCTAAATATTTGTTTAGTCAAATAAGCTAACTAGCAATTTGAGGGTTGGCGTGTTTGCTTAATTTCTTTCACCTGGCTATCTAATCACTGATTATAATACCATCAATCCTTCAGTGTCAAAAATGTACTCTAAAGATGTACATATTGCTATTGTTTAAGAAAAAAACTTGTTATTATCGTACGTGTTAAATTTGAAAAACACATCAGTAGTTCAATAGCTATAAGAACATTAAGAGTAATCTGTTTCTAACCCACTATTTCAAAAAAAATCGTTGACAAGTTTCTTCGAATTAAGGATTAACAATGAGGTGACTAATTTTTCATGGTGTCAATTTGCAATTGCTTTATAATCGTCCGTCATCATCACTTAAAACCGCTACTGGTGATATTATCGGTGGACACAATATCGACTGAGGAAAAAAACAAATATGAAGACATATATAGTTTGTTATGATCGCCAAAATAATAGATTTTTATATGATTAATCGGTTTTGGTTTGACATGACCAACCACTCTAGCAAACTCTTGCTTTGGGAACATGGCTTATTTAACACTTGGGGGCATCATTTAGAAATTAGAACAGATGGATCATTTTTAACGCAATAAAGTCAACAGTTGGCTCATCCATTAGAACCTTTTTTGTTTGTTTTCATCAGACTAAATGTAGTTCTAATATGTATCTTCTTAAAGCTGTGCTATTAACATACTGAACGAGGAACCTCAAAGAAATTTATCGAATTCAAAAAATAGGTAATATAAATTATAAGAACTAGTCTATCTTCATGGGTCTCATTCAAAATAGTCCATGATGAAAATTGTAGGACACTAAATAAAACACACAAACTTGGTATTAGATAAGTTTCTATAGAAAAATGATGCATTACCACAACATCAGAAGCATAACAAAACCGACTAGCCTATATTCCTCACAAATCCGATCATCGACTTTGTCACTTTTAGAAGAAAGAACAGTTTAAAGATGCAGGTACCAACTACTACTATAAAACATTTACTTAATTCAAAGCCTTTGCAAATTAAAAAAAAATTAACTCTGCTTTTTCAGATGCATTGCAAAGTCGAATATAAATTAACTCAACTTTTAATGTCACTCTTAGCAGCGTATTTCAGTCTTCATACTAGGTTTTTCGCAGTAAATCCTTTTGTTGGAAGGTCCATTGGCCATTAACGCATATCTGACTAGAAACAAAGTTTTTTTGATGCTGTAATTAACCTGCAACTATTTCATTTGTTACTTTTGAATATGTGCTTGCACAGGAAAATATGAATATAAATCTTCAATGGCCAAAGTCTGGTTGTTCTCCATCCAATTTCTTGTGTGCGATTTTGAAGTGTGTTACATGGGTACCAATTACTCAATCAAATTAAACGCAAAAGATGGATACAGAATGTAAAAGTAACACCTTCTCTAGCTCATTAGGTTTACATCAAAAGTGACCAACAGATCAGATTAACATATTTGAGACCCAAAACATCTTAAAGATAGAAATACATAAGACACAAGAAGAAACAAAGAGGAAAGAAACAAAAACACCAAAACGCCTACAACAGTGCGTACCTAGCGACTGCAAAAGTTTAATGTTCATCTTTTCCTCTTTTTCTTATCGGAGTTGTTCGAGTTAGCTTTAAGATCAAGTTTTTGTGAAGAAGTTGACAGCTTGGCTCCCACCGCCCAACTCCATAGAGCCCTTTCCACATCAGACGGGGTAAAGACATCCCCTTCCACACTTAATTCCTAACCAATATATAAAAAAAACTGAATAGATATAAATAAATAAAATGTTTTAAATAAAGTATTCAATGTTATAGTTCTAGATGCCAAAGTTAAGGATCTGCCAGAATTGGAGATGCTACAAAGGTTGGTAGAGTGGAGAACAGCTCGCAAGCACAAATAACCATAAACTAACGAACAGGTGGATATATTGGCTGTGAATTAGTTAACTAAAACTTTTGAAGGTGCGTGTACCGTCACGGCTTAGAAAGGTGTTTATTTCATATTCTTTAGCTGCATTATTGCATAAAGAACAACATTCCGGTAATTGTTAATCGAAAATACTATCAGAGCAGCTACATGAGACCAGTTAGACATGTGCAAGAAGTAACTAATGTGATTCTGTGAACACAAAAGTAGAAAGAAAGTGGCAATAAAAACGGACCTTTGCTTTGGCCTGTATTTTATCCACGAAAATGAGATACTGCTTCAACGTATAGTCTTTGGAATTTCCCAGAGCCGCCACCATAGCCTGCAAATTGAAACATACCCAACATAGTAAGCAACAGGTGCATGTATTAAGGTCTCTATTATTACACAATTTTGATTTATTACAGAAGCTTCCGAAAAGGTTTGATTTGAAGTACTAAACAACAATTTCCAGTCAGTTCAGTGAACTGCCATCAATTCTTAATCCTTAATACGCTTGTATATTAAGTTTGTACATTAAAAATGCTGCAAATTTTTCAGCCAAGTAGACACATATACCTTGGAACATGAGAAATCAAATATTGACGCATGTACAGAAACAATTAAGTGAAGTTCCCTACACTAATAAATCAATATTTGAAAAAACTATTTTGAAATTGGGTCGTAGTGCTTAGTGTACAAAGCTTTAATAATTCGGGAACAATTAATTAGGTAAAGAGAAATAAGTAGGTAGTAATATCTTATGGAAAAAGTGAAGTAGTGAAGTTGAGGTAGACCTCGTCGGACATGAAAGGGGCGATATGGGGAGCATAAGCAGCAAGAACAGCAGAGGCTGTGGCGGGGCCAACTCCTTTCAAGGCAGTGAGCTCCGTAACAGCTTTCGATACATCATCAGTCAATGCTTTAAATGCTCTTTCTGACACAGATTTCACCAGGGTTTTGTCCAGCGACGAAACAAAATCCAGTAAACGGGGCCTGAAGATAACTCATATTCCATAAAAGTTTCTTATATTTGATTACAGCATTAAATGCTACACACCCAACTCCAGTTTGTTCGTCCATTGTCCTTTATTCCATTTTCTTTACAATTTCTTAAAAAACTACTGTAAGCAACACTTCACTAGCTTTGTCTTTTAGTTCCATAAAAATTCTGAAAAAAAGGATTACTCTGAAGAAAAACTTATAAGATTTCATTGATTTCATAGATGCCATAAATTTCATAACAAATCCCATCAATCTAATCACATTTCCGAGAAATACGAGATATCTAAGTTATACAAGACGGAAACTTTATTGAAAAATCATTGCAATCACCAATTAAAACTCATATTCACTTACCAATCAGATACATAAACAAATTAAGTAACCCCTGTGAATTTAAGTTCGGTACAAGATGAGAAAATCATCAACAAAAACACGTGTAAACCGATCTTCCTTTCACTTCACTATTGCCTAATTATTTTCAACTACCTTCAAATCATACTAGTTCAGAGAATCCAGACATATTTATCTCACTATATTTGCCCAAATATAGATAATGCCAAACACAAATTTTAAACTAACATAATTTGAATTTACTTTGACAATATTAAACTAATTGAAATAAGTTGAACCTCAAATTGCACCTGAAGCTAATTTCCTCATATACTACTACTACTACTACTAATAATAATGATAATATAATAACGAAAAAAATACTCCCTCCGTCTCACAATAATGGTCCAATTTGTTTTGACTCCTCCCCAAAATAATACTCCATAAAGTTTCTATTTTAAAAAAATTATAATTCCTCATATACCCTTATTTAATGAGTATTAATATTTGAAGAGTATATTTGAAACTTGACACACATGTTTATTACTCCAACTAACTCTAACAAACATTTATTAATATTCATAAATAACGTAAATGAACTAGTATTATGGCACGGAGCGGAGGGAGTAATAAAAATAATAATAGCAATATTAATTAATAATAATAATAAAAGAAAGGGGGGGTTGATTGAATTGTACCTCCATTTACCACGGGTAAGTTTCCATTGCATGAGTTTAGAGAGTTCATCAGTGGTAATAAATGGGTTAGGTTTACGGTTACTTATTATTACTGGCAGTTCTTTACTGTAAAATTCATCTAAACTAACTAAATTCACTTTCGATTTACCACCCTTTTTCTCACTCTCTTCTATTACTGTTTTGTACCTGCTTAAAGCTTCTCTCCATTTGCTTACGTCACTGCTTCCCCACCCCATTTCTTCCATCTCTCTCTCTCTATAATTATATATATATATATATATATATATATATATATATATATATATATATATATATATTATACTCTCTTGAGTTTCCCCCAACTTTCCCTCTTTATTATTTGAGTTTTTAAGGCAAGTTACTAAGTAATAGTAACCTAACTGGACCTTTTACTTTATGTTTGTTTCTATTTTACATAAACGTTACAGTTTTTGTTTCATTTTTGTCCTTTTTGATGGAAAAAATACAATGGTTAGTATATCGTGTTATTAGGCTGTTTTTTTTTTGCATGGAACTTACGTACTCCATTTGCTTTTACGTACAAATAATAACCTGACTGGCGCTTTTACTTTATGTTTGTTTCTATTTGACTTAATATTGTAATTTTAATTCAGTTTTGTCCCTTTTGATGGAAAAGATGCAATAGTTAGTTTATCATGTTGTTAGGCTATTTTTTTTCCCATAAGACTTGCAAAAAAATGATTGATTGTGAGATGCAAAAAAATTGTGCGTAAATCGCCAAAATGTATGATTTCATGACATTTCCATTTTGAGTGTACTACAAAAAAATGATTGATTGTAAGATGCAATTTTTTTTTCTAATTTAATTGTCTACTACAGAAAAATGATTGATTGAAAGATGCAAAAAAATTGTGTAAATTGCCAAAATGCCTGGTTTTCATGACATATTCGGGATCCTAGTCATTTAGTATTTCGTTGAAGGTGAAAACAAAGTGCAGATCATGGCTTTACTAAAACTCATATAGTGTATAACCGTCTACTTAAGACTTTTTTCCAGTATGTTAATTGTAGCATCAGAGAAATGAATTTACCAGATTATATGAAGTGAATTGCTTCAATATATATTACAGATTAAGAACACATGCCAAGTCGTATCAGAAGAGAAAATGGGAGAAAAAGTGAGATAGTTGACGTCTCTAATGTCCAAATTGAGATTCTACTCGATTAAATCGCAGCTTATCAAGACCATGGATAGATATCAAATAAGTACAAAACTTAAAATGAAAAGAATGTTAAATTGGAACCAACTGTGGTAGCCAATGCTTCGTAGGTCCAAACCGTAAGGCCCTAAACCAACTGCAAATGCTAGATAGATCGAAAAGAAAAAAAGTAACATCTGATAGAAGCAAAGCTGAAGTCATGACTCTGCCTGGTTAGTTAAACCCATTTTCCTGGGTATGTGTCCATCCCAACAAGTTACGTCAAAAGTTTTTTTCCCCAGTGGTTGGATTTTATGGATTTTAAGACTTAAGTTTAAAAAGATCCTTTCTTGCATTTTTGGGACTTTGATTTTAGTGAAGGAAACAATATTTTGCAATGTCAGCATCGTATACTAATTTCTTCTTTTTGGTCTGAAGAATCATCAAAGAGAAGTCTTCAAACCACATTTTAAACGAATCGAAGCACAGGACCCGCATTTTTGCAATGCTCGCATGCTTGGATCATCTATAACGTATTGTCTTTTCTTTCGGTCTTGATAGCATCATAAGACGCCATTATCTCCTTAAACTTTGCCTCTGCTACCTCTGCAAAAGAAAAAATCCATAAAAAACATCGCAACCTCAAGCAGAATTATGGCATCTGATGAGAATACAACCAATGTAATGGAATTAACAAGAAGTGACCACCTTTATTATCCTGATTCTGGTCTGGGTGAAACTGCTTTGCCTTAACTCTGAACGCCGTCTGCACGAGAATAAGGACATATTATATATAAATTCTCCTGTAGATAATGGTCAAACAGCTTAAGCTTGTAAACCCCAGGGGTTTGTATCACTGCTAGTTTTCTCATTATTCAATTTTATGCTATTAACATTTATTATAGGAATAAAACATAATGAAATGTGTATTCTTGTATTCCTGGTTTGACTAAATCTGTAATTATTAAAAATGTCCATATACCAAAAGTGATCCACAGGGTGATGAGCGTTCCAACGGACCCAAAAATTCATGTGAGCCTTTTATCCTTGGTATATTTAATTTCAGAGTTATATGTGATTTATGCATACGAAGGAAAAGAAAATGAAAAAAGAGGTAATCCAGAGAAGTCCAACCGTAAACTATTTCTCAAGGGAAAATTAAGAAGGAGAGAGAGAACCATGAGCAGAGGATACCTTAATTTCATCATCAGTGTAAGGTCTTGTTCTCAACCTGTTGAGGGGAAAATTATATCAATATATTCAATTCGTTAAAATTCCACGACTTGTCATAATGAAAAAGGAAAATAGAAAGGTAGAGTTGTAAGTTCCCTTTATTTTATTTCCCTGGCTAGCATACACATAATATGATACAGCTTCTGGTGATAATTTCGAGATAACTAAAAAATTTACAACGCCAGGTTATCAAATTAACAGAGTTTTAAATAACAGTTGAAGCATTTTCAAGTTAACCGAAAATATAAATCTCAATCTTTTAGTAGTCACTGGAAGCATAAATAAAGTAACTGTGAAAATCACCTGTCTAAACCCAAAACTGCGTAGTGGTGAGATAATGAGCGAGGAGCATTGTCACGAGGAGTATCTCCGAAAGGAGTCCTCCGATACTGAAAAGATGGATTAGCTTTCCAATACCATTCTTCCCGCTCAAACTGCTGATGATATGTGTATGAATTTTCATTCCACCTCTCATAACCTCGTTTATATTTATTCTTTTCTCTGTTAAACGCACTTTGCATACGCCTGATACGCTCCTAACAAAGGAATTTTTTTATATCAATTAGTGCCAACTTAAGCCAGAAGGAAAAAATTCTATAGAAATCCAATAACAAGAAGTGAGGTGTGAATCAGTGTGATTATTTGAACGAGTCAACCGCAATCCTGGATATTTTATAAGGAAGTCCAATGGCAATATACTTCAAGACATTCTGAAAAACTAAATCACTTGAAAGGCAATTAAAGGACGATCTTTTATCCTTCTTTTTCGTAATTTTTTCTTCTGCACAGGCCATACTAGTTTAAAGTTGCATAGAAGATACTGTCGTTTTGGAGAACATGGAAACAACAGTGACATAAATGTTTCGCTAAGATGTTTATGATTTTAGAGCTCATCTATTTGTTGCCATTGACAACTTCAGCTCAAATCCAATGTCATGGCCTGCTCTTAAAAGTTACTACAACTGCCAGACATCAAAAGGGAAAAAATAGAGAGCTAAAATGTAAAAAGATAGAAAAGGTGAAAGCTGACCACTCTCTCCATTTCTTGTTCATATTCCTCTTGAATTCGACGATTGTAGCGCTTCCGTGATTCTTCCTGAAAACTTGTCCGGAAAGAGCGATGAGCCTTCCCACCTTTATAAGATGACTCTGGTCTTGGCGCCTGTTATGATGTACCAACAGAGACAATCACAAAAAGCAGCTAGGTTGAATGATACATTATAATTTTTCAGATACTTTTTCTATCTTCCAAGATTCGAGCAAAAAAATGAAAAACTAGCTGTGAACATGTGATACGCACCAAACTAGAATTGAATTTGAACGAAATTAAGATTTCATACTGTAAAAAGAAAGATACTACAAACGAAAAAGAAAAAAAACTACTTGCCAGAATAGAACTATGGAGTAGAACTCAAAAACAGCCATCTGGATTCTACAGGTAGGGTTGTTTTTTGTTAGGGATAGTGATTGTGTATTGATCATGCTTATTAGATTTTACAAAGGACAGTATGAATGTCTGTGATTATTTCCGTGAAAATAATAATAATTAAGCATAGTCTTCATGAGAAAATGGCAGATCTAGAGATGCCACATAGGCATCCCGCCCTAGATAACAGAACCACAGAAACAAAAGGATAAGTTTTAGATACATTATATTATCATATATGATATGTTTCACAACTTATTGCTAACCTTACAATCTATCTTCGAAGCTCGTGACATAAACACACAACCCTTTTTATAAACCAAGTTTGACATTAGTTATTTCATAAGTACATAAACTGTGGTTGACGTGCAGATAGCGTAATCGGAACTTGTTCGGAAAAAGTACAGAATTACGGAAGTACCTACCTTTTTCTACAAATATCCAGATAATACGAAATATGACAGCTGTAAGCGGAACAGGAACAAGTACAGAAGTACGAAAATACCTGAGTGTAGATCCAATCGGCTGTCCTCCGCAGTTGTCCGACCTGTTGAATTTACTCCAATCAGATATATTACTTAGTACTATTTTGCTACCACAAATTTAATGGAACCAAACAAATCTAATGGGAGGGGCTAATATCCTATATGAAAAAAAAACTAGTACAACAGTGGCTCAAACACTAATTTTAAGGTTTATAATAAAAAATACATAGAAAAATGTTTCCTTTTTGTGAATATTATTTTAAAATGGAGGGCTACAGCCACCCGGAAAATCACATCAGTTTAATTACTAAAAAGAAGGCTTATCTCGTGTTTACTATACTAAACTATCGCTTGTTAACAAATTCCATACCAACCTACAACTTTCAATAATTTCCAATCAAATAAGCATAAATTAAAGAATCAATATAGTTTGATGGAACCAAGAAACTCCTAATGGGAGGGGCTAATATTCTATATGGAAAAAAAAACATAGTATAAAAGCGGTTCAAACACGATTTTTTATAAATACACACGGAAAATACAATTAGTTTTTGTGAAATTTATCAAAAATAAAGGGCAAGAGCCACCCGAAGATCACATCAGTTTAATTGTTAAAAAGAAGCTAAAAAACTAGAACAAGTGAATAACAGTGTAATGGAGGAATTTACATATCTTTTTCACTTAACAATAAACTATCGAATCAGGGATTCTAGTTAATCACAACCAAAAGCCAAATTTGAAAGATAGATACATACATATAATATATATATATAAATATTCAGAATTTACATATCTTTTCCACTTAACAATAAACTACTGAATTAATGATTCTAACAACTCACAACCAAAAGGCAAAAATGAAACACCCACACACACATACATACATATATATATAGAGAGAGAGATAGAGAGAGAGAGGAGACCGCGTATGTGGTGGCGGTAGCTCCGATAACAGCAAAAATGAAGATTCCCCAAAGCTGCCGTATATCACCCGCCTTTTCTTCTTTATCACGTTCGCCACTTGATGATGATGATGACGTGTCACCGCTTCCTCTTCTGGGGGGCCTCTCCTTCTCCATTCGACGGAGTATTATTTTCTCCACTGTTGATTTGAATTTTTTGGAAATTATTATATAAGTTTCTAAATTTGTGGGATGTTTTCATAATTAGTTGAACTTTAGGGGTCTCTTTATAAAACACGAAAACTTGATAACAGTGTAACTGTCTACCGACTTTTATTTTACCGCGTAATACTATATAAATGCGAGAACGACGTCTCGGAATCACAAACTTGAGTTTTTTTAAAATTTTGAGAAAATACTTTCGAAATGTTTCTAATACTAATGATAAGAAAAATAAACTTAAATAAAAAATTTTAATAATATTTTTGTAACTAAGTAGATGAGAATACGTCACAATGTCGGAACCAGGTTTTCATGATGAGTGTGACTGGATTGTATGCATATACTATATGTAATAATTAGGTGATGAAATACCATAATCGTCGTTTTTTTAGCAAAACACATCAAAAAAATTCAGTGTTTTCGCAATATGGGGGATAATGTAATATATTTTAGTATGTACCTAGTTACTACAATTATGCTACAACATGACCGGATCAAGTTAATCCAAGAGAATATATATAATGCTTATCTAAATAAATTATTTAATTACTCAAATTTTGGCTTTAAGATATCTCATAAAATATTAGAAAACTGAGTTTTTTTTCCACATTATTATTGTGAATTCATAAATTCATATAAGTTTAAATGAAAGTTTCAAATTATACTTTGCTTTCAAATTTTTAACAATATCGGCGTTTCTAGTTTCAGGAAATTGTTTGCCTTTTCTGTTTACGTTTTCCCTACCACATCAGACTTTCGTTTCCAAGTTGGCAGATATGCTCTTATCTTACTTGATTTTACAAAAGAAAACAAATTAAACCAAACAATAAAAGTATGTGTCATCTAGCATCTTCTCATCCATAATTACGATCCCATCTACATTGCTAATTTATTTCAAATTGCACTATCGATAGCTATATACTGGAATTGGACATTGTCAATGATCATGTGTGAAAATTTTATATTTAGCTAGGTGGTGAAATGTTCAAAGAAGGTTACTATGGGAGAAACAAAGAGGTTATGGAAGAAAGATTATACACTTATTTTCTTTGAACTAGGAATGTCACAAAAGTGGCAGTTATAAAAAAAAATGTACATTTTTGCGTTATACTGTGAGCCAGATGACTCAAATACATTTAGACTCTAATAATGATGATATCTGAGACTTAATCTTTAAGGCCTTCATTAGATACAAACAAGTGAAGGAGTTACCGAAGTCGTGTGGATATAACAAACAATTAATATTTCCGGCTCAGCCTTAGTTGTCTAATACGAAAATACTGTTGGTGATGTTAGTATCATCAATGTATTTTAGTAGTAATGTGATTTATTATAGGGCGATGCAATAATGCGTTAAACTCGGAAACGAGTTAGGGAAGTGCGGAGTGCACGCTCGTCGAGCCAACGTATAATTGAATATGAATAATTGAAACGAGGTTCTAAGGGGCAGAGCCCCTGGCGGGGTCCTAGGGGCAGAGCCCCTGGCGGGGTCCAAGGGGCGAGAGCCCCTGGCTGGGGTCCCGCTGCCAGGACAGCGGGCGGGGTGCGGGGCAGTGCCCCGAGCGAAAATTGTTCCGAACAGTTGCTTCATTTGTTCCGAACAGTTGCTTCCTTTATTCCGAACAGTTGCTTCCTTTGTTCCGAACAGTTGCTTCTTTTGTTCCGAACAGTTGCTTCCTTTGTTCCGAACAGTTGCTTCCTTTGTTCCGAACAGTTGCTTCCTTTGGTTTCGGTTATTGATCTCTTATATAAGAAGTCATTTGTCCTCGGTTTCAAAGATAGAAACATATAAGAAAATTCTCTCTACATTCCTAATCTATTCTCCTTGCCAGAAACAGATTGTTCTTCAAGAATTATCCCCACAAAGATTTCGTGAACCCAGGCAATAATAGGGTCGAAATACTTTGTTCGGAAAGTGTACGAACACGATTCTTCGAAGTTATCCAGGATTATCATACCCTAAATTTCTAACAAACGAACAAAGTATTCTCTGATAATCATGGCTGGAGGAAGCACCGTCAAGGAGATGACTACAAATTTCGGAAAATTGGACAAGTTTCAAGGACAAGACTTCAGGCGTTGGCAGAAGAAGATGCATTTTATGTTGACAACGTTAAAGGTGGTGCACGTCCTGTCTACACCGATTCCAGAATTTGTAGAGGATGACACGTTTGAAAATCTAAGACGCAGATCAAAGTGGGAGAACGACGACTACATTTGCAGAGGGCACATTCTTAACGGTATGTCTGATCCCTTATTTGATATTTACCAAAACGTGGAATCTGCAAAGGAATTGTGGGATTGTCTCGAATCCAAGTACATGGCAGAGGACTCATCCAGTAAAAAGTTCCTGGTAACCGATTTCAACAATTACAAAATGGTTGAATCGAGGTCTGTCATGGAACAATTCAATGAACTCCTCCGAATCCTTGGACAATTCACACAACACGGATTGAAGATGGATGAAACAATATCTGTCTCAAGTATCATAGACAAGTTGCCTCCTTCGTGGAAGGATTTCAAACACAATCTGAAACATGGAAAAGACGAACTGTCTTTGATCCAACTTGGAAGTCACTTGCGCATAGAAGAATCTCTAAGAGCGCAGGAGGATGACAAAGGAAAGGGCAAACAAATTGCTGGACCATCGGTTAATATGGTTGAAGAGGGTGGTAAGAACGATAACAACAAAAACAAAGGAAAGAAGCGTGCTTTCAAGAACAATAAGGGCAGTTTCGGTGCTAACAAGAAACCGAAACTAGAATGCTGGAAGTGTGGCAAAACAGGCCACTTCAAGAGGGATTGCCGTTTCGGCAAAAAGCACGACAACGCGAATGCAAGTGGTTCAGGAAAAGGGTCTAAGGACCAATCCGAAAACCAAGGTCAGAAATCAATTCGTGATTTGAATAGTTTGATTAAACATTCGGTTTCACTAAATTCTGAAGCATTTTATGTGCAGGATGATGCTATCGCGTGGTGGATTAATTCTGGCACCACAACACATGTTTGCAAGGATCGTTTCTGGTTCAAGAGTTTTGTTCCAGTGGAAGATGGTTCTGTCCTCTACATGGGAGATGATCACTTTGCTCCCGTTGAAGGCAAAGGAAACGTGGTGTTAGAATTCAGTTCTGGAAAGACTATTACTTTGTTTAATGTTTTGTATGTTCCTAAATTACGTAAGAATTTAATTTCTGGTCCTGTATTAAATAAGCTTGGATACAAGCAAGTGTGTGAATCCGATAAATATGTTCTATCGAAGTCTGGTGTGTTTGTAGGATTTGGATATTATAATAATGGTATGTTTATGATGAATTTGAATGGAGTTCCTAATGATTCTGGTTCTATATTTATGTCTTCTTCGAATGTTATCAACTTCTCGTTATGGCATGCTCGTCTAGGACATGTACATTATAAAAGAATGCATGAAATGTCTAAAGATGATTTAATTCCTGTTTTTAATGAAAATGTAGAAAAATGTAAAACTTGCATGTTAACAAAGATCACAAGGCAACCTTTTAAAAGTATAACAAGGAAATCTGTCATTCTTGAATTAATACATAGTGATTTATGTGATTTGCATGCTACTCCATCATTAGGGCATAAAAAATATTTTATCACTTTCATAGATGATGCATCTAGATTCTGCTATGTCTATTTGTTGCACGCTAAGGACGAAGCCTTAGATAAATTCAAAATTTATAAAACTGAAGTTGAAGTGCAACAGAATGTGTTGATTAAAACATTGCGTACAGATAGAGGTGGTGAATATTATGATCCTGTATTTTTCCAATCCGTAGGAATCATTTATGAGACTACAACACCTTATACACCTCAACAAAATGGTGTGGCTGAAAGGAAAAATAGAGTTCTTAAAGAAATGGTGAATGCCATGTTATCTTACTCTGGTTTAAGTGAAGGGTTTTGGGGAGAAGCTATGTTAACGGCTTGCTATTTGTTAAATAGGGTTCCTAATAAAAGGAACAAGACTACCCCATATGAACTTTGGTATAAGAAACGACCAAACTTAACATTTTTACGTGTTTGGGGTTGTAGGGCCGTGGTTAGACTCCCGGACCCAAAAAGGAAAACTTTGGGTGAAAAGGGTATAGCTTGCATCTTTGTTGGATATGCTGAGCACTCCAAGGCCTATAGGTTTTATGTTATAGAACCTAATGACTCGATTTCTATTAACACGATTATAGAATCGAGAGATGCCATATTTGATGAGAATTGTTTCTCTTCTATACCTAGACCAAAAGACTCTATACCTAATTCAGATGAATCTCTAAGGGATGATCATTCAATTGATGTGCCAAGTGAGACACTTGAACCCCGTAGGAGCAAAAGAGCTAGAAAATCTAGATCTTATGGATCTGATTTTCAACTATATTTAGTTGAGGGATCAAGAGATCAGATTGGTACTCAATACTATTATTGTTATAGTATAGAGGAGGATCCAAGAACGTATGATGAAGCTGTGAAATCTCGAGATTCTGTTTTTTGGAAAGAAGCAATTGATGAAGAGATTGGTTCTATCATGGAAAATAATACTTGGGTATTATCTGATTTACCACCAGGTTGCAAACCATTGGGTTGCAAATGGATCTTCAAAAGGAAGATGAAAGTCGATGGTACAATTGACAAGTTTAAAGCTAGATTAGTTATCCAAGGCTTCAGACAAAAGGAAGGGATTGATTATTTCGATACCTATGCTCCAGTTGCCCGTATCACTACTATTAGATTGTTGATTGCCTTGGCGGCTATTCATAATCTAGTGATTCATCAAATGGATGTCAAAACAGCATTTCTGAATGGTGATTTGGAAGAAGAAGTGTATATGAAGCAACCTGAAGGATTTGTAATGCCTGGTAATGAGCATTGTTGAACATAGAGTTCAATAATGATTTTGATTATTACTTTGATTATGCGTTTAATGATTTTACGATTTCGATGATATAATGCTTGTCTTGTCCAAAAATAGAAAACGTATATTTCAGGTCGTTAAATGATAGAGCATTCGATAACGAAGCCATAGGTTCAAGCGGAACCAAAATCGGAGCTAAAACGAAGGAGTTATGAGCATTCGAAGATTTACGGGACCAGGATTACAGTCGACCGATCGACTGGACAAAAACGACCGATCGTTTTTGATCCAATTTCTTCCAGTGAGTCCAGTATAAAAACGACCAATCGTTTTCAGAAAACGACCGATCGTCTGTCTGAAAACGACCGATCGTCTGTAGAAAACGACCGATCGTTTTCTGCAGTTTTCGAAAACAGCTTTTCAGCAATTTCTGTAAAATAGCTGTTAAAACCTTTCAACGGTCATAACCCAGAAAAACAGACTTTGCTGTTATATAAACCAGCCCAATCATCTCTCAAAAGTCACCAATTACACAATCAATCAATCCTTCAACCTCTCTCATATACAAAAACCCAAAATCACCATTTTGGTGAAATACTTCGGAAAGAGAGAAATTGAAGATAAAGAGATACAAGCTCCAACAAAGATCAAACATCATCGAAACCACATATTAGCTTATTTTAGAAGCAATCGATTGTGGGTGTTGTTTCAATTTTCGATAAAATTGTAACGAGTATTTTATAAACTCATTTTTGTGAGCGAGTGATCGGGTAGAGGCTTTGTAAGCAAGTGAAGCTTAAAAGCTCTAGGTCTTTTCATTCGGGACACTCATAAAGTGTGGGGGAGCTTAATCGGTTGATTAGCTCATTAGGATTGTAATATCCGGGAAAAGAATTTTTAGTGAAATACTCGGTAGTACCGAGGAGAGGACGTAGGCGCGTTTTGCCGAACCTCTATAAATCACGGTGTCATCTTCTTCCCTTAAACTTTTATTTTCCGCAAATATTTATTCTTGCTTGCTTGCGTTTGAATTTATTAATGATTATTAACGCTTAAGCTTAGAATTGCGTAAGTTGGGGTGTTAGTTGCACTTAGGTTTTAATTAGGCGAAAATCGCCATAAACCTTATTCACCCCCCCCCCCTCTAAGGTTAGCACGCGGGCCAACAATTGGTATCAGAGCCAAGGCTCTTGCATATAGGAATTTAACGATTCTAGAGTTAAGATCCCGATGGCTAATATACTTAATTTCGCATCCGGCATAGCCTCATCACCCAATACACCTCCATATTTTGATGGACTAAATTTTTCATATTGGAAGGATAGGATGAGCATGTTTCTCCAAAGCTATAATGTTAGACTTTGGATGACTATAAAAGTAGGATATTCCGCACCTACATCCGAAAATAGCGAGAACCCAATCCCCGTAGAGGACCTAGATAACGCTCAACTAGAAGCCTACTCTACAAACGCCAAAGCGATGTATGCTATTGTTTGTGCCGTTTCTCCTAACGAGTACAACAAGATTTCCGCTTGTAAAACCGCTAAGGCTATGTGGGATAAGTTAGTAGTTATGCACGAGGGAACTAACCAAGTTAAGGATTGCAAACTCCAACTTTTAGTTCATGACTACGTACTTTTTAAAATGAGCGAGGGTGAAACTATTTCCGACATGCTTGCTAGATTTACTACTATTACTAATGGATTAACATCTCTTGGTAAGTCTTTGTCTTGTAAGGAAATGGTTTCGAAGGTGATTCGGAGCTTGCCGAAGGAATGGGAACCAAAGGTCACCGCAATTCAAGAGGCGCACGACATGAACACATACTCTCTTGATGCATTGACGGGTTCGCTCATTACACACGAGATCACCCTCAATAGTCACAAGCCTATCTCGAAAAAGAGGGAGATAGCTTTCAAAGGAACGACTTGTGACGAAAGCAATGAGCTATCCGAGGACGACGAAAATTCAATGGAAATCATTCGAATCGTCAAGGAAGTCCTAAAGCTAAAGGACCAACGCAAACACAAAGGTAAATCGTCAAATAATTCAATTTATTCTAACGATTTTGTTTGCTATACATGTGGCAAGGAAGGACACATGGCGAGAGATTGCGTCATGAATCGCAAGAGCAAAAGCAAGAAGAAGATATCCGCTTCAAGCTCTAGCGATAGCTCCGACCAAGATGAAGTCGCTCACCTTGGGTGCTATATGGCCATGGAAGAAAGCCATGAACAAAACCTCTCTTCTTCAAGCGAAAGTGAAAGCGAAGCCGATGAGGTAAATGATCTTTCTTATGATGAATTACTTCATATGTGCGATGTTTATTCTAAAAAATTTCCTAAGCTTGTCGAAAAGGTCGACTCTCTTAAAAGGATAAATTCTTCTCTCAATGAAGAAATAAGATCCTTAAAAAGAGATAAAATTGAAAATGAGTCTATTCCGACATCGTCATTTTCTCTTCATGATATAGATGACGAAAAGGAAGACTTAAAAGATAAAAACGAGTTTTTAAAAACCGAGAATGACTCTTTGAAAAAGAAAAACGATGAGCTTGTCATTACGGTCGAAAAACTCGAGTTAACAATCTCAAGGTTTTCCAAAGGGAAAACCGTGTTGGACGAAATTTTGAGTTGTCAAAAAGATGTCAATGACAAAAGCGGTTTGGGTTTCGTTTCCAACTCTATTGGATCAAGCACAACCCACTATGTCAAATCTTCTAGCATGTCTACAACTCCTATTCCGCCTATACAAAAGGTTGTTTTTAAACAAGGGAGCACTTCAAGAGTTTTGCCGAACTCTTGTAATAATAGAAGAGGTTTAGGTTTTCAAACCAAAACCGCTCATCATACTTCTAAAACTTCCTATAAAAAGTCTAAGCATTGTGTGCATTGTAGTAGAAATGAGCATATTTCTTCTAGATGCCCTTATCGTTTCCATGTTAGTAGAAGCGATTTGAAATGGGTAGTAAAGACCCGAGCCACTAACAATGTCGGACCCAAAAGAAATTGGGTACAAAAAGACAAATCTTGTGTTGTAGGTATCTCCATCCAAAAGGAGAAAATCGACAAGTGGTTGGCAAAACCGACAAAAGGTATCTCCATCCAAAAGGAGAAAATCAACAAATGGTTGGCAACGCCGACAAAAGCCGTGGAAGTCAAGAAGATCGACTCCACCATCAAGGATGAAGTGCCATTAATCGACAAAGGTGGAAGGCATACCAACAAGTGGTACCACCTATTAGGAATCGGCAACGCTCAATGCAAATGCCATTAGCGAGCGGACTCGACTCCACATCACATATGCGGTATACTCTAATCTATAATATCTACATATATGTGATTAGTTGGGTCGGGTATATGCATCATATTTACATTTTTCATGTTTTGGTTTTTCTTTAAAAACCCTTCACATAACCCCATATTTTTTATTATTGATTGCATTTTGATAATGCCAAAGGGGGAGAAAAATGATATAATTTGGTGTAATGCGTTTTGTTAAAATGGAGGAGATATTTTTCTTGTATCTTGTAAAATCATCATTAGTTTGTCATAATCAAAATGGGGGAGATTGTTGAACATAGAGTTCAATAATGATTTTGATTATTACTTTGATTATGCGTTTAATGATTTTACGATTTCGATGATATAATGCTTGTCTTGTCCAAAAATAGAAAACGTATATTTCAGGTCGTTAAATGATAGAGCATTCGATAACGAAGCCATAGGTTCAAGCGGAACCAAAATCGGAGCTAAAACGAAGGAGTTATGAGCATTCGAAGATTTACGGGACCAGGATTACAGTCGACCGATCGACTGGACAAAAACGACCGATCGTTTTTGATCCAATTTCTTCCAGTGAGTCCAGTATAAAAACGACCGATCGTTTTCAGAAAACGACCGATCGTCTGTCTGAAAACGACCGATCGTCTGTAGAAAACGACCGATCGTTTTCTGCAGTTTTCGAAAACAGCTTTTCAGCAATTTCTGTAAAATAGCTGTTAAAACCTTTCAACGGTCATAACCCAGAAAAACAGACTTTGCTGTTATATAAACCAGCCCAATCATCTCTCAAAAGTCACCAATTACACAATCAATCAATCCTTCAACCTCTCTCATATACAAAAACCCAAAATCACCATTTTGGTGAAATACTTCGGAAAGAGAGAAATTGAAGATAAAGAGATACAAGCTCCAACAAAGATCAAACATCATCGAAACCACATATTAGCTTATTTTAGAAGCAATCGATTGTGGGTGTTGTTTCAATTTTCGATAAAATTGTAACGAGTATTTTATAAACTCATTTTTGTGAGCGAGTGATCGGGTAGAGGCTTTGTAAGCAAGTGAAGCTTAAAAGCTCTAGGTCTTTTCATTCGGGACACTCATAAAGTGTGGGGGAGCTTAATCGGTTGATTAGCTCATTAGGATTGTAATATCCGGGAAAAGAATTTTTAGTGAAATACTCGGTAGTACCGAGGAGAGGACGTAGGCGCGTTTTGCCGAACCTCTATAAATCACGGTGTCATCTTCTTCCCTTAAACTTTTATTTTCCGCAAATATTTATTCTTGCTTGCTTGCGTTTGAATTTATTAATGATTATTAACGCTTAAGCTTAGAATTGCGTAAGTTGGGGTGTTAGTTGCACTTAGGTTTTAATTAGGCGAAAATCGCCATAAACCTTATTCACCCCCCCCTCTAAGGTTAGCACGCGGGCCAACAAGCATAAAGTGTGTAAGCTAGTTAAGTCGCTGTATGGGCTGAAACAAGCTCCGAAGCAGTGGCATCAAAAGTTTGATGAAGTTGTTTTGTCTAATGGTTTCATTCTAAACCAAGCAGACAAATGTGTATATAGCAAATTTAATACATCCGGTAAAGGAGTTTTCATTTGTCTATATGTTGATGACATGTTGATCTTTGGCACCGACCAAAATCAAGTTGATAAAACGAAGAATTTCTTGTCATCAAAGTTCTCCATGAAAGATATGGGAGAAGCGGACGTTATTCTTGGTATTAAGATTAAACGGGAGAATAAGGGGATTGTAATTACGCAATCTCATTACATTGAGAAAATACTCAAGAAGTTCATTATGAAAGTTGTTCTCCAGTAAGTACTCCCATGGATCCGGGAGAAAAGCTTATGCCAAATACAGGTAAACCTGTGGATCAACTTGAATACTCAAGAGCTATAGGCTCTTTGATGTATGCTATGATTAGCACTAGACCGGATATTGCTTATGCGGTTGGAAAGTTGAGCAGATTTACTAGTAATCCTAGTAGACATCATTGGCATGCGATAACTAGGGTATTCAAGTACTTGAAGGGTACTATGAATTATGGATTGACATATATGGGATTTCCTTTGGTGTTAGAGGGTTATTCGGATGCTAGTTGGATAAATAATGCTGAAGACTCATCCTCTACAAGTGGATGGGTGTTCTTGCTTGGGGGAGGTGCCATCTCATGGGCTTCCAAGAAGCAAACATGTATAACTGGTTCCACAATGAAATCTGAGTTTGTAGCATTAGCAGCTGCTGGTAAAGAAGCGGAATGGATCAGGAACTTGGTATATGAGATTCCGATATGGCCTAAACCGATATCACCAATTTCTATCCGTTGTGATAGTACTGCCACACTAGCTAAAGCTTATAGTCAAATATACAATGGAAAGTCTAGACATTTGGGTGTTAGACATAGTATGATTAGGGAATTAATCATGAATGGGGTGATATCTATTGATTTTGTTCGGTCGCAACAAAACTTAGCTGACCACTTGACGAAGGGGTTAGCTAGAGACTTAGTGAATAAGTCGGTAATTGGGATGGGATTAAAGTCCATTTAAATCTATTAGCTGTGGTATACCCAATTCCCTTCGAATACAACGTTAGAAGCAGAATTCAATGTGGAAAGATCATAGTTAGAGATTGGAGCAATTGTGTTTATCTTCCCAAGGTATGTGCTCAGACCTGCAAGTGATGGCTAGGTTGAAGTATATCTTCTTAATGGTTCTTTTGAAAAATTGCAAATGCAGGTGCAAGATTAAAAGGATCACCTATGTGAGCATGAAGTTTTGCCGCTTCAAGAAGCTTGGACTTGGCTTCCTATATGCTTATTAATGGATAAGGACACATGGCTTGTAAAGTGTCAAGTATGAATAGTAGAGTATTGTAAGAAACATATGTGTACTATATCTTCAGATATTCAAATGGATTGACGGGTTCAATCGTTATGACACCTAGATTTTCGAGTATTTGGAATGTGTATTTGTACTAAGATGAAAATTCAATCGTAAGACATTTTCATCTATGCATTTGTTTGATTGTTATACCTGTGTGTTATACCCTTGTATATATTATTGTATATACTGAGTAAATCAAGGATTACACTAAAATGGGGGGGATTTGTTGGTGATGTTAGTATCATCAATGTATTTTAGTAGTAATGTGATTTATTATAGGGCGATGCAATAATGCGTTAAACTCGGAAACGAGTTAGGGAAGTGCGGAGTGCACGCTCGTCGAGCCAACATATAATTGAATATGAATAATTGAAACGGGGTTCCAAGGGGCAGAGCCCCTGGCGGGGTCCAAGGGGCGAGAGCCCCTGGCTGGGGTCCCGCTGCCAGGACAGCGGGCGGGGTGCGGGGCAGCGCCCCGAGCGAAAATTGTTCCGAACAGTTGCTTCCTTTGTTCCGAACAGTTGCTTCTTTTGTTCCGAACAGTTGCTTCCTTTGTTCCGAACAGTTGCTTCCTTTGTTCCGAACAGTTGCTTCCTTTGTTCCGAACAGTTGCTTCTTTTGTTCCGAACAGTTGCTTCTTTTGTTCCGAACAATTGTTTCCTTTGTTCCGAACAGTTGCTTCCTTTGTTCCGAACAGTTGCTTCCTTTGGTTTCGGTTATTGATCTCTTATATAAGAAGTCATTTGTCCTCGGTTTCAAAGATAGAAACATATAAGAAAATTCTCTCTACATTCCTAATCTATTCTCCTTGCCAGAAACAGATTGTTCTTCAAGAATTATCCCCACAAAGATTTCGTGAACCCAGGCAATAATAGGGTCGAAATACTTTGTTCGGAAAGTGTACGAACACGATTGTTCGAAGTTATCCAGGATTATCATACCCTAATTTCTAACAAATACATGTATTTTGAGATGCAAATTATTCTAGACTAAATTGCTGAAATGTCATTTTTTTTATTTTATTTTTGATAAAACCAATTTAAATTTGACAATACGAAAGTATTTTTAAAGTTGTTAACTTTTTAAAAAAATTCATTTTGATAATTTTGACATATGTTAATATCAGTGCCAAATTACACGTAATTACCCTAAATTTATAATTAATTATTAACAGAGGTAGTAGTACTTACATTCATTTTTATACTATATTAAAAGTAGATGCATCGAAATTGAGAAAATAAAATAAAATAAAAATAAGTTGAGCGCATCTCAAGTCAACTTGTCTAAGTGATAGTTTACCATTTCTTTGCTAAAAGTGTTAACTACCCTCATGATACAACTCCTCTTTAATTTACACCCCTTACCAAAACAGCTACTATAACAAAACATGGAAATGCATTCTAATGAAAGTGAAGATGAGGAAAACTTTCGTTTAAAGCCTCGGACCGAGCACGAGTCCCCATCGGTCATGAAGCGAACGAAGAAGAATGTCGTTGACATGGCGGTTACGGTGGCTATTGAGCCTCTAGTATGGGTTAAAATGCTTTGTAAGAAGCTGAATACAAGCTTTGTGGTGGGAGTTTTGTTAGTATATGGTCTTAGCCAAGGTTTTGCAGGTTCATATTTCAGAGTTGTTTCTGATTATTATTGGAAAGATGTTCAAAATCTTCAGCCCTCTGCAGTCCAACTCTATATTGGTATGTGGTACATAATATTGCATTTTTCGTTTATCTATTTATTTTTCATTATTTTGGTTTCTTTTAGTTTCTTATTTAAAATATTAAAGGCTTATTGAAGCTATGATAGTAACGTAAAATAACATAAAAGAGTCCACTTTGACTTTAAAAGCCGCGTGTTGAATGAAAAGGAGTGATACAAATTGATTTGTTAAGTTACAGATTATAAAATCTAAATGAAACTAAAGTGGAGTAGTAAAGAGTTACCAATGAAGTCTATGATCTATCACACGTGCCCTACTAGTTGTTTTTTCAAGTACTATATTTGGTCTCCATATTCAGTATGCACTACAAAATAATATTTGATTTAGTGAGAGTCAAAAGCTGTCACAAGCCTGTCGTAAATTGACAAAACCGTCACAAAACCGTCACAAATTGACTAAACTGTCACAAAGCCGTCACAAAAACCGTCGTTAATAAGCTCGTAACAAAAAATACCGTCACTAATCCCGTCGCTATTTGAGTATTTTTTTGTAGTGATGGCCCTTAATTTTTCCTATACTCACTTATATTTTTCTATGTAGACCTCAAGTTTTACCGCGTATTCAATTTTGACTGTATTTGGGAGTCGTTGCCTAATTTAACCCTGAAATTTAAGCAATCAACACTTTGTTACTGTCTAGTTTTTTACAAATAGGATACATTACAAACTTTTCGCAAGGACACAAATTTTACATACGTTACTTAGATAGTCGTAATCAAAATGTTGAGTAACATTTCTTGACCCTCACTTGTGTTGTCTGCACTTTCGAATGGAAAGAATTATTCAGTTATTCTCCTATCAGTAATACACAGTAATTTGCATGATTAGTGGATATGTCTACAAGTTCGTGAAAGTAAAAGTGATTATATTGTATCACTCTTTTTCTGTTCTACTATCTTACAGACAAACATATGACATATGTATGTATATATACAGGCCTATACTACATTCCATGGATAATGAAGCCCATATGGGGCCTCTTGACCGATGTTTTCCCATTCAGAGGATACCACAGACGCCCATATTTTGTAGTCGCCGGAGTTTTAGGCACTTTTTCTGCACTAGTGGTGGCACTTAGCGGAAAACTGGCGGTGGCAGCAGCATTATTGTGCATGATTGGGATTACTGCTGGTGTGGCTATCGCTGACGTGACGATAGACGCGTGTGTAGCACGTAACAGCATAGAGATACGTACGTTAGCCCCAGATATGCAGAGCCTATGCAGCTTCTGTTCCTCTGTTGGTGCTCTCGTTGGCTACTCTACTAGCGGGTTCTTTGTGCATCACCTTGGAGCTCAGGTAATGTAACACTTGGACTAATCATAAACGAATAGAAACTAGAGTGAGATGTATTAAACTAGACTAATCATAGCGGATTATTTTTACAGAAACATCGTCAATTTCACAGTATGAACTATGAAGTCAGCAGCAATTTTAAGTTAATCTTGTGAAAGCATACATTTACATAATCATGTCTGTTTGTTTAACCATTTCGACAATTACATGCCAATTCAGTTAGCATTGGGACTTTTGGCGATTCCTCCGGTATCATTGATAGTCCTTGGTTTCGTGATGTATGAGCACAGATCAAACACTCCTACTCTTGACAAGAAAAAGGTATGACCTGACTCCTTATAATTTATTTAATAATGTAGTTTCTTTTTACTACCAACTGTTAAGCAGTTGGATTCGTACACCATACATACACAGGTTTTCAGTGTAGTCCCATTTGCAAACACCATCAAATATCAAAATATTGGCATGTAACTCGTTCATGTACACCTATCTTGAAACACACCAGATCAAGAGGAAAAAAGAGTTGCCAAATGCCAATTGCGATGCAGTTCATGTGACGGTGTACTAATCTATTACGATAAAAGTGTCAGGTTACTGAATTACATCAAAGTAAACCCATTAAAAAACTAATCGACAAAAATTCTATGTGCAGGCAGCAGGGGAAAAGTTGGAGGTAGCAGTGAAGGGAATGTACAAAACTATCAAATTCCCACAAGTATGGAAGCCATCTCTATACATGTATTTGTCGTTAGCACTCAGCTATAGCACTCATGAAGGCCATTTTTACTGGTATACGGATCCCAAAGCAGGTCCTGCCTTTTCGCAGGTATACATGATCTTTTCACTATTGTTGTTAAAATTATGATTCAAATATTGTTCTTGCCATCTTTAAAATTCAACCTTAACGCAAAAACTCATTTCTATTTTCTTCGAGTTGTAGGAGTTTGTTGGGATCATATATGCAATTGGCGCATTGGCATCTATAGCTGGAGTCTTAATCTACCACAAAATCTTGAAAGACTTTAAATTTAGGAACCTGATGATTTTTGCACAACTCATGTTCGGTGTTTCAGGAATGCTTGATCTTATGTTCATCTCACGGTATAATTTGGTTTTAGGAATTCCAGATTCTTTTTTCGTAATATCAGAAGGATGTGTTTCTCATGTCGTCAGCAAAATCAGATGGATGCCCATGATTGTTTTGAGTACGAGGCTTTGTCCGTTAGGTATCGAAGGTACTTTTTTTGCGTTACTAATGTGTATCGATAGTTTGGGATCACTTTCTTCTAAGTGGGCTGGAGGGGTTATTCTTCATTTGTTTCATGTCACGAGAAGTGATTTCACCAACTTATGGTTGGTGGTGCTTATAAGAAATGTTTTGAGGTTTTTGACATTATTTTTGGTATTTCTTGTACCAAACGTGGATCGATTCGAAGTACTGATTCCGCCAGATATATTGAAGAAGGCAACTGGGCTTGGAGTTGAAGAAGGTGGTGATGAAGATGATGATAACTTGCAGCTTCTACCAATGAATGCCAAAACTGAAACTCAATTTGTAGAAAAAGATCAACTAACAATATAAAACATATATTGATTTGTTTTTCAAGTTACCAATATATACCTACCTTGCTTTGTAATCCTATTTAAGTTGATACAAATTTTCCTACATGTTTCAATATTTGTTAGTATGTACGCCCATCCATACCTATTGATTTGTTTCAATATTTGTAGATTTTGTTTGTTATCCCAAACCTATATTCTATCATATCATTAGCAAGAAATACGAACTAGTAATAGACTGAAAAAAACTATAAAAAAATTTTACCACGAAATTTCTATTAATATTTGTTTTTCAGCATTCTCATAATTACGAATTTTTTTTGTTCTGCCACTTGTCGTACCACAATTTCACCAAAACATATGTGCATATAGAGATCCCTAGACCCTAATGATATGAATACTGTTTACTGAAAACAACAACAACAAAATAATAATAATAAATAAAATAAATAAAATAAAATAAAATAAAATAAAATAAAATAAATCAACTTTTTATACATGTATTCGTGCCTAGAAAAGTTCGTAAGTATCAGTAGTTGGTAAGAAGACTAAAAGTTACTCCCCCGACAGCACATATAAGTCTCATTTGACTACAACTTAAAAACTAATATTAGTAAAAAAAAAAAAAAAAAAAACTAAATTAATTCCCTTTTAGTGCTTAGTCAAAAAAAAAACTAATTTACTTTTAGTATAAAGTTATCTCTCATTTCCTTCGCTAGTATCTCATTTACTTCATAAATATAAAAAAATATAAAAAAAAAAAACTAAAATAAAATATATATAAATTAAAAAAATAAAAATACATAAAAATATATAAAATATATAAATGTAAATTAAACAAATATTTTTAAAATGAAAAAAAAAAAAACGTTCATTCTTCAAAATTTTAAAGTGAATGTATCAAATAAATACTCATTCACTTTTCAAGTGAATGGAATAAAGATGTACCAAAATAAAATTACTATGGAGTAAATACCAAAAAAGTCTCAACTAATTTCAAATATTATTAAAAAGTTCTACCTCAAACATTTTGTTCAATTTATGTACTACTTTATATTTTCGGCTAAAATTTATATTTTTGCCCCCCTATTCCTTTATTTAAAAACAAGTATACTCCACGCCAACTCTCTTTCTCCTTAATTAGAGTTTGGACATATATTCCAAAGCACCACTTATCTATGGATTGGCGGCGACGATGATGGTCCGTCAGAGCTCCGGAAGACCGCCGCCATCGTCGCCAACCTACACTAAAAAAATTCAAAATTCAAATAAAAAAATAAAATAAAATAAAAAATAAATAAATAATTTTTTTAAAAAAACAAGTCAAAACAAAAATTGAGAAAAAAATGTATAGACAATTTAAAAAAGGTGCATAAACAATCACGGAAAAGGTGCATACACAATCAAAAAAATGTGCATACACAATTTTCAACTTCAACTCAAAAAAAATCAAGAAAAATCTAAAATTCAAAAAATCAAATAAAATTCATTAAAAAATCAAATAAAATAAAATAAATCAAAATAAAGAAATCGATAAAAATGTATACACAATCACGAAAAGGTGCATGCACAATATAAAAAATGTGCATACACAATTTGCAACCTCCACTCAAAAAAAATAAAAAAAAAAGTAAAAAAAAGAAATTGAATAAAAATTCATAAATAATCCAAAAAATATGCATACACAATCTTAAAAACGTGCATGCACAATTAAAAAAAATATGCATACACAATCGTGAAAAATGTTCATAAACAATGCAAAAAGTATGCATACACAACCGTGAAAATTAAAGATGCATACACAATCCAAAATAGCTGCATACACAATTGTAAAAAAAATGTATACACAATCGAGAAAAATATATGCATAATCTGAAAAAGTCGTACATATCCAGAAAAGTGCATACAATATCATAAAAATCCATACATATACAGAAAAATGCATACACTATCAGAAAAGTTCATACATAATTAGAAAAATTGCATACACAATACAAAAAATGCATACATATTTTTCGATTGTGTATGCATATTTTTGATTTTTATGAATTTTTTGTGAATATTTTGGAGTTTTTGAGTTGGGGTTGGGGTTGACAGGACGGCTCGTCGAAGCTCCGACGGACCATAATCGTCTCTACCAACAAGACATAGATTTAAATTTTAGCCGAGTAAATAGAGAATTGAAGTGAAGTGTGGTATACAATCGAGGAGATAGGAAACAGTAACTAAATGTAATAAAAATAGTGGAGGTGTTTTTTGAAATAATATTTAAAAAGTAATATTTTTTTAACATTTTATTAATTAATTTTTTGTAAGTATGATTACTTGTAGATAGGTGACTTTTTATAATAAAAATAAAATAAAATTGTATATTGTAATATTTTACAGGCGGCGTGTTCTATTTGAGTAAACTCTCTCTCTCATCCTCAAATTTGTGCATAAAAAAACTTTGTTGGGTTTTCTTCTCTTAGATCTGTCTCACTATAATTTACCATGGTAAATAATTCCCTTTTTTAATCTCATAGTAGTATACTACTCTGTTATTAGTTTTTTCTTTTTTTAGTTAGGGTTTTTCTTATTCCACTTGCATCAATTACTCAATATTTATTAGGGTTTTGTTAACTTATAGCTCAAATTTCGGACTTTTTTATTCTGGGATTTAATATATGGTATATATCTATATAGATTTTGGTACCTGCCCAATAACCCATTTTTGGATTTTTGTTTCTGTTTCTTCCCATGTTTTTTTCATTGAAAAATAAATTAATTGTGTAAAATCTGTTGTTTTATTATTCAGCACTATCCAAAGTTACAATCTTTTGAGTTTGAAACAGAATTTTTGGATTTTTCATTCCATTTCCTTCTACTTTCATCCTTTATTTTTATTATTAAATAAAAGGAATATATTATGCTTTTTATTGCTCAGCACAATTCAAAGACAGAGTCTTTTGAGCTTGAAACAAGTTTTTAGGGTTTTTTTTTTCATTCATTTTTTTAGTAATTGTATCTACTCTTCTCTTCTAATTATGATTGTGTGTTAACTATGATTGAGCGAGTTTTTAGTTTAAATGGTAGAAACCACTTATGTTGTTCATCTTCATCTACCCCTTTGTGACCAAGTCTTATGAAGAGAATAGTTAATGTTTTCAAATATTTGTCCCTTGGATGCTATTTTGTCCCTTTTCTTCTTCTTATCTGTTTAGGCTGATTCTTATTCACAACTTCCGTTAATATTTCGTGCTAGTGACATGTGTATCTGATGATTTTGTGCTATCTGTTTCTGTTAGAAGATTCTGGTGGGTGGGGTTGGGAGAGGGTGTTGTTTTTGTTGTTTCCTGTGACGTGCAAATCACTTTCCTGTAATTCAGAATTTCACCTAAAGTATTTGCTCTCCAAAGAAAAATAAAAAATAAACAAGCACGTAAAATCGCCGACTGAGCTAGTTCACCAATTTGATTTCCTTGAGATTTTAGTATAGCCCTCAAGAAAGCAAAACCTTATTAAAATTCTTCTTTAGTTTGGCTCGTAGAGGTTATGCATAAACTGTATAGTGATTAAGATAACTGGCTGTTTACAGTGTGCTATGATCATGTGCGATGTGCGGCTTCTATTAACTTGACTCCAATTAGTTTCATATCATTTGTTATCCCGATTTAAAGAAATTCTTGAAAGAATTTGAGGTTCTTGGAGCTTTTTATCATTTGTTATAACATGATTTCATTTAGTCAAAAGACTCAAAACTCTGGTCCAGGAAGGGAAAACTTTTTTTTTTCCTTTTCCTCACCTAAGGGCAAAAAAAGGAAGACAGGAGTAATTACAAATTTATACACCCTACTATTACACTAATTTTATGTACACTTAGTTGACAACTTTTTTAATTAGTGCTCTAAATTTTGGTTTTCCTTCAGTTAGTACTTTCCTGTTGCGTTTTCTGTCAAATTGGGTATAGAAAACTGTAACTAATCCAAATTGAAAACATCCATGTGATGTACATGGCATCCAGTTTAAGTGTTTGCGGGATTGTGACACAGTATACTCGATGAGAATAAGGTGAAATTCTAGTGCACAAAGCTGAAAAAGCAGTTAGTTAGGTGTACTAAAGAAAAAAAGATGTAATAGTAGAGTATACAAGATTGTGATTTTTCTGAAAAGATAGAAAACAAAGTAGGGAGACTTATACTAATCAGAAAGTTCATAAAATGCGTACGTTTCCTACTTAATCTGGTATGAAGTTTTTTCGTATCTTATTTTTGCTTGCAGGCAAGTAGGCAGACCTGCCACACAATTATCTTGATGCAGACCTCTCACAGCAGAGCGACTAGGACATTTATGGATTATGATTCAATTAGTCAAGCAATGGATGGTAAAATTTACATAATTGACATCAATTTATTTGTCATTTGAAACCGTGAAGAAAAACGTGGTAAATAGGGATTTGTGTGTGTTTTGTTTAAGATGAAAAATTTAGCCATCGCAAAATATTTTTAGTTTGGTTATTGAGAAGACACGTGATTCTCTTTAATGTGCTATTCGTAGTGTGGATAAATATTTCCCATAAGTCTACATTTGTAAACTATAATCTTTTAAGTGAAATATCGGAAACCTTCCTATTTCACCTTTATATTTTCTTTCTCCCCCTTGGCTAACAAATAACTTTGCTGGCTGGAAGTGCATTTCAGATTTGTGATCTCTTGTTTCAATGTTACATTTGTTTCTTCACTATTTTTAGCTACATCAAGTCATATGTAAATCCGTCTGTTTGTAAACAATCTCTTTTTTTTTAATTTCCGTAAGTCTACTTATTCATTGAAGATCAGTGATTGGTGTCTTTTAGTCTCAATAGCGTGATCATGATTTTTAACCTTTCCTAACACTTCTCTGCTTTATTGCTATGAGTCTTGTAGCATGGAACAGTGTGGCTTTTCTTATATCCTTGTTGTTTTGGGTTCAGATAAAATTTAATGAAAAGTTTCTAGGTTTTTCTTCTTAACTGTTGTCATATAATGAGAAAATAAAGGTATGGTTTGAAAAGATATAGGTTGCTTTGATTGTTTGAGCCCCTCTGTGAGTCGAAGCCAGTATAGGTATTGTCGGTTGCTAGACAATACATTATGGTGCAACCTTTGTTTGTTTATTTATTGTTTTAGTTTTCATCCCATGAGGTTCGTTTGTCAGGACTGTGTAACTCTGTTAATTTCCTTGCAGGTATATGTGGATTGTATGAAAGGAAACTCAAGGACCTAAATCCAGCTACCAGAAACATCACATATGATATTGCTGATCTCTATAATTTCCTCGATGGCCTTGCTGACATGAGTGCATTAGTGTAACTTCCTCTCTCTCTCTCCATTGCCCAATTTATGTGTACTTAGTCAAGTTCCTGAATTTCTGATAATTTTACTAAGTATCTTTCTCATTGTTGATAAATTTGCAGTTATGATCACTCCATTCAAGCTTATTTGCCAAACGACCGCGTCTGGATTAAGAATCGGATGTTCAATCATCTCAAAAGACTCGCACAATGATTTACTTCAGCATCATGCTATATAAGCCTGTAACTCCTAATTAATTGGCATAGATTTCATATTACTTTGTGTACCTGCAGCTGTTATCTTTATCCTCTGAAAAGTGAAAATGAATGATACAGTTGTACTGGTAGCCAAGTTTGAAGTGAAATCTAAGTACTACATTGTATGTTTAACCTTGTTTATTAGTAAAATATTGGAGATGTTGCAAGATTCACATTTCTGTACTCCCTAATT
Source organism: Primula vulgaris (assembly GCA_963920805.1). NCBI lineage: Eukaryota > Viridiplantae > Streptophyta > Magnoliopsida > Ericales > Primulaceae > Primula > Primula vulgaris. The sequence goes on from OY987212.1 coordinate 10,449,584, forward strand.
TTTTCCTTTTTCGAGTTTTAAGCTTGTTTTTATCAGTTTTTTCATCAGTTGCTTTTCAATTTTTATCGTATGGAAGTGTCCATTTTTCTCATTTATAATTTTTTTTTAAAAGGGATTGTTGATAGTTATCATATAAGAGATGATTCATGTAAGCCAAAAATGTTACTATTACTGACCACCAAATACCATAATCTGTGAATTTACATGGAATCATTGGAAAGATGAACTTGTTTGATATGCTTAATGTAAATCTTTCTCGTAATGTGCAACCAGAATGAACTACAGTAACAAGAGTGCATCAAAGAAGAAGAAAGAAAAGTGTTCCTCCTACATTACTTTTCTCCTTCTCTTTTAAGTAGGAACTAAAACTGTGTAAGGAAACAACATCGAGAATCATGGACGAGGTCCTTCAAAAATACGAACAATTTCTGTTTCCCCCCCTAAGATATCGTGTAACAAGCTTTTAAGCGCCTTCAATATTGTCAACAAGAGATACAAGCTCTACATTTTCAGATTCTTTAACTTCTATGCCAAGCACTAGTTCTTGACCACCAAGTAATTTAGTCGGGAGAAGAGACGAAGTGGTATCTGTATTTGCAGGTATCAGAAACAAAAGACAAAGCGGTGAAAATCTAAACGCCGTTCGTATCAAAATCGCCAACCATAGATTATCAAATCGTGTACGAGTAACTCTCAACATGTGTAGCAAAACCCCTCCCCCCCATGAAGAGGTTAAAAGACCCGCATTATCAATAGACATTAGCAACGCAAAGAGTGTGCCTTCTATGCCAGGTGGACAAAGCTTTGAACTCAAAACAAGAAAAGGCATCCACTTTAGACGCCCAATCATTTGAGCCACAAACGCGTCGACAACAGTAAATAAATAATCGGGAATTCCTATTTTCAAGTTAATACGGAGTACGAGTGCTAAATCCAGCATTCCAGAGAGGCCGAATAATAACTGGCTCCAAAAGCATAGCTCCCTAAATGATCGGTGTTTTAACCTGTATTGATATAATATTGCGCCTACTATAGACCCCACTGAACCAATCATGTAAATATAACCAATTGTCTCCTGCACAAAACAAACAACAAAGAGTTGATAAAACATATAATTACCATGCTTATGTACTATGTAGCAGCAACAATAAAAATGTGCTCTCATATTAGAAACTATGGCCTCTACGGAGAAGAAAAGCAACCAACTTTAGAGAAAGGAATTGCTAGTTTTCAGTTCAGCAACATACACTGTTTGTTCATGCTTGGTTAAGCTCAATAGTTGGAGACCCGGGTTAAGGTATAATTTAAAATATTTTCATGGGGAAGTTACAAGAAAAAATGTAACCTCTAAGCTGAACTAACAATTAGGATTCACAGACAAGAGTAGTCTTTCCAGAAGGAGCTAAACCAGAACTAGCATCGAAATAATTTCGTATAACATAGCAGTGTGACGAAAGTTCCAAATGTTGTTTTGGTAAAGTATGATAACCGTCTAAACTTCCTTACATTTCTTGAAATATAATGATTACAGTCACTACACCCCTTTTACCCAGTGCGAGCCTCTTGAAATATAATCTGCTACGCTGGCCAGTTAGCCAGAATATTAACTATTATTGACAAATATTAAAAACTTTGAATTTTCAACTTTGCAGGGGGTCTTATTCATACCTTGGAAAAGGAAGGGCCTTCCTTAGAATCAGTGACCCAATAAAACATCCCCTGATAGATATTTAAACTAATCGCAAAAGACAAGTACATATATAAACAAGGTCTCCACACTTCGGGGCATTTTAAGGTTGTCCACATAGCCTTTCCAGCATCCATAAACTTGCCTCCTACCTGATGCATACAAGAATGAAACCTATTCAACTTGATACAGTTGTTATCATACTCGATATAGAAATAACGAGTCCCTGTCCATTATAGATTTTAGTATCTAGTAACCTTGTATCCTAGTTCGTAGTACTAAACTTAGATTCCTGCCTATATATTACGGCATTTTAATTCTAATTTCTAATTTTCTCTACAGTAATGAGGTCTTGTTTGTTTGAGCACAGCTTGTTTTTTCTTCTTAAAAGCTGGATTACATTGATCAGACAAATGCTGAGCTTTTCTGGTTTATTGACCTGATAAAGCCAGAAGTTTTTAGCTAGATTTTCCCGAGAACTTTCCTCCACCTCAAGAATCCAACTTTTTATCTTAGGAGCTGCAACAAACAATCCTAAAGATTTCCCAGAGGAAAAAGAAAGAGAGAAAATGATACCTGACTATAAGCGAAGTTAGGCGTGTGGGGTTCCTTGAGAAAAATTCCAACAAGTAAAACGAGCCCAGCTGGGATTGCTAGCAAACCCAATACTCCCTTTGATCAAACATCAAAATAATGCTTATTGTCAACAGTTTATCAAAACACAACACAATAAACATCTTAAGCAAGATACAATAAATACATAATTGGTGAAATGCAAGCAACAGAAAACAAACCTGAGGACTGATATGATGAACAAGAATACCACTAAAGGAGAATCCAATAAGAGCACCAATAGAGGAACTGAGAGCACATAAGCCTTGCAAATCAGCAGCTAGAGAGGGATGAGTTGCGCTATTTTGAGCCACACAAGCATCAACAGTTACATCTGCTATTGCCACACCAGCACTGCTTGCCGTTAGCAATAATAGCGCAATTGCAATATGAAGATCTCCTTGTAATGATATATATACCATAGAAATTACACCCACGATGCCTATAACAAAAACAATAAAGTTAAACAAGTCATAGTATATAACTTTAACTATAAAACTTGTGTTATTATATTAGTAGAGATCTTTTTGTTCTAAGTTCAGAACTTAATAAAAGCTTTTAAATTTTCTTTTTACATACGATGACCTTTGCCCCTTTACTTTCCTAATTGCTTTTTTATTTTGAGACAGTTTTTTCCCCATATTTTGAAATATATTCGTATAAGTCCCTTATAAAGTAAAATGGTGGACTTTTACTTAGAGAAGAAGGGAAAATAGACAAAATAACTCAATTGCTAAAAACACCAACTGTCAGCAATTTCATTCTAAAAAAATAGGTATATTCATAACGCTAGAAATAGGTATATTCGTAATGCTTGGAAGCTCGGCCCATCGTTCTTGAGATGAGGCGCTTTCTTCCGTTGTTTTTGTTGTATCCCTCGGGCATTGATCGAGCCTTTTGGCTAATATACTCGCTTACTTTCCAAAAAAAATATCATTCTAAAAACACTGAACACAGTCCACCACGAGTTAAGCAAGTAGTGATCTTGGACTTACCTAGATCAGTCACAAGTACTAGTGTTATGAACTCCCAATAGTGAATGATGTTCTCCTTTTCACTCATCTAAAGACTCTTCGGTACTATAGATTCAATTTTATTTCATTTTGGAAATCGTACCATAGTTTCTTCGACGTGAGTGAAAATACAAGAATCGCAACCAAATTAATCAATTCCTAGATATCGAACTCAAACTTGTAACCAACACATACAAACTGCACTTGAAGAAACAGCAAGTGTCATCAATTCAACCATTTCAACAAACCAATCAACAGGAATCAAAGATGAGAAGACAAATACACGAGGATACTAATCGTGCATAGTAAAAAACATGGAAATATATGAGGATCCCTACGGTTTAAATGAGCTTTCTAATTCACATGAACCCAAAACATGTTTGTTTGGAGAGGAGGATAAGGAGGCACAGGGATATATTCACAAGTGAACCTTAAAGTGCAAATAATACTATCCCACTATCAGTGTCCCTAGACAAAGTGCCACTACAAAGTAGTCAGTGGGACAAATTGTACTGAATTATTACTATCCCACTGCTTTTTCTCCAACAAACATACCCTTTGATGCAAGTAAAAATACATAAAAACACGCAGAAACTTTAAAACAGCAACCTAAGACCGACAAAAGTAATAGCTGTTACATCGATAAAAAAACAGTCCATCCATTTTGTAAAGACTAAAAATTACGAACCAATATAAAAAAAAATGGCAAAAAAAGGAGGACCTGCAAAGACGAAGTAAGGCCTGCGACGATATCCGAAGACTGGGACAACATCTGTGAGAATGCCCCAAATGGGCTTAACAATCCAAGGGATAGAAATGATCCCAGAGTAAATCTGTGCTTGAGAAGGCTGCACTTTCTGCACATCTTTATAATAATATTGGCTGGCCACACCCCCGATCGCACCGCCTAATCCTTGACTAATACCATAAACAACAATTACCCCCATCACAAAACTCCACCCAAGCTCATTTCCAAGCCTTATAAACCAACCCAAAACTGGAACTTTTTCCGCCGATTTTTCCCCTTCTTCATAATCAACATTAATTGCCAATTTCTGCTCTTTCTCTTCCTCCTCCTTAGACATCATCATGATAAAAATAAAAACAGCTAAAATTTTACTATATTCTGAATAGAAACAGCTATTGTACAGCTATTGTGCAACCCATTCACATGAAAATCAACATTTCAAATATATGAAAAGTCGTCCTCATTTGGGACATAAAAGTCAAGATTTTGACAATTGCCCATTTTATTTTAGTCTTTTCTGAAACAGAGCTCTTTCTTAGTGAAATGGTGAAATTTCACAAAACAAGGATAAAGATCAGATTTTGACAAATACCAAGTTCATAAAGCAGTGTTATCTGAAATGGGTATTTCCAAAATATTTCCCAAAACAAAAGCTCTTTCTTAGTGAACAAAATCTTACTAGAAAAGGTTAAAGTTAAAGTTTTTTTTCCCCTTAGTAATGGAGAAATGTAGATTTGGGAAGAGTGAAATAAATGCTCCGAAAAGTTATGAATCTATTATCTAAATACTAAGTACCGAATATTACGCTACAGACAGATCTGAAGCGTTTACACCAAATTTGTCACAGATGTTGACTTTTAGTGTCTACTACTATAACATTAACTACTTCTTATCTACTAAAACCAACAAATTGTATGTTTAGCGTTTAATCATCGTCATCGTCTAATTATGTTTAATCTCGTCTAATCATTTAGCCTTATAAATACTATTTAATTTGTGTATTGACACGCCTTTTAGAACACTGACTCAAACAATGTCGTAGTTAAATATCGGGTAAAATGCAAATAACCTTATGAAACTATGACTCATTTGCAAATAACCCCCCATCAACTATCAAACTTTTGCGGTTAACCACCCAAATTTATCCTCAAAATGAAATAATTTCTTATGCACTTCTTCGTTTTACAAAATTATTTGTTTGATATGTGTTGTTTGTTAATGCACATGAGTTAAGATAACAATATCGTGATAAATCCATCAGATTAGGCTTTATATTAAAAAAAATACTGTTTTGTTGAGAAAAAATAAAAAATTACTTGATATGCATGAATATCTAATAAATTATTATAATAAATGAAAAATCAACCAAAATGTATTATCGAGGATAAAGTTATGTCATTTACAAGATGACATTGGGGTTTAATTGTAAAAAATTGATAGTTTATGGGGTTTAATTGCAAGAAGTGTAGCTTATGGGGGTTATTTGCAAATGATTTATAGTTCCAGGGGGTTATTTGCATTTTATCCTTAAATATCTGAATACTTTACTTTGTCCCCACGATAGTAGTTTAAAACACAAGACTGCTTTTAAAATACAAAATATTATGTGGCAATACAAATGCTAACGCACATTACAAAGGTATTAGGGCGGAAAAAATCGTGGGCACCTCGATCTCGTTTGCTGTCGGAATTATTAATTACGGTATTAGCAACCTCCATCCTTTAATCTGTTACTAGTTTCTCTCATTGCCAACTTTAATACCATTTCATGTTCGGGGCGGACATATAATATTTTTATTTTTTTGGTACAACGGAAATTAAAAGGACATATAATATGGAGTTATATCACATTGCCAAACATGGTATTCTTGAGTCCACCGCTACCTCTAGTCGAATTCCGTATTTCAATGATGCAGCCAAAAAAATAATATATTTTTTGGCCTATTATAACATGACGTGTGTTTTGATATGTACATATTTCTGTCCAGACCCCAGACAATTCATCATGGAGTTGCTAAATAAAAGACCTTCAAATAAATAAAAATTGTTTCTCAAAATTGAAGGCAAACTAAATCTTGGCCACTGTTTCAAGAGCTGGATCCGAAGCTGAATTTTTTTAATACAAAATCAAAAGGCTCAAACGCTTTGCACAAAAGCATATGAACCATACGATTTTAGCAACTCTCTTGCGGAAAACGCTTTATCCGTATTTCAACTCTCTTGCACATCAATTCGTATTTTTTGTTGTATTTTTCACTTGTATGTAGTTATGACATGCGCAAAGCGTACATCCATGGCAAAGAAAAATTAATGATCTTTAGCATGATGTGAAGTGGTGAGAGCAAATGCTTTTCGAAAATAAAATAATAAAAATAACCAAGTGTACTTTGATCCAACAATACATTTCAAAAGCTTGGTTGTCCATCAAAAGAATAGAATACTTCAAGCCAGGTACTACAAAATTTTACATTTAAGGAGATATGTGAAACATGATATAACAGGAGTATAAAAAGTTTACAATAACTTCACATGTAAGCTAATACGCTGAGCACTGGTTTATTTCACAAATGAACGGATCGTATTTACCCACACTAAACACTAAAAATATAGGAGTATCTAATATATAACTTTTGCTTGATGAATGGCATTTAGCGCTTCAGCGTCGCTTGCAGAAGCTGGAATATTAAGTGAAACACGTATTTCAACACTCGAAGATCGAAGAAATGGATTAAATGACTTCTCTTTCTTCAAAGTAGTTGGAACCTACAAAGTCATAGTCGGTCAAGACATTCACATCAGCTATCATATGTAACCTTTTTTTCTTTTTTATATCATGTCTACCTTCATTACAAGATCTGGTAAAATAAAATTTACTTATTAGTCTGTATAAAACATACTTTTATTACTTATTAGTCAGTAGCTGAGGCAGATTTATTACTCCTATTTTCTACACTTATCCAAAGGGATGAGCTATATACTTTTATTTCGAGTCACGTAGGTTAACTTAAAAATGCGATAAAAGCAAGAAGAGGTTGAAATTTTACCGTTGGCAATCCTTTGTTGCGAAGATGAGTTACATGGGCAGCATATGACTGAAGATTTTCATTATTCGGTTCAATAGATAAAGCAAATCTCAAATTACTCTGTGAACAAAGGTTGATTAAATGAGTGTGTGCAAATTACATAATGAAATTTGTATAGAAAGAAGCAGATGACAAATCCACGAGATCATTGCAAACGTTAACCTACCAGAGTGTATTCATGACCACAGTAGATATGTGTGTCATCTGGCAAAGACATAATCTTTCTAAGGGAATAAATCATCTGGAACAAAAAAAAATAAAAATACAAATAATCAATATGGTAGTTACTAGAGGAACAAGCTGTAAACTATGTACATCACAATCTGTAGAGAAACAGATAATTTACAAAATACAAATTACTTATCCAAACTATATTTGCTCACCCGATTATTACCATAACCACTTACTTATCAACCCCAATGTTGTCTAAGTTGAATGCCGACCACGGCTTTACTATTTACGGAGATTATAAGCCTCTCATGGGTCACATTTAGATGAATCAAACGACGACAGGCCATGGAACTAAACCAAGATTGGGCCAATGAAAATGAAAAGTAACAAACCCGTATATATGAAACAGACTCTAGCCAGTGAATTTAATATATAAGTACTAATAGTTGCTTCTTTTTCTGAATAACCAGTTCAGTTTTCCAACATATGTAATGGCATATTAATTATTTACTCCACTAGTTCACTGGCTAAACGAGGTCAAACAAACTGTAACTAATTTCTAAGGAGTATTAAAAGAATCAGAGATGAAATTCATCATGTAATGTGCCGTCCTGGATTTAATAGGAACCACCTCTATTTTTTTATCGTTCAAAATATATATTAATGTTTCTGTGAATTCAAGTCTTTCCCTTTTATCTGTACAATTTACTTCTCAAATGTTTAACAAAGTCAATTAGCCTAACCAACACAAATATAACTAGTTTGCAATTTATTGAAATCCCAGATAAGTTGCCAAATCTAAAACAACCTAAACCAACAACTGAAAATCAGTTATGACTTCTGAGGTCTTTTATTATTATTATATTTGTGCAGAACACCCAACTAAACCCAAACACCCCCAATGTTGACTTAAAATCATTACCTGCTCAGGAGTTCCATCGAAAAGTTCACTACATGATAAGCTGAGGAAATTGTCTCCAGTAAAAATAGCCCGTGATCCGGGTAAGTAAAAGCTGATAAGTCCTGCTTGCAAACAAATGAAAATTTAGCTGGCATTGAGTACAAAACTGGATAAATGAGAAAAGTGCATTATCTTTTAGAGCAGAAATTTGCAATTCACCAAGAGTGTGATTGCTAATATATAACATAACTTATTTTCACTTTCCAGTCTACCACTGGAAAGTAACTAAACTGTAATCTTCTTGGGGATTGAACCTTAGCCACACATGTAACTCAAAGAAAATTGTACATGAAATGTTTTAAGTAATCTGAGTAGAAGGCTACTAAAAGACCAGTTTTCCCATTTACAAAAGCCAATCTATTTTCCATAACGCTAAAGTCAGAGTTTTATAACTTCTATTTGCAGGGGTAATAATCTATTCACATTACAGTATGATTTGACATTAGCTTTTTAAAGTAAAAATTAGAGAACAATAAATGTATAAGAAAGAAACACAACCTGGGGAATGACCAGGGGTCTCAATTACATGCACTTGGTTATTGGCAAACATCCAACTGTCACCATCATTTAATCCTATATCAATACTGGGTATCCTCTCCCTGTTTTTTCCTGATCCAATTACCTACAGTTATACAGGAAATGGTGACAAAAAAGTTCTACGGATATGGAAAAAAGCATTACGAAGCTGTATCAGTACAATAGTCAATATATATAGGGGTATAGCAGATAACAAAGGAAACATAATCTATTATAAGACCTAGAACTGACACGAGTGTTCCGTATACTACTGTGCTAGTTTTTTTGTTACACTATATAATGGGGCTTCGCGTAATTGGCATATGTTGTATGTGTGTTTCGTCTCACAGCTCGCACAAGAAAAGGTTGCAAAAACTGATATTAGGACATAGCAGTAACTTCTCCAACTAATTCTCTTGGAAATCCTGTGTTGTTTTAAGTATATCTTTTATAGCCAAAAACTCTTTATTTTAATCATAAAGTATGCTGATTTTCAATGGAATGGCTCAACTTTATGCAATATGCAAAATAGGGGATATGTTATCTATACAATAGTAACTAACAATAAGAAAACACTCCAGATAGGGTGTCAATCAAGTTCCTGATAAGTAGTTCAAACTGCAAACAGCAAACAGCAAATATCTTGGTTTAGATCAAGTTTGCAATGGAAAATCAGAGATGTGGAGGTATTTTCCATTTTAATGAATTCAAATGAATACTACTCCTAGGTGAAAGAACACATGCTATGTATGAACTGTTCCACGATAAAACTATCATACCTTGGCACCATACATTTCTTTCAACTCCATATTTCCACCAGTACGATGATGGTTAGTGTTTAATATGTAAGTCAAATTACGTTTTTTCCTAGATAATGCCTCTATAACAGGTTCAGCTTCACAAGGGTCGACAACCGCAACTGTGCCGGTATCCTCGTCATGTAAAAGATAAGCATAAGTATCCCCGTGACACGGAATCTAAAAATAAAAAATAAAAAATAAATAGATAAATATATAAATAAATAAGATACCACAAAAAAACGCAAATTATCAGCAATATGATAATTGTGTGATGAATTTAGTTATATCATCGTACTATGGTGCAAGGACATAGTTGATCATTTTGAGTCGCTCAATCCATCAATTTGGCCAGAGATTGAACAATCATATCCTATAATATATATTTAAAAAAAAACACCGAATCTGCAACCAAAAATCCAAATTTTGCTCACCATTTCTATTTGTAATGAAGAGGACATGAGGCCAATACTACAAAACTTAGGAACTCCAAGTGATCGTCTAACTCCATCAATGGTTTTAAATGGAAATGAAAATAAGCGCATAAATCCATACAATAGGTTCTTCCTTAGGCAAAGTTGCCGCCCATCTGGCCATACACCAAGTCCCTTCCTCGTCTAGATATAATAGAAACAAAAAAAAGTGAAAACGGCTTCAAATTTTTCGTAGTGACACATAGAAGTCACGTGTACGGCATACTAATAATATATTTGGATTGTTTGTTTCAAGGCTTGAAATTCATGTTGTTTTTCTTTAAAAGTAAAATTGCAAGCTGAATGAACCTAATTCCTTCTATCAACAACAGATAAGCCAGCTTATTCGCTTGTAAGCCACAGATAAACAGATACATCATATCACAAGAGCATTTAATAACCTTGTCACAGAGCTTGAAGAAGGAAGACAGTATTATTTATTGTCACTGTCTATTTTTGTTTTCAAAAGAAAGAAGACAAAGACAATACTTAGTTTGGTGCAAGTTTTTAGATTTCGAACATTTTCTCTTCTCAAAAGAAAAACTTCACTACTCTGTTATTCGCTATTGAGAAAAATATCAAATTTTTTTAAAACCACTTCTTTGTCTTACTATGACAATTTCGATCTTCTATGATCAACTAAACTAGGCTTCTTTCGCATCATTGGAAAACACACAAAAACATCTTCTCAAAAAAAAAAATCTCCAAATCATTTAACTTCATCACTACTCTCATATTCCCTATTGAGAAAAAAAACAGATTTGTAGCTAAAACAAATTATTTGTCTTAATTACTATAATTTCTCTTCTTATGTCATAAAAAAACTAGGCTTCTCATCATTGGAAAACAAACAAAAAAACATATTTCCAAATAAAAAAAACCATTTCCAAACCATTTAAATTCATCACTACTCTTATATTCCCTATTGAGAGAAAAAAAAAATCAAAATTGAGAAGAAAACAAATTATTTGTCTTAATAACTATAATTCTCCTCCTTCTATCATCAACTAAACTAAGCTTCTCATCACTGGGAAACAGAAAAAAAAAAAACATATTTCCAAATCATTTAACTTCATCACTACTCTCAAAATTTGTGGAGAAAACAAATAGTATTTCTCTTAATAATTATAACTTCCCTTTTTCTATCATCAACTAAACCAAAAAAAAACATATTTCCAAATCATTTAACTTCATCACTACTCTCAAAATTTGTAGAGAAAACAAATAGTATTTCTCTTAATAATTATAACTTCCCTTTTTCTATCATCAACTAAACCAAAAAAAAAAAATATATCATTAGAAAACAAATAGAATGAAAAAGTAATTTTAAAAGAAAATCCCATAATTAACAAACCCATGAACGTAAAGATCCAAGTGATCAAAGCTAGAAAATAAAATTCCAGTCTTGTACTAAAATTAAATAAAAACAACTAACAACTATATAGATACTTAATAGTTATATATATAAATTAAAAAAAAATTTAGAAAGAGATTTATAGAGAGAGATAGAGAACCGCAGGACGAGGGAAGGAATTCATGGCAAACGAAGATAAATTAAAATCATCTCTTTTTCTTCATCATCTTCTATTTATACATATTTATTTATTTATATATATGTATTTTATAGATATATATATATATATATATAGAGAGAGAGAGAGAGAGAGAGAGAGAGTAGACAGTAAGATTAACTTTTTCTGCCTGCTTTTTATATCTTGTTTCCAAGTGGTTACTGATTCACTATCTAATATTATTTAATTATTTATAGATATATTAAAATATATATAAATTAATAATGTTGGTACTGTATAAATTTATTATCATTATTTTAAATAGTTTTTATTTATAGTACGATTAATGTTTATCCATCGAAAATAGCAAATTATTTTCGACACTGCAAAATTCGTTGGATTAATAAAGTTTCAATTAATATATGAAACGGGTGTTGATAAACATGTTGATGAACTTGAAAAAATGATTGATGATTTCGGTTATCGCTATAAAACGAATGACAATGAATTGTTGTATTACGTGTGGAAATGATACATGTTTGGAACATACGTTTGGAACTAATCATGTGAAACTAAACATTTGTCGCGTATATAACTATTTTTTGGTGCAGTTTGAAAAAGACTATATCATAACTTTTGATTGTAATTAGAAAAATTATGCATAACATTCAACTAAAATATTATTAATTTTTGATATTTGATTGTAATTAAAACGAACGACTATGGAGTCACACTTTACTAAGTATCCAGAGTAATATTTGTTATTTTAAAATATTATTAATTTATGATTTTGTTGGGATCAATATTTATATAACGATTTTCATAAAATTCATTATCTTATTAATTTATCGAGATTTGTAATTTTTATATTGGCTCAAGTCGGGATCAATTTTTTTTATTATTTTAAAAAAATTATTAATTTAGAGATCACTTCTACTTTTTTCAGCAGATAAAGAAAAGAATGACAAATGGAGATGGAGCCTACAGTTGCAATCGTAATAATTAATTTTTTCTTAATTTTTATTTTTATTTTTATTTTTTTTCTTTAAAAACTGTACTGCTAAAAATTTAAGTAGTTTTTTTTTTTTTTTTTGAAACAAAAAAATTTAAGTAGTTGATGACCGCTATGTTGACCAAACCCGTGTGGGGTCCACGTGCGAATTTTATTTTATTTTTCTTTGTGGATTTCTTTTTTTGTTTCCAAGTAGAGTACACAATATTATTACTGGTTCAATTATATTTAAATTAGTGATTTTTATACCCTATTAAGTAATATGATCGTTATATGGTCAAATTTAGTAACAATTTAATAATCTTGCAGTATACACCCACCCACTCTTGACTTGAAAATAATACTGCATAAATGTAGATGCATATGGTAGTACTTTCTATATATAGCGACCAGTATGAATGTAGTCACGGTCTTATCTTTTAAACACGCATGCATAGTCATTGCTTCTAGTGTCCCAGTGATGCAAGGTCTGAGTACATTCCCGACTTCATTTTCCTACTTTGAAAAAAAAGTACATTAAAGTTGTTGACGGAACAAGTAAAAGGGGGAAGGACAATACATAAAGACTCATTCTTGTCTATTGGATGGTAATTTTTAGCTGATGGGTACATCATAAAAACGAAGATCCTCCACAAGTAGCCGGTTCAAGAACGAGATAATTATGCTTATTTCGACCTAAATAGAAATGTCATTTAGTTTTAGAGTTCAGCCACTATGATTTTTTGCAAAAGACTAGTCCATACAATTAATTGTCCCTTTTCAAGACGAAAAAAGACATTGTATATGTTGAGTACTATACATGTATGTCAAAAGTCGAAACAAAAATGTTCGGAAGCAGGCGCCCTGATGACTCAGAGTCCAAAATTGTCTTTAAAACGCTCAATTTTATTTTAATTGTCTTTGATTTTTAAAGTCAAAATTATGTAAAACTTACAAATATGAAAATAAACAACAAACAACACTTTGTATCTATATATTATTATATTTACATATACATATTTATAATATGTATGTATACTACATATATAATATTCAAAATTTTCAAATAATAGTTATAACTTGATTTCATTGAATTATGTAAGTTTTACATAATTTTGACTTTAAAAATCAAAGACAATTAAAATAAAATTTAACGTTTTAAAGATAATTTTAGACTCTGAGTCACCCTGACTCAGAGTCAGCCCTACTTCCAAAATTTTCCTAAAGGAACAACTGGGTTATGATATATATTGAAGCAAGGCATGTGGTTGATGGCAACACCTAAACAATAAATGAAAGGGTTAGCAGCAAGTATAAAAAAGTAGTATATGTATAAACTATAAACAGTGTATGAATGTTATTTGCAGGCAACGCCTCAAATGGTATAATGATCTTAGCCAAGTTTTTTTTTTATTCCATATCCGCTCCATTTTATTAATAAAATATCAAAAATGTTCTTTCATGAGTCACGCCCACATGATAGCGTTTCCGATCAAAAAATTAACGGAAAATGATGGTATTACGACCTACAATCAAAATGCAACTAGTGCTAATGAACCTATTTTACTAAGAATATGGTAAAAAAAAACAAAATTAACACATTTAATCTTCACTTTTCCAAATAAAAAAAATTATACGATAACTTACTATTTAATCCTTACGTGCCTATCCTTATATTTCCTATACATGGTATGAATATTCTCAACCGATAGCTAGTCTGATAGAATAAATAGGTCGTCACTAATAAATTGGGTTGAGAAGTTTACTGGGGGAAAAAGGGAATGGTTTTAGCTGTATTTGTTTTAGGGCAGCCTGTATATTTTTTTTTAACAATCAGATAAAATGCAATTTTATTCGATGATCGATAAAAAATTTGAAAAAATTTCTCTATTCTATTAACATATGGAAAAACAATTATATGAACCCGATGCACTATTATTTAGGGTGTATCAACCAATAATATTTTTCACTTTTAATTTTAAATTAATTTTAGAGTAAATATTTTATGGTTCATTAGTATGTGTTGTGTTTTTAGTATTTTTTAGTTTTAATTTTGAATTAATTTTAGAATAGATATTTTTGGGTTTATTAATAGGTGTTAAGTTTTTAGTATGCAACACACCCTAAATAATAGTGGACTGAATTCACGATAGTGTTAGTCATTCGGTGTTCATTCCAAAACATTAAAAACAAAACCAAAACCAAATAAATACAATAGGTGTGATTAATTAGCGCATGCTGCCTTACAAAATTTAAGTCAGGATCCGAAAAAATGATATATAGAATGGGCAATTCATGTTTTAGAAAACCCTTGAAGAAAAGAACAGACAATGCCACAGTGGTATAATGGTGTTTAGTTAGGTCTTTTCCCACTAGCAAAAAGGTAGAAACTTAAAGCTAAAAAGTCAATAAATCCTGCGTCATTCATAGAGTGTTACTGTCAATTAGTATGTAATATCGATTAGATATTTAGATTATATTTAGAAACATTGTAACAAGATGGTTAAGGTGACAATTAGTCTGAGTATGCCTCAATATATATATAACAATTACTGCTCCCTCCGTATCACATCATAAGTCATATACAAACTCACGTATAATTTTAACTGACAAATAATTCATATATAAATTATCGAAATAATTTTTTTAAAAATTCTATCTTATAATTTAACATTTGAATTATGTATATAAATTTTAAAAAAAATCGTTTCGTCAATTTAATTACATGTTTAAAACCGATCAAGATGGAACATTTAGTATATGAGTTGTCAAGTGGTATGGATAAGGTATTTGACTCCATTAATTGAGTTGATAAGAAACTGGTTATATTATCAAAAAGTAAAACTGTGCTTACATGCATCCACACGAAGCTATGTAGTAAGGTTTATGAGATGGGTGGAATCATGTTAAATCACATCATAAACGTTGATCGGTTAATAACTTAATATTATGTAATGTCATTTAACAAACTTGCGTACAATCTGTGTGTGTGTGTTGCATAGCATTACTGATGAAAAATCTCAATAAATAATTACACCATATGTGGGTTATATAAGTAGTTATTGTTTTCTTTTTTCCCTGAAAATTCAGCCAATTATGCAATTTTTAGGATTATTCAGCGATAAAGTCGAGACATTTTTCTTTGTCGGTACTGAAAATTATACAAAATGACAGTACATGACATCAAAGAGCAAGGCGGGCAAGCAGAGAACTGATCACCAACGAAGAACGTTGTTGGAGAGTAACCGCCCCAATTTTGCAATATATCGTTACCCAGGTATACTAGTTTTGCAAAATATTTTTAAATTTTTTGGGCAGCGGCAACACATCCTAGCCCTCCAGGTTCCGCCCCCGAGAGAGAGAGAGAGTGCTTACATGACTATAAGGCACATAATCATCCAAGTAGTCTTCCTGATCATGCTGGGAAGTATAATCAAACGCCGTTCTTATAAAATGCCTCATTTAACGTTGTCGATGAATCACAGCGTCAGCGTACGTGACTACATGACGGTGATTGCGTAACCATTGTATTTAATTACAAGTGACAAATTAGATACTTATCTGTTGCAGACACATTCACTCATTTAAGGGAAAAAATAGGTTTAATACTCTCAATTATTCGTTATTAACAAAATAAATATCAAACTACTGACATTAACAATTGAGTTACCGAACTATACGTTTTTTTTTCTAAATTGGGGTCCTCTGTCAATTTAATTGGACGGAAGTTAAGTTTAAATTCTATTTCAGTCCTCAATTTTATAAAACATATGAATTTAACCCGAAAATTTTATAAATTTACATTTTTAACATAACTATAAACAAATAGTTACATATAAATATATATATATATATAAATATATATATATATATGTTGGTTTTGTACTATATCGAAAAGCAATAAAATAAATAACAAAGGACTGCAATGGAAATAAATAATTTTATTTCTCACAATTGGAATATAAATTACAATTCCTGACTCAACAGAATTAAAATTACACTAATTTAAATTCCAGACAGATTTAATATAAAATATTAAACTGCTGGACTGAATTGTAATTGTTTAAAACTGTCAGACAGAATAGTATAATTACTAAACTGCTGGACTGTTTATCAATTAAAGAAAACTGCCAGACAGAATAGTATGATTACTAAATGTCTGAACTGTTTCTGTAAATAAAATAAATTACAGAACTGAAATATAAATTACAAAAGAAAATTACAGAATAGGAAAGGACTGGAAAGTAAATATAGAAAAGTAAATTACAGAAAGTAAACAGTACTGGAAAGTAATTACAGAAAAGAAATGGACAGAATGTAAAAGGACTGAAAAATAAATAACAGAAATTAAAAGAAGAGGCAACTACTGGGCAGTTTTCCTTAAACAATATTTCCCGAACCACCTTTAAACGTTTCTGGTTTCGGGACTTTGTTCCCAAGGTACAACTTCTGTCTCAGAATGGCTCGTATGGAAACCGGCACCGAACCACATGTCGAGCTGTTGATGGTGCGATTCTCTCTCTAATATGTATGCTTATGCTGTGATTGTGTGTGTTTAATTGTTGTGTTTGAAATGAGAGGGAAGAGCTTGCTTTTTTATAGGCTTTCTTGACAGCACAGCCATAATGATCATTCATTTACACCCCCCAGAATCCGCTCACTTAATTTATGAAATTGCTGGCAATTAATCTCATTGATTTGCTGGCGTTTCAAACGCTGGAAACTTTAGCGAGTCCCTTTTCAGAGTTGACCCAAGACCCAAATCCCGCGTCCGAGTCCCGAGCGTGTGTGGTACACACTAATACTCTTAGATGTATGTGGACATGTTAGTTTAACAACTATATGAGTTGATATTGTATATATATATTGTAAAATTAACTCTTAATCTTCCAATATGTGATAACCATCGATGGTTTTTTCATTTACCATTTCATTTTCCAGAATTGAGCTTTCGAGAGCTCAAATTTGAAGCCGATTAGTATTCACACCCATTCTCCGAATAGGTCATGCGATATACCGTTTCGAAGCTCGTCACACGAGCTACTCAATCGCGTTGAATACGGTATTAACAACTCAGCATTGTCACATGTAATATCGACACGAAGTTGGTCCTGTGACCATTCGGAAACACCCATCTAAAACATGTTTTCCCAACAATATGTATATATATATATACATACACATTAGATCATTACATTCATTTTTTCTAGCATATTTAGCCAAGCAATTAGCCGGGAAATTAGACGTCCTCGACCCCCATAAAAATACCCAATTAAACGATTTTTGAGTTTCTCGAATATCATCTAAAATAGATTGTATCTCGACTGCACCCGCAAGTTCATCTGCCAAAATAGCATCAACTAGCTCATTACAATCCGATTCGAAAATGACCATATCCCAACCTTTATCTTTAGCCCGATAGCAATCAATACGAAGCACCATAGCTTCCGCCGTTAGAGATGAACTAGCTTTGAAGCACCCACTCCACAAATCAATGCTTTGTCCTAACTCTTTCCGAACAATTAGTCCTCCCCCGACTCTATTGTTATCTTTCACAAAAATGCATCAACATTTATTTTGACAAAACCTGCAGGAGGTTTACTCCACCTACGCGATACACCACTTAGAAGAAAAGAAAGCTAACTGATGAAAACAGAAATCTTTCCTTCCTTTTTTCTCTCTTTATCACCATTGTCTGCTAATTCTCCGTTTGGAAGGTAATGACTAATGAGCGACTTAAAGGTTACTGTTAGATAGCACGTATGTGTGTATAGAAAGAAAGTTGTGAAGAAAGAGTAAAGATTACAGCTGTTTGGATATATTCCTACCAGTATTGGCTAAATATCGGAAAGAAAACTGTCATCTTTGAATTGATGATTTGGATATCAAGGAATATGGTTTTCATAAAGCAAACCTTGGGGCTTCACTTTTGATGTTGCAGCGTTAGTAGTTTTCGCTTATATATAAGGATTTGCATTTACATGACTACAGAACAAAATTGCCCAAAAAACAACTCTTCCAATATTCAGGTAATGGAGTCCCATCAAGCAGGCAAACTAGACACGGCTGGAACTGCAAAGGCCGTCATTTCAAGCTTTCAGAAATTAGGTGTATTCTTTGATTTGGACCAGGTATGATAAATGTATTTTATATGCCTAGCCTCTTTTTTTCTTTTCTGTTTTGATAAATGCATGCTACTGACATTGACTTTGTTCTCCATTACTTTGGTACTGTTTCAAAAAATCAGTTTCGTTGATTTCTAATGTTTTCAAAATATCAGTCTCGTTGATTTCTAGTTTTGTAGTCTATAGACTTGTAACACTGTGGCCTGATTCCTGATACCTTATAAAAGTCCATCTATAAGTAAAGGTTGGTTTAATTTTGATGTTTTACCCCAAAGAAGGAGATTAGAAAAGCTTTAAATATGGCTTTATTTGTCCCTATTTCCCCCCTCAATTTCTGCAAACCAAAAGGCTTATAAGTCTATATAGATAAATATAGGGAAGATGGTTTTCTATCTGGGAGTTGGGTGTGAAAGGTTGCTCCTCCTAACCATATGAGTACAATGTACTGAAGTTTCAAGAAATTGATATTCTGGGCTAAGGAAAAAACTGTAGCCGCGAAGTCCGCATAACCGAGCTGTTAATGTTATCAAAAACAAAAACATCTTGGCTCTGGACAATTCTGATAAAAAGACATGTAGCACTCGAGCTCATTTTATTCTTTTACAGCGTTAGCTGACTTACTTTATCCTCGTAGTCGATGCTTATCCAATTAACTTGCGACTGTTCCCATTGAAACCCCGAACTATGTGTTATTGAGAAGCTATTTTCTGAAATTTCTCTAATTACTAGTTCTCAAGATTATTGCTAATTTTTTATTTTATTTTTGTATATGTAAATAGGTACAAAAGATAAGAGATCCACGGCATCAAGTTGAGATGGTAGGCGTGCCAGAGCAGCATCTTTCTGGCCATGCATTTCATATGTATCATCTCACATCACCTGATGAAACGTAAGCATGCTCGTTTCCTTCCCTTTATTTCTTAAATTTATTTGCTCCAGCTTACAAACATTTATTTTGATATTTTTTTAATATTGTATGCAGAGTTTCTTTTGAATTTCAACATGTCTGTGGTAGATCGATTTATGCTGAAGGCACTATTGATGCTACAGTTTTTCTTGCACAGAAGGTGGTGCTACTTCTGTTACTAACTTGGAAGTAAAATTCATTATTGTGTGTACGATAGATAGTATGAGCTTGTTTGGTTATAGCTTTTAAGCAAATTGGAGAAAAGTGTTGGATCTTCCAGTTGATAGATGCTAACTTTTTCAGGTCAAACTACCAGAAAAAACTCAACTTTGTAATCTGATCAATAAGGGATTAGGAAAAAAGAGTCCAGTTTTAAGCAAAAAAGGAAAAGGCTAAGATTAAAAGCTGAAGGAAGGAACGGCCTACGTTTTAAATTTTGTGCCAACTCACGGGGAATGTAAGTCTAAAAAGGGGGGGTACTTATACATATTACGCAAACTTTGGTTCTAGCATAGTAGCAGTAGATGTTTGAAGTTGTTTTGACCTCAATTTTAACTTGGAAATGCATAACAATTGTCATGTTCGAATTTAAAATAGTGAGACTCATCAGACACGGATCAATAGAGAAATACGCTTTGTTTCAACATTTAGTGAATCTGTTCAAATAAACGGTAATGAATATTATGAACAGATAAACTTGGACCATGTAGACAGCGTGAATAGCGTAGACAGAGCAGTCCGTTACATGAACCAATAATGAAGACCAAAGAGTTGTAAAATAGAGATGCTCTATTAGGCATGTCCATCGTTTGGCAAAGACGATAATCACAATTATCAGAGTTTGGTTTTCCAAGTGCACGCTTATTGTTATAGACTAAAAGAAAATTAGAAATATTTGTTCGGCCTTGTATAATCAAACCATCCTCAGTAGTGAGTGCTTTGATGAGGTGAAGTTCAACAAAATAAGGATTTTTGATAATATTTAGAAAGGTACTGCATACACATTTGCAGCTAAATATGGTCTCAATGGCAAGCCTAGAAAGTATATCAGATATAAGATGTGAAGGCAACTCCAGAATTCGACTCCTGTCTTTTGTTTTGCATCTCTTCATAGTTGTTTTCTTCATTGTTGTTTTCTTCATTGTTGTTCTCCACGTGAACAAGATGGAGACTTGGGTTCAATATAAAGCTAAAACACAACGCAAGAGATGAGCCTATTATCACTTTAACTACAATAAACCAGAATCATAAGGATAGTCAGCCACTTGACAAACAGAGGCATATGTTTTTGTATAAATGTTATGGAAAAACAAATGAATGAAAAGAAAACCCATGTTTAGTAAACCATGTTTAATTAGCGAGTAATGGTGTCTATAAGATAACTCGTCGTAATACATTAATACTTTAATAGTTGTATGCAAGTGAATCTTTTTTCAAAGTAATACATATATACACGAGTCGAGTACTCCAATTCGAGACCTCTGAAATAACATTACAAATCTGTGTAGAGCTCATAAGAGAGGAGGAACTTATTAGGCAAATACAAATCTTATCGGATCTTTTTTTTTCCGATTATCCCTCAGCGAAATTATATCGACTTTACTAACAATAATTTGAAAATAATATGGCAAAATAATTGTACATGATTTCAAATTGGGTCGACAAAATTTGGAGCTAAATGAAAGAAAGTGTGACCTAAGTTAAAGAATATTGAGGAACCATATTGTACAGTATGTTTACTGAAAACAATCACAATTTGCAAACACAGGTCAAAAGCGAATAAAATAATGAAATTAAACAAGTTTCGAAAGTATATAGTATATAAAAGTGATTTTATACTAGTTTGTTTTTATTATAAAATAGTTCAAAAATTCTAAAAAAAAAATTATTTTTTATTTTTAAAACATGATAATAAAATAGCGTCTACGAAATTCTACTGTTTAGGTTTAAAAATAAGCCGGACCGGGCCTGACATTGAGTGTAGTGATCAACATACAAAGTGGAGAAACTCAATAACAAAGAGTTTACATACCTTTTTGATTCGTATGAGGTTTTTTGTAATCCCAAGTGATTTAGGTTTACTTTATTCACAAGACAATATCATACTACTATATATAGAGATATATGTGTTATGTGTTATGTGTTATGTGTTATGTGTTATGATTTGACATGTATCCAATAGTATGAAATATAATATGAGTATACTTTATAGAATGGATATATGTGATTTGATAAGACCTATGTATATAGTGTTATGGAATTAGATGATGTTAGCCAAGTAAAAACATCGTATGAATACTTTACTTTGAAGTTCTCAACTATTAGAATTCAATAATCGTTACTAATAAATTGGGTGTATATGAGGTGGCTGGAATCGTATAGTCACATTATAAATGTCCTATAATGACATTATAAACATTTTTTTTTTGAAAAGCACATTACAAACAAACAAACGGAACAAATTGGAGTCCGGTACCACTTAAAAATTATTATTAGTTTTTAGTACCACTTACAATTTTTGAAAGTGCTACCAACTCTTAGATTAGTAGTTTCAGGTATGAATCAAAAAATGCCTCTTACAAACATTGATCGGTTAATATTATGCAGTGTCACTTATAAAGGGGTGGGCCCGGGATGTATTGTGGCGTATTTATTTCAATCCTAACCCAACCCGCAAAATAAATGACGGGACGGATTGAACGGATTGATAAAATTTAAATGTCAATACAAAGCAACCAAATCCGTTACAATTAAAAGTTCAACCAAATCCAACCCACCCTGCAAAATAAATTGCGGTTCGGAAGGGTTGGATTGGTATTGGTTCTTAAATTTTCGTTTTTTCCATTTATTTTTCATAGTTTGCATAATTAAGCTGAATTTTAAAATAAATTGAATTTTTCAAAAGTAAATATAAATTAAAAACAATCAAAATATATTTAGAACATTCGCGAACAAATAACAAAAATAAAATATAACAAGAATTGAACGTTTGTATCTTGAAATACACACAATGTATATATATATATATATATATATATATATATATATATATATTACGGGTTGAAACGGATTGTGACGGATTAACTTGCGGTTTGAAAACTCTAACCCAGTTTATAAAAAATATAACGCATTAAGACGAGACGAATTGATTTTTTTTATACCCTCACCCCGTCAGGATCCGTATAGATTGGATTAAGGTTTGTGTTTGCATATGTTTTTACCTGATCACTTAACAACTTGTGTACAGTGTGTCTGTGTAGAGATGTTGCATAGCATCATTGATGGGAATCTCAATAAATAATAACACGTGTGGTTTGTATAACTAGTTCTAGACTTTTGTATAGCTAGTTATCATTGGGATGGATTAGTATCCATCAAAACCGTAAATACTCAACTCGTATTCTGATCTGATTATTTTTAAAAATGAAAAAAAATTCCAACTCAGACCCGACTTTTTTCGGGACCTGAATTTTCGAGATCCCGTAGGGTCGGGATAGGTTTATCCTGAATCTACCGACATATTTTTTTATTTTACGACATGGTCACTTTTTATTAACAATTTTTATTTGATAAGTCTAAAGACGTTATTAACACGAAACATAATCTTAGTTTAAAAATAACACCTAATAAATGCAAAAATAAATTAAAATATAGTAGAAAAAATAGTGTGAAACTTCAAATAATGGAGTAGATAAAAAAATTGATACGTTTTTTATCAGATTATTTTAATATTTAGTTGTATTCACACAAGCAACAATTATCCTACTAAATGAAATATATTATCATTATAATTTTTATAATCGAAAAATAATGATCATTTATCTTTTTTGAAGTAACAATATAACTATTTAATTTAAGTATATTTTATATTTTAATATTTTCATATATTCAAAACTACAAATTTATATTATACTTATTTAATTATAACTAATATATATATAAAAAAAAATGATTGTAGCTCATATGTAAAGTAGTTACATTAATTACATGCTAGAATTACTAGTTTCGATTCTCATCACTTGGATTTGATTTAAATTAATTTGCATTTTAGTGTTGAAATAAAAAAGATCATGTTATATAATATAAAATATAAGATTAATTTAAAAATCGGGCCGGATCGGATCACCCGACGAAATCAAAATTGTTACCCGATCCCGAAATCTGTCGGGTCAGGACAGGACAAAAGCCAACGTTTTTGGTTCGGTACTCTTCTCGGGTCGGGTCACGGGTCGGGTCGGTATTTCAGGATTTTTCGCCATACCTAATTCCCAGTATTGAGATTAATACAAAATGACATCAAAGAGAAGGCGGTAAGGGGAGATACAATCGCGCCTACAGAGAGGACGTTGTTGGAAAGTACAAGCCGCATTTTTGCAATGTGAGTATAGAAGATGCCTTTCAAAAATATTTACGAGTATTATATAAGAAAATTAAGTTCGCTGCAGTGGATCAATGAATCCATTTATTTCCAAATCAGTCACAAAATGTTTCATCAACAATAAAATCTACAAGAAACCTTTGTCATATCAGGTTTCCGAGATGAACAAAAAGTGCATACATCACATTGGTTTAATAATACAACAATAGTTACAGACACATGAGCAACTGGCGGTAGTTTAACTAATCTACCCATCCGATCATCCATTATAGTTTTCATAAAGCAACTGGCGGTAGTTTAACTAATCTACCCATCCGATCATCCATTATAGTTTTCATAATTCATCCTGTAAATGTTGGAATAGGCAAAAGGTTAAAACTCAGCATATCAAATAGAAATACACTAAAGGTAAGCCAGTCAATTAAGTATATTAAATATCACCTGAGGGGTTAAATAACTAGAAAGACACTAAAGGTAAGCCAGTCAATTACATATATTAAATATCAACAAATAAGGGGTTAAATGATGGAACAGGTTCGAATAGAAAGGTAGCCGAGAAGCTACTTAATTACATGAATACGGGAGAAATAAAACTTCCATCTAACAATTGTATATGCGAAGCAACGTTCTACTGTATTAATTCCATAATATCGACCCAAAATGAGCTCGGAAACAACCGTACTTTTCACAATCTATTTTTAAAAATTAGCCTAATGTAACATCACTATAATTTTGCACTCGTGTCCCTATAATTTTTATTCTTTGGTGATTCATATAATTTTCGTTTTTATCTTTTTGGTACATTTGCTCCAACACAAAAAATAAGAGAGAGAGAGAGCTTACATGGCCATAATCATCCAAGTAGTCTTCCGGATCATGCTGCGAAGAAAGGTTTATAGTTCAAAATTATTATATTATCATACACGATACGATTATGAAGCATGTTCACTAAAGTCAATATGATTTCTATCTACATGCTTGAAGCTTATTATGAATAATGAATATACACCACATGTGATTAAATATGGACTCATTCAGACGTTAAAACCCCAACAATTGGGAATATACTTGACCCTTCATACTTTTATCCCTTTTCCAATAATGATTTGAATTAATAATCAAGGGACTAAAAGACTAAAGAATCTAAAAAATAATGTAAGCAACAAGGAAAATGAGTATCTACATGGGTCATACGTGATACATTCCTGTTATATATTTCAGTAAAAAGGGTATAAAATGTCACGTTCCATATGTGATATAGGTTAATACTTATTTCATTACTATTGTCCTTTAGAAGCTATATCCACATGTATCTCTTTCTCATTTAACTGAATTTTTGTTGTGCAAAATATGACGGCCCATCAAGCCTAGTGATAATTTTACTAAAGTTGAAAAGAGGAGGAAGTATAACCTAGAATAGATAAATATGATCAACATATTAACATATTTAAATTCATAACTTTTTTTATCTTAAATTATATAAATTTACCCTTCTATTCCGCCTTGCTCTCTTGCTCTTTCCACCTTTACCGTCTGCCTTTTCACCGTCCTACAGAAGTCAACACTCAATTACGAGAGTATTCCAAAAAAAAAAAACTCAGTCACTACATAATTATATAGCATAATAAATTCCTCGCCGCAATTCACCTTTTCCTCCCGAGCTATTCTGATCTTCTCAGCCTCCTCAAAGGCATCCTTTTCAATCTAACAAAAGTCGCAAAGTTAGGTACAAAATTAACAACAGACTCATAAAGAATATTTGTCAAAGTTTTAAGATGTTTGAATTAGATACTAGATCATCAAAGACCTCATTGGACAAAAACTCACCTCCCTATTTGTTGACCAAATCTCTTCTACTACATCTCTTGCATACTGTGGATCGTCACAGATGAGAATGTTATCATATAGTGACCCTGCTTTTACCTGTATCACAATAAAACCCGTTGATGTAAATATATAAATAATTTCATTTTTAGCTTCCTGTATATATGATATGATAGCTGCCCAGTGTAAAAATACCCCAAACATGTTTTCACAACTTTGAATCAGACCGCCATATTGGGAATTTGAAAGAATCAAAAGGATTCCTACCTCTAACAAACTAAAAACTATAGAAAATCATAAATCGAAAAAGATGAAGCTTAAAATATGAGATCTTTCCTTTTATGCAACTGTTTCCCTGAAGAACAATAAAAAATGATTAAGACTGACCTGCCAAACCTCTATCCCTACATACTTTATTGGCTTCAACACATAAAGCTCAGGATCATCTTCAAACTCTGAAAAGAGATCACTGCTAAGTAAGGTTCTGTATTTTTTTCACATACAATTATAACAGACATATAAACTTCAAAAATAGTTGCATGACTTGTAATTTATTATCCAATGATGACATAAAAAAGGAAAAGAAGAAGAAAACCCCTTAAGCCAATCAACGTAACTGAATACATCAAGAATCATCTACGCACCTGGATTATCAATCCATGGGATCTTCCACTTGCCCTTATAATTGGGATTCTTAATTTTCTGATCAAGCAAGTTAACACCAGAATTTAACAAAAAGTTGAGACCATATACAGTATAATAATACATTAAGATCTGATATTCACCTTGGCCTTCCATGGTCCTTTATACGCCGGGTTTGGTACCTTTCCTGGTCTCCAAATTCCATCATCTTCTTCGTCCCAATCAGCAGGCTACACAATGAAGCAGTTACATTAGAGATCCTTTAAATAAACAGATATTATTTTCTAAGATATTAAGTGAACCAGCGTCTGGGGCCTTTGCAACGTAGTCACTTCAAAGATAAAATAGGACAAAATGAAATCCAAAAATACAAGTCGATCGCATCAACGTTAACATTTTTTTTTAAAACTACTACTATGTTACAGTAAGAGGTAGAAAGAAACCTTTTTAGCCTTTGGATTGGGGATCTCACGTGGTATTGAATCGTATCCCTGCAACATGAGTGCCAACTCTCAGTTTTAAAACTAATTTAAGAAATATCACTGAAGAAGGGTAGAGTACCTCTGGTTTGATAGCATTAGGATCATTAATATATTCTTTGTCATCCCAATCTTTTGGCTGCAAGAAAAGTCAGAACATTCTTCAGTTGGAACAAAAAGATTAAAAATACAACAGCATTTTATAAAAACACCGGTCAACGAGGACTGTTTTTGCACTAAAAAGTTCAGAGTTGACAACAATTAACAAAAGTAGAACCTTTTTTGCATGAATATCTTTGATTTTCCTTGGAGGAAGGATATCCCAGTCTGTATATAGACTTCCAGTTTCTCTCTCCCGGTTATCAACTAGGATGGTGTAACTTGCATCAGGTCTTAAGATAAATGTGTAGAAATGAGTTAGCTTATCTGTTTCACATTCTATCTCCTTTCTTATCGGATAATTTTGCCCTTCATATGTAAAAATTACATGTAGCTTCTTCTTTTGTGTACCACATATATCCGGCCCAAACATCAAACTGCATATTATAAAATATTGTTGACTAATTAGAAATCACATAAAGAGAATATAATCTCTAACACCACCTTAAGCGCCTAAGCGGAAAGAAATTAATGGCATACCTGTAAGGGGTATCACCGCCATATTTCTTTTGATTTACATATCCGGAGTGAAGCTTAATGTAACCACCACCGCATTCAATGTCTTGCTCGAGTTTTATGGAATACTGAACCACTAATGTCTTGTCTTTGTTGGTAAATTGTGGTATTTTTGCTGATATAGCATTATGTCTGGCATCATTGGATGTCTGAATACCTAGAGAAAGACCCGCAAACATGATCCTTAACTTTTTAATCACCGAGCGACAGGGCCAAAATCCAACTCATATAGTAGATAACAGGAAACAGAAGAGTTTCGGAGATGCATTTCAAGGTTCTGTCAAACTAAATAACTTGTAAACTTGTAGAGGAAAAAGAAAAGGATATCTAGAAGAAGTCCGATTTAAATCATCAAGCAACTTTCTCTTTTAGTTCAGTAAAAGACAGTTTGTATATCAGTGTTTCATCATATCTTGCTGAAACCATTCAGGAGACCACCAATGTTATTAAGTTAATACCTAGGTCGTTACAAACATGCCATTTAGTATAGAGCCTATCAACTAACAACTGTTTTTTTTAAGCTTTAGTCGTTAAGCAAACACACATTAATATCCAGACATTGCATTTTTTACGGAAACTCAAGACTTCATGTGACAAATTGATTTTCCAAATGAACTTTTAGACCTTTAAACCAACTTTACACATTGATTAACTAAATTTACTCACCAAACCACAGTGATTAGTGATTACCTTTATCATCAGGATCCGCTGCCCATCTACCCGCAGTGTGCTTAAACGTACCCGCTTTTCCTTCTGCTCTTTTCCAATCTGATACAACCCAACGGCTTCTCCACCCATCTTGTTTTGTCAAAATAAAAATTTTAACATTAAACCATGATCAGAAAAATCGTTATAAAAATCCTAAACCATGATCTAAACAGAAAAAAGGACGGTTCTGAACATCCTATTACATATTTCCAATTCTTAACCAAATTCTATCTTTAATCTTCTATCCGGTTTACAAAAGTGAAAAAAAATGTCAAGTTAGTGTACAAATTAGGATTTTTGTTAGGTTGGTGTGCAAAGCTTAAAAAGGAAAAAAAGTTTAGTAATCAAATCTATAACTAAACCAAACAGGTATTCCTTCTTACCATGTTTGTTTGAGGTATAAAAAAAGGTATAATATTAATTGCAATGTAGGCCTCATCTTATATCATGATTGTTTACACAATTTGTAATTGGTACAAAATAATGAAATATGATATAGTAGTACTAATTGTAATGATAATTAAGGGGTATAACTAATAACACAATTAATAATTTATACCAACTCATAGACAGATAACTCATACTGTATATGTATAATTAAGATCATGACTTATAAAACACATCTCTAGCTATTAAGTCAACTATAGTAAATTAATCCACTTTTAACATTCCAAAAAAATAAAGTATAGTTTACCATCGACTTAGAGACCAAAATAGGAAGTGAGCAGATTAGAAAAGATAAATAGACGGCAGTATATAAATAAAATGATGAGAAAAATGATTGATTTTAAATACCATCAAAACTTTCTTCGAAGAATATTTCAGAGTGAACTGAGTATATAAGAGATAATATTTGAAGAGTAATTAGTAAAAATCCAAGTTGAACAACAACATTGACCCCAGCTGCCATGAGAGAGAGAGAGAGAGAGAGAGTAAATTTAGGAAGACTTGTGTTTTGTTTTCTATTTATGTACACTTTGTAAATGTTTTATAGTGTGTGACAAAATAACTACTCCCCTACTTTTGATGTACTTCTAGCAAGTACTTGCTATATGGAATTTAGATTTTACTGTATTTGATCTTGTGTTTCTTTTGTGTACACCTTTACTCATATGTTTGAAAAACCATTAGTCTCCACTAGCATTAGTCCCTGGCCAACAAACTGGTTGAATTTGATACAACACATCTTCATGATACTAAAAATGCATGTATTTAGCATCATTTGTAGTCCGGACCCGACACGTAGTCATGTGGCAAACTGCACCGTCAGAGTTCAAACTCATTAGTCATGAAATTAATAGTCAAATCCCAACCTCTAATGCAACTAAACGAGAATAATAAATGACGTAGCTGTTCAGTAATTACAAAGCGAACTATACTTTCGCCTTTTATTAAAGAATACCGTGTAATTGCTCCAATAAAAAGCATACACCAATTTTTGGAGAAGACCTTCCTTTATGGTTGGTCTTAAAAAAAAACAAAAAAAAACCGAGAATAATAAATAGAAATCATAGCCACGTGTTTGCTCCCATTGATCAAGGGTTAGCAATGATCCTTAGTATAGACGCAGGTGATACACTAGAATCTAGATAGCCTTTTAATTATGTTAATCGTTCTTTGCCCTTTGGATTTAATTTGATGCTTAAGATGCATCCGATTTAGTTCTTGACTCAAAATTCCGAATCCATGCTGTTTAAGACAGATTTGAGATTTTTTGAATCTAAATTGGGCCGCGTAAGTCAAACTCGGCCAGATCAAGATCAAAGGTCTGATCGTTCAAATTCCGGACCAACTCATAATTAATTTTTGGTTTGTTGTATTGTTTATAAAATGTTACTCCCTCCGTTCCCATTTAATTGGTCATTACGAAACTACGTGCAATTTTGACCGGCTTATAACTTGTATCAAAATTGTCAAAATAATTTTTTTTAAAATCTAATCATAAAATTTAACATTTGAACTATACGATCAACTTTTAAAAAAATTCATTCCGACAATTTTGATATAAGTTCTTGACCGGTTAAAATTACACGTAATTTCGTAATGAACAGTTAAATAGGAACGAAGATACTAGTATAAAAAAAAGTGTTTGAAGACTCGAGTCTTTTGCTCCAGTACAAGAACAGTGTCAGTCCTTGTTTTTGGAAAATTCGAACCACATTGTTTTCCGAGAACACACCACCAACAGGACAAAAAGACTTGACCAAGTAAACGATATTAATGTTGACTACTTGAATTGCTATTTCTCCAATATGCTCATCTTGTCACACTGTCAAATAACTTGGCAACTTAGTGGTAAATAAATTAAATAATAATCCTCGTATAACAAATTAAGTCAATTATCAATCGAGTACTTCCAAGTATTTCAGGCACTAGTTTTTACATCAAACACATATAATGTGGAATAGAAACTCAGCAAACCTTAGCAAACCAACAATCCATGAAAATATGTTTCGGTAACAAAAGACATGAATACTCGAAAACAATAAAAGACAAAATTTTCTGCTCATTTACAATTGCATTAACTTTCACTTGCTTCTATCGGTATAAAAAATCCAAGTCGTATGTTATGTACACAATTTATAAGATTACTAAGCCCCGAGCCACTCCCGACTATGAGTGTCATCTTCTTGCTTTAAACAGGCAAAGATCGCGAGCCACTACCTAGTGCAGCAGCAGCAGACTCTACATGAGTAAGTAAATACTCGTATATCTTCTTTCTTATTCTCTCAATTGTCTCAACCGATACATTAACAGTCGTTTCATCATCATTACAAGAAACGATTTTATCCAACCATTCATTTACTCTTTTAAGCTGTTTCAACATCCCCGCTATCTGACCGTTATCCGACAGAGCAGATATATCCACGTCAGCATCCAAAAACTTTTCGACAAATTCCAAGAACCAATCTTGGGACTCCGCTCCTAATCTACATGCCAGGTCAGCAGCTGTCTCAAGGCCATCCTCTCTATCCCATTCAACTGCTACTTGAGTTGGGAGTACCCTAGCGTTTATTGGTAGGTTTGGCTTAATTGGGGTGGCTTTTGCAGAAGCAATTGTTTGTGAGCCATTTTTTAGGACTAGTACGGGTTGTTGGCTTAAATGGGTTGTTTTTTGCAACAAAGGCTCTTGTTTGGTATTGTTATATACAGAAAAGGTAGATAAATTGGTAGATAATGCGGCTTGGACCCAAGTAGCTGCTTGTTTACGCCTCTCTGATGTGAGATCAAGTGCTTCTTCAGTGGGGCTTTTTTCGTGATCTGGTGATGCACCTGTCGTAAGGGTTTTGGAGATGAGATGGGCTTTGTTCAAGCGTGAGTTTAAATTTAAGAAATTCTCAATTGCGGGTTGTGGTTCGTGTACTTTCGCAGATGAATGCAAGTCCGAATATGTGCTGTAAATGGGAAACGCATCAGGATCAGCATAGGCGAAATGAAATAAAAAATGACAAAATTTAATAAATATACCATGGAAGAGGTGGGTATTTGGTATTTATTCGAAGCTTTAGATAATTTATTCATTTTGTTCATCGGGAAAGGAACTAATACCTTAAGCATCCAAGTAAAGTCTCGGCTGCTGAAGCCTCTTGTATGGCTTCTACAGCAGCTGTTTGTGCAGCATCTCTGTGCTTCATAACTTCCTAAGAAATGAATATTTGAGTGTTTTATAATCAGGAAAAAAAGAGAGGCTGTGGACCAGTATCAGTAAAATGAAATCCTTCAAATGAATATTAATTTTTTCTTTTCTTTTTTACATGCAAAAAAGAAATTCTCCATCTATCAAGTAGATCAACTAAACCATAAGGTTTATGGTAAATGGTAAGCAAGAAACAGTCAAACGGGAGCGTATCATAGCCACGAAATGACTCATTTCGCTAATGGTGACAGATGTCAATCCCAACAAACATTTCGATTCAAAAAAATTACAACAACAAAAAAAGAAGATAAAAAAAGTTTCCATAAGCTCAGCGTATAAGTCAAAAAGTTATACCAACTATGGGGTGAGGTGAGAGTAAGTTCTGAGAAGCACAACCAAACATACCCTTCTAGATTTAAGCTAAATCTAGTCAAGAATGAAAATTTTATATTATATGTGTACCTTTCCAAGTCTTGCAAGAGAAGATGGGAGAGAGACCCATGAAACACTCCCATAGGTTAGTCTTCTATTAGCGAGAGAAACCTTGACAAATTGTCCTGGTAATCCACTGTTAGCATTTCCTGGGGATAATATTTCCCCAAATGAAGTTCTTCTTTTGGAATTTAAATCTCCATTTGTAGTAACTCTCTTTGTGAGCACCTGGTGTTTATTTTCATCTTTGGTTTGTTTTGTTGGAATCGAGACCTTGCTCTGTTCTTTAGATGGTAACTTTACGTTCGTTGATTTCCTAGTAGTCTAGAAAAAATAAATCAGTAAGCATATATAGGAGTAAATAAGAAAAATGATTGCTAGAATAGTATACACAACACAGACCATATAGATGCGCCCTCGTTATTTAGATACATTTAGGTGAGGGGAAAAGTTGCACAAGATAAGAACTTAGAACGAGAACGAACCAAGAAAAACAATGTGCTTGTGCTACAAGAGGTTTTGGTTTTGTTCGATAAACGAGGATAGCAAAAGAGACCCCATCTAGCTTATTATGACTAGCATTTGGGAAAGCAGGTGAAATTATCAAAAACTACAAGGAGAAGTTTCTGATGTTTAATGTGAATGGATCAAAAAGAGAGAAAAAAATGTTATCTTTTATCGATTCCTTTTTGACAGCAGAAGATACAATCTGTAAAAGTTTTAGCTTGTGTGTACCAATCAATTCTGTAGCAAAAACCAGTTATTTGAACTAAAGCTTTTCTCTTAACCAGTTGATGAAACAATCAACATCAACTCGAACACTGTAAAAATGTATATGGGAACATTAATTTACAACAAAAAACACTCACCAATCCCCACAAAACCCCCACAGAACAATGAAATTTTAGAAACACAACTAATACTTTTTTTTAAAAGGAACGAAAATGACTTACAAGCGTAGTTTTAGGCTCGGGATTTAATTCAGACTTGGCAGCTCTCTGTCGAGAACTTTCTCTTCCCTTTATCTCCATATTCCCTTCCCAACTCTTTCTCAGAGCCTTAGGCCCAAAATCTAGACTCATTACCAAATTCTTCGTTGAACTTAAAACAGGACCCTTTTTCATTACAGGTCTCGCAGCACTAACCGAGCTTGCTCTTACTTTAGCCTGTTGCTTAATTCCATTTGCGAAATTCTCAAAAGAATTTGGCAATGAATAGCAATTTGTCGGGGACGACGGAACATGTTTTGCGTTGGAAGGTTTAAATCTTGGATTCATAGGTAATTCTCTCTTCTCTGGCAAACTTAAAGCCGGTTTCAAAAACTGAGACTTCCTTTTATCCAAAAACTGTTCCTTGGAAACACCACTCGATCTCACTTTGACCTCAATACTAGCCAAATTTATTGCCTCGGATTTAGCAGGTTTTTTTGAACCCAAACTGTTGTTATTATTCAAGAATTTCAAGGAACGCGTAGCAACTATATCTTCGGGAGTCCCAACGCATGGTTGCCGCCCTGGAACCACACGGATACCACGTAGGATTGGGACAGGAGAGGCGGCCTCAAGCCTCTCGACATGTATATATTGACCCAATTGGAGGTTATCGCTTAAAATTAGGTCGTCGTGTTCATTGGGGAGAGAGACATAAGTGGCGTGTGATGAGTCGGATACCTTGAGGTAAAACCCTTGATTAGGGAAAAGTTCACCAGCGGCTAAGGCAGGGACAATGCTAATTACTTGTAATAATGATGATCGGAATTCACCGGCAATGTTTATATCGGTGTTTATGTGTTTCAATAGCTTTAAAAGAACACCAGGGACTAAAACAGCCATTCTTTAGGGCCTCAAAGTTGCATCACTATATAAGAGCACCCAACTGTAAAGATTCAAAATTTATTCTTGAAAATTGGGAAAATAAAATATGAAGACTTTCAGTAAAGAAACTCAACCCATTTAAAACTGTGGGCCTTCAATTATGGACAAGAAGAAAGAGAAATGATAATAAAAAAAATTAGTGCCAAGATGAATTTTTTCGCGAAAACAAGCTTGAAGCTTTGGACCGAGACTAGGTTTTCAAAACTGGGGATATCAAGTAACTCCTTGAAAACCCAATGATTTTTTTTTTAAAAAAATAAGTAGAAAAAGGATTTTGGTATGCAAAATTGGATTTCTGAAATGGAACTACCAAATTCAGGAAAAAGTAGCTAGGTTTGACAATGATGAAGCTTGACAGGCGGTATAAGGGGAAAATGTGTAACTTGTTGACAATTATACAAAATTGCAAAGTTAGAAAATTTGGCTGGATAAAATTGTTTTTTTTTTAATACAACCACCAAATCCTATAATGAATGGATTTACTAAATTATTAAATTGCAGTGAGTTAGTAATCAACAGTGACAACACAACCAAACAGAGAAAATGACTTAACAGTTGACATGGTTTCCATGCCTTGGTCTTCGCTGCTAGTTACTAAAATAGTTTATTCCCACAAGGAACAAAAGAATAAAAAAAATATACAATTTCAGTAAATCAATTGGAGTATACTACTATAGTAACCTTGTAATGTTACAGATGAAAAGATAAGTATAATTCCCAGCAATAAACATAAATATATGAAAACTGAATTTTCCTTCAACATACTAGAAAAACGAAAATTTTAGAAATAGGGAACTAAGAATAGGTACAATTCCGAGAGGAATAATTTAATCCTATAGATAAATATAAAAATAGAAAA
Source organism: Primula vulgaris (assembly GCA_963920805.1). Lineage (NCBI taxonomy): Eukaryota > Viridiplantae > Streptophyta > Magnoliopsida > Ericales > Primulaceae > Primula > Primula vulgaris. Next base: position 10,484,687 of record OY987212.1, read on the forward strand.
CTGTTGATGCCAGGGAAGAAAGGAAAAGAGTAACTCTGTAATTGATTAATTAAGTGGATATAATTATTGGAGTATCATAGATTCATAGTACAAAAACTGATACATACCTTTTTATATATTTACTTGGAAAAAGAAAATTCTCTCTGCATGTAGTGAATGTAGTATATCATGGAACATATAATACAAGTATATATCATCTCTCTCTCTATATATATATATGGAGATAAGAGTTAACAGACATCCAGATACAGATATAAACTGTAGCTTTCGTATATTTTTGTTTAGTTTAGTTTTGTTTTGTGTCATTGTGTGAAGGGTCTAATACCTGTAAACTGCAGTGGTGGATATGGTCAATTTAATAGTATATTTTGCTGTTGATATAGTACACCAGTATATAGTAGGTTCGATTTTATTTATGTGGTGCTACTATACAAATGGATGCATGTGATTGTCGGCACCTTTTTCTTTAACAATAGTGAGTCATATGTCACTGTTATTAGACCCACCACCTATATTGTTGAAGTACTCCATCTCAAAAGTAATCATGTCTTATATCAAATCAACAAATTTAGGAAAAAATACCATAAAAACTACCATCAATATCAATCAGACAAAACTTGATAAATCAATCTATAAGGATGTAATAATGTTTAAATATCAAATCAACAATTTTAGAAAAAAATTGAGGCTATTGTTTTAGGGTCAATTTTCTAGGGTGAGTGACGCTCATGCTTCTGAATCATATAACTTAAAACATAAAAAACTCTGTAGAGGAAAACTTCAACTCAAATTTAGAAAAAAGAGACGTACGATTAAAATATTATTATAATTATCAACATCCCATGTTTTTAAGCCTGTCAATATATCACACGATTTAGCTTTGATTTGTCCACTAATTTGGCATTTCATGAATCTGCCAGTCTGCCAATAGATTAAGAAAACATAAAAATATACCTTCACTGCTCTGACACTCTTGCTTACATTTCTTATAAGAGGGAGTGAGAACAAAATTTACAGTTTTATCCTGTAACGTTTTTGTCTTCACTGTTCTCACAGAGAGTGTAAGGAGGATTGTTAAAGTAATGAATGTAGTATTACTACTTGTTCGACTATGATAAAATCAATTGAGCTGCTTGCAGATTTAATAGGATCATTTATGTTGCACACGGTTCTTATACACTATGGTGTGGTATATTTTCTTCAGTTCCATATGGCCTTGTTTGATAGCAGATTTTGAGCAAAAAAGCTGGATTTTTTATAAGTTTAGACAACGACGAAGTCGACGTCCAGCTTAGAGCTTCTAGATTATGCAGGCCAAAAGACCAGAAAATCTCAGCTTTTAAGAGTGATAAACCGAATGCACTAAATGTGCTTCAAAGTGGCAATCAAACAAAAGGCCATATTGTCCACTGTAAGTAAATATTCTAAATCTGTCAGATGTTTCGAAACTTAGTCACCTCGCCACTAAACCAGAATAAAAAGTAAGCAAGCCTCACTGGAAATAAAAAAAGGGAATGGATCACAATACCATAAATATCTGCAGTACAGTAAAAATACGGGTCAACTTTTCAAACCTAACAAACTAGTACCAAACTTAAGGAGTAACATCACTCAAATTCATTACAAACCGGAATTTAGCTAATGTATCAAAATGATGAAACCGAGAACCTCAAAAAAAGATTCTCAAATGAGTGCATACAAATTGATTCTTCATAGATCTTGGACACTCAAACCTGACAATTACGAAGAAACATGGCGTTCAGTATAGCAATTGAAATAAAATACTACCACGGGTTTAAATCTCCTACCTAAAAGATCCATGAGAAATGAAATTACAAAAATACTTACGAAACCAATACAAATGAGAGAAAAATTGCAGACATAGGCACGATTGGTTTCATATGAAAGCAAATATTGACTGAGCTTTTTTAAATGACATTCTCTAAATTAGAAACAAAGTATCAGCAGTTCCTCATTTTTTTGAAGATAATAGATATATTGTTCTATCATTTTATCAAAGAGATGTGTATCACCATTAAACCTTAAAACGTACGTATCATGTATCAAAGAACAAAATTACAGGAAAAACAAAGAAAATACAAAAACCAAAAAGAGAACATGAGTCTCCAGTTCAACAAGGTTTGCCTTCTTTATATCCTAAAACCTTTAAAAGAACATCAAGATGGCTATAAAAAAATCAACATATCAATCCTAAGGCAATAAACTAAATCTTGTGTTAAACGAAAAAATCTTAAAAGCATCCTGATACAAACAAGAAACAAACAATCTCAACATCATTTTTTTAATGATTTCTAAATTCATACACTTTAAAGTAGATTCAACTGTTGAAATATCCCCTCGTCAGCATACACAAAAACGAGAAAAAAAACAGTTACTATGGAGTAATTTATAAATCTACTATAAGACAAGAGCGAGTCAACCACAGGAAGATATAGTTCTCAATTGCCTTCGCAATAAGCTAATAACCTTGCCAAAAAAACAAAAGGAAAAAAAAATACGTACAGGCAGTAGAGATAAGACTATTATCGGCTAAAAAGGCTGCAACAAGCATACCCTAATGCGTATAATTAAACGGATTACTGCATAATCATATCAAGCACATGCAGATAAATTCTTAACTTTTATTAAAAATAGAGGAGATGAAGTCAAAATTACCTGGGGGCAGGGATTGCTTCAACTTATCGGCTTTTTCAGTGTCAAACACACACAGGGTGTAGAGATACTTTGAACACCGAACCTTGAACTTGACAACATCTTTGCTCCTCTTTATCTTCACCGAACGAGCATCTTTCCTTCTAGCAGTCAGGAGAAAGTCTTTTATCTCGTGAATTTGCTTCGGCTGTGTTTTCAAGAAGAAAACATAAGCACAAAATATCCAATTAAAACAAAAACATGCGTTCTTTTTTAAATTCTGAAAATTGCTAGGCGGGCATTTGGTGACGCGGCATTGGGCAAATTACCATTTTTCCATTTCCTTTTGAGTTTTTTTTAGCATTCCACTATAATAGAGACAGTAATAATAGTTTGGTTTCAAGCTAGATTAAGATTGTAATGTTTATAAACTTATTGGGTAATCTATTACAAATCCAAAACAACCTCATCAACGACAAATATGTATAACCATGTCTTACAATCAAAGTTTACAAGCTAATTAAAACTTATAGTCAAGAAAATCACCAATTCTAATTGTATCTCCTATCGATCCATATCAGGAAAATCCTTTTCCAATTCAATCTCCTTATACTACTAAACCTTTCTAATTTCTGTCATTCAACTTTAGTGCTACCATATTAGGCTCAATTAGTCAGAAGTAGCTCCAATTAAAAGAAAAGGATGCATTTTTTTAAGTTCTGAAAATTGCTAGGCGGGGATTCAGTCGATGTGGGGACATTGGACAAATATTCTTTTTCCCATTTCCTTTTATTTCTTTTGCTATTCCACTATCATAGAGATAATAATAACAGTTTGATTTCAAGCTAGATTAAGACTGTAATGTTTATAAACGCATAGGTAATCTACTATAATCCCGAATAACAAACAAAAAACAACCTCATACCGATAAATATGCATAACCATGTCTTACGTTTACATGCAAATCAAAACTTACAGTCAAGAAAATCACCAATTCTAATTATGTGCATGTTTGGCAACAACTTTTTATCTTAGCTTTCTTATCGTTTCGATTAAAAAAATCCATGTGTTTGGTTTGTCAGCTTTTTAAGCATTTAGCAAGCTAACTTTTAGGTCAAAAAAGCTAAAAAGAAGAGAACCTAGGAATTTGCGGATTTTTTTAGCCTTTTCACATTGAATTCTCCAAAAATAAAAAACTTTCCAATAGAATGTGTTTGTACACTTAAAATTCACTTATAATCTAAAATAGGTGATCAATGACTTATCAATAAAAATAAGTTATAAGTCACTTATAAGTAAACAAATTATGTCACTGCAATTTCTTTAAGCAAGTTTCTTTCTCATTTCTTTTTTAAAAATCAGCTTTTTGACTAACAAATCTGATGCCAAACAGGCCCAATATCTCTAAATTCCAATGAATCCATATCGTGCAAATCACTTTCCAATTCAATCTCCTCATCATACTAAAACCCTTCTATTTTCTTTCATTCAACCTTACTACTACAACATTAGGCCCAATTAGTCACAAGTAGCTCCAATTAATAAGTTAATATTTTAGTACATTTTTCTAAAATTGGAGAAAAGAATCCCTACTCTTGAGCTAAATGTTATTATATAATATTCAGAATTCAGATACTATATATATATATATATTATAATAACTCAGCTCAAGTCAAATAAGTCTGCCCAATTTAGCAACTTTTTTTCCAAAATTACCCTACACATTTATATTAATTACAATAATATAATACTTACATAAAAATATAAAAAGTAAAAACTAATAAAATTATTTATCCCTCCTTAACGATCAAACATTATTTTAAATTTTAAACTATATTTTTTTATTATCCACATATTTATATATCGGCACGTGCGACACGATCACTGGTGGATATATATACAGAGAGAGAGAGAGAGAGATTACCATTGTTGTTTGGTGATACCTCGGAGAGTGAAATAAAAGAGACAAAGAATGATACATACATATATTTGTGTATATAGCGGCTAAATAAACAATTCTTAGGGCTATACGTATATGGGTTAAAGCCTGTTAATATTTTTGGGCTTGATATTTTCTATGTAAGAAATTTAAGGCCCATAAAAAATGATTTTTTTTCGTAAGGTTTTCGACCGACCCCGAAATGTTTTAGAGCAACCGCATCAGTTGCTTTAAAATTTGAGTATTGCTATAACCACCTGAAAATTTTACCTAAAAGTCTTACCTGCTGGCGTGACGGACTAGGTGAACTAATTATGGATTAAATGAAAATATAATTTCAATATCGAAACAAAAATAATTGGTACACTTAACCCCGTACATCAACGGGTAAGGTTTTTTGGATGGTTATATCATTTCTCTTCAAATTTTATCCAGATAGCACACTCTTAGAGCAACTACATCTTGCTCAATTAACAACTACTTGGCCAAAATTTGTTCATATGTCAAAAAAAAAAAAAAACGTCACGTCGGGATTTGTATAGCATAGCTAAAGTTAATTCTAGTTATACACACTACGTATCTACACAAACACTTAATGTGAAAATGTTTGTTTTATAAATTATTATATATTAATAGATATTATAGATTAAGATCCTAAGATATTGCAAACATATAAAACGAATAGCTAAATTCAATGAAGTGTTATTTTATGTTGATGGTATTGAGATTTGAGAAAGATGTTGGCGCTCCTTATAATTTTTGGCTAGGTTAAACAGTTTTCAGCTTTGTCAAATCCTATAGTGAAATAAATGAATAATTTCTATATAATTTAATGACTATGCTTGAGTGATCTGTGGTTGAAAAGAGACTAAATCTATTAACTAGTTTATTACTAACATATATTTGTAGGAGAAAGGCATGTTTTCTAAAGGAGATAGTGAAGTTCTCTTAATAAAGGAAACGTGATGCAAACATTTTTAGCAATCCACCCATATTGGCCCTTGTACGTATGCATTTAGAAAAAACTATTGAACTGTGTTCTAAAAGGCTCGCTTAGATGGAAATTAGACAGAGCCTAAACGATATACGAAGTCTATAAACCTAACAGATTAATTAGACATAATTAGACGGTGATTAAGTGAGATTAGGCGCGTTATGCAACCAACTTCCGCCTAAATTCCGTCTAACGCATTTTAAAACATTGCTATTGAATATGAACAATGCGATGTATATGCTCATAGATTATTGTAACTAACAAAACATGATCAGGTTTTGGTCCAGCATATATCAATGAGTAGATGTTAGTTGTCCCATTTAATCAAAATTAAATGATTGATTAATTGAATCATTAATGTTTTATCCTCTGATCTAACTTTCACGAATTCATGATATGGATCATTTTGCTTACCACGTACGTCCTAAAAGTGTCGACGACACCGAATGGGTATCCTTCCTATATTTTTATATATTTGTATTCTAGTATATTTGAAAATGTGTAGTCCAAATTATATTCACACTATGAATTCTTATCCAATAAGATAATAATAATATTGTCTTTGTAGAGCGTGTGTTCTGCCAAATATTTGTTCTATAGCTGTAATGTTTGGTCTCTATACAGGTTAATTTCCCTTTCAAAAGACTGAAAGAGCAAACATATATTGTAACTCGGAAACTAGTATATATAGTTTACAATAGAAGGAATATGAAACGTTTATTTACGAATTTTCCATTTCCCAATAGGTGAATACCCAAGGATTGTGATCAATGTATTAAAAAGTTCGCATCAAAACCCGTTGATATTCGAAAAGCTTAAAATCTAAAAAATAAACTGTTCAGCTTCAGCCTAAAGCTTGAAAAGCTCAAAAAACAGCGTTTTCACGCGTCAATTCTTAAAAAACACGCCTTAAAACTCAAAAAGTTTAAGCTTTATTTAAGAAAATAATATATTTTCTCACAAAAAAAAATATATAGTCTCGTAAATTAATATCAACGCAAGAGAAATTCAATATCCTGTTGTTATAATAGAGTACATATTCATCATTAAATATGTTAATATTAGTTATTCATAATGTTTTGGACCAATTATTTTCATCTACGTATTTCATAGTTATTGAATATATATATTTACGTTTTTTCTAATAAAATTTACGCTTTTGATGTAGGAACTTACATTTGACAAAGCTCCCATGAAAACGTTTCAACGATGGTTTAGTGTTTTAAAACATTGATTGCGATTAATTCATTTGTAAGGTGCAACCGTAGCTATGAAGCTGGCAAGACTGGCTAAATTACTATGGTCGGTTGCTATTTGACAGCTATTTACATCATTATTTTTGTAATTTGTAGTCAAATATTGTTAAGTTAACCTTGGTAAGCTAAAGTACATTATCTTGGGAAGTTTTATTAATGGCAATTTTCAAGTGCACAAACGGGGGAGTATCTGTTGCCCTGTTACATGTAACTATTAGTATTACTTTATGATTAGTCAACCGTGTTGTTAAAATTAACGTAGTTTAACACATTTAGTATTACTTTATCATGTACTTAGTCAACCATGCATATCACCCAGGTGGTGCATTGTTAAAACTCATCCAGTAAATAACTATGGCAGAGATTCCCTTGAAATAACTCCTAAACAAAAAAGTTTCTAAAATATAACCAATATAATCTGATCGACAGATGAGCAATATATTTTTTGCAAGATATCTTATAGTTTATTACAAAATTCACAAATAAATAGTTTTTGGTTAGCGTTTAGTTTCAGAGTTTTATAGAACTTTGACCTGTTTCTTATTTTCTTTCATGCAGATTTTTTGCTTTTACTAATAAATTATCTCTTGTTTAAGTGAAATCAAACTTTTTATTTTTCAAAGAGAAGACTATGTTATGAAAAAATGGCATGCTTTCTCATTTTGAAAGTTAACTGAAAGTTGTTTGACATTGTGGATCGTCTAAACGTGTAAGCTCATTTGTACTCATTAAAATACATGATGTGATTTAATCGTTCTTTGATTGTGATTCAAGGTTTCCTACTCATCTTTTTATTTAAAACGAATTTGTTCTCTTTTTTATTTTTGTATGCTGCAACTTGCACAAGGAATTAAAAAGCACAATTTCTAAGAACATGTATGTGATGTGTCAAACCCTAAAGTTGATGCAAGCTTCCGATCATTTTTGGATCTTTTTTGTCCTTAAAATCAATATAAGCAATTTTTTATGGTATAATATAGTACATCAACGGCTGACTTTATCTGTTTTATTTGAGAATATTGACACAAATGTCCATTTTTTTCTTCATCATGCACCATCCGAAATAGACCATTCGGTTAAAGAAAATGTTCTCTCGATTTATGCATTAGTAATATAAATTACATTTATTGAATAATTAACTTAAAGTTGTTATTTATTCGAAAAATGATACCTAGTATCACTACCGATACATTGATACAATAATGGATTCTCAACCGCGACTAGGATCAACTTAGGTAACCAGTCAAGCGATAATCAATTATATTCATACTCAAATATGGTTCTATAATATTATATTTGAGTTTTATTTTGTTGAATCGTCAAATAAAATATATTAAAATCATTAAAAAAATTTAAGTATTTTTAATTAATATTTAAGTTTAGGATAGTCGCAACTTGGGTTACATAGATATTATATTTGAGTTTTTATTTTTATTTTGGTTGTGCTGTAAAAATAATTCTAAAAATTATATGAAATATTATCTGATAATAAGTTTGGTTAAGTTAGTCTGATTCTATAGTTAAAGAAACTTAGATTTTAAGGGAAGTCTAATGGAAAATGGCAAGTTGTGTGGTATTGATGCAATTATACCCTTTTAGGTCGGAGGTATTTATGTTTAGGAAATGACATTGCAAGTATATAATACAACAAGCTTAAGAATTGGAGATTTTTATTATTTTTTTAGAGACAATCAAATTTTATCATTAAATGCTAATTTTTTAAGATAAAAATAATATTTTAGACACAAATTTTTTTTTTCTTCTCAAAATCTAACTTTTAGGCACATAATTTGAAATTTTTTTTGTCTTCAAAGACAATCACATACGAACATAACGAGACAATTAAAATTTGTCTCTAAATATTTTTGAGACGAAATTAAATTGTTTCATTACGTATGTATGAGATTGCGTTTGGAGTCAATTTTTTTTTCAAATTATGTGTCTAAAAATAAGATTTGAGGACTAAAAGATTATTTTTGTCCCGAAAAATTATCTTTTAGAGACAAAATTTAATTATTTTTAAAAAATTGTGTCTAATTTTTAAGTAACAAAGAGCTAGTTGATGTTTATTATATATAAATTTCAAATTCCTCATGCACCAAAATAAATATAAAGAACCAAATTAATAATTTAATGCATGTGAGGGAATAGTTGGGACACGCTCACTTGCCTCCCAAGTTTTGCATGTGCTGAAAAGCCTATAAATACAAGTCATTCAGGGGACACAAACAATCTCACTGGCACATGTAAAATATTAAGCTAATTTTTGCTTCATCGGAATATCAAGAAATTGTGTGCGATTTTTTTTACTCAAAAATATTAATTTGTTTCTTTCGACGATGAGGAGGATCGGATATTTGGTTATCGTGACGATCTCTCTTCTATCACTGAGCTGGTGGCAGTGCACGGAAGCGGCAGTGGGTCTTCCGCCTGAGGCTAAGCAGCTAGTCCGACACTATTACAAAAAAACCAACACGTGTGCCAACGTCGAAAGATTTGTTAGACATCAAGTTGGAATATTTTGGCGAAGGGACAAGAGTATCACGCCCAAGTTTATCAAGTTGCTATACTCAGATTGCATGGTCAATGTATGCTCTCATTTTGTTAAATTTTTCTATGTAATTTTCTTTAGTCTAGAGATATAAGATCTTAGAAACAATAATCCTGTTACATGAATCACAATATTTATAAACTACTTCACAGCTTTTGCAACATGTATGTACTCAGTACAATAATCAAAACTCAAATTAGTATCATTTCATTATAAACGAGAGAAAAGGAAGATAAACAGCATTTCTAAATACGGTTGACTTATCAAAAGTTTCCTTTAATCTTGAGACGGAAAGGTACTGATGCCAAACATCACTTGTTTTAGTTTTCCACGTTCTTCAATTTTTCCGTTTTGAGAATTTTCATAGATTGAACTTTGATGTGTTAAATAGGGGTGTGATGCATCGATTCTGCTAGATGGTCCAGATTCGGAAAAAAAATCACCAAAAAATGCAGGTCTCGGCGGATTTGAGGTGATTGACAAAATCAAGATTGTTTTAGAAGTATATTGCCCTGGAGCGGTCTCTTGTGCAGATATTCTTAATCTTGCCACTCGAGATGCCCTTCAACTTGTAAGTCAATCATCATGTATATATATAAAAATATATTTCACATATTTGATTCTTGAAACACTCCATTGCTCGGATATTAGTTTTTTTGTTTTATTTTTGGTGTTTATACAGGCAGGTGCGCCATCTTATCCAGTGTTCTTAGGAAGAAAAGACGGGCCGGAATCAAATAAAGGATGGGTAGACTTGCCATCTCCATCTATTTCATGGGAATTATCACTTCAATATTTCGAGTCCAAAGGCTTGGATATACTGGACATGGCCACTCTCTTAGGTACTTTAGTTTCCGTTACTATAGTTGCATTTTCCAAACTATTGCGAGCAGGGCGTGCATAATTATACTTCCATAGCTGTAATTGAAAAGAACTATTTTTTAAGTTAAAAGATAGTAGATAATTTAACTCCTCCCTCGCGGAACTTGTAGCGAGCTCTACTAGAGAAATTAAGCCTTGTTTGTTCAGCAGCTTTGAGCTATGTATTAGTACCTTTTTTTCTTCTTCTTCATACTTGGACAACATTTAGTTGATCAACTTCTGCTTTTTATGGGTTTATGGCCTAAAAGGTCACAAGTTTTGAGATGGTCGGATCCAGCTTTTCTCTCAGGGTGAAAAAAACAAGCTTATTTACTTAAAATGCAACTAAACAACCCTACCATTAAATGCCAGATGCTAATAATTTCTGCATTTTGTTAAAATTATAGGAGCACACTCAATGGGGAGGGCACATTGCCAATATTTCAGAGACAGACTCTACAATTTCAAGAGCTCGGGCAAGCCAGACCCGTCGATAAGCAAATCTTTTCTTATAAAACTGAGAAAGCAATGCCCAAAAAATATGAAAACTGGCGTAAGCGACCCTCTGGTTTATTTGACCCCAGAGTCCGGCTCAAATTACGTGTTTACCACTTCATACTACTCCAATGTCCTCAAAGGGAGATCGGTTCTAGGAGTTGACCAACAACTGCGCTACAACAACTTTACAAAGGAGGTAGTGGACGAGTTCTCTAAAAATAGAGAAGAGTTCCGTAAGGCGTTTGCCCTTTCAATAAGTCGGATGGGCAGTCTCAAGGTCTTGACGGGTGAAAATGGAGAAGTACGAAAGAATTGTCGTTACACAAACAAGTAAATTTCACTGATTCTGAGAGGAAATATAATTGACTTGGTGGACATTGATTGAATCAGCAAAATGTATTTTTTTTTCCGGGTGATGAACAATAAGCCTTGGTGCAACTCGGTTCCTCTCTAATTAAGAAAAAATAGCTGTTAAGTACCTTACTTTTATGAAAAATATAATTTTCTGAGTTAAATAAATTACATAAAAGATTAATACGACAACAAAGTTAATTTCCTTCAAGATTATGAAAAGTACTCATGCATATAATGGACACCACATTTTTTTTTGAAAAAAATATATCACCAATATTTCAACTTAAAAGTATCTCATGCGTCTTCAAGATGTGCAGCTAGTGGATGCCTATATCAATATGTTAAAATCTCATCAAAATTCTTTTATCACTTTCTATGTATTTAAAAACATTTCAATGCTTTAAATTTTCTTTGAATATGTAACAATTGGATTTTTAAGCCAGAGAGAACAATACCTCTTTGTTGTTGTTTGTATTTATTAAAAGGCTGTTTTTGGTGCGTATGGAATCTAAGCCAAACCAAGAATAAGAAAAACAAACGTAAACTAATATAGCTTTTAGGATTGTGTCCCAGTCATTAATTTCTTCAAACTTTTGCATAAGATTTTAGTTTTAATAGACTTTTGCATATCTTTGTCATTGTTTTCTAAAGAAAAAACTATCTTACTTACTTAAATGTTTCAACCTGGCATCTTGCTACAACTATAAATATATCACACAATGTTGCCTTTTTTTTTACAAACATAAACAGATCATCTTCTAGTACCACACGTTATATACATTCGTGTGTTTCGTGACAGTGGCGAAAGGAATTATTTTTGCATTAAATGACTAAATTAAGTTGTTGCCCCGTCAACGGCTTGCCAGCAATATGCAATCAACCGAAAACCGCACTAGGCACGTTCCGATGAAATTTCCTTGGCTTTAGAGTTTATGATTGCCATAACAGGGTGATTATAGTATATGCAAATGGATGTTTGTTTGCGTACGTCTTCATTTTAAATTTGTATTGTGAAATAAAACTGTCACCTTTTATTATAAGAAAGGCCAACTTGGATCACCCAAATAAACAAAGATTCTTAGAGAGACATTTGTGGTTTTTATCTGTATTTGCAAGAATTTAATTATGGAGAGTAAAGTTATGTGTCCCAGTCTTATGTTTTACTATATATGTGATAACAATCATCATGTGGTTTTGTGGTTATGAGATGTTCAAATATTTCGATGTTTACCTGTTAATTATTCCTATATGGAGTTCCTGAAGGACAAAACAAGTGATTTGTCTCTAAAATTGTAAAGACTCTGTCTCATAAATCATTCTATTTTTTTCCTTAATACATGCCACGACATTTAGTTACCTCTGATCTCTGAATGAGAAAAAGTTCCATTTTTTTCTTGAGATGTTTTCATTCACCATTGCAAATTCTGTTGAAATTACGTGATGTGGCAAAAAGGAATATTTTTTGATGCTTTTTACAGTCACAATTTTTACCCTGATGTTAGCGGACTAGCTAGCGGGTAGAGAAATTGATAGAAATGTAGGAGATTGGTGAAAGGTACTACGATAATAAACAACAGATCAAAATGAAATTTTGTTTTGCCTCACAAAACAAACATGTGAAACGTTCAAAAAAAGTTGTTGGAAACTGAATATTCAATTTTCCTAGCAAAATAGGTCACGGCCATATGAAACACCTAGTGAGTCACAATATAATTTATAATATTGAATACGCGCAGTGACAGCACCACGATTCCTTCCATCACACTCGAGAGCACCGTTAATCGCTCTTGTGCTTTCTCCAAACCCTTTACCTGAAACTATACCTGAGTGAACGTTCTCCATCCAATGCCATAATGCTGTTTTAAATGCAATAACAGGGTCTTTTACGACAATTTCCGGATTGTTTAATCCATCGAAACCAATGCTTTTCCCTGCCTGTCCATAGTTGTCGTTCCATGATAGTTGAATAGGTCCTCTGCCATGATAATTTTTGCCACGTGCGCATGGAAATTCCTTGTTAGTTTTATCACAGTAGTTCTTCGAGGCACCATCTATCTCTTCTAGAAAGCAAAAATCTGCACAAGTACAAAGGTCAATTATAATGATTTTTTTCCTAAAGAAAAAAGCAAAAGGTTATAATGGTTATCGAGTTCATAATAGTGCCTTCTATTCTATAGTAACTTACTTTAAAACTCCAAGCAATTTGATGTTCTATCTTTTTCCCCAGTGCAGTTGTGTGAGTTTGGTATGGTCTTTCAAAAACAGTTAAGGTTAGTAGTAGTATTTTATAGCAATCTGTATGAAGTCTATTTTCACTTTTCCAGTAAAATTACTATCATACCACATCATTTTATCTAGCTTCTATAACTTTTTAATTATGTATAACAAAACACCAGTGATAATAGCTTATGGACGTGTAGATTTTTACTATCATACCATCATGGGACATGGGTTATGGAGAGTTATTATACAAGAGAGAAAATATAGCTACGTATAGATTTTTTAAACTTACGTCCAGTCTCATGGGTTAAATGCGCAAAAAATGCAGCGAGTTCACGTTTAGAGGTTTCTAAAGAACCATCTCTTCCAAAAGAAGAGAACGCGACAGTCGCTTTGAGAAATGCTGACCGTGTATAGAATGATTTCCCAGCACAACTATTTTCTGCTTCATTAATTATAGCATTGAAAAATGCTGGTGTGATAATATCGGCAACAGACACTTTCTTCAACGTTGGTGCTGCGTAGCAAGGTTCGGTTATTATTGCGACAGCTACAATCGTTACAAGTATGATCAACCTTTCTCCCGACATATTCATGTCAGAATGTGTAATGGAGTGAATTGGTTTTTTTTTCAGTGAAAGAGTGAATTAGATAAGAAGAAGATATGAGTTATAATTAAGTGTTTGGTGGATAGAGCGGGTATTTATAGAATTTTTTCACTCTATTGTAACAAAATACAGTAAACATTATATTGTCTCTCCTGGATGGTTGGGAGTTGTCGACTGACACTATTAGCCCTTACTAGTCAGGAATATAAGTTAGTCGAGCATATTAATTTTTAATTGTTTCATAACAATATTATTCTCTTACTTGCTTCTCAATTTTAATTGGATGACTACTTCACTGTTAGAACGGTATTAGTTTTGCACATATGTTTGTCTAAATAATATTCACTTCGGCAGGCCGTTGGCATATTCCAAATCGGAATTTTCAAGTTTGAATTGAGTTGCTATTAAGAAGACAAGCAGACTCTTCCACCAGTATTACAGTTTAATAATTAGTTTTTCTTTGTTCTTGTATGTTTGTGACACTTGAGAATCTATATCTAGGGTTTAGTAGGAGAAGGAAAAGTTAGGATTTACAGCCAAAGGGAATAAAATGATGTTTATAGCGAGAAAATGACGTGCGGCATGAGCATGAACATGTCCTGATCAAATCATCTACGTACAGATAATAAGCATAACTCTGAATCAGTTAATCAGTGAATCTTATATTGGTGTTGTAATCAAGTGAAGAAGATCCGGTAGCTAAATATAGGGTGTGCCTAATAAAAGAAACTTTATTTATATCTTTATGAATTTTCATTGTTATTTGTTTGAAATGTTGATTTGGCACCCCATTAGTATTTGTGTGAGCTTTCTATATAACTTTTTTTAGGCCGGTAGATTATAACTGGCTCCCCCAATAATAATTAATCCATGTAAAGTGTATGGACTTGAAATCTCGAATTCAAGCTTTCAAGAAGGAGAAATAGAAAGAGGATTCTTAGATCACACCCTGAATCATTTTACATCATTACAAAACAAGTTTTCAATCAAGGACCGTTAAATTTATTACAAACATGTCGTTAAATGACAATATATATATAAGTCAGTAAAACTGAAATCTGTAGTCATGTCGTTTATGCTTAGGGCGT
This sequence comes from Primula vulgaris, assembly GCA_963920805.1. NCBI lineage: Eukaryota > Viridiplantae > Streptophyta > Magnoliopsida > Ericales > Primulaceae > Primula > Primula vulgaris. Next base: position 10,499,708 of record OY987212.1, read on the forward strand.
GTTGAAAAGTAAAATTTGTCACTGTTTTCCTCTGCAATATGACCTAATTTGTAGTGATTGTTTCAAGAAACAACTTCTGCTTATTCAATTTCATTCTTATAGTAAGTAGTCTTGATTGAAATTAGATTGGATTGCATTTTAGCAGGAGTTACTGTATACAACATGGTGAGTTTTATCCTCTTCTTTTTGGCTTTTCCCATCAGCAACTCTTATATTTTTACTTTAATGAGCATGTCCTCTATACTCCTATCATTGTACCGCTTACTAATATATGAAAATCAGAAAAAAAAACTGCGATCTAGCCAAAGTAATTCTTTTTTAATAAAGAGTTTTAAACGACTAAATATAGATCAATGTTGTACCATTAGATACTTCAAGTCTTCATCAAATAAATGGTCATATGACTTGCTACATATTAATTAATGTAAATCTCAAAATTTATTTCCCTGGTTGTTCTAAGTCGAAAGCCAAACTATAACGCCTAGCAATACAGATTATCGCCACTCGCAATCCCAAGCTGGTTGCAATATTGTGTATAATACAAGACACGTGCACGGACATTAGCAGTGTTGGCACCGTCACACTCAAGACCACCATTAATGGCGCGTACAGTTTCACCAAACCCTTTGCCAGAGATAACAACAGAATGAATGTTGTTCATCCAAAACCACAAGGAGGTCTTGAAAGCTATGACGTTGTCCACCGATACGGTTTCTGGGTAGTTTAATCCGTCGAAGCCTATAGCTTTTCCAGCCTGAGCGTAGTTGTAGTTCCATGATAGTTGTATTGGTCCTCTACCATAGTAACTTTTGCCATCAACACACGGATATTGTGTCATGGTCTTTTCACAGTAATCTTTTGTGGAACCGTTTTGTTCTTCTATGAAGCACATATCTGCATATGGAAATAAAAATGAGACATACAATAAAGCTAACTTGTTGATAGAATTTTTATTTTTCGCCGTATAGGCTTTGCTATCGATATATTAACCAATGTTTCATCATACTCGTTTAGTATATTCATTTTCAAATATATTCTGATTTCTGGTAGATACTGTTTATATGGCGTTTCTACATATTTTAGGAAGCTCGTAAAACTAAATTTAGTCGACAAATATTTTGTCAAAAACCAGCTGTTTATGAGTACTTGAGCTTGTATGATGCGTGAAATCTTTTAATTTCAATTTTGGCGAAAATAAATAACAAAAAAACTGAAAACTCACGTGCAGTGCCATGAGTAACGTGTGCGAAAAAAGCTGCAATTTCACGCTTAGAGTCATCCAAAGTGCCCTCTCTTCCAAATAAAGGATACGAATCAAGTGCCTGAAGAAAAGCAGAGCGAGAATAGAAATTTATCCCAGGGCAGCTGGAATCAGCTTCGTTCATAATATTATTGAAAAATTCGGGCGTGACAATATCAGATACAGAAATGTTATTAGGAACCGGTGATGGAAAACAAGGTCCTTCTTGGCAGCCTATACCACAATATGCTTCGTCGTTGCCACAGTAACCATATCGATTGCAACACAAGTTAGCAGGACAGGTGCAGTTTTGGGCCGCGGCAAGGGAGAATAATGTGGCGGTAAATATTATTTTAAGAAACGTACAACTTTCCATTTTGAAGATGGTACTTAGTGATGGATAATAGCTGGAGTCTGGGAGGGGGGTATTTTTATAGTAAAATTTTTATATAGTTGGGTGTACTTTGAAGTAGTTTGAAAATGCAAAGAGTGGATACAATTTAATAAGTTTGTGGGCTAAGAGTGTGTTGTGTATACATACTCTTTGGCATGTACACATTTTGAAGAATATATGTATCTTGTTATCAAATCAAGTCGTAAACCAAATTTTAATTTGTGGAACGACCATACTTCACACATAAATCTCCCAATAAGTACACTAGTTTTGCTTATTTGATGCAGAATTTGTAACCAACTATGCTGAGTTTGACACTTCAAATACAAAATGCCGATGTTGATATGTTTATATGAAAAACGGACGAACTAGAAACGTGTTATTCACGAGACGAATACAAGGTTTTTCCTTGGTCATCTACAGCGCTAGGTAAAACGCCAATTAAACAAAAAAAAAATGCAAGTTATTTTTACTTGGAAAATGCATTAAAATGGTGTGATATGAGGACCCGAAACACAATTCAAATATGCATAGGAATCCGACACATTCCCAAATGATTCAACATACTAACTAAACAGGTAGGGAGGAAATGGTTCTAAGATATTTGTCAAGAGCAACTCAAATATATTACAATTAAAGGGTCGGAGAAAGTTTAGACCGGAATAAAATACTTAGAAGTTCTGTTCTTTATAAGCTTCTTTGTTAAGTTTTTTTCTTTGTTTTTAATTTTCTTGTATGCACTTTTTTCCTTAGAAAATTTATTAATAAAGTCACAGTGGTTTCCCTCATTTATATAAAATTAAAAAAAAAATATATATATATATAGGTAATTTATAATCACTGATCACAATACGATGCCAAAAACTATACCCAAATGATCATATCAATTTGATACATCCAAAGTTTTCGTCTTCCACTCGTAATAAGTTAAAGGTGAGATCTTAGCGCGAACCCAAAAATTGTAAATGATCTGCTAAAATTCCGTGTAATGTCAAGTGATTTATTTTTCTGAGGACTCACATATCATCGGGTTAAATACAGTAAAAATAAAGATAAAAATTAAAATAAAATACCATTACGATGACTGTTGTGTCATACCATGATCACCACTTACCATTCCAGGTGGTAATCAGTTTATAGTGTTATCATTATTAGCCATGAAATATTATTGTATAGTTTTCGGATCCGTAGTATCGAAAGAGTAATTATGATAAACTATTAGTTCTGAAGTGCAATAATCCGCATATAATAATTAAACACTAAAAAATGAAAAAAAAATGAAATGAGAAAATAATAAAACAAACATATTATCCTTTGTACTTAAAGCTCAGAGAGACGAAAATGGCGGCTCTTCCGATGACGTGTCACCTTCAAAGCTCAAATGTAAGTCAAGTAATAAACAACCCATTTTTTATTCCATTTCTTAACTGTTTTTTTTGTGATATATGTTTTTGCTTAATGAACAAACATTATGTTATAAACTTATAATGAACAACCATGTTAAGTGAGTTTGGCATAGGCTTTTTTTTTGTCAAAAATCTTCTTAAGAAAAACAATGAGGAAAATGTTCTTGTAGTGTTTGGCACCACCTCTTTTTTTTTTTATTACTTATAAGTGACTTATAAAAAAAATTATTGATAAGTTATTTTTTTTAATAAGTGACTTGTAAGTAAACAAAGAAAATTCATTAAAAGAAATTATATCTTTTGGTTATTTTTATGTGAAAAATCTGAAGAAAAATCCTCAAATTCCTAGCTTCTCTGTTTTTTTTTATTTATTTATAGTATTTTACCCAAAAGCTAGGCTTTTAAGAGCATGTTTAAGCAGAAGACTAAAAAAAATAAGAAAAAAAACAGTTGTCAAAGTAACACATTACGTGTGTGTGTTCATGACTTTGTCTGAATTAAGGTTTTCTTGTGTAGAGTTTCATTTTGTGATAATTGTAATGTTAGCTGTATTTTCTGAGAAATTATATTGTTAGTATATATACACACACACATATATTTATGTATGTTAGTATACTACTCTCTTTTTTGTGTGTGACAATTCTTGATAAAGAAGATTCTTGGGTTGAGTTTATAAGCTCATTTTGTTTTCTCTCTTTATCTTTTAAGCTGGGCAGCATTAGATTATTTTGTTGTTAGTTCAAAGGTTTTTTCTTTATGTTCCCCTTGATTTATGCCAACTGAAATTTCTTATGATTTTGGGTACTAATAGGACAGAGATTCAAAAGCAAGTATTAGGAACTCAATTTGGTTTGTTTAGATAACAAGAGCTGGTTTAAATTTAAGAAAAAGTGTGGCAAAATAAAAGTTTAGGGTGGAGAAGAAAATTTCTGTAACTTCCTCTGGAAGAATTTTGTTTTGGAGAGGAAACAATGGTTTTCGGGTCATATTTTAGTTGTAAGACCAAAGGTTTGATTGTTCTTGAGGTGTTGGGTTTGTGGAACTTTTCATAATACCGAATATACAACACTTGTATTTATCCACCTAGTCTTGGGATATTTGGGCAACAGTGCATCGTTAGTGTTCTATACTATGGGAAGGGGGAGTTAAACTTACGAACTCCTATTGAGAAGGTCGGTTGTGCTCGCTCTTCTATAAATTAACTTAAAGTGTTCTACTATAAGACGTGACCAGCGAATATAAAAAGAAAAGGAAAAAAAACATGAGCAGCTTTCATGGGTTTATCCCATTCAAAGGTGATCCAATAAGGTAGGCCATGCTCAAGTAGTCAAGAAGAACTTCAGAGAGAGCCGTATTTTTTTGTTCTTTTTCATTGCAGTTTTTAAGCTCCGGCTTTTGCCCTTTCGCTTAAAAGTCTGCTTTTAGATAATCAGCCTAAAGACAAGTTTTTACTTGTTTCTGGACTGAGAAGAAGTTTGGAGATGTATGGACGTAACTTTATTTCTCAACTTCAAAAGATCCAGCTGATTTATTAAGATTTGCAGCCAAACAATCCCTAGAAGTATAAATTGGCTCATGGGTTTGATCGTAGTGTACGACTAGACTGCAAGAGGATTTGGCTTATCACAAAAAAAAAAAGGAACTAGTCAAAACAAATTAGGGTTTTTACCTTGTTGTATAACTTGGGTAGTTAGTCCAATATTTGTTGAAAAAGAATTACTCCCGTAGTTAGAGTATTAGAGATTTGACATGGCTAATTTAAAATAGTTATGTCTACGGCTATAACTTTGAAGCTATAGTTATAAATTCTCAACCCCCTGATCCTTTCATGGAGTTATTTGGTTGAGAAAACATATTAACTTACTACCATTCTGTTGAAATCCAAAAAACCAAACATTGACACGACTGGTTCATATGTTTTTTATTTTCCTAATTACCTTATGCTTTACGTCTCTTCCAGTTAAGTATTAGGAGTCTTTGCAAGCATGTTGATACTAGTCCTCACTCATCCGGCAAAAGCTTATTCAGGATGCAGCAAAGTAATAGTGGAAGGTATATATCACTATTGCTTACAGTTTGTTTACAAAATCTTCTATCACTTTTAACATATAATAATATAATATTCTAGATTTATTCACATCTAGACGTATTTAAGAACAGCGATTTTATGTATATGATTTTAATAATAAAGTTCCTCTTACCTTTCCAATTTAGTTTCCGCATCCTGGTATCCTATTACCTACAGGAATTTTATTGTGTTTAAGTATTTATTTTTAAATTTTAATGTTCTTTTACAGATTTCTACAAAAACATAACCAACACAACTAGCTTCTTGGTCAATACTTCCATTTCAGGTTATCAATAATATGTACACCCCCTGCAGAACGTGTGGGATACTTATTAAAACCTATAAATGCTGGTCGTTCAGGTAAATAACCTGTAAATATAAAGGTGTAATTACAGGCTAAAATTTTATACTTAATACAATATTCCTCGTGTTAAAGTTTATGCTGGGCATTATCTGTCTTCTATTGAAGGCGTAGATTCCTCTACTGAGCCGAAGATCAATGGGATAATAATAAAGGATGCCAAAATAGTGGTTGTGTCTCAAGATGAAGCTGAGATGCAAGTTTGTATCTTTACCCTCTAATATTCGTTACTTAAGAATGTTGTTTGTCAGATCAAGTATTGGTTGTGTTACAGTATTTCTCGTGTTTTATATGGATTCTTTGACTTTTTCAGATAAGAGTGGACTTAAATGGAAAAGAGACGCAAAAAGCGTTTAACCAGGTTTTAACAGATTTGGCTCGATCTGCACCTCCAATTCCAGGATTTAGAAGAGAAAAAGGAGGTAAACCTATATGTTATGTCTACCTGTAACTTCTTGACGAAAGGTTCGCGTTTATGTTTTGGAACAATACCTGGTTCCCAAAGAACCATTACCCATTTCATATAAAGCTCATTTTATAATAATATAGTAGCATGTGGGTGCAATTTTTTTCTTTCCAAATCATTTATAGGGAGGTGCAAATCGATAATCTCTCGAGGGAGTGCTTTTTGCACCAATTGAATTAATTAATTTTATTTAACAGCCAATTTCTCAATATATTGATGAGGTAATTGTTTCTCTGGGATATCAGTACTATTCACCAGTATCTTCACTGCTACCTATGTGATTAAGGACCATTTTCTTGTTTGTTAAATTCTTCTTATTGAAGCTTAATTTTACTAAATCTAGGCATTATACGCAAGAGATTCCAATGCCAACTCTTATTGTGTATTCTTTTCTTTTTGTATGTGTTGGTGCTGCTCCAGGAAAAACTACAAAGGTAACTACCGCCTTCACATCTCTTCTTATATATCGAATCCTGTCATTTTCTGATAGCTGCTCTGCCTTAGAGCCATTAATTATATGCTGCAAGAAGCATATATGTGAATCGCAGATAAGCTGAAGGCCTTTTTAGTTGTAGCCTTGAACTCTTAGCCCTAGTGGATAATGTTGATCTTTTTTTAGGAGTACATGTTTTCAGAATTCTTATATAAATTCTCTGGCCGTTTGTAGGTCCCAAGAGAGTTTTTATTACAAGTCCTTGGTGAAGAGCGTGTCACGAAGTTTGTTATACAGGAGATGGTAAGCTCAAGTGTTGCAGCTTATGCGAAAGAGGTATAAATTAATCAGTACTACAAAAACTTATGGTGAAGGTTGATTTTCAGGGTTAACACATTGCATAAGTTATGAGTTAGGAAATTGTCATCGAACGCATATCCAAAAGAAAAAAATCTGATGGGTTTTTAGCCTTTTGCCCTCATAAGAAACGGCACATGTTTTCATAGATTTCCGTAAATATCTTTAAATAAATTTCTAAGTTTTGCCTTGTTTTCCAGGAAAATCTGAATGTGAAGGAAAATAAAATAAGCACTATTCAGACGGCTGAAGAACTTGAGAAGATATTTTCTCCTGGAAAAGACTTTGGATTCGATGCGACTTTAGAGTTCGACACTGTAGAAACTGAGACCGCCACATCAGACCCCTCCGGAACAGAAATCGCCACCTCAGACCTCTCTGAAACAGAAAATGGCGCCTCAACTCCCTCTGAAACGTGACAGAACCATTTCTCTCTATATACATGTATATACGAGTAGAATTTTTCCATATCCCAAGGCGTTAGTGCTAGAACCTGGAATTCAATGATGAGAGTTCAAGTATTGGTTTATCGTAATTACATAGGCCATATTTTTTAAGCTTCTGTATTAATGAAAAATGTCTCAATTCACTTGTTACATATATGTTGTTAAAGACCATAGATGCATCAGTTGTTTCTTTGGAATGATGTTTTATCCGAATATCACTAGGTGCTTCAGTGGAGTTGAACTAGTGTAAAAAGATTTCTTTAGTTTGTAGCTTCTGTCAACTTCATCTTAGAAGATAGAGCACATTGGCACAAGCAGAAATATATGAATTTATAGAGTGAAATGCTCAACTTCCGTATGCAGCTAAGGTGATGCCTTTTTCTTTTTCAAGTGATTAAAAATTGAATTTGAGATTTGAAAACTATTCAGGAATACTTTACTAGTTTGATTACTGAACCTGTTCCCCTAAAAAGTGAGTCTGGAAATCCGAAACCCTCTCTCACCAATCACACCAGTCTGGTGAGATTGATGGCGTAAATTAGGTCTCTAGAGCTGTTATTTTTTTACTAAAATTTTGGTTGATAACTTAAACCAACACGGATTGTCCAAACTCTGAACCCAAAATTTATAAAGTATATCTAAATCAAGAATTTGATATGAGGATACTATATTTTGCAGTTATTTTGTGTTGTATCTGCAAGGAATGACTTCCTTATTACTTGCCGGAAAAGAAAAACGATTTCCCTATGGCCAACTCTGTAATCTACTTTGGTGACGATTTCCTTATGGCCAACTATGTAATGTACTTCAGTGTACGATTGCGAAAGATAATAAGCAATTACCTCAGCTCTATCTTTGAGTTCTCCTGTAATCTCGATATACATTCTCATGAAATAAGGTTTATGATCAAGTAGGGACACCCAAAAAAAGAACAATAAAGCCCGATGAGAATGAAAAATGCTCGACTAATAACATTTTTACGAAAAATGCTCGACTAATAACATTTTTACGAAAAATACTTTTGAGTTAACATAAATGTCAAAAAGAAATAAAACTCCAAGTAGCAACTCCTTTTTTCTTGAAATCCTTCATCCCTTCCATTTAACAAGATGATACAGTCGTATGATACAACTCTTTAAAACACCATTTCAATAGTAAAAAAATAAAAAGGTTTTTTCAATGACAAAATTGGTAGGCAATAAATAAATGATACTTGACTACTCGATATCAATCACTGTAAAATGTGCGCAGAAATCAAAATCTCTAGTCTCTACCCTATCAGGATAACATGCATAGCAAGCGCTTATCCATTTATGCATCACTTGATCCCTCCGCTGCCTTTTTCTCCCTTTGCTTCTCTCTTTTCTTCTTATTCCTCAGTGCATTCTTGCTCATTTCTCTGATCAAATAACCAGAGTTTTATCAATTACCAACCACGGAAAGATAACGCCAAGTGCATGGCCGGTTCAGCCTTTTTGCTTTAATCCTTTTCTTTTGGTAAAAAGAAAACTTATTTGGTACAGTTTTAAGTAGTAAGCGTCTGAAAAAAACGATCCTATTAGGCTAAAGTTACATTCTGTAAAATCAAACCAATTTTTTTTTTTAGGCTTTCAAATCATAAAAAGGGCTTGATGAGTATTCCACATCAAAAGGGCTTTCAAATCATAAAAAGGGCTTCAATAGGTGATAGCTGAATGTTTTTAAATGTGGCTTGTTTGGTTGAAAGCATTTATATGCCACATAACGAGAAAAGTTAGCTTTTAAGCTAATCAACCAATTTTAGTTTAGTTTTTAAGCAAAAAAAACACTAAGATTAAAAGGTGTGATCAACACAGCCGTAATAATAGCAAAAAATTTAAATCCAATGGCCAATACCTCGACGTGAGATGCTCAAATAGAAAACTAATGAACCCAGAAATTAAAATCAATCAGGAAAGACATTTGAGTTATAACCTCAGGGTTATGACCAAAGATAAGTTTTTCAAAACAATTTTCTGGACTTCCAAAATACTAGAATAGTAAGACTCGATTAACATGGAATAGAAAAGAACACATGAACGCTTCACTTACGGTGTGCTGCTTCTTCCAAATAGCTGGCATGCGGAGAGAGCGAATGAGCATTGAAAAATAAAAAACAAAGGAAAGTTAGAATGATTTAGAGAAAATATAATGAGATGAATTAGAAGAATGTATATGAAGAATTATACAACACACTCGACAGATCCATGTGGCAACAGATTTTTACATTTTTTATTTGGAAAACCTGTGGATGTTTGGACAATCAGATTATTTAGCTTTTCAAAAGCAAAGTTTTAGGCTAAAAAAGCTAAAAATACCTAAAATTCAAAAATCTGAACTTTCAGTGTATGATTAAAACAGATTCTTTAAATCTGATTTTGGACCAAATAATCCGTTGCCAAACGTACCCATCCTATGGAGATTCCAACATACTAAGCTATCAGGCTTACTAAACTTGACATAATTCTTTCCCCAAGTTAATCTAAATTGATTCTTAAATAACTAAATTGCTGAATATCATTCCACCATTAATTATGAGTTCTTAATAATCTAAACGTGGCACATCGAGCCTCAATGAGCATTATTATTAGGCCACCCCCATGAGTTAGTAAGTACTTTAAAATTACAGCAGGAATGCCTCTACAGATTACTCAGAAACAACCAGAACCTGCTTATTGTTTTAGTTCTCCAGCCAATAAAAATACTCCGTTTGTAGCTCATTTAGTTGAAACCACACAAATGTTATAATTGAAGCATGTCATGCCATACGTTAGGAGATGGAGTCCAAAAACATTCGGATAAAATAGTGACAAGAGGGCAACTATGGCAACGACAATAATATACAACGTAATAATACCGAATAGCATTTCTCATTAACAATAGATGTAATTTGACTATAAAAAAGAATTATAAAGAAAAACAACCGGTCCGATTCGGCGATTCATACCTGATCCTGAACAGCATCTGCAGCCTTTGCATGGGGAGGGCGATAAGCAGCAGGTTTGTGAATAGAAGGTGCTTTGACGGTACTAGTTGATTTACCAGCAGAAGCTTGGGATGCTTTTGAACCTGGAAAGGGAAACTTTCCTTTTTAGTCTACCATACATAATATTGGAAAATCGATAGAAGGGTTTATTTGGTATAGTTTTTTCAGGTTAGCATGTTCAGTTTCCAAAATATATTAAGTAAAAAAACTGAACTAGTCCCCTGCAATTTTAACCACACTACTTTATTCCCTGCATTATAATGTCTCAAAATGACAAGTGAATCCAAGACTGACGTGAACTGGTATGCACCAACCAAAGTATTTTTTTAGTAAAATGAGCTCCGTTGTAAATTGCACGGGAAAGAAAAGATACAGGAAAAATTAGCTACATTCAGAAAGAAAAGGTAAAACCATAAAGATGGAGAGAATCAGCTACCATGTGGTTTGGTATCTTCGACTTTTAAAGAGTCGAGGGACATTGTAAGTTCTGCAATATCACCAAACTTATCTTCCGATTCTGGTCTCCATTCAGCCTTACCATACATAACAAAGCAGAAAAATCAAGGATTAAAAACAATGGTTAACCACACTTAAATAAAACAAACGCATGATTTTTCAAATATCTAACCTGGTATAACTTGGGGAAGTTCTTTTTGAATATCAACTTTCCGTTGTGATGAAATATCTTAATCCTTCAAAGCAGATAACGACAAAAAAAGAGAATAATTAGGCAATTGACAGCAACTACATTCAACTCTGGACAACACTACTCCCTGAACTTGGATATTTTTGGGGATTCCCAAGTGATTAATAACACTTAGGCAGCAAAACACTTCTAAATTACCAAAAAAATACCTATTGTCAACTTGTAGTCTAGGCGCTGTAGTAGAAGTCAAAAAATAACGACCATCTGGAGACCATTCACTTGTTACTGACCACTCAGCCTTAGTATCACCGATCTTCTTATTCTCCGAATAATCCCAAAATGACTGAAATTGCAAAATTAAAATAAAAATGGCTTGAACCTGAGACAGTCAATTTAAAATTTAAAATGGTATACGGTATCAACTGAATCTAAGGGGTGAAAACAATATGCAAATGGGGCATTGATGCTTTTAAACTCCTTTCATCCCAAAGAAAAATGACAAACAAAACAAAAGTGCGTATGAACAAAAAAAAAATTTATCGGTGAATGCTTTTCTCAGCCATAATTGATTCAAATTACAAGGACGTAACTTTTCCTAGTAACTTAGCAATGAATACCCATGATAGTGACTGTATAAACGCTAAAAGTAAGCCACTCTTAATACCATCAATTTTGTAATAACTAGGAGAATAAAGTGGGATAGACCGACCATATAGAAAATAAGCAATTTAGAATGTTAAAAGGCATGTAATGATTACTATAGCCATGCCTTGTCTCAAAGCAAGATCTGTCAAAAATAGTTACAACCGGCACCTAGCATATAGTTACATGAAGTTTGACTACTCCAATTTTGATCAGGTAAAATTTTATATAAAGTGTGAAGTAAAAATTAATACGACGATGAAACAAAATTTCTACCAGAAGGTTTCAACTTTAGCTCCACGGTTAAGCAGATGCTTACAGTCTTTCATTGGCAAAAAGAAAAAACCTTAAAAGCCTTACATCTTTAGATAAAATGTATATATGTTTAGGGATCCGAAAAGAGTGATAGTAAGACATGATTTATTTCAAGAGCCTTGCTATTGGCACAGACCCAGTCACAGACAAGGAGACAGATAGGGTTGCAATTACTCTGCATTTTAGGAGGGAAAGTAGTCAATTTTGAATTGTTTTAGAGTAAAAACGCCGCTCCACACTAACAATCTGTCAATGGATCTGTGACTATAGCATTATTCTTATTTCAATGATGAAAAGTCCAAGCCTCGACTAGTGTCAGTCACTCATTCTTAGACCTAAGAGAGTTACCAGAAAAAAAAGTAAAAGAAACAAGGATATCGAGAGGTCCACAAGCAGCCACCACAAGAGTGTTCAAAAGGCTGGCTTAGAGCAGAAGTAAAGTAAAGCTAATTCCCAGAGCCTTAAAAAGTTTGAAATTTAAGGAAAGAACTGAATATAAGAATGACATACCATATCACCAGGTAGATTTCCAAAGCCGGCCAAGCATAAAACTGCAGATATTTTGTTACGATCATGCTTAGTATATGTGAAAATACTCAGAGAAACATAGCAATTATTTCACCACATATAAAATCTCCTCATATGTTTTTTTAAACCGGTGTTTCAAAAGTCCCCACCTTGCTCCGCCTAGGCGCTAGGCCTTGGCCTTCCGCCTAGCGCCTAGGTGAAATTTATTATTAAAAAAAGTAGGTGAATTTTTCCTTTATACGAGTCAAATCCGGCTTGATCCGGGTCAACCCGGTCAAAATAGGTGAAATTCATAAAAGATTACTCAAAAATACATGGTGATCAATCAAGATTTACACTTCAAATTTGTCTTTCAATTTATCATGAAACCTTGACTCGTATGACGTTATCGTACAATTATTGGGTTGTAGTAGTAAAACTATGGGCTAATACGCTTCAAATGTTCAATTTAACTTCGTAATCTTATTTACAATATGTCTATTGTATAAAAGGTCTAAGAAAATGAATAAAAATGTGAAAATAAGGTCTTGCTGCCTAGCTCCCCCCCTAGACGCCTAGGCCCCACCTCACCGCCTAGATCCCGCCTAACGTCATTTGAAACCTTGTTTTAAACTATACCATATAAGTAAGATGAATTATGATTTTAGCATACATTTTCCTTTGGGGTTCCACCGGACTGTATTATAAGGTCCTGTTCCGAGCTCCAGTATTGGTTTGCACTTCCTGTTAAATATTGTCGCCTTTGCAGGCATAACTGTAGAGTGTCAAGGAATTCAAAATTACAGCAAAAGCAACGTAAAGAAATATTGAAGCAGATCACCAATAATCCGTTTCTTTGAAACTTACAAAGTTACAATCACACTTGACGTATCTGTTCATGAAATATATCCCAAATCCCACTTAAACAAGTTCTCTGTGCAGGGGTTAGAACACATTTTCTAGAAACAGAAATCTTTACTCGATTGAATAAACATGTTTTACCAGGTAGGAAAAAATAATACTGAGTAAGAAGAGAAAGTCCTCTCCTCAGACATTAGAGATCTGCATATGAGAAATTCATAAGGTAGCTTAAGTTGAAAACAAACACTTAATAGTAGCAAAGAATATAGAACAGGAGTTGAAATAGGAAGTGAGCATAAAAGCATCTTCCATTATCAGCAACAACATTTCACGATATCAAATAAGGATTATAAGTTTGTCTGGTTGCATCTATATAACCATATAAGCCAGACTTTTAAGGTTGGGGGAAAAACTGGGAGCATCCAGATTTGAGGCAAAAAAAAATAAAACAGCTTTCAACCTGATCAACCAAATCCGGTCCAGATGTTGAGTAAAAAAAAGAGGAAAAGAAACTCATTTAAATGCTGCAACAAATCATAATATTCAAAGGATACATCCATAAACAACGGCAAACTCTGATCCAGAAGATGACCACCGAGCATCATGTACAGGTCCTTCTTTATCTGCCAATGACTTCAAAATTTCAGATTCTTATGGTAAAAAAAAAGAGTTGTGGGTAAGTTCCTGTAAATTTCATGTTGCTTAACAAAAGAAACATATTTAAGAAATTAAGGAAAGTAAATCAATAAATGACAAGGGGGGCAGGGGCCTACTGAGTGGCACAAGTCCTTCATGAGAACCATCAATAGTCAAATAATGTAACTTTGATTCCCCATAATAACTCTGGTTTGTTTTATCATCATCTGAATGTACCAAAGCTAAAAGCCCTGTAGATCCATTGTTCCAAATAAACTGCACGGATGAAGATCTGAAAAAACTCCTCCTAGCAACAGGTTGAGACTGTAAATCCTTTGCACAAGCATATATCTGGATACTAGCTGGAATTCCCTATATTTATTAACAAAAGTTAATTGTAGATAAAAAAATTTAAAGCCATAGTTCTTAAACCCAATTGTTTCACTGAAGGTGAACTTTACTAACATGAAGTAACTACTATACACCGCGTGACCACGGCCGTTTTTATTCTTCCATAAGTGGGCTTAATAGCATGACGTGTTTTAAAAAAAAACAGTTATGCAATGTGTGACCAAAATCCAAATTCTAAACCCACTTATAAGAAGTAAACTTACCATCTTTGTTATGTGAAAATATATGGGTGCACAGTATACTAATAGCACGAGAATGAACAAATAATTGAAATTGATTGATCTATTTCTCTAAGCAAACAAAAGGGGAAAGGACGATGAAAACATAGATCAACTGAGCCCTTAGCTAAATCACTTCTCTCTTTATCTATGTTGTGGTAATATTGATTGCTTTAAACTGCTTAAACAGGGACAAGAAGATAGTGAATGCTAAAGGAGAAAGTACTTTATTCAACAGATAACTACCTAACCAGATAGTAAAACAGTACATACCTTGGTCTCTGAAATATATGTTGCGATATGAGATCCAGGATCCTTAGAAAGCTCGAAAGCAGAAACACCAGGAATCTTTAGCCGGCGAGTATATCCCTTTGAAAAATCTTCTTCGAAAAACTGTATCTCATTAGTCACCATACGGCATGCAACAGCTTCATCTGAGCTAAACCGAATGGATGGCCTATAGAAAATCACAAGTATAAGATGTAATTGATTGCGCTCACCAAGTCTACAATATGATTAGTACTCTAAAAAAACAAGAATTGTGAGTTGTCGAAGCTATTACAGCCATTCTATTCAAATTCTTTTAAGATTTTGTAAATTCACGGGACACAAATAGAAAAAGTACTGGATCCATAGGAGTTCGGTTAGACAAGTAATATGATTGAAGTGATAGAACAACTGAAAGCAGATAGCATAGAACCAGTTGGTAATAAAACAGCATAGAAAATTACCATCGAGTGACAAAAGGAAATTTGTCCCATTTAGTCACAAGGAGAATCTTGTTTCCAGTTAATGGTACTTCTAATCAGCATACACCTCAGGCAACTGGATTCTTAATGACATGCTATTCTACAAACTGGTTTTCACTTTTCACGGGCCTACACTAGTTTTGGCTGGCATACTACTATACTAGTGAAGAAAATGATTTTACCTTATGTCCACTTTTGAAGGGTGTACATTTCCGCAAATTGATCTTAGAAATGCCTACAGAAATGTATGCAATACAGCTCCATGGGGATGAAGGTTCTCACGAGGACTTGTTCAGAAACAAGTCCAAAATGTGTCACCTCATATGCCTTATCATAAACGGAAATAAAGGGGAGAAATATTGAATCCTTTACAAACTATTAATAACAAAACCAACTTACAACAGTTCCAATAATTTGATTTAGGAACAAAACAAAAGGTCAAATCATGTGCAAAATCCTCATTACATAACATACCATGTCACTTTCGTCATGTTTTTCTGCGATAGCTGATACACCGAAACACCCGTATCTACCTTCCACAAGTTCACATTCTTATCCTGTGGAGACGATGGTTTCTGAAAGGTTTGGAGGTAGGTTCCACGTGGGGACAAAAAAACTCCTAGAAGACTAGGGACCTCGAAAGACCTAATTAGTTTCCAAGTTTCAGTATCATAAATTGTTATAACGGAATCTGGTTTTACTGCCATTAGCTTAGATCCATCTTCGCTGAAAATAGTGCTCGTGCAAGGAACTCTTTCAAGCTTGACATCAGGTTGGCCTTTACTGGAAGGGGGTCCAGACCAAAGGCTGAAACCCTCTGGTTCTCTCACTGTGATATAGATAGAGAATGTATGAATGAACACGGTATTCCAAGATATAAAGACACAGCTATAATGAATTCATTATTGATTCAGAGAAAAGATTCAAGACTGTTTTTCAAGATGTGAACACACTGCTAAGATGAATTCATTAATGATTTAGAGAAATGATTTCAAATTTTTTTACAACTGGTGCAATGCAGCAAAACAAAATAAGTCCTCAAGGCACACCACCACAATCTAATATGCCTATCTGTATGGATATAAGTCAAAGAAGCAAGCAATAAGTTTTTTCAAATCCAAATTATATCTGCTTTCACGTAGCAACCCTTTTCTTTAACAAAATGAAATAACATGACTAAAAAACAGCTGCATTCTTAAGATACAACTTCTTTCCAACAACAAAACGCGGCAAATTAATCGAAACACAAAAATAAGTCGAACGCACAACCTAGCAATGACTAAACAAATAGATTATAGATACATCATGCATAACACACACACAAACACACACACACATCTGTATCTGCATCAGCATTACAAGTAATCAAAGAGGGTTCCAAACTGAACTAAAGATAATTTCTTTTCAACACCAAATTATTTCCTTGATAAAATGAAACAAAACTATCACTAAAAATAAAACAAGGGAGTAATTTTTTTCTCAATCAGTGAAAAACAAATAAACTCTGAAGAAAAGGCATAACCCATCATTGACTGATCATCAAAGAGAAACAAACATATATATAAATATATATACAATGATTAAAAGAAATATACCTAAGATATCAAAAGAGGGTGATGCTTCTGCTACAGCCATTAGAAGCAGAAAAATATGGGATTTTCTGAAATAAAATAACAAAAAAGTAAGTAACTTTGCAAAAAATAAATATATAATTTATTTAATAAATAAATAAAAAAAAAGAGAAATTTAAAACTTACGTGCAAGCTGCGACAAAACCAGTGAGCTTTTGAGTTGCTGATAAATGAATGAATACAACCCTAGTTTTTTATCTCTATCTATTTTTTTTTATTTTTTTTTTTGTAATCAAACTCTCTATATCTATTATTTGATGGTTTTGTTTGTTTTTTTGACCGGTTTAAGTGAACCGGAAATGGAACGGTTCAGTGTTTTTGTATGCGTAATAGTAATTGCAAACAATTAGTTACTAAAAAAGATTACAACAACAAAAAATTGTCACTAGGTGATTCTTTTTTACTCATTTAATTGTGGATTAGTACATAACCATATCTTTGTTTTATTTTAGTACTTAATCATGGCATTATTAATTCTACATTACTAAAACACCCTTTCATCAATATACGCTTATATTTGTTATCTTAAATGATTCAAAATTAAAAAAAGAAAAAAACTCCCTCCTCACTATACATACTGGTTTTAATAAAAAAAAAATATATATATATATATAAGAATAGTAGATGTATTTTTTTTAATAATAATTATGTTTAGAATAGTGGCAACTAGGGTTTCATATTTTTATTTAGTTTTATATATATACATACATCTATATATAATATTAGATGTAATAAGTTTTTTATTTTAATCAATATCTAGGTTTAGGTTAGTATCAACTAGGATTCTATATTATTATTTGAGTTTTTATATGTCGACATTTGATGAATGTTTATTTGGCAACCGTTAACCTAACCGTTTATATAAAAAATGCTGTTTTTTTTATTAATTTTTAATAAACGGATCATGTTGATTTGAATTAATAGTTTTTTTGTGATTAATAGTCTTGTCCTGTATAACCAGGACAGAGAAATGGGTGAGAAATGAATGGTAGTATTGGGCGGAAAGGATAATATTGTAGTTCGACAAGATAAGATCACTTTTTTAAAAGAAAGTTTTGTGTAGGTACTAATCCACAATTTAACTCCCAAATGATCACCACAACTAAATTTACCCCCCAAAAAATTAACTAATATGACAAATCATGCTTTTTTACTACTCGGGTTGGTTGTAGACCATGAAAAGCTTAGTTTTCAATACTTTTCTAAAAGAAAAATATGTTTGGCTTGTAACTACAAAATTATACTTTTGGAGAAAGTAACATGCATGAGTAAAACATATTTTTAAGAAGTAACATTTTAGCTATATTTCTAGGTTCTATTCAAAAGTATATTTTTGTACTTGTACCATCAACCAAGCCCAATAATTTAACTATCTCTCGTCGTTGGGTTTGGTTCTTGAGAAAATATATGAATTGATTTAATCGTAAATGATGGATTTGGCAAGACTCAAATCTGACCAAAATTATAAGCTTATCCAATCCAATATATTGTTAATCGGTTTCGGTCGGTACATCTATGCCAGTGTAATATTTATAAAATAGCATAAAAATAAAAGTAATACTTTCTTGAAAAAAATCAAACTTATAATTCATTATCACTGTATATAAAACCAAATAGCTAGTGAGGTAGCAACAGCTTGAACATAAAATAGGCATTTACAAATATAAAACGATGGGTCGTCATATCGGAACCTGTATATACATATCTTTATATGTATATGAATAATTTGTTACATGGTCTTGAAACCATTAAAACCGCAAAATGAACCAAATATTAAATCAATTTACCGATTTTCAAATGGAACCAAACTAAATACTCATTGGTTTGCCTTGGGTTGATCCGTTAGACGAGGACAAATAAGGAATAGTGCTAATTTTAAACAATACGTACATATCACTTACACATGCAAGTTCTTAAGGCATTGTAATACTTTTTTGAAAATTAAGTTTTAAGACATGATCGTAAAAGTCATCTTAAAATTTGGTTTACCGAATTAATTTAATTTATCACAATAAAAGATAAACTGCATACATTAAAGATCTATTTCTTGTATTGTATCTTTTTTCTTCTTGTGACAGTAACCAAAATTATATTGTATTTCTCACGCTAGCTCAATCCATCAACACTTTTATAAAAAATCCGTAGGGAGTAAGACCAAGCAAGGATGGAAAAAGTGATAAAATGAAACAAATTAAACATGAAAAATATAACGACATAATTAAACAGATCAGGGGTAAAATAAATCAAATTTAGGTGAGTCGGAAAAACACTTAAAATGAAAATTAGAGGAGAAGTTAAAAAGTTCCTTGATACCTAAAAGCAACAAATACATAAATTATATACTTCTCAGTGGGTATCATTTTTATGTCTACGAAGTTGTACAAGTTAGTAAATAACACTTTTGCTGAAGAATAATTCAGTACCCCACTACATAGTTAAACGCTCTCAATAATCATATTTGTAATTTTCGTGCCTAAATAGTTTCCTTTGTCACGTTGATAACAACATCCACCAGAAAGTTTATGGGTTCAATGTCGTTTTCTGTGCAGTTTTCTTATACTCCTTGTTTCGTGCCTCGATTTGCGCTTGCTTGAGCAATGGGTTATTCACTTTTTCGTTTTTTTTTTTAAACTTGGTTTCTTTTTCCCCTTTTTTTCCGAGTTTTAACTCGTGAAAATTGATAAAAATAAAAAATAGAAAAACAAAGGTAGAAAAAAGAAAATTTAAGAAATGTAAGTAAAAAATAGAAAAGAAAGTAGAAGTAGAAACCATGGTAAAATAAAATAAAATAGAGAAGTGTCAGTACAAAATGGGAAAAAAAATGAATAAATAAAGGTACAAGAATATATAAAACCCCTTGAGCAATTCTTCTTCCTAATTGATTGACCAAGCAAACTAATTTTTGCATGGAGTCATTTTGTCAATTGATTGACCAAGCAAACTAATCTTTGCATCGAGTCATTTTGTCAATGCCTTGCAGTGGTTATCTGTAAGTGTGTGAATGTTGTTTGATTACATTTAAAAGTATGCACTTAAATAAAAATGTTGTTTGATAGAAAATTTATACTTTTGCTTTTTTATTCTAAAAAATTATATCATTTTTTTCTACTCAAAACTTGACTTTCTTTCAATGAATTCTAAACAAGTATATTTGTAAACAATTACTTAACCTTTGAATTTACAAGCATTGTCAAGCCAAATGGTAAACCCAAATTCTACAAAGTTTATAGAAAACAACTAAAACTCGACAATTGCTGGTTGATTTAAAGGGGAAAAAAAGTAAGACATTTTTATGATAAATAGATTATTGTTTGTTAGGAAAATCGGATATTTAGGAAAATATTTTTCATATCTTTAGTAAAACAAGTGAAATTGATTCGTATATCCATTAGGACCATTACGTCTCACTATCATTTCCAATTTTCCTTAAAAATAATAGATGATCACATGCAATTTATTACTACTACGACTTTCCTTTTTCGTACTTTGATCTCTTGAATTATCTTCGAGAAGAACATGAATTATTTTTCAACACTACAAAAAATACTCAAATAGCGACGAGATTAGTTACGGTATTTTTTGTTACGAGATTATTAGCTATTGTTTTTGTGACGGTTTTGTGACAGTTTAGTCAATTTGTGACAACTTTTTAAATTAGTGACAGGTTTATAACAGATTTTCACTCTCATTAAATAAAACATTATTTTATAGCGACAGTGTCGTTAATTTTTCAGGTTATGGACGTTATTTTATGGCAAACTTAATTCCCTTGGATTAATGTTTTCTTTATGCCTAACCATAGTGTGTATATAATCAAATATAACACAAATGCTAATTATTATGTCCCTAGCAGGATTGTTAACCAATTCCATAAGAAAACCAAAAAGGAAAGTCGATACAGAAAACTAAAACATAAAAGGCGACAAAAGAATCAAAGATTTACACAAACAATAAGAAATTTGAAACATAAATATATACATGGGGAAACGAGATTTATAAAACTTTCATTATTCTCATAGACTCTTACACCAATTTGCTAATACATTTGTAAGAATAATCATGTTCACTAGCTAATGACACCATTTTTGTATCTTTCTTTTTCAAGTATACCCATGCTATATGTTTTCTAATTAGATTATTAATAGTTGTTTGAATAAAATCAAAAATACAAAAGAAAGTACTCATTAATTTAGTAAACCGGACAATTAAATAAGATCCCTTCCAAAACGTAATAATATGTACAAGTAGATTTAGACTATACTATAAACAAAAAAGCATTTAAAATTATACTCTCACTATAAAAAAATACTTAAATAACGACGGGATTAGTGATGCTATTTTTTGTTACGAGCTTATTAGCGACGGTTTTTGTGACGGTTTTGTGACAGTTTAGTCAATTTGTGACGGCTTTGTGACAGTTTAGTCAATTTGCGACAGGCTTGTGACAGCTTTTGACTCTCACTAAATCAAACATTATTTTGTAGTGTCTTCTCCCTCACAATTTATATCTCTTATACGAAACTCAGGTCTGAACATGTAACTAAATTATAAAAAAAATAAAATATTTTTTTTACATAGTTTAAATGTTAAACTATATGATATAATTTTTTTTAAAATTATTTCGGTAATTTAGTTACATGTTCAAAACCGATCAAAGTTGCATACGATTGACATATAAATTGGATTATATTGGTACAGTAAAAGTAAAAATTAAAAAAGAAAAAGAGAGCATGGAATGAAAAATAAAAATGAGACAAAAAGGACAAAGTAGAAAGCGCGTGGGTCCTATATCAACGACTATATAACTCAATTATCGTGGACTTTTTGTTCACCTCTTTAACAGAACCTAATCTATTTACGAATTACCCCTTCCTATAATTCAACCAGATTCCGACACGTGTCCATTCAGTACACGTGTACGTCTCTTTTTTAGGTAGAGAGCATTTGTACTATTTGTAGTATCGCAGAGGAGTGGGGGCCGTTTTTTATAAAAAAAATAATACAAAATTTTTATTTTTATAGTCACTAAGATCAATCGCCAATGTATCACCCATCCACCTTAAATACGGTTATATTGTTATAAAATTATACACGTATAAATTTATTTATTCATTATGTTAAATTTGTATGAATTCAAATATACTTCAAATATAAGTGATTAATATGTTTACTTATAATTAAAATAATAATTTATCTCTCTTACCTTTGTCTTATTCTCTCTTATTTATTTGTATTTTTCACATATAAATTAATAAAATAACAAAAAGACGAGTTGTATAGTTTTGATAGAAAAATTGATAAAAAAGATGATAATTTGTATTAACCAAAACGTTTACTTATAAGTTGTAAAAGTGTACTTTTTACTTTAAATACGAGAAGAATTGTAAATTATTTAATGTGATTGTTATAGTAAATTAATTTGGGTTGAAAAAAATTGATAGAAGTATATTAAAATATAGTAATATTTTTGATAGGATAGCTGAAAAATGTATAAAGTTAAACTGTTAGTCTAAAAATATAAAAATAATTCTAATTATATTAAATATGATAAAAAGTGTAATAAAATTGTTACTGCGGTTACTCTGGTGCAATTATAGGGGGTGAATCTTGGTTCTGTCAAAAATAATATATGATCCTTACGAGAAATGTAAGTATTATTATCACTAAAGTCTTTGAGTATTTGACAGA
Organism: Primula vulgaris; assembly: GCA_963920805.1. Taxonomy (NCBI): domain Eukaryota; kingdom Viridiplantae; phylum Streptophyta; class Magnoliopsida; order Ericales; family Primulaceae; genus Primula; species Primula vulgaris. Next base: position 10,522,187 of record OY987212.1, read on the forward strand.
TTTGACCCCCTAAACCTTGAAGTCCTTGAATTTACAATTTAGCAGTTTTTTTCTTGTTTCTACTTTCTAAAACCAATGTTGTGGAAATTGTAGGAAATTATACTATTATAAACGTACCTATTTACTTTGAAAGGATATACTTACTCTCCATTTACTTAATTTTAGGTCATTTTTTGTCGATAATGGAGAACTCTCGCTTACATATTCAAAATTAGCACCAAAGGTTTATTGGAAAGTTTCTGTTCGATAATAACGTCTATTTTCCTAAGTAAAATACGAGTATAGTAAAAGAGAATGACAGAAAATCGGAATGAGAAATCATGCATGGGAAAAATCATTCAATGTTTTTCGGCACAATTGAATTTATTTGAAGGTTTGTAACATTTTGTGTATTTTGATTTTAGATTCTTGTTCCTTTTAATCAATGACCCCTTAGCAAATATACTAATCTAACGTTCTAAATAAATACATTTTGGATGAATGAATCTTTTTTCATTCACCAATCCCAAACTTGCCATCTCTGTTATGGACACAAGTCATAATAACATTTAGCATGTACAAACAACTAGTATGCCAAAATAATACTTAATGATTAATTATGTTTAATCTGTATCAGTTGTATCCATAACCCAGATGACAAGTCTAAGTTGTTTTCGAATCAAAAAATCAAATTCAATTCCAAATTTGCTTGTCACATGATTTGTCTTTTTCATTATTTACTTTCCTTGAAAACATCGCACGGTCAAGAAAGCTACTCGATTTATTTTTGAAAAAATACTCCTTTTCTAGTTAAAGTCATGTAAGATTCTATGGAAAGTCTCCTTTATGCTCCCATCGACTCGATATAACGTCTTTGAGTTCTTTTACTACATCGTTAAAGAACTGATCCAGAAAAAGGGGGGAAATCATAATTATACTTAAACTATGGGGACTAATACCCGCCAAATTATTTTGCGTCTAAAATATAAACAGAAAAAAAAAGCAATTTCGGAGAAGAGTTAATATATTAAAGAATATTTATGGGTCCCATGTACTCAATTTGTTTTGACTTGTTTGGTATACTACTATGATCTAAATAACAAGAAAATAAATCAAAACTTCTTGCAATCTACAGAAAGATCACGAGTTCAATTATTTGGCATTACTGAATACATACGCTGTCTGTTTGATACAGACGGCGGTTGGCGTCTGCTTGATACAGACGGCGGCTGTATTAGTGAGATGAGCTATAAATCACGCCACGTAATAAAAATTCAATATACTAAAAAAAAGAATAAAAAAAATTTAATTAATATTAATTAAATTTAGGATAGACTTAAATTAGAGTTTCAATATATTTATTTGAGTTTTTAATAGGTTGAGTTTTTATTACGTGACATGATTTGTACCATTAGCGTCTGTATTAATCAAAATGAAAATGGTATGCACAAAGTAAAAGCCAATTCTTTTAGATGATTATGACATTCATAAGTTTGTCGATGGAAAATCTCATCCCATCAATTTTGTCAGATTTCATGCAGGATTTGTGGGATGTACACAAAATTAAAGAAACATGTTTAGCTTAATTAGATATAAGTTTTTTCTAAACGAATCAATGTGAACATACTTAAGCTTCTTTGCATTGTAATTTCTTAATTAGTTATTTAAGAAAAACAGTTAATTCTTATGTCAAATCAAGCTGCCTTATTTTTTGTTATGGAACAATAAAAACAAAACTCAAACGTACACGTATTGTCAAATCAGTTAATTTATTTTTTGTCATAAATATTTCTGAAGTTGTCATCCTAACTTAAATTTTTCCTCAATTCTTCTTTTAAATTCCTGTTATTCTTTTTTCAAAGTCTAATCCTAAATTACATATCCTACTCCTATGTGATATCATTTCGTGGTCTTTCTAAATAGTAAATACCAATTTTCAATTTGTATGCTTTGTGCAAAAGGAACATTTAGACTTAACTATGCTTTGGAGTACAAAGTACCAAAATTATAAAATCTCACAAGACACTTAAGTCTTGTTTGGTTGAGTGAGATTAAGGTGATATTGGATTTCAAATACAGTGGTTCCTACAAATAGCATGTTTGAGTGGCTAAATATGATCAGAATTATTTGTGAAACGAGATTACAAATGATCACGAAATGAGGTATTTACAATAACATGAATGGTGTGATATTAGAAGTCTCGGGACTACATATGAACGGTTACTCGTAATTCTGCTTGAATTCATAGTCTCGGGACTACAAATACCGCAACCAAAGGAGTTGGTATAGTCTTGTAAGACATTCAAAATTAATTCAGGCGTGCATTATATACTACTAGGGCGTAGTATATTTGATTATATATGAATTGACAACACCAAATAACTAGAAAATCTACCCCCATCACACATTACACTGTATCATTGTTCAAAACTAATTAAATTGAACAACCATATCTTTTATACTGCAACTCCACGGTTGTATATGGGGTTGTATATGCCACTGCAAATACCTACGTACCCTCTAAAAGGGGCTACCACACCTATATTGAAAAAAATTCGAAGTTGTGAAAAAATATATAAACATACAATTTAGTCTCATGCATTTTCAAATTCTTGTTCCACCACAAGACTTTATCTATTCTAGCTTTGCTATCTGATCAACAAGCACATGATTTGATAATACATAAACATTTTATAAAATTAAATTCAAAATTATTTTGACATAAGCATATCATGTATACTGGTAATCGTACCACACACGTTGTCTGTACGGCGCGTAATGCAATAAAAATATAGAAAATATATATACTTATGATGATATAAATATGTGTATAATGCAAAAAAAATATTTTTTAAAATTTAAAAGAATGTTTGGTTGTTAAAGTGTGATAAATAGTTTTATTAGTTTTTTAATTTTTATATTTTTATGGAAATATGATATTATCGTAATTAATATAAAGGTGTATGTGTATTTTTGAAAAAAATAGACTAAATTAAACACACTTATTTAATTTGAATTGATTTATTATAATAGAATGATAAATTAAATTCTTTATATCTTCTAAACTTAAATAGCAAAGTCAAAAATTGACCGTAAAAGTCGTTTTCTACCTTGGTTAAAAGATGACGTTTTCCTTCAGCCTACAAAACCACATCATATCAAATATAGTAGCAGCTTGGTTGTATATTAGCTGTCACTAAAATTTAAAAATACAATTTTCAAAATATCATATAATCTTCCGTAGAATTGATATATATTACACTTTTGCCATTTAATTGTTTATTATAAAATTGTGATTATATTAAAATTGTTGAAATTAATTTTTTTTAAAATCTAATCATAAAATTTAACATTTGAAGTATATGATCAGCTTTTGAAAAAAATTATTTCAATAATTTTAATACAAGTTTTTCATCAATCAAAATTACACGTATTTTCGTATCACAGAATTAAACCATATATATATATAACTGCATACATAACTGAGTCACAGACATAAGACTTTTCCCTTCCTCTGCCCCTTTCTCTATATTTCGCCTATGTTGCTATATACATACGTAATTTATTTACTCAAGAAATATTTTTTTTAGTTTAATTTGTTACAGGCTTCTTTTGGAGCTTGAGTTTGTTTGGGTAATGCAGAGTGTGAATTTCTGGTAAGTCATTTTTTGTCCGTTCATTCTTGTTCATTAGTTTCCTAATTATGGTAACAAAATAAATGAAAATTCCCATTAATACTTAAATTTTTGAGCAGCTTTACACCTAAAGGCTAGAGCTGAAGCCAATAAAAAACGAGGATGAATATAGTAACAACTAACAATGCATATTTAAACAAACAAAAAAAAAAAAATGCATGTCAAAAACTAAAAAAATACATTCCATGTTTTGCCAATGACAAATATAAGTTGATAGATATGTCACTTGGTTCTTTTTTAGTTATTGATATTTTAAAAAACAATTTCTTAATTAATTTGACATTATAGTTTTCCTTTGTTATTTATAAGTGCATTTCAGATGCCATGGAAATTTAGTTAAATGGTCAACAAAAGATTGTCAGTGGTAGTACAGACTTATAGTGCAAAATTCGTCAGATGATTTTAGAGTGCAAGTAGGAAAATAAAAATAAGTTCTCATACTATATATTTTTTTTTTATCGTTGTCTGGGGAGCATATATTTTAACATACATTTTATTTCATATTGTAATGTATTATGAACACTTATGATATTAATATATGTTAATTGATATATAATTATTAATGCATATATAAACACTGTTTTACTTACCATATTTTAACATCTTTTACTACTAATACTTAAAAAATATAATTCATTTTAGGTAAGTATTTTATTTTTATTTTTTATTTTTTTATGCTAACGCATCATTGATTGTATATGAATTATTTATATGGAGATATGGCCCACTGTCTTTGTTTTTTTTTATTTTAGTGGTCGCTGTTGGTGCACACATTAAGTGAAAAATACTAGTACTAGCTCCCTCATTTTTATGTCTGGTTTTTTTTACCATATGTTTAGGTAATAATGAAATTTAAAATAATTTAATAGTAAGTTACAATGATATCATAAGATAAAATATGTCACATCAATAAAATTTGTGGTTGAAATGGAAATAGTACAATGATAAAGTTAACCCGGAGTTGAATTCCTAGAAGTGTCAGTTATGAAAAGTTTGTTTTTGAGAATCTAGTGCTGCTGATTTATAATTTTGGTATAATCTTTCGTTTATAAGTCAAAAATGGCTTGTATATAATATAAATTGGTACTTTTATAGACATATTAAAGTTTCAATGTGGAGAAAACATTTTAAAATCCCTACTTTCAGACAGAGTGCACAAATTTTTGATAACCGTTTTCCATATTTTCGATTTGCATAAAATGAAAATATTGGAGGACGAAAACGTGAAAGTATATAGAATATTCATTTACTTCCTTATGACTTGTGAGGCAGTTCAATGAGTTCATGTATTGTTTTTCAGTTTATATGGTGACATAATAGTCGTTGAGATTTTTGCTCAATTCCAAAAATACCATTGTCTGTTTGTTGGTGTTAAGTCAATTTTTGCACATTTCCACCTTGTCATTCTGTTATAACGAAAATAATGATAAATGATAATAAAATGCTACAATAAGTAACCAGCAACCTAAATCTTTTGGAACTGTTGTATTCTACTCATGATCGACCAACTTTTGTTCATTCTGTCATAAAAACTAATTTTTTATAACTCAAGAAGCATTCTGTCATAAAAACTAATTTTTTATAACTCAAGAAGTTATGAGACCCTGAAATACTTAAAAAGAGTGTTCTGTGACTCGGTGTTATGTAAATTACAATTTACAACTTGTACAAATTAAAAAGATTACAAGGTTTGGTCCGGGGTCATCGCATTGTAACTTTGTAGATGTTGGTTCGACAAAAATGCAAAATAATCTTAACAAATTGTCTATTATTTTTGTAATTTGGTGGCTGTCACTCTTTATTATATAAGGACATAGACAATGGTTTTGGTTGTTATAGTTATTAGTTACTAGCTTAGTTGACATCTGACCTTAAAACCAAACACCCAAAAAATTTTGAGGCTATTCACTGGATTGTAAGTTGTAACGTACTATGTTATCAAATGATTTTCTTCTTCTCGTTTTATAACTGTACTTATACCGAACATTTATAAAATTCACTGTTATGCTGTATCAGACGATTAGTTGTCATTTCTGTTTTGCCAAGTATATGCTAGTTAAGAAATTGTTCCAAATAACAATTTTAGCCACAACACTTTGCTTGGTTCGAAATTTTCATTTGATATGTGACTATTTGTTGTTTGGTGTACGTTCAGTTCAGCGAGCAATAAAAATCAACAAAAATAGAGATGATGGAACAAAAAAGAAGTCCAGTCTCTGTTGATCAAGCCAACAGTTTCAGTTCTTTCCCTACGAAACGTCACAAGGCTGATCTCTCAATCTGCTCTAAGGTTTGGTTTTGGTATAACTTTTATATTTTGCACATTGATTTATGTTTAATACTTGTAGAATTTTAATTGGTGATGGTAACTTGGTAAGGTGATGGACTTGTCGGATATTTGTACTGTTCCCAACACCGAGCAGAACTTTATTATCACCAAATAAGGCCTTAGCTAAATTGCTTCCAAAAATCACCATTCACATGAGAAACGCTATGCAGTGTGACTTTTGAATATAATTTAATAGTGTTATTGTTTTTAGTTTCTTTATTTGTTTACTAATGTAAGACTCCTGAATGACTAGGAAAGAAAAGAGAAGCTTGGTGAAAAGATTGCAGCTCTACAACAACTTGTTTCGCCTTATGGGAAGGTGTCAATCTTTTTATTTTGATTCTTCGAAGATATACCAATTAAAGACTTCTTTGGCTGCATCTTCTGTCTTTGGTTTCTCTAAAAATGAGTAAAAGAAATAGGTTTTATCAACCCTAAATACATGTGTTTATTTCAGAGAAAAAGCTAGCACAGCTCAATTTTTAAACCTACACACCAAATTACACTGCAACTCATACCAAAAAAAGTTAACATTTAAGCGTAAAAGCTGCAACTAAATGGGCCCTCATAACAGATGATGCTATCAGTATTGCGGGTAGTTCAGTCGGCAAAAATAAACTTTCTCGAGGTGGATAGTATAGAAGCTTTCCTTATGTCACCTTTTCGATCACGTATTGTTTTCAGTGTTTTTTTAGCGATTTTGAGTGGAAACATTTCGTGTTTAACTGCAGACAGATACAGCTTCTGTGTTGTTAGAGGCGATGGAGTACATCCGATTTTTGCAAGAACAAGTGAAGGTTATGCTCTTGTTCTTTTGTAGAATGCATTCTTCGATTCTACCTTTATAGTATAGCATTATAGCTTTATGCCATATGAAGCACAAAATAAAACTTCCTTGTGTGCATAAATATTGAATCGGTTCTTTTACATTTTCAAGACTCTTTCTCCAATTATAGCATAGAAGACATGTTATGGAATTCTCATAAAGTTTGAAGTTAATTTGGCTCATAATTGTTGTCTGAAAGAATATCTTCTATTTGTGCAGGTACTAAGCGCCCCGTATCTCCAGAGTACATCAGTCACAAACGTGCAGGTGAAACTTTATTCTAAATAACTCCTAATTTAATTCGTTTCAGGATGGTGGTATTGCTTTCCCGGTTAAAAATTCTCTCAGTTAACCTGTGGCTGCATTCTGTCTGTTTTTGTTTTTTCGTAAGGACTTGGAACCATATAGCTTGAAAAGCAAAGGCCTGTGTGTCGTGCCAATTTCATCAACTGTCGGAGTTGCTAGCAGCAATGGTGCAGACATTTGGGCTCCCATCAAGACTACCCCCAGAAATTAGTGTGACAAGTAACTATATCCAAATTAAATTACGTTAATAGATAATAAACTGTTTCCCCGACAAGTTATTTTGAAATTAAAGCCGGTTATATTAACTCAAAAATTAATCACAAGTCTCTTTAGCCCCGTAACAGAGCTAAATTTCTAGACCAAGCAGATTTTCGTGTTGACTATGTCGTGAGAAAGTAAGTCTCGTTATCCTGTTCTGATTTTTCGAGAATGTACATGTTAGACTTGGAGTTCTAATGAGTTCATGGTAAATGATTTCAACTACAGATTGATGTCAAACTTTTTTTAGTGTCTGGTTTCTGTTAAGATTAGGCTTGTTTGATCGTTGTTAAGAAAATAAATGGGCTTGTTTGAGTTGAGAAAAAGAAGGAATTCATGAAACGAAAACATCTTTCGATCATTTAGACCGTAGATGAAAGAACACTTGCTTGATATGGTCCGACTGTAAATTTTAACAGGCCTCGAAAATAAAATGATCCACACGTCTATAAGTTTAAAATAACAGAATCATCTGGACAGTGAATGAAAATAAATAACTTCACTCACAAAATTTCCGCCCTTATTATTCGAACAACAAAATGTAAATTCACCTTAAGGTATACGAGATTCTTAGGAAATTTCCTGAACAATAATTGGATATGTTAAATTATTGATGTGAAAGATCTGAAGGCTAAAACCATAGAGCCGTCTATTTTTGGAGTCTTATGTCAATGTTACTTGTTTTTTCATTCACCACAATGTCTCCACTTTCGGGGATAGTGTAACGATCCTTAATTTTAGAGTTGTCTCTATTTTTAGCTTTGATCATAGCCGAGGCTAGTATGATGAGGTGCAAAATGAAAATGACAAGAAATAACTGTGTCCATGGCAAACGAGTCCCTTTATATGAAAACAAGTACGGTTTGGCTAGATAATTTAGATTCATATGTTCATATTATAACGATTGCCGTCTTTTGATTTATAATTTTTGAGTTATTTCGCATCCTTTTCTTAGTTTCTTTCTTTTGGAATGGATGGACAAACATGAGTTTGGAAAAGTCTGCTTTAATGCCGTGTTAAGAGCATAAATGGCTTCCTACAGAAAACCACATAATTTCGCTCAGAAAAAAAAACCCTATAAGAGTATTGATCGTTGGAGGGGCAAGGATTTCAACAATGTTATTTGTTAGTCTGGGCCCTCTGGGGGATGAGCTAACATCAAAATCATTTAATTTGAACTGCATACTGAAAAAACTAAAATTACTGTAAATATGGAGGGAGTAATATGACTCTTTGCTTATGATTTACTAGAATGAAATACAAATCTGCTTGCATTGCATTGCATTGCATTGTAGGCACAGCCGTGCGAAAAAGAAAACTGAAATGTATAAAAGATATAGATGTGTGCAGATGACTCTTTGCTTATGATTTACTTCAAACTGGGTTTAACATTTGTTCTTAGTCTAACCTTAGAGACTGTGAAAACAAAAACAACGAGATAATCTCCAAGAAAATTAAGAAAACTTGAAATACCATGTGAATTCCGTAACTGTAGGCACAATTGCCCGAAAAACAAAATAAAAAAAGTACAAAGAAATGAAAACGATTAGAAAAAAGATTGAAAAACTCCCTATCAGAAATGGCTACAGTTTGTAGCACCCTCAAGTGATACGAGTTGCAAATAGATAGTTATCCAAAAAGAGTTTCTTGAGAAGATTACTGGATGAAAACATTGCACACATTGTCCATCAGATTTAAATAAGCTAGCAACAGATTCTAAACAAGTCACAACATATAGAGCTCCGATTTTTCAGTCCCGTATTGGAGGTGGTGGCATGTTTGTCCGTAGCAACTTCTTCACTTCCGGAAATAGGATATAAGCTATCCTTACCTACGGAATAATAGGTATCGTTGTTTTCAGTCCTTATGGCTGTAGCCACTATGATGAGGTGCAGAGTGAAAATGACGAGAAATAACTTACTTATCCCCATCGCCAACAAAGCCTTTTTGGTGTGTTATAGTAGTATTAATGGTATAGGGTGAGATCAATATATGGAATGATGTGTTTATATACAAGTACGCAAAGATACAGATCATGATGGAGAAAAAAGGATATAATTTTGCCGAATTTTGATTCATAACTGACAAAAGTAATGACTGATAATTTTGAATGTTATATTTTATAGCTCAGACACTCTCATTTCGTTCCAGCAGACCGAACACTGAATCAACTCATAGGAGGAAGAAATCGGGACGGAAAAGGAATCTACATGTTTGCTAATATACTTAAGCAGGATAAATAGACCGGAAAAGGACTTGATGAGTCGTATTAACTGGGCATTTTGTGTTAGAAAATGTTTAAATAATATTAGTTGTATTTAGTTTATAAGAACCATACAGTTGTATTTAGTTTAATAAGACTTATATAGGTGTATTTACTTTATTTTTGGATGTGACTGGTTTACGAGGGGTTCACATCTACGACTATAAGTCTTTTGTTATTTAAAATAGAGAAAATCGTTAACTACTTGTTAATATAGTCAGCTAGTTCCAACTATTTCATACCATAATAGCGGGAAGCGTCATAAATGACAAAACAACCTTCATCGCTCAATTCATCCTATCGAATACCCTTCTTGAGATTCGGAAATCCACCAAAAAATGCAAATATACTCGCTCTGTTGGATCCAATACATTATAGTATGCGATACAGTCGTCTCACATCAAATAGTATGCGATATTGGTGGGTTGCTGAAATATATTGGACTATTTAACTCTTTATCACCTATTTTACTCTTATCAAATAGTTGGTATCAAAGCATACACTATGCAACAGGAAGGTGACGCCGACATTGCAATGTTCGTCCGAGACTAGTCGGGTCTAGTACACAGCCTGTCGGCATGGACGAAGGGTGCGGAGCGTGGTGAAATGTTGGATCCAAAACATTGTAATATGGGATACAATTGTCCCAAATCAATATATCTACCCCTCTATCAAAAACAAGATAAACACATTAATGTGAAAAATAAAATCAAGAGAGACTTGCAGATATATACATACCAATCAAGTTAATTATAAAAAAACTCATATATGCGTACTTCTTTACAATTATGTATATATAATTATTTATAATTAGTTACATATGCAATAAAAAATAACAAAATATACAAAAAAAAATTAAAAAATTATACATAGTATCAAAGAGGACTGAACATTATTGGGCATGATCAAATATGATTATACATACATAATTGAACAAAATTAGACACGATCACACATATTTTTTTTTAATAAAAAATGTATTTTTTAAAATTTTAGTTTTGGTTTTTGGTTTTAAATTAATTTTTTTTAATGACATATGTATCTATTTGTAAATAAGTTCACAAAATATGTATTTTTTTATTTATAAAAGAGTTATTAAGTTCAAAACAACCGATTTTTTTATAAAAAAGTTTCTAAATATATACTAAATTGTCATTTTTAGTAAAATGAATACACGTAAGCATACCAAAAAAAAACAATTAATCATCCTAAAATTTTGTCTTAAAGCGGATTTTTTTCTGAGGTGAAATCCAATGAATATCAGCCTCTTTTTTTTTTTTAAGTTATAACAAGTTCAAAATATATTTGCGTACCTAACATAATATTTAATGGTATTAATTAGTTCAATCCGGTCCATGGTATTAAATACCTGGCTTTTTAGCAGAATCTTGAAAGATGGTTGCATGGGGTTTCCTATTTGCAATTTGGAAAACATGCAGATCGTCAATTTGGACAAGAAGATCGTCAATTTGAAGTATCAAAATGTTGAAGTTGTTCGAAAACTCAAATTCTTATTTAATTATCTATGCCAGTTACATTTTTATAGAACTAATTCAGAAAATCTGACCTTTTAAAATTCCTATGTGTTTGTGTTGTAACATGTGTGACAAGTGATATATATATACTAAAATGTGAGAGTAAATACCGTAATTTTTATATATAACATAAAACATAGTACCAAACAGAATACCATACTAACTTACATCCCATTTACTTGACTACCATATATATTAATCGTAAATATTTTGATAGATCAGTACTTTAAATATTAACGTTGTTAGTTGAACACTTAAAACATTAACAACATACAATTTTTCCCCAGAAACGAGTGATAAATTGCGAAGTTCTAGCGGTTTCTATCTATACACCGTTTCGAGAGCTGATAAAGATGCAACGTTAGCACTTGTCCATCATAGTTCATAGATTTCCCCATATCAATTAAAAGCTTCATCTTCAATAAGGTTTTAGAATACATCCTTGAAACATAAATTATTTTTGTCAAACATAAGAATAATGCAACTGGTTTAACATGTAATCGCGAGTAATGAGTTTGGAATCATAAGGTGAGATCAAATATATAAAAACTAACGATCGATGCTCATGCGTTGCATGTGAGACGGAATTGTGACGATAATATAAATATGTAGAGAAGCAAAAAAAAAAGGATATATGATGAGAAGTGAAATAATTTTGTGTGGTTAAAGGGAGAAAGATTATAATTAGTTTTTATCTTTCTAATTAAGAAAAAAGTGTAGGAATATTTTTTTAAAAAAATGATAAAATTTAGTAGGCTATTATAATAGTATAGATATGCATATGCCGGCTTATTAGTTCCTAAACATTTTTATTTTATTCTATCTTGGTACCTAAGTAAATAATTGTTCAATTTCCAACAATAATAAGTTAATTTTATAATTGATTAACTTTTTTTCCTTTGACTTAACACTGAAAAATTATTAATTTTTTTTAAATGTAATTTGGCATAAAGTGTGTATACGCTATCATGTGAGTTGTGATCGTCTTACTATATACTACAAAATAATATTTGATTTAATGAGAATTAAAAACTGTCACAAGACTGTCGCTAATTTAAAAAACTGTCACAAATCTGTCGTAAATTGACTAAACTGTCACAAAGCCGTTACAAAAACTGTCGCTAATAAGCTCGTAATAAAAAATATCATCACTAATCTCGTCGTTATTTAATTATTTATTTTTTTAGCGTATCTGTGATCAATTGATTAATGAACTAGTATAACTTGAGTGTACTATTTGACATTGACCGGTCATTTATATCGTGTATTTAATTGTGAGCTCAAATTAGTCGTTAAAAACGTGACATGTTTATTGTGGCCTTTAAATGACACCTATGCTTATGGTTTTCTCCACCACATATTTGCTTACAAATACTTAAGTCTCCTATTATTCATTAAATACCCACACGCAAAAAAAGGCAAAACACATGCTAATTAGTGTTCAAGATCGAAACTCTATATGCTCATTGTTCAAAGTCTAAGTAAGTTATATATTACACCTTTTTTTCTTATTTTATTATGTACCTCCAATATTATGTCAATGTGAGTAATAACAAAACTTCTAATATGTATGTCTTGGCTTCCAAATTGTCGCTCGGTACAAAATTATATTTACCAAGTCTATCATGTTAACAAAATTAAAGCAAAGAGTCCAGTTACCCTCACTTTAGTAGTGGACCTATATAGCCACGGACGGAACTCGTGTTTATATATTTTTTTAATTATTGGGGTGCATTAAGTCTATAGTCGTCAACTTTTCAGCAAAATATATGAAAATATTTCGAATTTTTTTCAATATGGGGGGTGATACAGCCCTTCTAGACTGTATATAGCCTCTACGAGACAAGACCATACTTTGCCATCTAATTTCCTGTTTTTGATGTGCTTATGTAGTGTTTGAATGTTAGATGACCTCTCTCTATATATTGAGCATGAATTGAAAATAAAAATCGATAGTATGCTAAGGGAAACTGACTGTGGCCCGAATTATTTGTTCCTTTTTGCTGTAATTTATTTTCATGTTAATTATGTTTTAATGAGCTGTGTTTTGGCCACTTTTAGAATTACAGACCAAACTTTTAACAATCCCGTTTTAGTGACCTAAATTTACAGTTTGAGTTGATTTAGTGACATGCCGTTACGTTTTTTGGATGAAAACTGTTTTGAAGTTTCAGTTTAGTCCGTATAGTTTAAAAGATTACGATAAACACTTAAAAATTATAAAATTTACACACATATAAAAACACTTGTATGAAATCTTATAAAACTATCAAATGTAAGTTGCAATTTCATATGTAAATTGATAAAAAAATAAACAAGTCTTGCTAATGCAAATTTAAAAATGATATAAAACTATCAAACAACGTGATACAAATTAATAAATATAAGTTAAATCGTTTTTTTTTCTACTAATGTAAGTTCATTGTTAAACTTATTAAAATACGTATGAATTTTTTGAGTGATTAGTCTTATGCTAAAATAAAATAAGAGTCTAATTAATTAGATCGTAACCAATACATATTTGGTTTTATTATAATCCAAATTTATTTATGTAAGATAACATTAACAAGTTTTCATTTTTTTCTATATATTTAATTATAAGTGAAGAAATGAAAAAAAAATGATAAATTATTAAAATTGAGTTGTTAGTAAGTATGTTTTCAATTAATCAGTTTTGTAATGATATATTTATACAATCCCAAGTAATAGAGTTCATACGGTGTTAGATACTTATATTCATTTTATTTGCTAATTGTGCAACTCACTTAAACACATGTTTTATATAAGTATGTAATTTAAGTGGGGTTATATGGGTGTGTAATTTTTACAATTTTTAAGCATTTATCGTTAAGTTTTAAACTATACGGACTAAATTGAAACTTCAAAACGGTTTTCATCCAAAAAATGTAACGGCGGGTCACTAAAACAAGCCAAACTATAAATATAGATCATTAAAACGGAATTGTTAAAAGTTAGATCACGTATCATATAAAAGTTGATGAAAGTGGCCAAAACATTCATGGAACCATAATTAACTAAAGTACCTTAATTTTGGGATCGGTGTGGTTTGACGCACTACGTTCCACGATCTTTTCCATTAGGTAATTTGAAAAGCATGGAGTCTTCCAACATTGAACTAGGAAGTTATAATATAGGCCCTGAAGAAAAGACCCCAGGAAAGGTAACAGAAAGTAGTCCATTAGCAATACTTCAACGGGATCAAGTAAATATGCCATCAGTAGAAGATATAGAGAATGGGAAATCACAATCTCATGATGATAAGAGTGTGTTGTTGACTTGGGAGGATTTGTGGGTTAGAGTGGTAAGATCACAGGGTCATGCCGATAAAGCAATTGTACAAGGTATAAGTGGTTACGCAAAGCCTGGTGAGATGTTAGCCATAATGGGTCCTTCTGGCTGTGGTAAATCAACTCTTCTCGACTCCCTCGCAGGTAGACTTCTCATTATATATATATACACATTGATTATGTACATATGTACCGCTTTTCGGGAGAACTAATTTCTTGTTGTGGGAAAATGGGGTTCTATGTTTTATAACGAACTTTTTTTTAGTGTTTTATAACACGATAAGCTAAAACGTTTTCACAAGAGCTCTGCGAAGAGAGTTAAAAGTGTATGCTTTTTCGGCGTAAAAACGTGAAAAAGGAGTAGAGCTTAAGAATTCTCGCAAAGCCCTTCGAGTTTTTAGGCTTTTCAATAGATTTTCTTCCACGGTACCACTGGCAAAACTTGAAATGTTATGGTACCACTACCACTGATGATAGTTAAAATTTTCTATCAAACTATATTAGTATATCGAACACTAAAGTTGTTTTGGAGAAAAACCAGCCTCAATGTGTTATAGTTAGCAAGCCAATTTTAAACTGCTAAATTATTTACATAGCTATGATTGGTAACTATAAAATTACTTATATAAAAAAAGTAACTATAAAATCGATATGTATCATATATGCACTTAAAGGATCGAACTCACTTAACTAAGAATGGCAGGGAGATTGGGAGCAAACACAAAGCAAGCTGGTGAGATCCTGATTAATGGCCGCAAACAAGAACTGGCTTACGGAACATCAGTAAGAAACACAAATAAATAAATAATACAAACTATGGCTTATCGAAATACTGTATTTGCAACTTATAAAATTAAGAATACCAATAATTCATTACAAAATCGCATATAGACACCAGAAGGTCTTGATCTGGAAAAATTATACATAGTATTTCAACTTTCAAGAGGACTGTCACAGTGTCACTTGGTTCTCTATACTATTGGATTCTGGACGATGTAATTGAGGATCTACTAATTTATACTATATGTGTCCAGATTTTAGTGAAAGAACACAAGAAGTCCTCTTGGAGGGCTAAAAAATTACTCATGGTTCTGTTCTGCACTACTTATATCAGTTAAATGCCCTCACCTTAAAAAATTAATCAAGAAGTTACTCAAGAACTAGCTGTTGATTGGATGGGTTGATTGGACCAAGTATATACTCAAGAACTAGCTGTTGTATTAAGGTTGTAAGACTAGGTGTTAGATGATTACTTCGAGACCAAGCTCCATCATCTGGCTTATGTTAGTATCATATTTTAATATTATTGGTTGGATTAGGCCTATGTCATACAAGATGAGACCTTAACATAATCTTTACTTTCCTTTTGTTTTATTTTGGTTTGGAAATAGGCCTATGTCACGCAAGATGAGACCTTGATTACGTCTCTAACGGTTAGAGAAACTGTGTACTACTCTGCTCAACTTCAGCTACCAACCTCAATGTCTAAGTCTGAGAAAAAGGAGAGAGCAGAAATGATCATTAAAGAGATGGGCTTGCAAGAATCGCTTGACACAAGAATCGGGGGATCCTGGGGGGTTAAAGGCCTTAGCGGAGGGCAAAAAAGA
The DNA here is from genome assembly GCA_963920805.1 of Primula vulgaris. Classification (NCBI taxonomy): domain Eukaryota; kingdom Viridiplantae; phylum Streptophyta; class Magnoliopsida; order Ericales; family Primulaceae; genus Primula; species Primula vulgaris. The sequence continues at coordinate 10,538,294 of OY987212.1, forward strand.
AGAGTAAGTATATGTATTCATATACTAACACAGCCACGTCTGTTGTTCTTAGATGAGCCGACAAGTGGACTAGACAGTGCAGCTTCGTATCATGTCATGAGCAGAATAAAAAATCTTGATCAGAAAGAAAGAAGGACAATAGTTGTGTCCATCCATCAGCCTAGTAGCCAAGTGTTTATGCTTTTTAACAGTCTCTGTCTTCTCTCTACGGGTAAACTCGTCTACTTTGGCCCTGCTACTGCTGCAATTGAGGTGAGGGCTTGTTTGAAATCTTATAAACACACATATATATATATGCATATATGTATATATACACACACACACATGCGACCTACTAGGGTTAGACTACTGGCCAGAACCCACACTCTTAACTAGGGGTGCAGGTTCGAGTCTTATAAAGTGTTAGGTGTGAGAACCTTTCATAAAATGTTAAAAAAATACACACACATGTGTGTATTTTCATATCTTTGCAGTTTTACATCCACTTTCACTTCCTTCAACCCATAAAATAAAGGATGCCTACTTGAGCATTGGAAGGACTAACTTGCAGAAAAATTAAATGCTAAGGGCCTAACAGCTATATCCAAAAAAATGTTTTCCCATGGATTATTTAGGAACTGATTAATATTCGGGTTGCTTTAACTAATGCAGTTTTTTGCATCCGAAGGATTTCCATGCCCAATTATGCAAAATCCACCGGATCACTTTCTTCAAGTGATAAACAAGGATTTCGATGAGGTGAAAAACGTTACCTTTGCTATTTTTTAAGAAAATCAATGGACATTTACATATTTCTCTACTACCATTTTGTTAGGACCAGATTTCTGGTCTAAATATTGTTTATTGTCTATTGGTTTTTCACTAAATAAATCATAACTGTTGTTAAGAACTAAGACAGTATTGACAGGTTTCAAGCAATGTTGTAACCTCAGTTACAACCTACTAAGATAGTAGTATTAGGTTTCAAGTACCAGTTACAACCTCAGTTACAACCTACTAAGTTAGTAGTATTAGGTTTCAAGTACTAGTTGCAACCTCAGTTACAACCTGTGTTGACAGGTTTCAAGTAAGTTGCAACCTTAGTTGCAACCACTAGTTCCAACCTGCTGTTAAGCAGAATTCTGTCTTGTTCTATAAATCTGCATAACTATTCTTTAATTATAATTATGAGTTTTAAAGTATGCAGGATATATTCTCATATAATCTTAACATGGTTAATATGCGTATATTGAGAATATCAAAGTGTTAAGGAAAGATGTTTTATAAAAGAAATAAAGAGATTAGTTTATAAGGTTATGTTTCCTTTTAATATATATATCTCTATTCTTATGCTTGTCCTTATCACTTGTTTCAATCTTTTGATCCTTATAATATTCAGTAAAGATATGTTTAAAGATTGATTGATATGTGGAGTTAAATGTTTCATATGATTATGAAAAGATATTATCTTTAAGAGATCATATAATGTTTCCTTTCAAAGGAAAAGATTAACTCCTACTTTCAAGTGTGTTACTAAACAGGTATTAATCAAAGATGATTAGAGTCAATCCATGCTGAAGAATCCCGTGATACTTGGAGAGATTGAAGCTAATCAACCAAGTCAAAAGCAATCAAAAGATATTGAAGATAGAAGATTGTTTTTACTTGTTTATATACTTAGTAACTTAAGCTTGTAAAAAGTGTGTGCTCTAAATTATAAAGAACTTATTTTCTAGAGAGAATACACGTGAGCTTCAAAAAGAAAACAATGGTGGGATGCCATTGATTTATATTTGATAGTTATAGAGTAGGAGCAATATAGTGATAGGCAGAAAAACCTAGAGGGAGTCTAAGTTTTTCATTAAGACTTGAGTCATATATTGTAAGCTTTTTATAATATCATAATCTGGGTAAGTGCCCCGGAGACGTAGCCTAGTTAGGTGAACTCCGTTGTTAAATGTGCGTGTGAATTATTTTCATGTACATTTAATTTTAAAACAGTTCTGTCCATTAATACACCTGGTTCCAACTGCAGTTCCAACCTCACTTGGAACCTTAATGCAAAACTGCATCTAGAACAGCGGATAGGAATTTCAATTGGTATCAGAGCTTTACACTAGACCTTACTTAGTGTGGATCCTGTGTTCTAGAATAAATGGACTTAATGAGGGAAGGAAACGCTTTCAACAAACCTCCATTGCTTGAAGGAGGAGTAAACTATGGAGTATGGAAGATCAGAATGAGGTCTTTCATCAAACAGCAGAATGAACATGCATGGAAAACTGTGATGTATGGATGGGAGGCTCCAACTAGCATTGATAGTGAAGGAGAACTGGTTTTTATACCTGAAGACAGATGGTCTGCTGATGAAGACAGAAAATCAAGTGCCAACTCAACAGCCATAAACTTGATTTTTGCTGGTGTAACTCTCAGTGTATTCAGGTATATCTCTCACTGTGAAACTGCCAAAGAGGCATGGGATATTTTGCAAGTTACTTTTGAAGGAACTACCAAAGTAAAAGCTTTTAAACTTCAGCAGTTAACTACTCAATTTGAAAACCTTAGAATGGAGGAAGATGAAAACATTGAACAATTTAATGGTAGAATCTGCCACATTGCTCATCAAGCTGGAACCTTAGGTGAAAAATACAGTGATGCTAAACTTGTTAAGAAAACTCTTAGATCACTTCCAGAAAGGTTTGAAATAAAAGTTACTGCTATTGAAGAATCAACAGACTTAGATAATCTTAAACTTGAAGAACTTATAGGAAATCTAAGCACTCATGAGCTGAAATTTTTTAAACCAAAAAGACCAGAAAAGGGAATAGCATTTCAGGCTAAGAAATCTGAACCTAATGTCTGTGATAAAATAAGTGATGAAGAACAGCTAGCTTTCTTTGCTAAAAAGGTTTTCAAAAAATTTTACAAGAGAAAAGAGGATGATACTGGTTCTTCTAAAAACTTTCAGAAAAGGGATAACCAATTTAAGACAGAATCCAGGTTCAATAATAACTCTACTGGTAAGTGGAATTCTAAAGAGAAGGATAACAAAGATTATAAGCCTAAAGAGATTCAGTGTAGAGAATGTAGAGGCTTTGGTCATATTCAGGCTGAGTGTGCTAATACTTTAAAAAGGAACAAAAATGCCTATATATCCACTCATAGTGATAGTGATTCTGAGAGCAACAGTGATGAAGAGGATGAGTCTAATTTTGTTAACTTTATGGGAATAATCACTGAAAAAGAACCTACTTATGAAAGTGACTGTGAACATGTTTCAACTGAAGTTACAACCACTCTTAAAACCTACAGCAGTGATGAGGAAGAACCTTCTGATGAAGACATTTCCCAGCAATATCTTGTTCTTTATGAAAAGTATAAATGTCTGAGTAAACAAACCTTGATCATAAGCAAACTTAATGTTAATCTAAAAGATGAGGTTAAAAGTCTTACTGAGAAGATGAACTTACAACTGGCTGAACTTACTGAAACTAAAAAGAAAATAAAACTGATGAATGTTTCTGCTTCAGAAAAATTAGATGACATGCTGTCATATTCTAGAGGTTCTAAAGATATCAGTGGTCTAGGTTACTATGGTGGTAAAAGTACAGGAAAAACTACCTTTATTGAAGCTGTTGCTAGAGCTAAAACTCATAATTTTGACAATAAGGTTAGAAATTCAGTTGCAACCAGATTTGCAACCAGGAACAAAACTCAAGTTTTTGTAGAGAAGGTTAGAAGCTCAGTTATAACCAAAGTTGCAACCATGAATAAACTGAATAGCTTTAGGTATAAAAATAACTTCAGGATGAAGATGTGTAATTTCTGTAAGAAACCTGGTCATTCTGAAATCCAGTGTTATTTAAAAAGAAACAGGAAGTATATTTCTCAGAAAACTTGGTTGGCTTCTGTCAATAAAAATCTGAACTGGGTCTGGAAAGTTAAAGAAAAAGCTACCTTAATTGCTAACAACAAAGCTGTCATTAACTCCTTGAATGCTGTTACCTCTAATGATTGGTATTTTGATAGTGGTTGCTCTAAGCACATGACAGGTACTGCAAGTCTCTTAAAAAATGTCACCATTCTCACTGGAAACACTGTTGTGTTTGGAGGTGGAGATACAGGTAAAATTGTTGGTAAAGGTACCTTAAACAAACCTGGAATGCCTGTTATTGAGGATGTTTTTCTTGTAGATGGTCTAAAAGCTAACCTTATAAGTATCAGTCAACTTTGTGATAATAAAATGATTGTTAAATTTGACAAAGAAAGGTGTCTTATTACTAATCTTAACAATGATTTAATCATGACTGGAGTTAGATCAACCAACAGCTGCTATGTGTTTGAAAAAGCTGAAAAAGAATTGCCTTAAAGTAGGTGTAATCAAGCCATTACTAATAATGTGGATATTTGGCATAAAAGGCTTGGGCATGTGAATTACAAAACTCTTGATAAGCTTGTTAAAAATGAATTGATAAGAGGAATTCCTAAACTTAGTGCTAAAACTCAAAGTGTCTGTGGTGACTGTGCTATAGGTAAACAAACCAAAAGTGTTCACAAAAGTATAAGTCAAATCTACACTAAGAGAGTCCTAGAACTTCTTCATATTGACTTGATGGGGCCTATGCAAACTGCTAGTATAGGTGGTAAGAAGTACATTCTGGTAGTTGTTGATGACTTCTCTAGATACTCTTGGGTATTGTTCTTAAAAGATAAGACTGAAACTTTTGAACTGTTCAAAACTTTGTGCTTAAAACTTCAACTTGAAAAAGGTTCAACCAGTGGTAATATTGTTAGGGTTAGAAGTGATCATGGAACAGAATTTGAGAACAGTAAGTTTAAAGAATTCTGCAACTCCTTAGGTATTAGTCATGAGTTCTCTGCTCCTAAGACTCCACAGCAAAATGGCATAGTTGAAAGGAAAAATAGAACCATTCAGGAAATGGCTAGAGTCATGCTTAACTCTAAGAAACTTGCCAACAGATTTTGGGCTGAAGCTGTTAATACTGCCTGTCATATAGTTAATAGAGTTTATATTACTAAAGGCACTTCCATGACAGCTTATGAAATATGGAAAGGTAGAAAACCCAATGTTAAGTATTTTCAAGTCTTTGGGTGTGTCTGTTACATTCTCAGAGATAGAGAGCATCTTGGTAAATTTGACTCTAAAAGTGATAAAGGGATCTTTCTTTGTTATGCTCAAAATAGTAGAGCATTCAGAGTCTTCAATCAAAGAACCAACTGTGTTATGGAATCCTATAATGTGTTATTTGATGAGATTACAGATGATAATGAACAGCCTGAGATTGCAGAAAAAGACAAAGAAGAAACTCAACAAACTAGAAGTCCCATAGTGGTTGGAAGTCCAGTTGCAACTGAAGCTACAACTGAGGTTGGAACTGAGGTTGGAACTGAAGTTGAAACTCAGAATTCAACAGAATCAGAAGAAGATGGATCTGCTATGCCAACAACAAGCAAGCCACGCTATGTAAGGACACAGAAAAATCACTCTCTTGACAATGTCATAGGAGAAGTTGCTTCAGGTATGAAAACCAGAGGTAAAAGAAATAATGTTGTTCACTTTGCTTGTTATATTTCTCAGTTAGAACCTAAGAATATAAAAGAAGCTTTAGAAGATAGTGAATGGATTATAGCTATGCAAGATGAGTTGCATCAATTTGAGAGAAATGATGTATGGACTTTAGTACCCAGACCTTCTAATAAAAATGTTATAGGGACTAAATGGATTTTTAGAAATAAAAGTGATGAGGATGGAGTTATTATCAGAAATAAAGCTAGGTTGGTAGCTCAGGGTTATACACAAATTGAGGGAATTGATTTTGATGAAACCTTTGCTCCAGTAGCTAGAATTGAATCCATTAGAATGCTACTGTCTCTTGCATGTCTGTATGATTTTAAACTGTTTCAACTTGACATAAAGAGTGCTTTTCTAAATGGTGTGATTAATGAAGAAGTTTATGTCTGTCAACCTAAGGGATTTGAGGATCCTAACTTTCCTGAACATGTCTATTTGTTGAAAAAGGCATTGTATGGCCTAAAACAAGCTCCTAGAGCTTGGTATGATAGATTAACCAAGTACTTGATTGAAAAAGGCTTTAACAGAGGAGGAGTTGATAAAACTTTGTTTACTAAGAAAACCACAAAGGACATAATAATTGCTCAAATCTATGTTGATGACATTGTCTTTGGCTCTACTTCTAATAAAAGGATAGAAGAATTCATTTCTGATATGAAGAATGAATTTGAAATGAGTGGTGGAGGTGAACTAACTTACTTTCTAGGATTGCAAGTTAAACAGAATGAGAAAGGCATTTTTCTGTGCCAAAGTAAGTATGCAGACAATCTTGTTAAAAAGTTTGGTCTGAGTGAGAGTAAAGAGAAGAGAACCCCTATGAGTACTACCCTTAAACTATCCAAAAATGATAAAGGTAAAAATGTCTGTCCAAGTCTTTATAGATCCATGATTGGAAGTTTGCTGTATTTAACTGCTAGTAGACCAGACCTTTGCCTAAGTGTAGGAGTTTGTGCCAGATATCAGACAAATCCTTTAGAACCTCATCTTCTAGCTGTCAAAAGAATTCTAAGATATGTAAAAGGAACACTTCACCTAGGCCTATGGTATTCTAAAGATACAAACCATTTTCTAAGTGGCTACTGTGATGCAGATTGGGCAGGAAACATAGATGATAGAAAGAGTACTTCTGGTGGTTGTTTTTATTTTGGAAACAACCTTGTTTCTTGGTTCAGTAAAAAGCAAAATTGCATATCTTTATCTACTGCTGAGGCAGAATATGTTGCAGCTGGAAGTGGGTGCACTCAACTTATTTGGATGAAACAGATGTTAACTGATTATAATGTCAAACAAGAAATATTAACTTTGTTTTGTGATAACAAAAGTGCTATAGATTTAGCTAAAAATCCAGTTCAACATTCCAGAACCAAACACATTGATCTAAGGCATCATTTTATTAGAGAACTAGTTGAAGAAAAGAGCTTAATTTTAGAACATGTTTCAACTGAAAGACAATTAGCAGATATTTTCACAAAGCCCCTTGATACAAACAAGTTTGAATCATTAAGAAGTGACATAGGGGTATGTCATTATCAATCTAATTGAATACTTTTGCTAAATATGTCTGTGTTGAGTACCTTTAATAATTGTTATTTCTAAGGTTAAAGTCTTATTTTGAGCTATGATGTTTTTGTTTTGAAAAAGCTGCTTTTTGGTGTCTCAAAAACAGATGTGAGGTAACTTGTCCTTAAAAACCTCTCTGGTAATAGAGTTGCAAGCACAAAGTGCTATATATTTTTTGGTTGCAAGTTCAGTTGCAACCTCAGTTGAAACCTCATACTCTCAACAACTGGTTAGAAGTTCAGTTACAACTCCAGTTGAAACCTCGTGTTAAAAATACTGGTTGCAAGCTCAGTTGCAACATAAGTTGAAACCATCAGTCTATTCTATAACTGCCAAGACAAAGTCTTGTTATTTTTTTTGACATCACTTATACTCTTTCCTTGCTGAGGTCATCAAACTAGTTTTTGTGTAGAAATAAAAACGGATTTGCTCAATTTAAGCTCCTAAAATTTAATCTTTATTAGAGTTATTCTTTGATAAACATATTTTCTTGAGTAAATTGCTAGGTTTCTTTTGTTCTCTTAAAAATTAGATATCTGTTTAAGTGTTCTTTATCTTGAATCAAGTCAAATTTCCTTAAAAGCTTCAACTCTTGTATTTTCAAAATTGGATAAATCTGTTTAAAAAGGAATGTTTATCTGTGTTAACTGCTTTATTCGTGTTTTAAGGGTTATTTTTTTAAAAAAACTGTGTTGATAAGACACTTCCTATTTTTTTGGCTAAAATTGTTTCATAATTGATTTGCATGTATCTCTTTCCAATTACAAAAAGATATGGACTTTATTGTTTTTTGTTATATATATTCTTTTTACTATCCCAAAATAATCTATTATCTCAATTACTCTCTCTCCCTATCTCAGTAAAATCGTAAGTCCTCTGTAAAACCCTAGTTTTTCAGTAAAACCCACTGCCAGGTTCTAAGTACGGTTGAAACCTCCCAGTTGAAACCATGTCTAAAAACCCCTATTCTGATGATGATATTACTCTAAAGGATTTCATGTCTAAATCTCCACCCAAGACAGGCTCAACAACTAAGGTAAGTGAACCTTCCTCCTCTAAGAAACAGAGGTCAAAGAAACGTGCTAGGAGAGATTATGATACTGATCCTATTCTTGCTAAGTTTGACTATACTCCTAAGTATAATGAAGTTGATCCCAGATTCTGGAGAAGAAGTATGTATAGGAGGTTTAGATCTTTCTCAAGTAGGGAAATACACAGTGAAAGAACTCTTAATTTAGTCAGTTATCCTCACATACAGGTGTATGTTGAAAAATTGCTTTCTGCTGTTGGCTTAGGAAAAACTATTACCTATGCTGATTCTTATTTTCCTGCTGTAGTTAAAGAATTTTATGCTAATCTTAGTAGCATTGTGTTTGATGAAGAGAACCCTGCTTATGGGAGAATATTTTTGAGGGGTGTTACTTTAGATTTTACCCCAAAGCTTATTAATGACTACATGCAATCCCCAAATCCTTCTGTTGAAAATATTGATTATGACATGGAAGTCATTGGTCTGGTTCTAACTGGAAAGAACACCAGATTTGATGGCAATTCCATCAAGACATCCTCTCTCACCTTAAGTGCTGCTGTATTGCACAAAATTGCTCGGTTCAACTGGACTCCTACCAAACAACCTTCCAAAGTTAACAAAGAAATGGCCATCTTTATGTACAAAATCATGTCTTCCCTACCTATAAACTTTGGCCATCATGTCTTCAATCTAATAAGAGAGTTCAGTGATTCCAATTCTTCATCCATACTGTTACCATTCCCCTGTCTCATCACTGGTATTATTCTAGGCCAAGTCTCTTCTATGTCTAGAAATTCTCCAATAAGTACTCTTAATGAGCCTTCCACTGATTGTCCCTCTGCCCTGTATATCTCTGCAAAACTGTTGAAAGAAGGGCATGTAAATGATATTTCTGGGGAAAAGGGAAAAGAAAAGGAAGAAGAGACCTCTAAGGCTCCCTCAGACAAGAAGAAAGGAGTAAAGTGGTACTTACTCCAAAAGCTGGCTTATAACCAAGAAAGGAGAGCTGAATTGGATGCTGATGACTATCAAATCAATAAGCTGCTGGTGGATATTATTGAGAGTGAGGATGATGGTGATAGTGATGATTGTTTCTCTATAAGCAGTGAAGAAAAAGATGAAGAGGTGGTTAGAGACCATCCTCTCAGAGAGAAAGCTCCAAATTCTAGTATACCTCGTGACTGATTACAATGGTTGCTGACAAATAGGGGGAGTGAAGTTTATGTGAAGTTTATGTTTTTTTTTGTATTTCAATTTCAAGACTCAATGCTGCTGGTTTTAATTATCTTTTTAATTGCTGTACTAAGACATTGTTGTGCCATGTTTTTGGCCTTTAAATTTCTGCAATTTCCATTTTGATGTCTTTTAAATTGAATTTATGAATGTGCCTGCAATTCTAACATACAGGGGGAGCTTAAACAGATGACTCTTTAGTATTGTTAATATACTATTTAAAGACTGTGCTGATATTGAATTTGCAGGTGGTTGGGATGATTTATAAACTTAATTGATTTGTCAAAACCAATGACAAAGGGGGAGATTGTTAGGACCAGATTTCTGGTCTAAATATTGTTTATTGTCTATTGGTTTTTCACTAAATAAATCATAACTGTTGTTAAGAACTAAGACAGTATTGACAGGTTTCAAGCAATGTTGTAACCTCAGTTACAACCTACTAAGATAGTAGTATTAGGTTTCAAGTACCAGTTACAACCTCAGTTACAACCTACTAAGTTAGTAGTATTAGGTTTCAAGTACTAGTTGCAACCTCAGTTACAACCTGTGTTGACAGGTTTCAAGTAAGTTGCAACCTTAGTTGCAACCACTAGTTCCAACCTGCTGTTAAGCAGAATTCTGTCTTGTTCTATAAATCTGCATAACTATTCTTTAATTATAATTATGAGTTTTAAAGTATGCAGGATATATTCTCATATAATCTTAACATGGTTAATATGCGTATATTGAGAATATCAAAGTGTTAAGGAAAGATGTTTTATAAAAGAAATAAAGAGATTAGTTTATAAGGTTATGTTTCCTTTTAATATATATATCTCTATTCTTATGCTTGTCCTTATCACTTGTTTCAATCTTTTGATCCTTATAATATTCAGTAAAGATATGTTTAAAGATTGATTGATATGTGGAGTTAAATGTTTCATATGATTATAAAAAGATATTATCTTTAAGAGATCATATAATGTTTCCTTTCAAAGGAAAAGATTAACTCCTACTTTCAAGTGTGTTACTAAACAGGTATTAATCAAAGATGATTAGAGTCAATCCATGCTGAAGAATCCCGTGATACTTGGAGAGATTGAAGCTAATCAACCAAGTCAAAAGCAATCAAAAGATATTGAAGATAGAAGATTGTTTTTACTTGTTTATATACTTAGTAACTTAAGCTTGTAAAAAGTGTGTGTTCTAAATTATAAAGAACTTATTTTCTAGAGAGAATACACGTGAGCTTCAAAAAGAAAACAATGGTGGGATGCCATTGATTTGTATTTGATAGTTATAGAGTAGGAGCAATATAGTGATAGGCAGAAAAACCTAGAGGGAGTCTAAGTTTTTCATTAAGACTTGAGTCATATATTGTAAGCTTTTTATAATATCATAATCTGGGTAAGTGCCCCGGAGACGTAGCCTAGTTAGGTGAACTCCGTTGTTAAATGTGCGTGTGAATTATTTTCATGTACATTTAATTTTAAAACAGTTCTGTCCATTAATACACCTGGTTCCAACTGCAGTTCCAACCTCACTTGGAACCTTAATGCAAAACTGCATCTAGAACAGCGGATAGGAATTTCACATTTCTAAAGATAAGGACTTCTTTCTCAAAACAGGATATTGAAGAAGGTTCTTCTTATAAGATCCCGGCAGAAGAAGTAACCAGCATGCTGGCAGAATCGTACAAGTCTTCCGGTCATTTTCGGGAGGTCAAAAGACAAATATATGCTATATGTGAACAAGTAAGCTTTAGCTTAATCATACAGTACACTAACTTTCTTCATATGAATAATTGTATTTTTATGATGGTGCAACGTGTGAGTTTCTTTAGGAAGGCCCGATACTTGAAAATGGCAAAAAACAAAGGAACCTCATCAACCAATGCTTCATTCTTACCCAAAGATCTTTTGTGAATATGAATCGGGACATTGGTTATTATTGGACACGCCTAGGTGTGTATATCGGATTGGCCCTTGGTTTGGGAACCATTTACTTCAACATTGGCTCGAGTTATAATTCAATTCAGGTCTAATTCAGAGAAATAACTGTTATCTTCAAGTGTATATTTAAATAAGAATATTTGATTGGCATCTTTGATATTGTTTTATTGTGATATCAGGCAAGAGGTGCATTGCTGGCTTTTGTATCATCTTTTCTGACTTTCATGGCGATCGGGGGTTTCCCCTCATTTGTGGAGGATATGAAGGTAGAAAAAAGTTATAAAGTAATAAAGCATCATACTAATTCATACAATAGTTTGCCCATACCTATACGTTGTCTGGAGACTAGATCTTATACCGACCTTTATGTTTCTATTTTCTACCAAGTGTCTTGGTATTTGATAAATTACACATCTGGCGTTGAATAATCTGGCAAATAGTTATAGACCTACAGTCTGGAACGGAAGACAGAAATAAGTAGATAACAACTGAACAGTCATTGACGGAAACGAATGCCTATGGACACGGCTAACATTTATATACGCAATTAAACAACTTCTCAAGAAGGAGGAGCGTTGAAATTTGGATATGGGACTAAGTGCATGTTTGACATCAACTTTTTTTTAATCAAAAATCTGCTAAATTAGGCAATGAGAAAAATTTTGCTTTATAAAAAACTGTAGTGTAGTGTTTTGCATTACATCATTTGTTTTACTTATTGAAGGCAGTCTTTTTTTTTAACTTATAAGACCTGTAAATATATAGAAAATAAATGTTACTCTAAAAAGCTTATTTTTGGTAATTTTTCTATGGAAAAGTTACAAAATTTATCAAATTTCTAGGTTCTCTGCTTTTACCTTTTTTTTTTATCTTTACTGACCTTAATCCAGCTTTTTTGGTCTTAAGAAAACTAACAAACCAAACACCCACAAATTTTCTTAAGCAAACAGCTAAGAAACATTAAGAAAAAAACAGTAAAACGTTGCAATTTTGTAATAAAAATGGGTGGTGTGACCCCTTTGTATCGTCGGCTGGTTTTCTCCCCTACTTATAAAGTTGATATGATTGCAGGTCTTTACAATGGAAAGGTTGAATGGGCACTACCATTCATGTGCATTTGTAATCGCAAACACGCTTTCATCCATTCCGTACCTGTTTTTAATATCTCTCATCCCTGGAGCAATAGCGTACTATCTCACGGGACTACAAACAAGCTTTGATCACTACCTATACTTTGCTTGCGTAATCTTTGTGGCCATGTTAATGGTCGAGAGCCTTATGATGATTGTGGCTAGCCTTGTGCCCAATTTCCTTATTGGCATTATTGTTGGCGCGGGTATACAAGGACTAATGGCTTTATGTGGTGGTTTCTTTCGGCTACCAAATGATCTACCAGGTCCGTTCTGGAAGTACCCAATGTATTACATTTCCTTCCATAGGTACACATTCGATGGGTTGTATAAGAATGAGTTTGAGGGGCTGAGTTTTCCTAGTAGCCAAAACGGATCGGGTGTGATTGATGGCGAAACGATTCTCAGAGACTTTTGGGAGTTGGAAATGGGATTCTCCAAATGGGGTGACCTTGCTGTTTTGTTTGGAATGGTGTTTTGCTACAGGTTTTTGTTTTGGGGGATTATCAAGATCAAGGAAAATACTAAGAGTATGAGTTTTGCAACAATGTTTGTACAAGCTAAAGATAGGACTCATATATCAGTGAATCCAGCAGCTACTCCAGTTAGTTTGCACTCTACAGTATGAAATCACATTTTGTATAATGGACAAATAAGGCATTGGTTAAATTTGGTCTCCTAATATATTTATCATAATTTGAATAAAAACATGAAATGACTACTTCAGCTTCCCTATTCACTTCCTTATTTTTATTTTATATTAGTTTTTTATCTTTCTTTTGTTATTAAATATATATACTTGTGATAGAAAGTGAAGTAGTAGATGATAGAGAAAATTTGACGAACAATTTGGTTCCTCTTATATAAGGAACAAAATGATTTTTCAAAATTTGAAGAAAGTTATATGGAACCTGTTGGTGCAACAAAATAAAATAGTTTTTGATAAACTTTCTCAAAATTAAAGTAAAAATAGGTTTTGAGGAAGCTATCGTGCTTGCTCTAAGCTAATGAGCATGGCTGTTTTGGCATACACGACTTTATCTGTTATTTTGCACTTTTACTTTTAATGGGTGTTCTTTTATATTTATTCTGAGAAACTAAGCTGTTATTGTTTCGGTGTGTGAATTACTCAATCATCACACAAACCATTTTACCAAATTATGTTTTTGAGATGGGTGAGGCCCAGTTTATTCTTATCTTTCTCCACTTTTTCAGTTGAATTCTACGTTCTCGTATGAGATTGATTTCAAATTCTCGTTTTTTATCCTTTGAAACCTTGTTGTTTCATCATTGGTATCTAAACAAGCTCTTCCTAGAGTCGTGGGAACCTTAGTTCATATTTTCGTCGACTTTTTTCTATAAAGATTATCATGAATCGAAATCTCTCGTCACTTGATTTTGATAAAACAACTGTTGAATTACGAGCTTTATAAAATGGAGTTAACGAATTGAAGGACCAATTGAAGTTGTACGGAGTAGGGACTTCAAGGTGCGGCCACAAGCCCCACCCACGGCATACACAGGAGTGGGCCGATCCACTACAATAGGCAACAGGCTGGGTGGGAGCAATCTACGTTTATTACCTACTTTAGTAGCTCATGATAATAAAATTATGGAAGTAAGTGCGATCCAATTCAGTCAAAAGTTGAAATCTTTATTTACTTATACTTGTGTAACATCGTCACGGTCATGTTTTCTTTCCTGGTGTATGAACCCCAAACAGCAAAGATTGCCACAAAGCTTAGCACCAACCACAACGCAATTCAAGCATGTTTAAAACATTAATCCATCTGTCGTAAAACAGAATACAAACATATAATGTACATTGAGATCTTTGGTACGAAACCACTCTCCGAATTAATACATCGAATCAGTTATTATGATCTTTTGTGGACAAACGTCTCTTGCAAAAATACAACTTCCATAATTTTGAAAACATAACCATAGGTGCGAAAAAAAATTACTATAAGTCTCAACAGATGAATCACATAGACCAATCTACAAACTTGGTTACAAAGCTGCTGGAGCCCCTTTTAACTTCTCTTTCAAGAACTGCATTACATGTTCCCGCTTCCAGTTGTCAACCCTGTGGAAATAAAAACAGAAATTAGAAAACCGAAGAAAAGGGATTAATAGTCCTCTTTTAAGGTCATGTTAATCGCAGGTGAGTTTAGCGCAAAAACAAACAACCAAGTGAAGTCTCTTGTTTAAAATGTGTTCTCTATCAATTTTTAAAAAATCTTGTCACGAAACTTTCTTTGGACGCTTCTGGGTAACAATTGAAGTTGAGAAAATCTACAAGGATCTGTTTTGATGAATATTTGCAAGGGCAGCAAGCACTATCATTAAATACCCGATTTTTTAGCAGAATCATGAAAGATGGTTTCATGGAGATTTCTATTTGCAATTTGGAAAGCAGATTGTATAACAATGCCACCAAATTGGCAGGGAGCATAAAATCATTCATACATTACTTCTTTGAAGTATCAAGGTCCAAATATGATTGGTGACCATATTACAACTATCAATTATGATTGGTTAGAATTTAGAAGTGAAACTGTGAGAGTGCAGTAAACTGAAAACATTGAAAAACTCTATGATGAACTGAAAAAAAACAAAATAATAAACTGAAGTAAAGATTGGGAGGATGTACCTTATGGTCTCTTTAGTTTGGTCATCATCATCTAACATGAGCAATTTTGGTGGAGAATTGAACACATATTGAACCTTCACAGACGGGAAATTTTCCTTCTCTTCTTCAATAAAACCAACAATTTCGGGGTAGAATACCAATTTCCTCATGCAGACCTCAAGAACAGCGCCAGAATAGGTTTTCTGCAATTATAATACAGAAAACGAGTAACACTATTGTAGACCGGGTCTACTAAAAATGTGGGTGTGGCAACCACTAAAAACCCAACGCATATGTGAGAACCCAAAAATAACTACTCTAAATTTAATTTAAAATTCAAACTAAATTATTCTATTGGTGTCACACCCTCAAAAAGTGTAGAACAGGTTCATACAAGTGTATAGTTAAGTACAATACAGAAATATGGAGTAACCTTTAGCTACGCTTATTTGGAAGTGCAAAGCATTACTTCCATGATACCATGATAAAAGAACTGCCGTAATTTATCAGTGTCACATGCACATTCTTAATCTTTTCTGCCTCTCTTTTTGGTCTTGTTTTTTAAGATCTTTAGCTAATTAGAAGAAGAAAATCTCGATGATACACTCATAGAACATCTTCGACCTTTACGAAAGAACAACAGTTCACCACAATCAGACATCACGGGATAGATTTTGCTTTCAAAACACCAATAAAAATAAGAAATGATTAGTAGCATTTGGTACTCTGAAAGTAACTCTCTGCTCAGCCTAAACTGTAATTAAATTCAATATAAAATCGTCTTTCAGAAAGGAAAAAAAATGAACACGAAATTGTTCATACGCAGCATTCAGCAGGTCATCTATGTTGTCAAATTACTTTCATCATTTCATTTCACTTAACTTCAAATTCAATTTAAAGTTCCTAAAGTCCTAACGTTTTCTTCTTTTGGATCTTTAAAACTGAGACATGCAGGATGCAACACAGGAAATACAAAACAAATGTAAAGTTCGTAAGGTAATTTAAAAGCAGTCAAAAGTTCTTGAATATAGATGAAGTGACCAAGTAGAGCAACAACAATACCAGAAAACATATTAGATTATGAATATTTGCAGATTCTTTGCAAACATAATTGATCAAACTAACTGGGGCGATCATTTAGTTGAACCAGAAACCTCACGGAAAAGATGATTATTAGTTTTTAAAAAAAGGTATACGCTAAAATTAGAAGTTTATTTGATTATACTAATTGTTCCTTCAATTTTCATAAGCATCTTTATTTTCATTTGGCTAATCACGTAACAGATTAAGAGCAAGTTACAATTATTTTAGCGAGACTTAATTAATCATAAGTCCATCATTCAAAACATGTAGAAGGCTGTATTAAAAAGTACTCAAAACAAGTCTACACCTCAAACGTGACATAAAAAATGCAATCTGATTATGAAATAAAAAATGACCACTTAAACATTCAGACATTTTCAAGAAAAAAAAAACACTACCTTGCTCATCGAATCATCAGAATCCTCCGTGCAACATTTCAAGCAATCAGATACCAACTCTGTTTCACAACAAATGTAACACATGGCGTCATAATACCGAAAAAAGTATACGTACATCATATTTGTATATGGCTGGGTATCTTTTATATGTTAAGAAACCTAACAAGTAACAAGACTATCAAGTACTATAAGACAACATCATCGATAAATTCAACAAGTACAACGAAAATTTGGCAATAATGGAAACGTCACTAGGGTGAGAGGTTTCGTAGACCACTATACGGTAACTTTGTACCATGTCATCTACTCGTAACATGAATAAAAAAAATATTATAAGGTTATATCATAAATGATCAGTTGAACAAACGAACAAAGTCTGTTCAACTGTGATGTAGTTCAGTAGTTTAACCAAGGTAATTTATTAAAAAATCAATAATGTACTTCAAGCTTCAAGTTTCCTTTTTCTTTAGTAATCCTGAGTAAGTTTTTTATCATATTTTCATCTCTAAAACTAGAGAAAGTTTGTAATCACTATTTAATTCGCATACAAGGACAATAAAATGAGACAATGTCATAATCTCAATGGATCAAGAGGGCTTAGTTATACAAATAATTATGAAAAATCCCTAATTTCCGCAACTGCACAAGGATGAGAGAGGGTTAAATAGGTAAAGAGGGCACGGAACAAGACGGGGACTTTTGAAACATAGATACTTATATATATATATAGAGAGAGATAATAGATCGAAATCATAACCTTAATGAAACCCCACATGAAATCAACAATTGAGAATCAAAAATCAAACACCCATATTAAACAAATCAAACGCACACTCTCTCTCTCTCTCTCTCTCACACACACACACACACTACATATAGTACAATATTCCGACCCAAAATTAACAATTGACATTTAAAACAACAACCAAAATGAACAAATCTAATATAATACAGTACACACACACACACACAAATATATATATATATATATATGGGGGAGTATATATAGACATCAACTTGGACACTTTTATGCAAAAACGCTCCAAAACAAGATTTGAATAATGCAAGTCTCCACGGTTTCACTACGGGGACACAAATTGCATGTATTGAAAATTTACCTTAATTTCCAAAACATGCAATTACACATCTCGAAAAACAAAAAAAAACGCATATTTGTGTTACCGTCATGAAACCGTGTTGATTTGCATGAATCAAAACTTGATTAGGAGCGTTTTTGCATAAAAGTGTCTAAGTTGATGTCCTTCCCACAAACACACACATATATATATATATATATAGAGAGAGAGAGAGAGAGAGATGACCTTGATCCTTGATGTAATCGGAAAAGGAGTTGCAATCAGAGCAGAGAGAAAGACCAGTGAACCCTAAACTCTCACACTCTCTAGTGCTTATCTCTTCTCCATTAAAACTCCTCAATTGATTTGCTATTAA
This sequence comes from Primula vulgaris, assembly GCA_963920805.1. Classification (NCBI taxonomy): domain Eukaryota; kingdom Viridiplantae; phylum Streptophyta; class Magnoliopsida; order Ericales; family Primulaceae; genus Primula; species Primula vulgaris. Next base: position 10,556,318 of record OY987212.1, read on the forward strand.
TAATAATAACACCGTCGTCTTGTATATTATCCACCCCAACCCCATCTCTCTCTTCAATTAAAATAAAAACTCTGGTTATTGCTTCTCTGTGTTTTCAGGAAATATATGTAATTTCATAGCCTGGATTTTTCCACTGCTTATCTGTTTTGCTCGGACCCAATTTTACGGTTTGACCCTGAAATTACCAAATTAAACCTATTTGAAATCTGAAAATTTTATAATAAGTTAATTTGGAGCGAGTCCGAAACGAATGACAATTTGGTAATTTCACAATCAAACTGTAAATCTGACTTAAATTTACGGTTTGTAAAAAAAAATTACGGTTTGAGTATAGAAATAGATAAATTACAGTGGAAAAAATCCAACCTCTTTCACTTGTTACCCCCAACTTACATGTCATTTGTTACGAAAATACGTCTAGTTTTGATCGGTCAATAATTTATATCAAAATTGTCGGAATGAATTTTTTTAAAAGTTGATCATATAGTTCAAATGTTAAATTTTATAATTAAATTTTAAAAAAAAATATTTCGACAATTTTGATACAAGTTATAAACTGATCAAAATTGCACGTAGTTTCGTAGTGTACAATTAAATGGAAACGGAAGGAGTACTGAACTATTACCCCCATCTGTTCCAATTTAATTGCTACGGATTAGTTAGTTATTACCCCCATGTTTAGAATACGAGCCTAAAGCGAAAATGAGACGGAGTTGGAAACCTTAACAAGATAGACATGACTAAGCGGATTAGCAAGTGATAAAATAGATTAGACGAGATTAAATGCTAAAAGACCAATTTCCGCCTAAAATCCGTCTTGCACCTTTAGAATATTATTGGTTGCTCCATTTTGGTGGACATACAAATTCTACTTTTCTTAAATAGTTGGGTTACCAATGCATTACTAAATCATATTTATGACGGATGTAGTATGTAACAAGGGTGTATAAAGTGTTAAGGTTGGAAAGGATTAGGCTCAGTTGTAACTCAAACCAATATGTGATGGATTTGAAGTTTCGAAACCAAACGCAACCGTCAATGTGAACGATCCACTCATATTCATGGGTTGGTTCAGATTCAGATTTGATTCGGATTTACGAAGCAAGGCATGAGGGGGTAAGAAAATTACAGGCAAAACAATGTAGTAGAAGTAAAAGCAGAAAGAGCAAAAACCAACGCTACAAACAGTCAATCCATTGTTTTACTCCCAACATTACTTCGATATAACTTACCATGCGTTAGTTTTCAAAACCGATATCAAAAGTCAGTCAAGCTTAAACAGGACCTCATTCCATTTCTCGCAGTAATTAATGGCCATTATTGTCATCAGCGAATCCAGTAGACAAGAAGTAAAAAAGCTGTTTCTTCTAATAATATTAATAATAAAGAGGTATATTAGGAAACAAAAATGTTCCAAACACATTCACTTTTCTGAATTCGTATTAATATACTAGCAAGGATATGGGGGGAGAGAGTATCGAGTTCTATTAGTTTTGTCACAAGGCATAGCATATGACGTGTTTTGAATATACATGCTTGTTAAACCACAAAAGAAGCAACATATAATAACTAAAAAGATCCATGCTTGTTAATTAGAAGAATATATTAAAACTCCGAGTACACTGCATTTTGCACCCTGCTTGCAAGTGGCCAAGTGTGTCTGAAACTACTACGATTCCCTTGACGGCTTCATTACATGAAGGAATGAAATAAATTGTACCATATCAGAACAAACTCACATATTCTGTATACTGTACCTCAAAAAATACTTTCCACAGCGTAAAGTATCTTACAATCATACATTTGCCTCTCCCTCCTTCAACTTCATAATTTACCTGCAATCATAAAACCACCCGCACAAATACAAAACATCATTCACTCCGTTCTGACCACTAAATGGAGGGAGGAAAATGCCAAACCTTTAATACTTAATTTGATGTTTGGATGTACGAGCCAGCTTACGCACGCCTCGCCTAACCCTTCCACGTAAAGCAATTACATATCACATCACCAGAGTTCTTACACAGAGACAGGGTGAGAGTACATATACAAACATTAACTTCTTTCTCTTATATCACTATTCCCTAACCAACAGTATATATATAAATCAAAAGAGAAATTTTTTTGATAAAATTGCACCCTGGAACAAGGTTGCGAAAGAACTATATCTTCGGTGGCGTAACAGTATCAGAGGAGGATGGAGACGTCTTCGGTTTGACATATGAACTGGCTACATTTATGATCAGGTCCACCTCTTTCTTATACTGCAAAAATTTAATAAAAAGGACTTACCAATCTAGTTTGTTGCGTTACTTGCATTTGGATAGAGAGAAAGAGGGATATAACATACCTCATCAGTGGTACTTGATCTAATCTTCGATTGCATCATGCACCACTTCTTAAAATGAGCACCTGCAACAGTTTTAATAAGTTTCTTAAGAATTTCTATGATAATCTTAACAATATGTCCACACCAGGAAAATACATACCTACTCCTATTTCGATGTCGCATGAGGATTCAGAATTTGTCTTCACACGCCATCTACCATGGATCTGATAAGAACAAAAAAGAGCAGTTTCAAGATATAGGAAAACTATACATCCCATTTGGTGAAGGTGAGGACATAGTACAAGCATAAAATTGTTTATAGTTGGAAAAAAAAAACTGAAATAAATATTACCTCAAAGCAAGAACCAAATGGTACATCATGCGGTTGTTGAACTGTCTCATACACCTAACAAAAAAAAAATCAACCCGGAAAATGGTGTAAGAGAATAAAGGTCTTTGCAATCGAAATATCCATGATTAATGAGGACATGGGAAGTCAACCAGATTATTTTTCAAATATTTCACTTAGAGGAGAAACTAGGTTTATCTTTTTGAAATAAGTCACATAGATGTTTGATCAAGATCACGTTCTTAAGAGCTTGTCACTGTAGAATCACATTACATCAAGTTCGTTGAAGTAGAAAAAAAACATAAACCATACCAATTGATTTTTGTCCGGGGAAATTACAACATGCTGCCACTCTGTTACTGCAGTATCTGGAGGGCACATGGGATTGTTCAACAGAGATCTGAATGTAACCTCCCTCACTTGACCATCATACTCATCAGCATCATGCCATAGTCCGATCTAAATTATAACAATTACACGTATCAGTATGGTATAACATTATGTTACTTAGACCTTCGAATAAGTGAGTAGAAAGCAGAACCTAACATTCTCTAGCAAGTTATCAATTTCAAGAGTGAGTTTCGCGACAGTATAACCAGCAATAGTTTAAGAGTATCTATGTGGTATTCCCCATAACACTTTTCAACTAGCCAGAATGGTATGTAAATGACTGAACTAAGAAGAACCAATTTTTTTGCCAAGACAGGATCATATATTAAACATTAGATAAATACATAAAGATATACTTCCAAAGAAAGAAGGAATTATAAATGACATGCAAGTATCATTACTTACAACAACATTGGTGTCCTTCCGGATGGAACGATAGTCGTTTATTAAATTAGAACCATCCTTTAACATATATTCAAAAAATTGTTCAGCCGTGCATAGAAATTTATCCTGCATACAGATAAAGATACAACTGAAGGACAATGATAAACTAAACATGATAATTGTGCATGGAAACCGACACCCTTGAGTAGAGAGAGAATGATTCATACATTGTATATGGTAACAAGAACTTCTTCTTTTATGAAGGATTGGATCTTTATATTTTTTGGCACACTAATTTCAGGGCTCTTAGTCTTCCTTTTACCACCTCTAACCGAGCTGCTACTTGCACGAAGTGCAGACTCTTCTTTCTCCTACATAACAATCAAAATAATCGTACTAAATAACAAAAGGAAATAAATATTTGTAAGTCAATAGACTCTTCTTTCTCCTGCATAACAATCAAAATAATTGTACTAAATAACAAAGGCAAATAAAAATGTGACAATAGTAATAAAAGAAATGAAAACGAAGCACAAAGGAGAAAATTTGCAAAGTGCTCATGGCTCAATTCGAATTTCAAATGGCATACGGACACAAATATCACAAGTAGTTTAAATATCAAAGGGCTCAGATTGTAACTTCAATAACGTTGATAAAATGTAGGGGCATGTATTATTAAAGCTGAAGGTTCATTATAAAATGTGTATAGCAAGCAAAGCAGTCAAAGGTAACATGAAATTTGTAACACAAATTTATCAAAGCACCCATATAAATGAATTACAAAGGGCAGCAGACCTTCTTCTCGGCTTCTATCATTTCACGATAATGATTAGTTGAGCGTTGCAATCCCCTCAGAGCATGATTTCTGTTCCAAAATGAAGCAAATTTATATCTTACTCTTCCTGGAAATGAGAGAAAGAAAATTAGCAGCATATCCCTACTGCAGAGTCTGACATATAAAATAACAGCTTTTTAAAAGATATAAGCTCCCAATTGGACCTAAATCACTATATGTTTTTTTGAAAAGGTAAATCATGAAGTAATAAGCCCCACAGCTGAAACTTGTGTAATTTTTTTAGAGGTTTTGTTAAACTACATAAAAAAAAAGGCGCAGTCACCACTCACGTCCTTACGTAATCAATATTCGGACCTCCAAATACTGGTTTAAGACACAGTTGCCTTAAGCATTTTCTCAGTAGATATGCCTCCCCATGAAAGAAACTTGGTTCAAGCATTTTCTCACGAGAAAACTGTACTGTTGGCTGTGTTCCTTTTTCGGTAGGTTATACTGTGGGACCTTAACGCTCTGATGCAAAAAGTTGACAGGTATTGTTTCACCTTTGTAGTACTATTCTGACTGATTAGTACCGTCTGAGGGGTAATATTACTACCATGAGGGAGTTTTAAAGATTAAATGTCTATACTCCTTTTTACCACCTAAACTGTACTGCAAACAAACATGACCTGGATGCAATTTACTGTCACTAAAATTATGTGATGCCCTGATCACCTGAGGTATGGAACGAATTATTATGTAACTTGAGCTTTTAAGAAACTAATTCATTAGTTTCTCTTGCAAAAAATTATGTAAAGTCAGACTAGCTAATAACTGAAAAACATGACGCTAGAAAGTAGTTTAATAACTCCCACGGCACAAATGAACCACTAAAAGATATTGCAGTTTGGGAGTAATACATACCGTCATTGCTTCCTAAGGGAGGTACTCCAAGCCCTCCAGCACCCATACGAAGAATAATTGTTATAGCTGGATTAATTACTGCATGTTGACTTCTCTTAATCTGCACAAAAGAAAATTGAATTTACATTCTCAAGACAAAATAAAAGCTCGAGTATCAAAATCACTATATATAAATGAGATTGTGTACCTCATCTATATCTCCAAACGGAATAATGACCTGTCAAATAGAAAGAAGACATCGACAGCATAAGCACTGGAACAAGAAGGATTAATCATACAATACAGATAGCAATTGGTCAAAGCATCAAATGAGTAGATGGGATGTAGTTAACCAAAAAGGACTATTTTTCACATAGGCACGAAAGTCAAAAGGGAAAAAGGAACTGAAAGAAGAACATCTGCAACATTTAAATTATTAATCTTTTTCTGTCACACTAAGTTGGGAACCATGTGAAGTAGAGTCGGTACAAGAACCATACTGCAGATATTTACTACTGAATGGATGGAGCCTGAGGTTTGATTTTTTTTACTAAGCAACCATAAAAAGTTGCTAAAAATTACTGTAAACCCATTCTGTTACATGTTGAGGAGTTAAAGTGAAAGTTTTTCTTATAGGTTTAGTATGCACAAGTTAAATAAATTTGTGAGGGTAACATATAGTTATGCAGACAGTGATGGTTTGATTTTTTTTTTACTAAGCAACCAAAAAAAGTTGCTAAAAATTACTGTAAACCCATTCTATTACATGTTGAGGAGTTAAAGTGAAAGTTTTTTTATAGGTTTAGTATGCACAAGTTAAATAAATTTGCGAGAGTAACATATAGTTATGCAGACAGTGATGTCTCTTATCTAAATAATTAATCTTTCAATCTCATCACACAATTGAAGGACTGGACGTAGAAATAACTAAATCTCGAAACTAAGCATGTCACCTTACCTTCATTTGCTTCGAAAACACATTAGAATGGAAACAGATATGCCATGTAGAAACATACATACGCCCATGATACAGAAACGACCTCTCTAGAGCACATGAGTAGCTGTGTTCAACAACCTGAAATAAAAAAGTTATTAAGATTTCCAAAAAACAAAACTTATGCTGCAAAAAAGAAGAGGGAAATTTTGCTATAGGTATTACTTTCAATACTTATTTAGCAACAAGTATTACTCCTAGAAATGTATTTGCTTAAGGTCATAGTATTATTTAATTAAAAGATTTCTGTCCTTATTCATCTTTTAAATATATTTCCAAATAATGCTCCCCAAGTCTCTCCTGAAATCTCTCATCTCCTCTCCTAATATTTCTCACGTTTAAAACTTTCTTAACCGTTCTCTATTCTTTTTTAATTCTCTGAAACTTTTTTTATCCAATAAACATTTAACACTAACATCTTTGTATTACGGAAAATTAAAGAAATTATGAATCCATTACTCAATATACCAAGTAAAACAATTTCAAATTTTCAACTATATATTCTAAGAATCAAACTTTTATATTATCAATGAAAATTTCATAGTATACCATGCATATTGCATTCAATTTTACTATAGTACTACAAAAACAAAGAAAGTTACGAATTTACACAGTTTAGCATGTAAATAAATTTTTAATATACTATAAAAAAAAATACACTGTTTTGAAAACTTCATAGTATATTTACAGTATAGAAAACAAATAATTTTGACAATATAATTTCCTATTTCGACAAATGTTATTTTGAGAAAATAGGTAGTTTTACAGTATAACCATTTGGCAATATATATATAAACCAAGCAATATACGAATTAATTATACCGTATACAATGAAATCATTGAAATTACGAATAAATTAATAGCGTATACAATGAAATCATTTATACTCCATTTGATAGTTAAAAAGAATAAATTATTAATAGGAAAGGGTAATATCGGTATACTGTAAAAGAATTTCAAAAAAAAAATGACTAAAAGCAAATGAAGTCTAATAGGTAGAGTTTTGGCTAATTAAGTCATAAAAGATGTACATATAGCTAATTTTTCCAATAGAGAATAATATTTGTATATATGTGCATTCAAAGTCTTGACAAACACGGTCAAACTTGCCTCATCTGGAAGAAGATCAAAAATTGTTTGAAGTGGTCCAGGTTTCTGGTGAACAACAGTAGGTCCTTGTTTATCTGAAATTCTTCTTCGAGCCTTAACTCCAGCATAACCATTCAAAGCTCTAAAAGAAGATATTTTTATCTAGATTAAAGCAGCAGCAGGTATAGAGTTCCAATACGAACTGTAATATCTATAGGCAAAAGTATGATCTGGACTAATTTAATAAACAAATACTCACAGTTTACTATTTAAATACAACATATGAAAAGAAAATATTTTGTGTATCTATAATTGCCAAAAATTTGAGAAAGTACTATTCAGAAAATCAAAAGTGGTCAAAACCAACAGAACCTACTGTCAACCATTTTCCTTTACAAGACACAAATTGACAAGTACACACAAGAGCCTATGCTTAAAATGGTCTGGCTAGATATATATAGAACAAGCTGAATAATCATTCGCATTTCAGCAAATTCCAGCTACCCCATCTTTGAAGGATTTACTCTTTTTAAGGGAAGATTGTCAATGAATCCATTCTACCCAGTAAGATAGCACTGAACAAGTTGCTTCAAGTTTTTATATTTTCTGTAAGCTTTCTGCTTAATCAACATAACATGGGAACAAAAAGAGACAAAAATATTAACATAATAAGAAGATTACCTGGACGAATCTACAGAAAGTTTAATTGTCTGAATGTGAAGACAGACCTGGAAAAAAAAACATAAAACCAAGCTGCGAAGAAACTAAAGGAAACTATGTTGTCAGCTAGTCAAGGACAAAACCTGCCCTGATGGCTCCAGTGTATACCACACAGCACCAGTTTGACCTTCATTTTCAACAGGAACAGTCACCGAACCGAGAACTGCACTTTTCCATACTATGTCCCAATCATATACTGTGACATTTATCTGCAAATATAGATGGAAAGAATTAGGTTTCACATACCAAGTCTTAACTAGAGGTCGTCTATGAGATAAATTCATAGTTGGCTGCAAAACAGACATCTAAGCTATACCTGGACAGGCAGCTCGTCAGCTGAAAAATTGAACTCCTCCCCCCACATAGGGTTTCTTGATCCAGGAACCATTGAACTGCAACAGAAAAGCGAGAAATAAGAATAAGAAACATGATTGAAGTTACACAAGAAAAAAGGTAAACAACTTCAACAATTGAAATGAACCATTGACCAAAGGACCACTTAAACTGATAAACAGGAATCAATCACCTGAATCTCTTCTCTGTGCCACACGTGATGATAGCGTAAGGATCTGAAGTCCCATTCAAGTTAGCACCCACAAGATTTTTTGCCGCCAACAACTCCAACTGAAACAAACTAGACAAGGTAATAAAAGAAAAAGGAAATATACAGAAACCAGACTTCAAATTTTAACAAGACTAAACCATTATGTTCTCTCAAATCGCTTATACATTTATTAATATGGATCTAGTTTTAGTAAAATAAGCACACACACACACACACACACACACACAAGTGTACAATGTTTAAAATACGGAAACCATGTGCAGCTAACGTGTCACCAGAAGTTTATGCTTTTTCAGCATTTATCAGGTGCAATTCTCATTGTTATCAAAAAGCTGATGAGAGAACATACAAGAAACATTTCCTTTGTATGCATTATTTTTTATTTTTAGTATTTTTACAATCTCCAACTTGTTGCTATTTCAGTTGAATCACAAAAACTTGCAAAACAAATTCCAGACAATACCTTGATGACATATCCAGAAGTGATGTGATCTCCTTTGAATTGGCCCATCTACAAAAAGTAAACTATTTCATGCAACCTTTTCCATGAGTGATAAGAAGAAAATTAATAAAATAAGAATTCTTATTTGTTATTAGCCTATACAAGTCAGAATACATATCACTTAGGAGTTCTGATACCCACCTCCCAATTCCGCAATTGTCGTTATAGTTAAAATTAATGCTTTTTTTGCTTTCAAACTGTAGTGCATTTGGCTAACAAACTTCAAAGCTTGTCTTTTTGTATTTGCGGACATGTGAAACTTGAATTTTTTAGCTAAATCAATCCTTTTTGTTGTTGATCAACCCTTTTGTTATTAACCTAAGATTAGCCAATTTAGTTTCTTAACATGCAGCTACGAAAGCTAAAATCTGCAGTTACTCAACTTGATTGGATACAATCTTCAGTTTATGTCCAAGCAATAGCTGCATAAAAAGGTCAAACCCGGTGCTAAAGCTCTCGCTGGGCCCAATCCCTCCCCTGACTCCGTGCATAGCGGGGGCTTTGACACGGGGAATGCCTTTTATGCAGCTATTAGTTATAAAAAGAATATGAGTTTCATCTTCAAAATACAATTAGCCCATCTTTTGCTCTATCAATGTAGTCATTTTACGGAGGGATTATACTATATATCAGAACCCTCGATACAGTATTTGGGTAGGAAGTATCATTTGGAAAGTTTAATTGGCACTGGTTTCTGCAACTTAACAAAGGTAGACCAAATAATTTAGCTCGATGCGTGGCAGTAACTAAATAATAGATTAAAAACTACAAACTTGATGAAAGAAATCGAAAACAATTTTATTTTATTTTCAGAAGAGAAGTGGCGCTCTCCTTTGAATTTGGCTCTTCTACAAAATAAATAAAAATTTCATGTCAAAAAATATGGAAAACTACTTCATGAGTCTGTTAGTGGTAAAAAAGCAGCATTCTTACCTATAGCTAGCCTATACAAGTTAGTTTAATAAAAAGAATTAGGGGTTTAAATATTAAAACAGTTTAGTAAAGGACTGTACATGCTTTAAGAACAAAAGATTGCTTTCTAAAATCAGCTTTAATTTGTAAAGCATCCTTTTCATTCTTCTTTATCTTATGAAAAGTGCTTTTCATTCTTCCACTTTCAAACAAAAAAACTATCTTATCAATTCAAACCATCAAAATGAGACAAAATTTACCACAAATTACAATCTATTCAATCGCATAAATAAACTAACACAAATTAATCAAGGCAAGAAAATACAGAACAAAGCAGATATATTTACCACAGACTGCCTATTCAATTAAGTAAAAATAAGCACAAATTACTATTCATACACTAACCTGAAAATAACTACATGCAAATTAATAAAACCAAACAAATAAAGCAGAAAACTTACATGATATTAAGCAATCACAGAATGAAAGATATATAAAGGCAGCAGTAACAAAAAACGACAAACAATTAAGCACAAGTGACATGGTACATTTACTAATCCAAACTAATAAACCACGTAATCAGGTAAAACTACGCAAATTAATATCCATTCAATAACATAAAAACGAACACTGTTACATTTGGTCAAAGTAAATAATCACGAGAATTACCAACCGAAAAAACATAATTAAGCAAGCGTAAATAATAAGCAAATAATGTAAATTATCCGCGTTTAACAGTCAAATCTATTGATAAAGTAAAAAGATTGAAAAAATCACGGAAATACAAACTAATAGAACAATTCACACGAGTAAATTAAAGTTTTCGATGCATAATTAATGAAATCAGGTAAAAGTAACTAACCAGAGATGGCCATTCCATTACAACAAAATTAAACAAAATTAAAATTCACAAGAATGACTGATTAAACAAAATCAGCAAGTTAACGACGTTTATTAACCATATATTACAATCAAAATTAAAGAACTCAACGGCACTAACCAAACTCAAGTGATCAAACAAAATAAAAAACTACTAATAAGAATAAATTCACGAAAATTACCGACCGAGAAGACACTAATTCCGCGAGCGTAAAGAGAGTGATAATAAGTAATAACGATTAATAATTAGACGAAGCTACAATGATCACGTAATTCAAATAAAACAGAGTTAATAAAAATAAAAGGAAAAAAGGGAAAATGACGGAATTGACCTTATCTTTATCGGCGATTCCGCTGCCGTCTCCTCCGGAGATCACGGAGGTGCGATCACCCGCGGAGGAGAGAGAGAAGAACCAGTAAGAGGCGATGACGAAGACAGCGGCGGCGAAGGTGATCTCAACCTCCCACCACGACGGCGCAAGAATCTCGATCACCGCTCCGATCATCTCCTTGTTCGTGTTGAATATTAGTAACTGCCTCGACATTATTATTATTATTATTGTTGTTATTATTTGTTATCAGTGTTATATTATGTTATGTTATCCGTGCTTTCATTTTTTCTAACTCTAATAAATTAATAGTAATACACACTAGTACTATATATCATAATTATGTATATATATGTATATCTATATCTAACTATAGATACATATATATATATATATATAGAGAGAGAGAGAGAGAGAGGGGGAAAGTCAAACGGGTTGGCCGGAGGGAATTGAATGCCAGCACGGGAAGAGTGTTGCTAATTTAATTTTGGTTAAAACGAATTAAATGACTGATTCACCCTTCATCTAATTTTTACTTAACGTATTATGTGCGATTACTACAGAAATTGCCAGAGGACGTTATTTTGTAGAAATTAGTTTTACCAACCGACTATGTAGCATAGACAGTGGACACACGATTAAGTGTATCCGGCACGACATGATACCATAAATTTTCGTGAGCTGTGAAACGGTAAAATTTTAAAATTTAAGTACATGACACGGAGTACACGGCAATTAATACATTCTCGTGTCCTTAAACTGTTCGTGCGGTCAACATGTTAATAATTGAACGACAGGGGAAATGAGAGTGTCGGACGGGTGTCGTGTTCAACACGTGTTTCAGACACGATATGTTTTTTTTTGTTTCCTTGCATCGTAGCCAATTAAGATATATAAACCCCGTTGCATTCATGACTGTTATGCCGCTAGAATTCCAACCGGGTATTGACATAAATTTTACGCTAGAAATAAATCCAAATCCTGACAGCTTACGAATGCGTTATTGACATGAAATGTTAGCAAACGGATACTGAGCGTCGAAGTACCGACGGGTCTGTCATGGTAATTACTACGAAGGCTAATTGCCGTTGGCCATATCTATCTAATTATATTCTATTTAAAAAAAGTTCTCATGCCAAAGTTTTGGGAGTAATATCATGCGTGTTAATATTCTAGTTTAACATGTGTCTTTTTTGGTAATATTGTTTCGAAAGTGATAATTTTGGTAATTTTTCATATATTAAGAACTACGGTTACATGTATCACACAATCAGTATATCTTTTTAGCACAATTAAACACCAAAAGTTCTTGATACTTGTAAAAAAAACATAAAACCACTTGATTAAGCTCGACATTTATGGTGTTATTAAAATTTATGAAGATACTATTAGGTAATTCATAAGATAATTTATGAAACATTAGAAATCAAGAAACAACAAGTTGTTATTGCTGATTCGTAGTTCAACTGCTCAGCCAAATACGACTTTACACCGAAGTAGACACAAAAAGTGTAGTCAAGAATGTCACGAGTTTTCCATATCGAACCTGCAATTGAAACATGCCTGCAACCGTGCTAATATAAAGCATATTCCTTACTCCAATGTAATTCATTTTTTTCCACTTATAAAATAACCTTTTTTTATTCATAAAATGAAACAATTAGGAATAACTACTTAATTCGTATGAAATTAAAGATGCAGCAACATGCAACAATCAGGAACGGTATAATATCTTCTCTTATTTAGTAAAATTAATTAAGCCAAATGGTCAAATATCGATGAACTAATTATCACATACGAGATAAATATACTTCGAAGAAACAAAAACCCTCGGCCAAACGGAAAGCCGATGGTAATTGCGGTCCTTTAGCAGCATTTACTGTATGACTTTTATAGACGTTATATTGTAAAAGATACGACAATGACACAGCTGGTTGTATTGTAGTGGTTGGTGGTCCATACATAGAGACACATTAGAACAAAAGGCATATATAATTGCATAGTTTTACTTTTAGAACAAAAAAATTGGAGGGTAAGGGACGTGGCCGTTGGGAAAGAGCGAGTGAGAAACTCGAGTTTTTCGGGTTTATTATAGATGTTGAAGTGCATTAGAGATGTAGATCGAAAGAAAAAGCGTTAAAAATGATCATACAAAGCACAAATGGTAAAATGAGAAACAAATAAGCATTTTTAAGTTGAGTGATGCTATTGCAACCATTAAAATCAATCCAAAATATCAACCCGTTGAGGTGAACTTGTCCAACTCAACCTAATTAATATTATTATCTCGTTAATTAAAGTAAATTAAAATAATAAGAGAGAAAAATGGATAATTATTACAACAATATTTAATTAGTGGCCAAATTCTTTTCATATTCATTCAATTTTATTTGTTTAATAACATATCAAACAAATCAATCTTTTAAAAACATTTGTTTCTATTTCTAACATTACTAACCGAGCAATGTTATACACACAACTCGCACACAACTCACACACTCCATAGACAAATAAAATACATATTTATCCCTTTCAAATATACATAAAATATAATCTATAATTTGATAAACCCAAATATAAATATCTAACATAATAAAAATTCAACATATTAAAAACTCAAATAAAAATATAATAAAACGAGTCTACCATAAATTTAAATGTTAATTAAAAATAAAAAAAATTGTTAAATCTAAAAACTCAAATAAAAATATATTAGAACTCTAGATGAACCTACATTAAATTTAAATATTAATTAAAATAAGAAAAATTGTTAGATATAGCATTACTAATATATATACATGTATATGTATATTAAAAGTGTGTGTTAATTAGTAACCGGACATGTCATGTGTGCATGTCACTTAAACGGATAGAGTTTTTGGATAAATAAATGTGTGAGAAAAAACATTTAACTTTTAAAACTGGACAAAAAAGTCTTGTTCTTCTAATCAAGTGATGGATTTCGTAATATTAGACGGAAGAAGTATATATTGTATCAGGGTTTACCAGATTTAAACCATGCTAAAATTAATGTATTTGTATTATGGGTCACATGTTCTTTTACAAATAAGGTTATGAACATGATTCTCCCATTTCATCTAAAATATTCATGAATGCCATATTTTTGTATATGCATAAATAGAAGCTTTATCGAGACTCGAGGACTTGATGAGATTGTTGGCCACTTTGGTAATCCTTTTTCCTTAATGGGAAACTTCTCAACTCCAACTACGTAGGCAAAAATGATAGTACTTGGTCTACCTTTAGCTAAAAAGCAGAATGTTTACACATATGCATGCATTTTAAAATTTTCATTATAACCCATAAAATAATGTTATAAAAAATAATAAAATACTCGTTAAAATCAATTACACATGAATACATTAATATAACTTTTAAATCATTCGTTATACTGAATTAGAAAAACGTCAGTCATGACATTGTGTTTAATAGAGGCTAGAGTCTCAGCTGCTAACACTCCCCTAACCGACGTCAACTCGACTGACAGTCTGTCCAAAATCTCTCTAGTGCGCGAACTAAAACCTCCCGTCAACTCCAAAATAAAAAGGCAAAAAAGGAGACTGTTTGATACGCAATGACTTTCGTATTTAGCCACCTTCCGATACTCGGCTTTACGCGCTGTCTCGCCAATTTCGGATACATAAGGTAAGAACGAAAAGGGAAAGACAATATATACGTCTAAGCATAGATCACGATCACGATCACATGATGGTAAAAAAATATCATTCGGTGATGACCCTCCTTCAAGCAAGGGGTCGGTCGCGCCTCTCGAGCCAATGCAAAAAGTTTTTCCCGGACAAGCTTATGCTTTCGAATAAGGCGTCCTTCCCCTTGGCAGAAGGAGTCATGATCCCCAACAACATCTGAAACACGCTGCTTACAAGCAAGACAAACAGTAGAGATCGAGAAAACTAGATGTCGAGTGCGATATCTGAAAACATACATATAAGCCGCCAGCATGAAAGTCCCGTAAAAATACAACGGTAAAGCATACGTCTGGCTACCACTATTAGGAGCAGAGCATGCATTAACGAAAGTATTAAAACGAGTATCCATCTGGGCAACAAGCAACTCACGTCAAACACTCCTTCTCAGTGAGCCATTATTACGGTTTAACTATTTTTCGTAGTTTATCAATCGTCACATTATCAGACTCTGCTGACGCAGAATTCCAAAGTAACTCAATTGCCTTCAACATCAGCCCTATACCTATTTTGCTTTCCCCACCTTATCATAAGTTCCTTCCGTAATCCTTATAATAATATAATTCAAGCAAAAATCGCACCCGGTCTGAAAAAACAAGATCGGTGATCAGACCAGAGTGAAAATTTGCTTTCTTTCTGTTTCCACTGTATTCGAATTTGAAAAGGATACAAATCAGGATATTGAAACACAACGGAAATAGCTTTCTTTGTGTGTTAGATTTTAATTGCGCGACCGCCCCTTCCTGGCTAAGTACTTTAAGCAAATGAATTGAACTATTTGTTATGAGAATCATCAAATTCTAATAAAAATTAAACATTTCACAAATTCCGATTTGTAAACCAAGTCAATTATTATAAGTTTATCAACCAAATACAACAGTTAGCTTGAAAAGAAAAAAAATGAATGTCTAGCTGAGCTTGAAATCTTTTGTAGTTTGTATCATGTGATCTATGCCAGATCGAATGAGTTTAGAATTAAATAATACTCCTGTGACAAGTGGGGTGAAATAAAGCAAACGATGACTGGTTGTAATGATTTTTTTTATTTCTTTCTGAAGTATATATATATGTACTGATCCAACTGATCATTTACATGTTCACAATTATATACAGAAAAGTAGCCCCAAACATGATAACTACAATTGGATCTGTCTCTTTTTTCCTCCACGATTCAATAAATATTTGTTTATTTGGATGATACTCCGTAGCATTAACTTTAACGTAACATAATATATCTGTTTGCTTTAAATATAAGAAAACATTTCCCGGAAAATAATGCTTTCAGAATAATTAATGGAACTCCATGCTTTCAGAATATAATATATTTCCTTAAAAACTTTCACGATACTATTGAGCGACTCTTCGAAACTCCATGCATCAATATCTCTATATACTTTAGTTCATAGTACTAGTTACGAGGATGAGAAACGAAAGCGAGAAACGGAGCGAGAACATAAACATGAAATGTGAAAGGAATTAAAAAATTCACACATGAAATAATAGAAAGCAGAAAACAAGGCGGGCGAGGCAGGAAACACAATTTTTTGAAGGAGAAACGAGTTTGGCGTAACTATAAATAGTTCATATACTACCAAACCAACTGCAAGTAAATTGTTTTAAATATATCACTCGTGACTAAAATGTCTTCCTAAATTAGTTTTTTTTTTCTCTCAAAAGTGAAAAACAGCTAATATCGATTCATTCAACAAGAAAAGAAGTAAGGGCAAGGCCATTACAGAGACATGCTCTAAAAAGTTTAAGACTATCTTCCCATTTGAATTTTGAATAATTTCTTTTTCTTTTCTCACACAGTGTGACACCGTTGGGATCACTCATACTTGCATTGCTAAAGTAAAAGCAGGAAAATTTAATAAAGAAGGGGAAAAAAGGTAAATTGCCAACGCATTTTCAGAGACAACTTAACAAACAAAAGCCTCTCTATCTATCTCTATCTTTGTGTAACTTATTCCTCTCACAAATGAGCTCCCATTCTATAATATCCAGACTCTATTCTGCTTGTACATTATTGCTTCCTTGTTCATGCAAGACCCAAATAACTCTACCAAAAGGTATGTACACGTTTATGTCTTTGTCCTTTTTTTTTTCTTTTTTTTTTTTCTAGTTTTTCTTAGAACAATTTGTTAGAATTGTCTTGGAGGAGCAGGAACTCTGGACCTAAGAAGACAAAAAAATTACATTAAAACACTAAGTCACTGATAAATCACTAAGCTAACTTTCACAAAATAGACTTGAATGTAGAAGGTGAATATTAAAAACTATGTATTAAGATCAAACTTTGTATCACTGAACTTAATAAGTTAATTAATGTATGCAAATGCATGATGATCATTTTGTAGTAGTATAACTTGTAACTTCATCATCATTCTATTACAATAAGTCAAACCAAGTCAAATGAGTCTGACCAATTTAGTCATTTTTTTTTTCAAAAATACTACTACACCTTTATATTAATTACAATAATAACATACTCACATAAAAATATAAAAATTAAAAACTAATAAAACTATTTATCCATTTTTAACAAACAAAAATTCTTTTAAATTTTAAATTATGTTTTTTTTATTATCCACATATTTAATTATACCATAATTGTACATATTTTTTATATTTTTATTACATTACGCGTCACATACGCAACGCGTGAGTTACGATTACTAGTATATATATATATATGCGTAATTAATGTATTAGTGTGTTTGGGACCCTTTGGGTACTCGGGTTTCTAAATCTTCAAACTTAAATAAGTTGTTTGTACTTTGTGAACAAAATCACAAATTTAAACTTAAAAGGGAAACTTCTTGTTAGCGGGACTGCCACCAAACGCGCCAGCCACTAGTTCAACTGTGTCAAGGATCGGCCATCGGTCCATGTAGTTCTTCCCTGTTACTAGTACCACATTTACCCTCTTGGTAAATGGGTTTATTTTCATTTATGGCCAAAAAAAATGCTAAATGTCATGTTACATGAGCTTAACTTTTGATTTCTGAAGTACGGTATTTTTTAATAAATTGTAGCCAAATTAATTAGCCCTTAAGTGCTCTTGTTTCTTTACAAGGTAGCCCTTAAGTGCTCTTGTTTCTTTACAAGGTTTCGTGTAAGTTGGAACAACATGATTATAAATTTATAACAGACAAGGTAGGCCTATTGCCAAAGTCGTATTAGAATGTATAATGATTAAAAGGGACCTAGCTAGCACCCATAAAAATACTCCAAATTTGTGAAAATCCATTCGATAAATTCAAACAAAGAGGGAGCCTTGAGTTTGGTTGAAAATAATTTCTTTTGGGTAAGTGATTTAGTCAAAAGTTATTTTCGTCTAGGTCTAGTAAAAGCTTTTACTATGAAAATAAGCTTAAGAGGGATACATGAGATGATAAATATTAGACACAGTACCACTTAAATAATTGGGCTACAAATTAAAATAAAAAAATTTCTGGATAATTAAAATTAAATGTTTGTTTTAGAAAATAATAATTGTGGTGAGTCGCGGTGACTTGTCTCACGTACTCATGAAGTCTAGTCTTCATTTTAGTCAGTTTCTTTGGTATACAATGTTTCTCAATTACAAATGTTACGATATGACATTATTAAAAAAAAGGATATGATATATATTACACATACCAACTTTTTAAATTTTTTAAAGAACTGCAATGAGGCAACTTTTTCTTTTGGTACATCGGATAATTTTCTTTTACAGTATATACATGTGCACAATTTCCACAGGAAGCGATGGTATCAACGAGCAATAGAGATGCCTACATTATGGAAAATATTTTACAAATCAAAAGAAATACCGAAAGCCAAGCCTTCACTATGGAAGACCCTTACAAACTCATCTAACGTGTCCGCTTCGAATTCTAAAAACCAAAAACTAAAAAAATCGATGTCTTTAAAGGTGACAACGTCGCTCACACGTGTATGTTTATGCGCGCCAATCTCATTTTACAACGACGTTTTTCAAGCCGAGGCTCCTAGAAGGAGCTATAGCTATCCTAGATCAAAGACGAGCATAGGGGCTAAAACTGAGAAGTTCCCAAGCGCGAGAATGAGTGTTGAGGGAAGGAGAATTTTCCGAGGAAAATCGTTAACGGACGATGTTTTAATGAGAAGATTTGTTGTGGAAGAGGAGGCCATGATGCAAATTAGGAGAAGAAATCAAATGGAAATAATTAAGAAAAGGACTATAATGAGAAGGAAAAAATTTGGGCCTAGCCCTCTTAGTAGAATGGTCTTGGCAGAGGAGGAATGACTGTTTTTTTTTTTAAAAAGAAGATATGGTTTTTACATTATCGTTTATCCTAAGCAAGAAATGGATGCTTAATCCTCTCTTTGGTACATAAATTTCTGATTTTATCCACTTTTGTTATTAAGGTTGGTGTATTTTCCTAGGGAGTTTTCATGTACGTCTCTTTCTTGGGTTAATCATCTGTACTAAAAGGAATGTTGAACCAAAATTTTCTGGGTTTATCACTTTATCTTATGTAATTTGTCTCGTATACAGATAAAGAAGTAGTTCTGGAATACTAGTAGATTTTGTCACGAATTGGCGGTAACAATAAAACAGGAGTTATAGGCTAATAGCTAGCAAATTAACATTTTATTTCCTGCATGTGTGTTTTTCAGAAATTAATATAAGCACGAGTGCACAAGATCTTAGGAGAAGTGACAACTACGTTTACGACCTTTACCTTACAACATCCGGTCACTTATTTTATATTATTACATGCTCAGCCTCGTTGACCGACTTACTTCACCGAATTAGTCGACTCAATTGAACCTTTTCTTTTATGTTTCATCGGTGTGTTCTTATTGCGCGAACCAAGTGCATAGTGATCGAGTTTTGTAACATCTAGATTTAACTGACCATGTACTGTAAACATGAGAAAATAAACCGTTTACTTGTTTTGATCCTTGTTATATTGTTCATGTATTATGTGTTTTCTCCTTTTCCATTTTATTTTAAGGTTATGTGGGTTAGTTGAATTGGATCGAATCATGTACAATTATTTTGCCATATTATTTTCAAATTGTTGTTAAGTCAAATATAATTTCGTCGTCGGGGGATAAGCGAAAAAAATATCCGATAAGATTTGTACGTATTTGCCAAATAAGTTCATCCTCTCTCTCTTATGAGCTCTACACAGATTTGTAGTGTTATTTCAAAGGTTTCGAATTGGACTCGTTGACTCGTATGTATTACTTTGAAAAAAGATTCACATGCATACAGCTATATTAACGTATTACGGTCGAACGAGGTATCTTATAGACACCATAACCCGTGAATTAAACATGGTTTACTTAACATGGTTTTTCATTCATTTGTTTTTCCATAACATTTATACAAAAACCTATGCCTCTGTTAGTCAAGTGGCTGACTATCCTTATGGTTTTGGTTACTTGTAATTAAAGTGATAATAGGCTTATCTCTTGCGTTATGTTTTAGTTTTATATTGAACCCAAGTCTCTATCTCGTCCAGGTGGAGAACAACAATGAAGAAAACAGCTACGAAGAGATGCAAAACAAAAAACCGGAGTCGAATTCTGGAGTTGCCTTCACCTATTATATTTGATATACTTTCTAGGCTTACAATCGAGACCATATTTAGCTGCAAATGTATATGCACGACATTTCTAAAGATTATCGTAAATCTTTATTTTGTTGAACTCCACCTCATCAAAGCACCCACTACCGAGGATGGTTTGATTATACAAGGCAGGAAAAAATATTGCTAATTTTCTTTTAGTCTATGACAATAAGCGTGCAGTTGGGAAACCAAACTCTGATAATTGTGATCATCGTCTTTTCCAAACGATGACATGCCTAATAGAGCATCTAAATTTTTCAACTCTTTGGTCTTCGTTGTTGGTTCATGTAACGGATTGCTCTGTCTACGCTATACACGTTGTCTACTCTCTCCAGGTTTATGTATTCATGATATTTATTACATTTGCAATCCTATTCTCGGTGAGTTTCTGCCTCTTCCTCGCCATTTTGAATTGCGTTATTTTCCCGAATATCTTGGTTTTGGTTTTTGTCCAAAGACCAAGATATACAAGGTTATTCGGTTTCTTACCCCTTCAAACCTCTCAATATATACACTTGGCACAGACAGTTGGAGACGAATAGGGGAAGTCCCAAATCCTCGAACTTCTCATTGTTCCGACGCTTCTCTAAATGGAAATCTTCATTGGATCACAAACAGTACTAAAATGTCAAACTTATTAATTTGTGCAATATTCAACTTAGAAACTGAACAATTTTCGTACGTATCGCCTCCACATGTCCATTTAAGCGAAAATGATCTGAAGTTCATTTTGCATCTCAAGGTTGGGTTGTTGGGTGGATTATTTTGTTTCAACTATAACTTTAAAGGTAAATTCGAAGCATTCGTGATGAAAGATTATGGCCCGGAAGGGTGCTGGACTAAAAAGTTCAGCATTGATCTCAGATCCTCTTTCAGTTTGCAAGACAGATGCCAATATTATTAATGTGTTAATACTTCTAAATAATGGGGAGCTGATACTCCATTGTGATTCATATAGATTACTTTGTTGCAACCTTGGAAGAAGAACAGCAAGAAATATGGTTGCCGAGAATAATAACACTAGCTTCAATGTTTTATGTTTTGTTCCAGAGTTTTATTTCCCTCGAGGATTTTGCTGGTGGTTTACTTCAAAATTTGAAAGTTGTTCGAAGAAAAACACGGCGCAATCTCCTCACTGAGAGTGGTTTTAAGTTTATCCATTAGTTATGCATCTGTAATCGATTATGGGATTAGTATTGGAAGTCTTTTATATTATTAGTAGCTTTGCTTTGTGAAATAGGAGTATTATGGTGGTTATTTTTAGTACTTTTTATCAGGTATTGACGAATAACGAAGATTTATAGTGTTCATGGTTTGTCTTATAATTTATTTGATTGCTTTGTTTTATTTTTTAATTTTATCCAGTAAGTTATTTACTTAACTTCTTTTTTTTTGGAGGGTATTTTACTAAACTTCTTGTTTGCTTGATCTTTGATAGTTGAGCTTTTTTGATGACGCTAATTAACACTTTTTTTGCTTATTTGTTCGTGGATGTTGGGAAGTTGGAATTGCAACTCCAATATATTATAAATAAAAAATGATATATGTTATTTTCACTGCGTGGAATGACAGATTATGTATTTAATGTATGTATGACCTTTTGTTGTGATGAATATGAACCTATTTATTCAGACTTATAATTAACCCTGGCACTAGGCAGTTTCATTTTGTCTTTTGGTTGATCATCTATACTAAAAAGAATGTTGAAGACTTGAATCAGTATTTTCTGGGTGTTTATCTTATGTAATCTGTCTTATAAATAGTATGTGTAATTACTTTATTATCAAAAGGAAAATCTCTCTCTAAAAAAAACCCTATCTCTACTTACTCAAATCCTATCCGTCACCCGTCTTGGGGGTGGGGATGGTGCTTCGACGCTCCTCTATCCCGGAACTCTATATAGTGATATACGACCGTCTCTTCCCCTTTAGATCCGGATTTTTTTCCGGATTTTCCCCCTTTCTACTCCTCTCTCCCTTTTCTCTACCAAGAGTATAAGATCTAATCCTTATTGACTCTGCGGTCCCGTGCTATATTTTAGCCATATGATTTATTCCGAATCGGGTTTTGGGGTTCTCAATGTTAGATCTGAATCATCTGATAGATAGGATTTTGCTGCGATGTGACTCTTCATGGAGTCTTGCGGGCTTTTTCAACCAAACATATCGATTCACGAAATCATTGGATGGAGGGGTAAAACTTTCGATCAGATCCAAACCAAAATTTTATCGAGATTTTGGTAACAAATAAAGTGAAGTTGATGTGATCAACGGTTAAAAAGTTGTCAAAACAACATTCTTGGTTGACTACGGATTTTTTCAAATCATGAATTCAACAAAAAGTTATCGATTGTTGTCACAAAAACGTGGAAAAGTTGGAACAAGTTTTCGAAATGAATAGAAGAACAGACGAAAGTGAAGATATTTTATTTCTTAGCACTATAAGGTTTTATTTGAAGAATTGCTTGTTTCAAGTTGAATTTTTTATGTAATAAGGTCTTTACGACAATTAATTATTAATGAAATAGTAGGGTTACCCACCAATTTATATTTAAAAAAATTTGTCTTATAAATACATACAGAAGTAGTTTTGCAATCCTGCTAGACTTTGTCACGAATCGGCTATAGAAAAAAAAAATAGTACTTATAGCAAATTACTAACATTTTGTTGTTTCCTGTGTTTTTTCAGAAATTAATATAAGCACGACTAATTATTTGATTTTTGTTGAATTAATATAATCGTATACAAATTTAATGCAGGTTAGTGTTCATTCCTTCGTATTTATATTCTAATATGCAAATTGAATAGTATGATTTTGAAAACGATGTTTTTTCCCGTCAAGTCATCATTGACTTGAAACTACATAAAATAGAAATTCAAATTAAATAACTAGAAAAAAAAAAAAAGACGTAGTCAACAATCAAGTATTTTGCTCACTAGTTATTAAAGCTTTATTCTTCCGTAGACGGCACTCTAAAATCATTTGTGCAAATAGGTTGTGAATTTAATCGACTATAATACATTTCTTTACAACAAACCTTATTACTAAACATTTCAATATTAACATTGCACTTGCCCCTAAGTTAAAATATTGCATGTACCTCCCAAAATATACATAAATATAAAAAGAAATGAGTATAATTTAACCGCTAAGGATTCAATATAGCTCTCAATCATCTTCTTATAGCCATACTCCAAATATAGAATTGCTGTGGACTTTATTGTTTGCCAATTGCTACCTAATTTGCATCACTCTAAATATTTATAGGTATAAAGACATATGTGACGAGACAACGAAAGGCAGGCCTAGGTGATCTAATTTTCTCAAGCCGAATAAGTTTTTGTTTCTTAATGTTGTGCACGATTTTATAACTACATATTTTATTTAAGTGTAATGTGTCTGTGAGTACCGTACATGAAAAGTAAGTTAAGGCTAACATGAACGCTTAATTAGCTGGTAATCATATACGAGATAATTAATAAGTTTTAGTTTTTACACCTTCACTATATATGCTAGTTAATTGAATTTTTTCACTAGTGAGAAATTATTGAGTACTTTAAGAGGGCTTCTCCTCATGACCATGAATCACATTTTTGTTTATTATATATGTCTGTGATGTCGATAAACGATAAATGTTTGGCTAATACGTTGTGTATACGAATGCACTGAGATAATTAATTACTCATTTCCAAATTTAATTGGAGGGTGCATATATGGTTTCTATATCCTAAATTAAGTGCATTTTGGGAATTTGCATGACGTTACTTATGATCAGGTTAATTAGTAGATATAAATTAGTAGATATATAGACATTGAACCATGATCCTAATATTTGGGAAGTTTTTCCATTAGACTAACCAATGAATATGATGAATTATGAATGCAATAACTATGACGAAGAGGGAGCGACGACACTCCCTATGATTTCGAAAATTATGTTTTTATTTTTTATTTTTTACCATGTATTTTCACTAAAATATGTTGAAAACGATAATTTGGCATCGCTTATTTTTTTGTTTTATTTAAACTAGTAGTTGATTTACATTTTGACACCTCATTGGTTTCGCCCTCGATGATGAATACGACCAAAATGTAATAACGAATGAATATAGAAATTGAGCTCAATGTCGGAAAATACTTTCAAGGTTCATCAGTTACAAAATAGTTTATCCATGTTAAAATAGGAAATAACACTAGTGGGTTAAGATTAATATTATGACGATAGTGAAAGAACAATTAAAAAAAAGGTGATAAGGGACTTAATTGGAAACTAAGTGTGGGGCGATGCCGTGTTAATAGTCTTCCCACATAAGTAAAGGTAGTTGAACAAAGTAAGCTCTCAAGTTGAGTGACCAACTGCCCAACCTCCCTTTATTAAAATATGCTCCCATAGTTTTAATACTAATACAATTTCAACTTGGTACCTACAACCTCAATTACAAAACACGGTGCGAAGTTTGAAAGCTTAAATTTTGGTTTCGTTGATCAATGCGAAGTTTCCATAGAGCAAGTATGTTTCATAATTTCATCATCTTCTATTAGGATTATCGTAATGAATTGTTGGAAATAGAAGGGAAAAATACATAAAAGGACAAAAGTTATCTCGTTTTTGAAATTAAACTGATATAATCTGAAAAGGAAACATTTCGGATAATAGAAAAATTATCAGTAGACACGTCTAAGGTTTTTTGCGTAAACATTGATCTTGTAATAGAATTCTCGTATGATCACAATATCAAATTCAAACATTAGGAAAAAATATTGTGAACGGACGAACGCTATCAAATTTTCTTGAATTTAAAACAAAACTCATCGTTTTAAATAACTTATTGGGACTTATTAGTGTTTTATGTGTTAATCTAACAGAACCTAGCAAAAATGATACAAACTATGGGGCTAATAATATAATTCACTCTTATTTCATATATACAAATACATGTACATTTCATATGCATATATATATGCATGATGATTACACTCGAAAGAGAAATATAAAAAAAACAAAAGGTGAAAGGTCTAATTCATAAAAAGTAAACTCCTCTCAAAAACAAATTATTAAGATTCCAAAAACTAAGCTTGAACAAAATTTTACAAAGGGGGGGGGAGAGAATTTTGGAAAAAAGAAAGCGAGGCTAAAAATAATCATCTCTCTCCCCCTTTAACAGCTGCTCTGCTTTTGCTCTGTTCAGCTTTTTTTCTAAATTGTTCAGGTAATATTTCTTTTTGTATTTTATTATTATCATTATATATGTACTTAAATTTTTATATATATATTTTTTAAATTTTGGTATGTTTCTGCGAATTTATGTTTTTCTTCTAGTTTGTGTCCCCGGTTTTGTAAGCTTTTTATCTTCTATGTGAATTTTACACGTGTCAAATTATTAGTTATTTTTAGCTGTTAGGACAATTGTTGACAGAATTATATCTAATTTTGTTAACTTTATTACTCAACTATTTATCTTTTAAATCATCTAAATTTCCCCTTCGAAGTACTAAAGAAAATGCGACAGCTTTTTGAAAACGGTTGGTAAACTGAGTGTTGTTAAATTTTAGCTACAGTTTAACAAGATAAATACTTGTTATTTTGTTGCTAAAATTTTGCGACACTTTTTCAAAAAAGTATTCGGAAACTATCCCAACTTTTTTTTGATATAATTTGATAATCAAACGATAGCGCTCCAGTAAGTTAAGTTTGACACCAAGACCTGGGTGTAGGAAATAAGCTAAGGGTGTTGATTTATGCAAGCTTCTAAGCAAATAATTTGGTCTATTTGATACATAGTGTTCAACAATTAAGAACTTCCTTTTTTCAGACTAGAAAAAGGAAAAACCTCAATTTTCCGGCCGGGCCGGCCAAGTGCAATACTATTTGTGACAAAAAGCCAAAAGGTTGAGCTTAAAAGTTTTAATCAAAGAGGCTCTAATTTATACTATAATTTTTATGATCCCAAGGAGAAACCATGAAGAAGAGTAGAAGAGACACATTTTTGTAACTGTATAGTATTTTAATCATTTCCTTTCATATAATTTTTTTTTTTATTAATTATTTGCAACTTGAGAGATCTCGATTCCTTCTTTGTGCTTATTGGTATCTCAATTAAAGAGTGCTTCCATTTAAGGGGGGGACTTGAAATTGAGAGAACTAAATCTTTGATGTTGGATCGAAGGAACTCATAATCGCCTTCAAATCAATGTTTTATCCAACTTCAAGAAAGACTTATATTTTATATCATATCTTGGTTTTTAATTTCACTTTTTACATGTTCCAGAAAAAACTGCATGCTCTAGAGATGGGAAAGAAAGGAAGTTGGTTTTCGGCCATTAAGAGGGTTTTCGTGCACCATTCCAAAGAGAAACAAACTAATGTAAGCAATTTGAAGTACAAAAAAGAAATAATAAGTGACTATCAAAGTGAACTTTGAATCCTTACCTTATTTTTATTTTGTTTTAGGAATTTAAAAGCAAAAATCCCAAGGAAACGAGACAGAAATTTCGAGGACAAAGATACGGAGAGTCAAAATCATTTATTCCTTTATTTAGAGAACCGAGCAGTATTGAAAAAATATTAGGAGAAGCCGATGAACAAAATATATTTAGTCGCCCCACCACTCCTTTTGAGCAACCAAAAACACCCTCATTACTAACCCCTAGAGTTGCTTCTCCAAAAGCGATTTCTCCAAGAAAAGCCACTTCTACACGAGTGACTTCTCCTCAAGCTGCTTCTATACGTGTGACATCCCCGAGAGCTTCTTCTCAACGAGTTCCGTCTCGCACCGTTTCTTCTTCTAGGGATTTTAACCGCCATAAGGAAATTATGAGATACACGGTTCAACCAACTTTACAAGATCGCCATCTCTCAGCCATTAAGATCCAGACGGCCTATAGGGGATACATGGTAAATTTTAAATCTTTTTACTAACTTTATCTGTTCACATTGTTTTGTTGAAAAGAAGTACATATTTGGGGTGACACAGTGACACTAAATGTGAAAACGATTTGGTTAAAGCCTCAAAACTTTGCTTTATGGTTCAAAATGAAAACAAAATGCTAATAAACATATATTGGTTAGAGTTATGCTGCGAAGCCAGAAAAGAAGCCGATTTAAGAAGCAAGAAAAAATGTGTCACACAGGTACCACAAACTCTTAGAAAATCGGGAAGGGAGGATTTCTAAAACTTCGTGTCCGTGCAGAGTGCTAGATCTACCTAGCATAATCGGACTTGTTGTGGCTTCTGATCATTTTTCTCAAATATATTGATTAGGATAATGCATATTTTATTGAAAGCCTGAAATAAATCTTTCAAGTACGAGGTCTTTAATTTGATAAGTGCATTTACCACACACACACACCACCACCACAAAAGAGCATAAATTTGATAAGTGCATTTAGCACTTTGACCCACTGCAGCTAACCCACGTCTTTAATTTGTTGTTCTTGTTACAACATCACAGTATATTTTAGATAGTTTTTTTTCTCATTTTGCAGGCAAGGAGGAGTTTTAGAGCTTTACGAGGTCTCGTGAGACTTCAAGGGGTGGTGAGAGGCCAAAACGTGAAAAGACAAACCGCAAACACATTGAAAATGATGCAACAATTAGTTCGGGTTCAAGCACAAGTCCGATCACAAAGGATACAAATGTTGGAGAGACAAACACGCGAACACCAAGCGTATAAGTTCGATAAGGAACAAGGGAATGCTTTGGGCAAGTGGGATCTTAGCCAGGTAATTTCTTTTTTGATCTCTGTCTTGAGCATTCATATTCATATTTATTCTCGAAACAGTACATATGGCCATATGGGTAGATCACGACTCGTAAAAACACATCAATGTTGCCCAGCATGATGAGACCATGTCCTGGGAAAAGTACATTGGAAGGTTATAATCGACTAAAATAGTTTTTATATGGCGCTATAAGTAGACACAATAAGACGATCAACAGTATTATTTCGTCAATGGTCTTGGCAGTGAAACCTTGCACTTGGGGCTTGTTTGGTTGCAACTTTTAGACAACTGAGTTGTTTTTTGTTTTTTACACTGCTCTATGTTTTCTTAGTTAGCTTAAAGACGGATTCCAATTTTTTACTAAGTTTTCTGAACAAGTTTTCAGCTGCGAGGGACCTAATTTCCCTTTTATTCAAATCGAATTTGGTTATAATTATGAAGCCGAGCAACGATAATACTGGACCCAAGGAATTAGTAGTACTACACTCTTGCTTGTTTCCCTGCTAATTCTGGATTAATGAATGTTGCTTAAGAGAGTTTGCAAGTGTCCATGGACTAGTAAAATTTGGTTAAAGAATATAGTAGGAATCCAGAGTTCGAGTGAAATGACAGTTTTAACTGTTAAACTCGTAGTACTCATCTTTTATATCAATAAAATCAAGATCAAATTTCCTGAATCTCCCATGTCCAATAGTTTCACCTTTCAATCATTATACTATCTATCTATTTATTTTTTTGAAATAATATCCCTGAAGCGAGAAAATTTTATTAACTTCTTAACAGTCAGAAGCGGAAATTCAAGAAGATTGGGATTACAGCACGCTGACGAAAGAAGAAAGAGAGGCGAGGATACAGAAAAAGATGGAGGCGGCCTTAAAGAGAGAGCGAACTATGGCTTATGCATATTCCCATCAGGTACTTTATACCTTCTTGTTTCCAAAGAAATTTAAATTTGTTTAATGGAATATCCTGTATAGAGTCATATCCTGCGGCATTGTCTATATTTTGGACTTTTAGTAACTAACATTATCGATGTACTGAAATATACAAGGCAGGCCTGAAATTTAAAATACTATTATTGATTTCTATTGGAAAGGAAGAACCATTTTGAAACAAACAAAAAGAAGATTAGAACATAAATATGGAAGAAATGGTAAAATTAGAATATAACTTCCTAATTTATTACACTTACGGATGGAAATTTCCATACGTACGTTAAAATTTTCCTAGGCATAAAAACATGTTCTTGTTCTTGCATTTGGCAGCTAACAAGCCTTATAGTACTGGCCCACTGGGTAAAAAAAATAGCTTTCTTGATTAAAGTATTCATTTTTTAGATTTGTTACAGAAACCTATGAAATCGACCAATTTGTGTCATTTGCTTCCATTTGGATGATTTCTATATAATCGACAGTGTAAATTGATGGATTTCATAAGTAATTTGACTGATAGGGGATAATATTATATCTGTATGGTAGCAATTGGCACAATTATATCGGCGTTACATACGAGCTTGCCAAAAACCACAGTTTAAAGTAGCGAATGAAAAAAGTTGATTAGCGTTAATTGTAATACCTAAATCTTCTCAATTTTATTTATCCCCAAACTCGTATAGTTTTATCAATGCATTAATCTGTTCATAGATAGCTTAAATACTACACAAATTTTCTAAACATCTATAGACCAGACAAGACAAAACAAAACAAAACAAAACAACAAAATTTAACCACCGCCACTTAGTCTTGTGTTAATAACATTACTCTAATTTCATTAACCCCATTATTATTTTTTCCATCTCTTTTGTGCTTTTAGCCATGGAAATCGAATGCTAAATCGGCACAAGCCTCCTTACCGGACGTTTCCTCCAGTGGATTCCCATCATGGAATTGGCTCGAAAGCCAGACACCCCTCACAAATAATCCACTGCCTGAAAGGCAATTACGTACTTTCAATCTCACTCCTCCACGACGCACCCCAGAGCCAAAACCAAGCCCCCGTACCACTTACAAGTCACCACATCATATCACGTTCGACAACTATGAATCAACAACACCTACTTCAACAAGATCAATGGCTCCTCTAAGATCAAAGCACTTCATGCCTACTCCTACGCGTAAAACACCTACATTTCCAAAAAAGGATGACGATAGCCTCATGAGTTGCCCTCCCTATTCGGTCCCAAACTATATGACACCTACAGCTTCTGCTTCAGCAAAAGCAAGGGCGAATAGTAATCCGAAAGAGAGGTTTCCAGGAACTCCAGGAAAAGATTCAAAAAGAAGATTTTCTTTTCCTTTTACTCCGATCATAGGATCTATGAAGTGGAATAACAAAAGGTCGTCAACGAATAATAAGGATTCGGATTCAAAAAAAGAGTTGGAAAAAAAGGAGTCCTTTCAGTACGTTGGGGATTTTAGTGTCGATTCGGCTGTTTCCATGCCTGCTGCTGTAGGAAGGAAACCATTTAACAGATTTGTGTGATTTTAAAGTTTTTTCTTTCCTCTAGAAAAACTGATTTCGGATTTTCCGGTGCCTTAGTTTGTGTGATTTGTACAACATGGAGATAAAAATACTGATGTATTATAAGATATCATGTGTGAATGAGACTGGCATAGCATATGGTCACACATGATGCTAATTTGCATATACACATTTTTATGTGTCAAATGAGCATATCTTGCTTGGTAGAATTCAGAGCTCAGGGGCGGATTTAGGGGGACAGCGGAGCCCCCCGCCGCCACCTCCAAAAAAATTAAAAACGTTTTTTTTATGGGGAAAATTCTAGAAAATTAGGTTATATATGTTTAATAGCTCCCATGAGATATATAATCATGCTTAGCTCATATGTTATTTCTACCTAAAATTGAATAAGAGATCGTTAGTTCGATTATTTACCATCACACTTATTATTTTTTATTTATTTCATGCTCATTTAGTTAGATGAGTAACATTTCATTACTCATTATTTTCAATAAGATCACTATATTTCTATCTTTTTTATTAAAATCTATAAATACTTTTTGAATTCTTCATTTTGATGTTAGCCAATAAAAATAAATTATAATTTTAAATTTACTGTGTTTTTTACATTTAACAATTCGTTTTTTTAACCTTTAGAATATACTTTTAAACTCAGTTTTTGATTATTTTAAACTCAGTTTTTCTTAAAATTTTAGTAGCAATTTTTTTTTACGGTTCCCCAATGATATCATATTAGTTCCGCTAACTTCTTTAATTCTTTTTTGTTTTGAAAAATGTGGGCAAAATAATCATATGTTGGCAGTAAAAAGTACTGTTAAAAGTTAATTGATATCCAAAAAAAATTAAAATTTTACAAAATTTCGTGAGTCGTAAACTAGCATAACATCAGTTTTTGAACCGAAAGACAACCACATAAAACCAAAATAGAATCGATGACAACGTTACGTAACCAAATTCAGATGAATGCTAACAAAAAAAAGCAGCAATTTATTGAATGACAAGCAAATACTAATTTATTAAATGACAAGCACATGGAAATGAATGACAAAAATGTCAGTTTAGTCAAATAAAGGACGACAAACAATTCAGTCAACTAAACAAGGTTATGTATTTTTTAATTGAATGTAATATTTAAACATAAATCATTAAAAAAAACGTCGCAAAGTCTGTAACTTATTGAAGAGTTAAAACAAAATCAGGTTAAAAAAGTCTCTCCATTCTCAAGGTGAATTTGCATATTTTTCATAACCATAAGGAGGTGATTCCGAAAACTAAACTAAACCAAACAAAATTATAATATGTTCCCATTTACAAAGTACAAAGTTAGACAGAGTTACGCATCACTACCGGAGAAAATACTAGATAGGAACGTTTCGCCACATCACCTTCAACTACAACCACCATCACCTTGCTATCATAGAACGTAGATCGCGGTCCCACCACGGCGATGGAAAACAAATGAATAATTTTTACGTTTATTATATATTTTTAAAGTGACACCAAATATATATATATTAATTCTTCCTATAATGCTGAAACGAGACGTGTGTAGATCTTCGTCCATCAAGTAAAAAGTTTGTTCATGGTTCATGGTTCATGGTTCATGGTCAATTAAAAATAAACAATCACGAAATAAACGTTTTACAAGTCCAACACGAACTTCCGTTTTCTCAAAAAACAATAATATAACAATTACTAGAGTACTCCACTAAGGACATATATACTTTACAAAAGCATACAATATAGTCCTCCAAATACAAAACATAACAACTCATATAGCCAATAGAGTCCAATACACCCAAATTACTTTTAGAAAAAAGGAGAGAGCAATATGGTAATAAAGGGGTATAGTATGACCAAAATAAAATAAAAATAAAAAATAAAAAATAAAAATAAAGGGGGGGTATAGTCATAATCCCACTAAAAAATCAAAAATGTTGAAAAAGAAACACACACCCTACATGTGTCCCGTTTGATTACTTGTCCCACCCTATACTCTCCACCACAAATAATAATATATACTATCACTATCAAAAAAACAAAAACAAAAACAAAATATAACTAAAATTAGGACCATTACAAAATCTAAGAAATAAGTACTAAAAAAAAGAAAGACAAAAACAAAACTACATACTCTCAAGCGGATTTAACAAGAAAAAAAGTTTAAGAGAGAGAAATGGCTGTGAAGATGAGTGGTTTGAACATTAAATTACCAAAATGCCCTTCTTTTAATCTTTCTCAAAAACCCATTTCTAGATCTGTTATGATGGCATCTACTTTAAGCTCCACCACCAAGTTTGTTTTCTTTTTCTTTTTTAATCTCTTTTTTCCTTTTTTTTCTTATTGTTTTGTTTTAGTATGTGGGTAGGATGATTTTTCTGTTTAATGTACTTTATTTATTTATTTTTGGTGAAATGCCTGTTGCCCATTTTCAATACTGATGATTTGTTCACAGGTTGTAATTTTAATGAGTGATCATTTTACTTATGTTTTATTTAGTATTTTATTTAGTGGTGAATTAAAACAGATGAAAGGTTGAAATGCTGGGAAGGTTTTATTAGAAATTTAAAGATTTTTGCATTTTTTGAAACTGACAAAACATGCAGGCTTTTGGGTTGTGTGATTATGTACATTTTGGTTATTGGGTGTTTGGATATTTAATTTGTGAAGAGCTCTATGTTTATGTGTTATTTTCTTCATCCATTTAGAAATAAGATTTATGAGATTACCTTCAATTATTTAGTTGTTTCTCATTTTCTTAATTGGAAACTAGGTAAATGCATGATAGAAAGGATTAAAAAAAAACCTTTTCTCCATATTCTGATTATATTTTCAATTGAAATAATTCCTTTGGCACTTTAATAACACCTTAAATCATGATTGGCAGAATTTGAGATGTTAAGGAGTTTCATCCCCTCCTTAGCCCCCTTGATGCATGTAATTAAATTGCTAAAAAAATGTTTTCTGATTTAATCTTATAGTTTATTGGGTCTTTTTTTGGATATCTATTAAACCATATTGTTTATTCTAATTCCGTGTATGTCTTGTGGTTGTTAATTGTGCATTTGCATTTGCTCTGGAGAATCATCATATTACTTCATATTTCTCAAAATCATCAGTATTACTTTTCTAATTATAGATGCCGCGGATATATTCATTTAGTGCTTGTTTGGCTGCAGCTATTAGGCTGAAAAAAAATCATTAGCTTAATTTTTTTGGCCTTTTATGTCAGAATACCAAAAAGGTCAGCTTTTGAGCTATTGCGGTGACCTCTTCTAAAACTAAAAGAAGAAAATTTATTTATTGAAACTTAGATTGAGCCCTTTAGGTTGTTGGTTGTGACGGGAGAAGCTTGCATTTATGATTTATCTATTTATGACATGCCCCTGTTCAAATTAGGTTTATCTACCTCCAAGTCTGCTTTTTGTTATGTTCTTTTCATTTCATTATATTTGTTCCGAAATTGGGTTTTTGCTTGTTTGTGTAGCCAGTGTCTAATAGAGGCCTGCTATAATTTTCAAAGAGGCAATCTTAAGTGTATGCACAGCTCATCTTTCGTCATAATTCTAGATAACCTACATGCTATTTTAGGCATATTCTGAAAATTCTCTATTGTGCAAGCATGGTTTAGTTAAGAAATGAATGACTTAGGATTATATGTAAGCTAAAATGTACAAGCTCACTTGTTAGATCTTGCTACTCAAATAAATAATGATTATCAGGTAGTGCCCGCTTGTACCAGTTTCTAACCTTCGTGATTCATTCTTACTGAATGTCGGGCAAAGCTATCATTTGTACACATTGACATGTTAAATGTGTATTGTTACTTATAACGGTGAACTTTGCCTTTCTCGATGGTCCTTTTTTTTGCAGTTTTTTTTTTTGCTTTATTACTTTAAAGCTTGGCTGGATTTAGTTGTCTGTCCAGCTTTATAGCTGAGGTTTTCTTTTTTTCTTTTGGCCCAAGGAAGTTAGAAATTTAAGCTTGATGAAGATGAACCCAGTCTTTTTACTCAACCTAAAAAAATCACAGCTTATTGCTAAAAAGGCTGCACCAAACAAGCATATTCGTAGCTCATTACAACATCATTAAGTACAAACGTTGCAAATATAGTCGATTATAAATCAGAAAGTGAAAAAAAAAAGACACTTAGAACCAATACCCCGCCAGTTTGTTTCTTCATACATAATTTTTTAATTTGTTTTTTTAAAATCTGAACTTAAGATCTCTTTCATTTTCTACACAGGGAGACAGCAAAAATCAAGAAGACCTTTACCCCTCCTCGCGAAGTTCACGTCCAAGTAACCCACTCTTTACCACCAGAAAAGATCGAAATGTTCAGGGGCTTAGAGACCTGGGCTGACCAGAACATCCTCACCTACCTCAAGCCGGTCGAAAAATGCTGGCAAGCACAGGATTTCCTCCCAGATGCTGCATCCGACAGCTTCGAAGACCAAGTAAGAGAACTTAGAGAGAGGTCAAAGGAGCTCCCCGACGAGTACTTTGTTGTTTTGGTGGGCGATATGATCACAGAAGAAGCTCTTCCAACTTACCAAACTATGCTTAATACGTTGGATGGTGCGAGAGACGAGACGGGTGCAAGCCCGACTCCATGGGCAGTCTGGACGAGGGCTTGGACTGCTGAGGAAAATAGGCACGGTGACCTTTTGAATAAGTATTTGTATCTTTGCGGGCGTGTGGATATGAGGCAAATTGAAAAGACTATCCAGTATCTCATTGGTTCCGGCATGGTATGATCTTTTTTGTTATTTGTTCTAATTGTTTAAATTACAAGTAATGCTATTTACTCAAATCTGTGGGGCCACTCCATATGCGGATCTGAGTAGAATCGGGTTAAATGGTATTACTCGTAAATTTGCCATGTTTTAGATGGTGTGAAAACATCCCACCTAAAGCTTAAACTACTACGGAGAGCCGCACATTGTATTGTTTAAGCCTTACAGGTCTTGTTGAGTTTTCTAACCAGGTAGCAGTGAGACTCCATCCGATCAGCTTTAGCTAGAGACATGATATACTCCTATTGCTTATTGCCTTTAACTTTGTGTTGTAAAAAAATTACAATGTTTAAATGTTGGTCTTAAATTAATATGCATCAGAGTTTGGGGCATTTGGTATTACCTTTAAACTATGTTTAGTCTTTACCGTATACTAGTAAGTAGGGAGATAACAGTTATTCCATCAAAGTTGGTGTAGATTGATGTCTCTTTGGTGGGGTTTTAGCAAGATCCTGCTGCCACTGAAAATTTCCGGACTTCATCTTATTTTGTTTTGTTTTCTTTATTCTAATTATTACCCTAGAAATTCTTAGGCCGGTTGCTCATCCAGTCCTGTCCACTTTGGCGTATGGTATTCGATAACCTTGACTTTTTCATAGTTAATGTTTTGTTTTTTTTCTGATTGAAAACAAGGTTTTGCCTTGGTATGCTGCACTCCATCTATACTCTTGTATATATGAGTACATTAAGGCATTGGCGACTAGGCAAACGGGCTACAAAAATGTGCCTCCCAATTAGAAGACTAGTATTCATAAAGAATTCTAGCTGTACAAGTACATATGCATTGGACAAGCAGGGGTTGCTTCATATTGGACGATTATATTGATCCTTCTTTTATTAGTGATCTTGATCGTATGATTGCCTTAGGAGTGAACTACACGTTGAAATCTTAAACTTTTTCAATAGTGATGAAGTGATTTGATTAAGCTCGAAAAAAATTCAAACATTGAGGACTTGCTGGAAATGATATCCGTACACGAGTCCAAAGCCATCATGGTTACTTGTGTTACTAAGGTAGACTTAGGCTGCAGCTTTTGAGCAAAAAAACAACTGGAACTTTTGGTTGAAACTTAGAGGCTGGCTTCATCTATCTCAAAGGTTCTAGCTTTTGCAGGCCCAAAAAACAATAAAAGCACAGATTATAGGCTGGTCAAACTTAGCCTAGCTTCTAAGCAACTAGTGAAATATTTAAACTTAAAAGTTGCAACCAAACAAGACCTAGCTTTTTTCTATCGTTTACAGTATATGTTTATTCAACTTTGACTTCTTGTTGTTCAACTTACTCACATTGTTATACATGATTACACGCAATAGATAGGAGCCATCATATTTACTCATGTTTTTTTTTGGGTAAGTAGTGTTTACTCATGTTACCAATGCCTCGTGGTAACTATATTTTAAGCTCAGGTTCCATTTTTTTTTGTTGCGTAAAAGTTGGATTACATTTGGTAAGTAGTGTTTTCAGTTTTGAGAACCTAGAAGCATTTGGGTGGATCCCCCCCTGCAAAAACTTAAAACTGCAATCAAACAAGCCCTACGCCTTATTCAACTGCTTATGATATTTGATTAAATTTATCTTCTCTCAGGATCCACGGACGGAAAACAACCCGTATCTGGGATTCATTTACACATCCTTCCAAGAGAGAGCCACTTTCATCTCCCACGGCAACACTGCGAGGCACGCCAAAGAGCACGGAGACCTTAAGCTCGCCCAAATATGCGGCAGCATCGCAGCCGACGAGAAGCGCCATGAAACAGCATACACCAAGATCGTCGAAAAGCTCTTTGAGGTCGACCCGAATGGAACCATTCTCTCTCTAGAAGACATGATGAGGAAGAAGATCTCCATGCCGGCCCACCTCATGTACGACGGACGCGATGACAACTTGTTTGAGCATTTTTCATCGGTCGCTCAGAGGTTAGGGGTGTATACGGCAAGGGATTATGCGGATATTTTGGAGTTTTTGGTGAGCAGGTGGAAGGTTGGTGATATGACAGGGCTATCGGGTGAAGGACGTAGAGCACAAGAGTACGTTTGCGGGTTGCCACCTAGGATTCGGAAGTTGGAGGAGAGGGCCCAGAGCAGGGCGAAAGAGGGACCCAATGTGCCATTTAGCTGGATCTTTGATAGGGAAGTTCGGCTCTAATAAGTCTACTTTTTTCTTTTCTGTTTTTTTGTTCTAAACAATGAAGTTGTATGTTAGCAGTTAAACTTATGCCGACCTGTTTCTTTTTTCTTTTGCCTTTTTTTTGTTTAAAGTGTATGAATGATTATAAATAAAGGTACAATTGCATTTTGGGTATCTTTTGGTTTGGCTATGTATTGGGAAGAAAATTTGCTTTGAGGTATCGTTTGTCTAGAGACAACTTTGGTTAGCGGTGTAATAGTACGACTGTATGAAGAAGCGTTGGCTTTTTTTGCTTTTCATACACTTACCTGTTTTACAAGCTAGACTGTATTTAATCAGACTAGCTTAAAAGTGTCCACTGATACCATTTAGAATAGGCAGGTTCGGCTCTAAAGTGTGTTATTTTTTGTCTAAACAGAAATAACAAGTTACAGTTATGCCAACCTGAGCTTTCCTATACAAGAGCTTTTTTGTTAAGAGAGTGAATGAAGAAACATAAATAAGGTAGGAGTTAGGACTGTCTTTTTCGGTGTCTTTCTCGTCATAAATTGTTAGTTGGACTATGTAATCAAGAGTAATACTGTCAGCGTTTGGATCTGTACTCCTGATCGGATTGAGTTGATGAAGCTCAAAAACTTCGTATGAGTGACTAGTGTGATATCCTTGCCGTTGCCGTTGAATGCCCAAACAGTGAAACAGAGGTCGTGATGGATTAGCCCTGGCCTTGCAATACATTATGGCCTCCTTTGGTTGAGGTTGTTTTGGGATGGGATTAGGGTGGATGAGCACAAATACGCGTTTGGTACGAAAAGTGGAGGCGGGACTATTAATAATATAAAATTAGAAATTATCAGAAATTGGGGTATTTAGAGTAATAGGAGGGTGTGATATTGAAAAATGGGGGTGTTTAGAGTAAAAATGATGATGATGATATATATATATATATATATATTGCAATTTTATTTATTATAGATATAAATGTAAATTTGTAAAATAATACAACCCGAATAAAAAACAAACAAACGCTTCATTGATATTTATGTCTATACTGTTAATCCGGACTTCATTTATTATCACACCATAGTCCGAATGTATTGTCAGTCTCATTACTACTAATACCGTAACCAAACGAGACATATCATTAGTTAATTACACTACCAAAACTATATAGCCGTTCATATCTCATTAACCAAATGCAAGATTATTAAGTCTTGTCAAAGCACGTGTTTTCCGAAACATCTGTTGTCAAACGGTATATATATAGTCTGTAAATAGTTGCTTGCAAGTGCATCGATATCAAGACAAAAGCATAAGTAAATAAAGATTATCCAAAAATTTAGAACACAGATTTTTTAACCTTCTAAAACGATGGTTGTTGGAAAAATTACAAGTACTTGGTACACGAGAACTACCTAGAAAATAGTCGATACCTCTAAATCATAATGTATCGTACTCCGATTTGCATTGACCCATCATTTTTTGGGTCATTGTTGTTTAAACTAATAGTTCCGTGCTTCCGATTTTCACATTTATGGTTTCCCATTATTGTTTCTCGTTTGCGTGTAAAATTTTCAATTTTACTTTATTTTCAATTATGTCAAGATTGGTTAAGCCCGACAAAGATAAGCTTGACTGTCGTTTTGAACGTTTTTGTCCAAATTTTAAACTGAACAATGGAGTAATTTGTAACAATTTCGAATCTATTAAAAAACATAAAGACAATAAATTAAAAGTCAATAGAAAAACAAAGGATCCAAGTCATGTCAAGCTTAAATTTATAGTCATCCGTTACTAAATAAGTGTCATGCTTCGAAAACGGTAATATTTAAGAATTTGAAACAGTTTCACTTTGAATTAAATAAAAAATCAAAATTTTCAAACAAATACAGTTTCTTAGTTAATATATGCGTCTACGAATATAAAATTGATATGAAATATGAATTAACCAACAAAAATAGAAAAAAAAAGTTTACTATAAGTACAAAAAAAAAACAATAATTATTTATTTTCCCTCCTGAAAACATAAAAACCAGCGCAAAAATCAAATCACAGAGAGAGAGAGAGATTATGGAAGATGATGAAAAGGAAGAGAGGGTTTTAGAGAGAGAGAAAGTGAAAGAAGCAAATAAAAGTGCACAAATTAAACTCTCCAAAATTCACCATCACATCCATTACACTCTTCAGGCAACTCTCTCTCTCC
This sequence comes from Primula vulgaris, assembly GCA_963920805.1. NCBI lineage: Eukaryota > Viridiplantae > Streptophyta > Magnoliopsida > Ericales > Primulaceae > Primula > Primula vulgaris. The sequence goes on from OY987212.1 coordinate 10,596,100, forward strand.
CCTCTCTAACGTACTGTTTTGGGAGGTCCCTAAATAATTGAACAATTTACTGTATATAGTTAAAATTATCATTGAACTATTTACATTTCAACCAAAATAATAAATTGTAGAGACAATTTTTTGTCTTTTTGTAGGTATTATATTAACTGGAATAGATCATACGGTTCAGATCTAATCTAAAGTAATTAAACGGTTCACGAATTAACGGTACAATGTGCAGTCAAACACACTGACTGCACAAAAGTAAATGATCCGGTCTAAATTTAAAGTAAATGATCCAACTGTTCTCTATTTAACGGTACTTTGTACCATTCAATGTAGAACGGCACAAAAGAAAAACCCGTAAAAATCGATTTTGTTTATATAATTATATGCACTTACAAAAAGTGTAACTGTTTGATTCTCGTAGAAGGCCTACTTTAAATGTGCGTACGAGTGTTATGGAAATAGGAGCAAAGATGAGGTAGAAGAGTGTGTGGAATATTGCAGTGTACCTGTCCTCAAAGCTCATTATCTCTATGAAGAGGAAATTGCCCATTTTCAGGTCTATCTCCATGTTAACAATGCAGTTTTTTTAATTCTTAATCGCAAAAAGTGAGCTCCGTTGATTACACGAGGTTTCTTGATGAGCGGCAAACTTAAAAATCATTTTGGAAGCTGCTTATAGACTAGCTCTATTTGAGAAATAATTTAATTTTGATTTTTGTGAAATTTATTTTACTTTTAATAATTAGATGGACCACATTGGCCTCCAATTTTGTAAAACTCTACATCTGGTATATGTATATTCCAATATTTGATACTTTACGACAAGTTGAAATATCAAGCTCTATTGGTTAGTGCAAGAACTAATCTTGTTGCTAAAACAATTGGCTAGAATATTAATAATTCTCTAGATTTAATTATTTTTCGGAGATATGCTGGAAATAGATTTTTGGTTGCTGCTACGCACCCTAAAACCAGGTGGAAAAAATAAGCTTATAACCATGGCATTTTTTCAGAAAAAGAACTTATGGCAGACTCTTTATATAGCTAACAACAGAGACATAATGACGCAGAAAGGAACCGTATAAAATAAATAAAATACCTTGTTCGTAACAAACGAACGAGTGTTTGCTAGAATACGCTCGAACGGACGTGATCCGCTGGAGTCCACCAACGAAGATATGGAATCCACCAGAGAATAAAACTAAAGTAAAGTACTGAATGAATCTTCGTTTTGAGATCAGAGAAAATCTTCTTTATACCATTTTTTTTTAACTGTTTGTGATAGTTGTAGAGTCTAAAATAGCTGAATTTTGACTGTGATTGGATTTACCAGTAGCTAGAGTTGCTAAATATACCAGCATTTGTAAATAAAATATGGATGTTTGTAATTTCCGTTTGGTTTAAAGAAGGTTTCTCCACATACTTTTTCTAGTAAAGGGAAAGATAAAGAAAAGGTGAAAAATAGATAAAAGGAAAAACTGAGGTTTCTTATCCTTTTGTAATGATTTCAGGATAGGTTGAAAGAGTCTATGAAGGTCTGCCAAGACAAGTTTGAGGTGGCCAAAAAAATTCAAGAGAGCAAAATAGTTGCAACGAACGAACTGAGCTCATGCGTCAACCAAGCCGTTGAAGAAAGTATCGAGACATTGCCTTATGTTGTTGAAAGATTAAAACATTTCCTTTCCATTGACTAAAAAATAGTGTACTAGCTAGTGTACATGGTTACATCGTTCTGCAACTTTGGTTTTAGAAAGATGTCGTACTTGTGTTAATTGGATTTGGATTTTCAAGTACAGTATCAATTTCTCAATAATTAAGTTGGCCTCAGGAAATAAGCTTCTATATAGTAGTATACTTGTGTTTAGCGAGTTCGATCCTTATAAAGTTCTCACAAAAATATATTCTTTCGTAAGATCCTTATTAGCTTCATGGCATGTCGTTGAGTTTAATAACTTGACTTTGGTGCGGACCTGAGATCTCACAGCTTGTTATGAATGATCTGTTTACTCGAGGGCTTGAAAATATGATCTCAAGAAAGGCCACTACCTTAATACATATTTGTACACAAGTGCGTTCGTATACGTCAGAAGTGGTGCACCCTGCAGAATGTAAAAAAATGTTCTCTTGCCTAACGATCTGTGTATATATATCACTTCTTTTCTAGAAATGTACAACTTAAGAGATTGATAGCTGAATCTCTAGGATTTGAATGGCTTGTAGGTTTCACAGCTGGATCTCAAGGATTTTCAGATTTGAGTTTTTTGTTTGTTGCTTCTTGTGAGTTGGAGGCTTTGCTTATTTAAAGATTTAGTCTATGACTTTAACAAGTTAGGGTTGAAAATTGCATGAACAATTTGCCGCGTACGCGTATTCAGAAAATCATTTAATCCAAACCTTAGATTCCAGGTCCTTTCACCTTCTTGTGTATATGAAGGTGGATTTAGTCGACCACCTGATTAATGGCATTTGTAGCCTTGACAATCTTCTTTGGATCGAAAGTTGAATTTGATAAGTCGGCCTTGTTTGCTTGATCAGCTTAAAATGAGTTTTTCTTGTTCTTTTGGCCTGAAAAAGTTAGAAGCTTTAAGCTGGACAAGCCCAGGGTTTACTATCAAGCTCAAAATTTCTAGCTGATTCACTTTTGATCGGATACCAAGCAAGCTGGTAGAGTTAAGCAGCTTACTACGTATTGTTATAAATAATGGTTTCTTTATGATATATTACAAATTTCTAGAGAAAGTAGCAAATTCATCCAGTTTTTTTTTCCTTTTTAAGTGAAGCTTCAACTAGTTAACCAGCTAATATAGCTGAATATATAGATCAAAGGAGAAGATTTAACTAAAAAAAAACTCGAATTCCCACTATAACCTCGAACACAATACATTATCAGTACGAGATAAATAAATTTTTCCGGTCTGCAATTTTGTGGACGGAAGTAAAGCAAGCTTAGCCCCGAGCTCTGCTGCATCTTCTGCACTGTGAGTACCCTTGCCACGAGTCATAGAAGTCTGTGTGAAACCCGGACAGAAACAATTTACGCTTAAACTTAGTCCCTCGTATTTTTTTGCCAAGATTTTAGAATAAGCATTTAGGGCAATTTTTGACACCGAGTAGTCTGTCCATATTTCGGGCCATCCTTGGTTCTTCCATGTTCCTTGCTTCACGCTTTTGAGAAATAAATATATTATCTTTTCAATTTCAGCTTCCGTTAGTCTTTCTTGATCTTGAAGTATAGCCTTAAGTTTTTGGTTTCGTAATTTCTGCACATATGGAATCGGTTGAATGAGATTTGTTAAGACTTGTAAGGATAAGTGAAGTCCCTAATACTATCATGAGTTTGTGACAACAATATTGTGGCCTTGTGTGGTTGCGCTTTTAAGCTCAGTTTTGCTTAAAAGTTAGTCTATTAGGTTAATCCATTTAAAAACTTTAGTTTCTTTGGGTTATGTCCCGAAATAGCTAGAAGTTTGAAAGCAGTGTGAAGTTGTGAACCCAACTCTTTTCTCACTGGAATAGCTTTTTTAGTTAAAAGTTACAGCCAAACAGTACCTGTATGTGAACCCTCATAGGTCTATTATCTATGTTCTATGTCAAAAAAATAGTAAGATGTTTGAACGACTAAAAAATAATTTGTTTCTTGGATTAAGTAATTATGCATGAACTTGAATAAACTTGTATCCGATGTTAAGGTATGTGAAAACGGTTGATAATTGCGGCATTAGGCACTAGCAAAAGTAGTTATTAGAACCAAAAGAGATGATGATTAAGATCAGAAGTAACTGGCTGGTAATATATACAGGAAAATATTATTTAGCTGAATTATACATATTTTTTCTATTATGCCTAAAGAAAAAACTTTTGATCCAACATCATCAGGTTTTAAATAAACCATTTAGTTCAGCCCGGTTCAAATAACGTAGCTGTTTTCTTTAAGACGAAGCAAATGAAATTATAGCATTTAAAAGGCTTACATCTAGTAGTCCAAGTCTTGAGCTAATATTGAGAATTCGACTTTTAGAAGCTGAGTTGCGAAAAAACGGCAAGAGAGCCTCGATAAGCAATTTTGGTCCATAGAAATTAGTCTTGATCACGGTATCGGCATTCTCCACAGAATTTTCTTCGATGTCATTAAACGACACTGCTGCATTATTGACCTAGTTATAACCATAAAAAAATATATTATGAATAAAAATATATAGACAATTAAAATCTAGATATCGCACGATTCTTGAAACGTAAGTGTTTTGACATGCTAAGGTTCGGATTAACTGATTTTCTGAAAAGTCGTAAGCGGCAAAATGTTCATGCAAATTTCAACCCTAGCTTGCTAAATTCGTAAGACAGAAAGTAAACAAGGTTAATGAATACTTATATGGCAACTGATATCTTAGAACTTATGGAATTTGGTTAGGAAAAGCATTTCCTAACTTTTCTACCAAATGTTACAATTGCCAAAAAAAAAAATATTCTACATTATTTTAAATCCCACTTTATATAATAAGTACTTTGTACGTAGATGAACCATTTTAGAAAAGACCAAAAAAAGTAATTAAGTTGATTATATATTCCAACTATTCTTTAACTCATTAGGAATAGTCTAGTACGTTAGAGATCACACGATCAAATAATAGGTGCACTAGAAATTCATTGATACTCTTAATAAGATTTTAATTTTACGAAAGAATATTCCAACTATTCTTTGGACACACCAAAATAGAATATAATTAAACAGTTAGATGGGTAGAGTTAGATGATTATAATGGAATCTTGACTAATTTAGTAGAAAGATAAGGTTCCATAGTAATTGCATATGGGGTGGACTTGAAGTTCAACCATGAACTAATTAACTAATATATAGATCATAGGTGATCGAAATTGAGGATTTGTTTTTATATAAGATTATAGAATATACCCTGGGTCCCTGGCTTTATTTGTATTATTATCTTCTTACTACCATCGATCAAATAATATGAGCTCACTCTCTAGTAGATTCCACATATAAACCATCACAGCTACGTGATATATATATATATATATACACACGCCGTGTACCTACGCGATACGTGCTTGTAACGTATAGGTTATCGATAATCATTTATAAAATTAATATTTAAAAAACTCATAATTAATAGAGTAAAAAATTTACATAATACTAAAAAAATCAAAGTACATGTGATAGAGAGAGTAAAATCTTCACTGAAAATAAATAATGAGTAAAACTGTAAAATATATATAGAGAGAGAGGATCTTTAATATTATTCTGCGAAAAGAGGGTCAGAAAGTGAGATTATAAATTAACTAGGGAGGTTTTTTTTTTGCAAATATTTGTTTAAGGCCTCATAAGGGAAGCAATGTGCCTGACTCTGAGTCAGGATGACTCAGAGTTTAAAATTGCTAATAAAACGCTCAATTTTATTTTAATTGTCTTTGATTTTTAAAGTCAAAATTATGTAAAACTTACAAATATGAAAATAAACAACAATCAACATTTTGTATCTATATATTATTATATTTACATATACATATTTATAATATGTATGTATACTACATATATAATATTCAAAATTTTCAAATAATAGTTATAACTTGATTTCATTGAATTATGTAAGTTTTACATAATTTTGATTTTAAAAATCAAAGACAATTAAAATAAAATTGAGCGTTTTAAAGGCAATTTTGGACCCTGAGTCACCCTGACTCTGAGTCAGGGCCCTGCTTCCCCTCATAAGCCTTCTTCACATAAACTATTAGTATATATATATATATATATATATATATATATATATATATATATATAAGAAAGATAAATGAATTAAATACTTAAGTAAAACAACAATATGATTTGTCTCAATTTTTTTAATTAATACAAAAGGCTGATCATAGTCTATTATTGCAAAATAAAAGTGTTCTTCTATGGGGCATTGCCCACGTGGTGGCTAAATCTGACAATAACATAAACAAACATATGAAAACTTCATAGTAACAAAACGGATTTACAAGAGGCTAGCTATAACTGCATTTTGGAGAAAAATATGCTAATAAAAGCTTCTACATCGCTTAATTTGTCTCATGTTTATTGCCTAAAGGCTATAACGTAAACAATTGGAAGAGCAATATATATGGTTATGGTAAATTTTCTAATAAATAATACCCAATTATTCAATGCTTTTTCCTCCAATAATTCACTACTTAAACAGGAGAGAGTACAACATCTATCCTAATATAATACCCTATTATTAGAAATTAAACAAGCAGTGTATATCAATCAGAAAATAAATTTTCAAATTCATACTTCTGAGTTACAAAAAAAAATCGGTTAGAAGAAAAATACTCCCCGTATGTTAGTAACAAGAAAAATACTCCCCAAGTTTGAAAAAGTTAAGAGACTTGGCCTCCAAATGTTAACTTATAACCTGGCCGTAGAAATGTTAAACCTTTTTATATATAGATCCCGTAATCAGAAAAAAGATTGCTTATTTTTTTTAAAACAAAAAAATTAAAAACCAAGTTTTTTTATAAGTTGAAACTATGACGAGTAAGAAAATCTGAATGAAGTTAAAGGAATCATAACTAATTTATATCTAAAAGGCACTAATGCATGCATGAAACAACTTACAAGAATATCCAATCCTTGAAAATTGTCTCTGAACCACGAGGCAAATGTTTCTATCGAATCGGGGTTCGACACGTCAAGGAGAGAAAAATGTACATTTCGGTCGAGACCCGTATTCCTTAGTAACTCCATAGCTTTGAATCCTTTAGCATAGTCTCTAGCTGTGAGGATAACAGTTAGCCCTAATTCAGAAAATCTCTTTACTAGAGCATATCCTATTCCTTTATTTCCCCCTGTCACTATTGCAACTGTATCACTTGACCACCATCTGCATATATTAGACTTGTGGTTAGACTTTATTTGTTTCTAAATGGGGTTTGTATGTATATAGTTGTATTATTGTAGCTTTTTGGCAAATAATTTACTTAACTCTTTGTTTTTTCCGAGAAAAAAATAATTCTTAAGGTGGTTAGTACAAGTCATATATGGGTCTCATGTGGTTGTACAAATTGATTAAAAACCAAAAACATTCCCTTGTCAGTTGACCAGTTTGGTTTGGTTTAATAATTTTCGGATTTGAAAAGAAGATCGTCTCAATTATGTTTGTTTTTTTACTTGTCCGGAATCCAATTTTGATATACACACCACAGGCTAAAACTCAAACTCTATCATGAACAAGTTACAATTTAACTATCAATCCTAGTATCTGAAAATGCAGTAAAATGTGAGAAAATGCATAGTTTATTTCTTTACCATATATTTTAAAAGATAAATTAAATTACACATTTAGAAATAATACTTGTTTTGTAAAATAATTGCATGAAGGCTTTACATACATGATGGTAAAACATACCAAAATGTATCATTTTATACCATACATATTTCTAAAGAGATAGAGAGGACTTGCCTGTTGGATTCAGAAGAGAATGGGTGTAAGTACTCCTTTGAAACCATTGCAAAAATAAGTTGTGCAATATGGATATGACAGAAGCCCATCCTCATATATATAGTAATGTTGTAGTATATATGTTATATCTTTTGTGCGTAATTTTATTTTTGACATGTGTGACACAGTACGTGACAGATATATTTATAAGATTAAATAGCTCCATCAGCCATCACCACTATGGGGTATATCATATATATATGAATTGTTTCATTGATACATGACTTGACTTGAGACTACACTTTGAATATATCAACCGTTATAGTATATATAGCCGTCACCATGTACTAATCATTAATGTCTGTGAAATCGAGAAATAATGTTGACTGTTTCCATCTCATCGATCGATATCTATCATTTTTTTCTTGGTAATGACTTAACATTGAAAATTCAGTTGTTGCAAATTTTAGGAGGAGCTAGCAAAATAAGAATAGCTTGATGGCCGGCCGTAGTTAACTTTCCGGCAACGACCGGCTGTTTAAGTGAACGTTAATATTTACTCAAGTTGGTGTTAATTATTGACTTGTTTAGCTAGTATAGCAATAAGATGATTCTGTTTTCTAATTAAGAAACAGATTAAGGCACGCAACGACATCACATTAAATAGTTTTCGAGGCCTGCGAGGAGCATTATGTAGGACTCAAAAGTACAACAGAACAGTGAGAACAATAACGAAGAGTACTAGTGATTGATTTTACTTTTTTGGATGTCGAAAGAGATTAAATTTAATCTTATCACAAGAATGGTTAATTATTATTTTTCTACGTCATAATCAGAATTCGGAGTTGCACAAATGGAAATAATTAAGATTAGGCCTAACTTACAAAATAAATAAATAAGATTAGGCCTCAAAACTCCTAAACTTAAAGGAGCAGCGACTGGGAAAGTATACGTAAATTTTATAAGGATAAACAAATTTAAATTGACTCACCAAAAGAATGTGTTCGAATTTGAGATTAATTAAAAATTAGCGTAGGTGGGAATGCCGCCCAAGTTTACTACGATATATACGTCATCCTCACATTAATATTTTTGTTTGCATTTGCGTCATATATAGACTTATTGGTTCAAAATAGTAAGACCATCTACAGGGGCGAAGTCAGGATGTGTAAATGAGGGGTGCCAAAATATACCAAAAAAAAATCAACTTAAAATAATAATTTTTCATACTCACCCATAATCTATATACCCCATTTAAGTGTTGTTGAACAAATACCAAAGCATAAACACAAAAATTATTGCAAATAACTAACATGATACCTGATAAAATCAAAAGAAATGAACCCGACGGCTGCTCGCATTCGCAAATGCATCAATGATAGTTTCCGTGCTAAATTTTGAAGCAATATCTTTCTCAATATACATCATAATACAATCTTCAAGATAATCGACTTCCATTTTATTACGAATACTAGTTTTGATGATATTCATAGCTGAAAATGATCTTTCTGCGGTGGCGGTAGAAACGGGAAGAGTAAGCACGAGAACCACAATTCTATAAACAAGCTGATATGTTGTAGACCATTTTGTTTCTACCAACCATTGACAAAGCTCGGAAATCGATGATAAATTCTTGTATTCAGGAAGAGAAATAACACAATTCTCGTAATGTCGAAGTTCCAATTTCAAGTTACTTTTCTCAAACTCCGTAAAGTCCTCCGGATAAAATTTGTCAACAAGTAGACAAATATCATCAATTTTGAATATTGAAGGGTGACAATTAGGATTCAAAGTAGAACTAAGAACTAACAATTCCATTACTTGCTCATCAAAGCGACGATTTAGTTCTTGAAAGGCATAGCTTGAAAGTCCAATCTTCGAACCAAGTCAATAGAAATTTTTAAGCGAATGCGATTGTTAAAAACTTGTTCGGCAGACAATTTTACAATCACCCTTTCAATATTTTGAGTTGGGTTTTGTATTTACCGCTATTGACCTTCCTACAACCATCAAAACCTTCAACAACAAATGCAGCAGTATGTCCTGCAAAACTAGACCCATCCGGAGGCGCAAAAAGGAAACAAGGAAAACAGAAAGCCTTGTTCTTGCCCACTGAATATTCCAACCACGAAAATAAAGCAAACCATGGAGCTTGAAATATTCGAGGACGAGCCTTGGCGGATGCAAGAGTATACGGATATTTTTTTTCTAAATCGGGACGATTTGGACCATGTAGAGTTATGTACGCCCTACGAACTTCGTCACGCCTATTAACAGGATACTCCCAAATTTTTCTACGTAATCCAGGATCACGCTCTAGCGAATTAATATCAAATTCTACTGTGTCGATTCTTTGAATTTTTGTTGGAGGACTAGGCGTATCGATTGTCACGTGATCAACACTACTACCAACATTCTCTTCCGTCGGAGAAACATTAGCTCTCTTAAAGAACGAATTTATTTTAGGTGTCTTTCCCATTTTATACTCGATAAAAATATTAGCGATGCCAGATCTGCAGATTAAAACTCTAAGAGTTAATAGCCTTTTTTTTTTCCCTTTGAGTACTTTAATCAAACACCTATGGTGCAACATAACATCAATACATATAATAAAAAGAAGCATATTAAAAGAAAAAATAAATAGAAGAGTATATCTTGCCGAGCCAGAAGGATAGAATTGTTGATGTTTTTTTAATTAAATCTAACCCCAATCAATGCGGTGCACAGCAGCACAGAGGAGTGGAGTTTTTCTTTTTTCAACTTTGTTTTTTATTTTGATACACACGCTGACACGCACGAAAAGGAGTGTTGTTGATGTTATCTTTTTTTTAATTAAATCTTAAAGAGTCCAATATCAAAGAAAAATATAATTGGGTCTTTCGGCCCAAATTTAATTATTGTGTTTTGGGTTCAAACATTAGCTATAAATATATGTACAAGTAACATATTTTTATGGGGGTGCCAAATCTACACCTAAAAAGAAATTGTACTAAAAAAAAATTGCGTCACTTGGGATTTTTAAAATTATGGGAGGTGCCGTAGCACCCGATCGTCCCCACTTAGCTTCCCCCTGACCATCTCCAAGGCTGCACAGTACACACCATTGCACCCTGAATTTTTTGCACTAAATGGTTATCAAACCTAACACTAGAATAGTGTGATTTCGACGCTATTTCAGTGTAAATGAATAGTATTACACTAAACATATTGTAACACTATTCATCCATACTAAACACTATTCACATATTATAATGTTTTAATATCTTAATATAGGAGTATTGTTTACATACATTAGACATAATTTATATACAAAATAATTATTTTCATATATCTTAACGCTTTACAATTATAATATAATATTTTTCTGAATATGACTGATCTTAATAAACAATTTTATTCATAAGTTTTGACAATATTTGTTTTTTTTTGTTTTTTTTTATTTTTTGTTTTTTTTTTTAGTTTTGACAATATTTGTTAATTATAAACTAAAATATTAATATTAATCTCGAAATGTTATTATATGGTGATAATATATTATAAGATATTTTATAGAATTATTATTAAACTTATAAAGAATAATATTTCATGAGTTTTAGTGTGATGTTTAGTGCAAGTGGATTGAAGATAAAATAATTTAATTATAACGTGAAAGTTACCTTATTTTAGTGTGAAAGTTACACGATTTTATTTTAATGTTTGTGGTTGGAGATGGTTTGATAAGTTGTAAAGCGTCTTCGATAAAGTAAAGTGTCTTTGATATGGAAAATAAAATTCATCAAAAATTTCTCATAATTAAATTGAGATTGAGGCTAGTCTCGCTGAAGTACTATCGAAGCAAATAAGATAGTTTCTTTATATTACCTACACACAAAAAACCAGAATTTAAGCCTTCCAAGTTACAACATAAATTGCAGCTTATAACAAGGAAATTAATTTATTAACTTAAAGACCACCAACAAACAAGCACTAAGGCTTACTGTACGGTGAAAGCCGCCCAAGTTTGATCCAATATATAGATTGAATAAACTAAACTTAGGCCATCTTCACATGATTTTTGTTAATATGTGCGTCGTACCAGGAAACTAACTTTCTTGGACTTGGCTTTTGGATGAAGTCTTAGTCTCTTAGACTATACTTTATTTTACTTATTATTTCATAATGTACATACACGTCACTTATTTCGTTTCTTTTACAATTATGATGTAACCTACATTAATTACATGAGTGAATCCTAAATTCTCTACTTATAATTTACATTGTCAGGATCTTTCTTTATTATATGTCATGGTCCCGAAGTTAATTACACTGCATGTGTATAGATATTACATACTTTAAAATGAAACTTCAAAGTATATGTTTTTTTTGATCGCAGTCTTTTTTCGGCCCTGATTTTGGGAAGTGTATAATTACAGGGTAGGAGATAAGTCTGGATGAACAAAATTGCATTCTCTCTACGAGTAGTCGAAAGTAAGATTTTTTAACTGTTTTATACAAATATTTGCTTAATTCTGTATTTTTATAGTTTTTGAACTCTTATTTGCAACAGTTAACCCAAACTTGTTGGTTTTCCATAATGCATCTGAGTGGCACTATGGCTAAATGAGGGAATTAATAACTATTGACGAACTATTTAAGTTTCAATAAAGTCCGTCCGAAAAACGCACATGGTTTGCACATGATGGATTTCGGAGTGTGTTCATTTTGTCTCATTTTAATTTATTTGACTAATTGTCTATTTTGCTTTCACGTGTAGATACTAACTCGCTGGATACGGTGGCACTTAGTTATGCTGTTTCGTGATAGGTTTACGGCTCCGATTTCCACTTCCGCTGTTGTTTCTGGTTTAGTCGGCGTAGTGGCGATCCTCTACAACTATCCGATTAGGCGTTGGCCGCTTCGGTAAGAGGTATAACATCATATACTGATGGCAGCCTCCTGCTCAGTGTCACTCTTTTTCACGGCAGCTTCTACCGTCATTACTGAGTTGTTGATTGCTTACATGACGATCGTATTTACAAACGCGTATAATACGATCCAAATTTCATCGACGAGGTGTGCGCCGTCGATTGGTTCGGGTCGATTCTTTTTGAAAACTCAATCAAGATAGGGACAACGATCGCGTTTATTTTGTTTTCGGAGAAGAACATTGACCGTTCTAATTTGACGTTCGTAGCAATGGTACCATCGCTCCTTATCTGCCTCATCGTTTGTTGTATGGCCGAGTCCCCTTGTCATAAAAAGACGTTTAACATACGCCAAATGCGTCCTCTCCCGTACATCAGTGGACGATTCTGAAACTTGTGGTTGAAATTACTACTTGTGGTTCAATTTCATACAATTAGTTAGCAATTGTGTTTTTTGTTTTGAACTTTTGAGGTGTGTTTTAAAATATTTTGAAACTTGTATGTCAAGTTACATGAACCAGTTAAAATATGTATTAGCTATTAAAATAAAGGTCCTATTTTGTAATAAAACTAGGCTTTAAACATATCATGTACAACTCCTCTCTCTCATAAAATAAAGTTTCAAAGTAGAGAGTAATTCTCCTTCGGTTTATGTAACCTTATAATTTATACATGTGGTTGCAATCATTTCATTTTGTGGTTTTAAAGGGTGTTAAAATTATGCCCTAAGAAAGTTGTGTTGCATTTATCCTCTTTGCGATTGTGCCAACAAAGACAAGTACTTTTGAAACAGTGCTCTTCTAAGGTTACAAACCTGTTTTTGTCGAATTAGACAAACAGTCCACTGAGGTTAAAAAGTATGCATTATTTATGTAACTTGAAAAAACATGCTCAAAGAATATATAAGACTAAATACATTTTTGTTGCACTTGCTTTTACAAACTACTAGAATAAGCACTGTTGGTGCTTTGCTTGCTTGGAGTGATATAGAGTTCCATACATGATCACGTTCGAAAAGTTTATATAGTTAAAGAAATTATAAATTGTATTTTCCTCCACTGTCCATGTTAATCTTTTATGTACAGCGTCGAAGATATTGCAATTGAGTCGATTTTTATAAAATACTTTTGTTAACATGCATATGATTATGATATAAAATGATACTTAGTCAGCTATAATATTTCACCTTCGTCAAAATAAATGTTTTCTTATTCTTGTATAAGACCCAACCGGTTTAATGTGTGTTCTCGACATACGTAAAGGGGCATGCATGTTATTTAAAGTATACTAGTAAAATGGCTATGGCTATCACACCAGCAGTTGGAAAAATGCATAAAACAGATTCACATTAGCCAAACTCGTGACTAGACTACCATGGTATATTAATTGGTATAATATAAACTTACGTTAAGGTTAGGTATATAAAAAAGTAGAAGCTAAAAATAGAAAAGATGGTATTAATTAGTATAATATAAACTTACGTTACATGCCTAAGGTTAGGTATATAAAAAAGTAGAAACTAAAAATAGAAAAGATGGTATTAATTAGTATAATATAAACTTACGTTACATGCCTAAGGTTAGGTACAGTATATAAAAAAGTAGAAACTAAAAATAGAAAAGATAAGTTTTCACTTTTCACATATAATCTTTTATTTCTTACACTGACAGTTATAATTGAACTTTGCGAAATACTATTACTTAATTACTAGGTTAATTACGCATGCACGTATCACAAGACTTTTTTTCCTTTTTGAAAATATATACAAGACTGTCCCTTACAGGAATTTTCCTCACATTAAAGTTCTGAAATAATGCAAAATATTTTAATCAATACTAAACAAGTACCAAGATTAAGATTATAGAAGTCTGCCAACCCCATTTACAGTGTAAATAACAGATGCCAAAATGGCACATTAAATAAAAAGTAAATTGTAATTACAAAGTACATCTATAACTTCAGTCTTCAGAACCGTCCATCCATTCTTATAAGAAAGATAAAATAATACTTTCACAAGGCCAACTTTGGGGTGCCAAACATAATATTAAACTCAAGTGCAAACCACAACAAAAGGTAAAGACTACTCAGTCTAGCTAGCTTTGCACATCTAAGTGAAATTGAACTAAACTAAAGAATAAAAGTCAAAAGTTTTAGTTTAGCCACTAAAACCTAGAGTTTAGTTTGTTAATTGGTATCCTTAATTATGCAGCTACTCCCGTTTCCACCTTGTAGGGATGAGAATGGTAAAGAATATTAATTTGGAGCTTTCACCCCACAAAAAGTTGGGCAAGTATCAATTATCTCTAACAAATCAGTGAAATCGCTATATTCATTTTTCAGCCGGTGGTCCACACCCTATAAAGCACAGACACCAAAAAAAAAATTTAAAGAGTCGGACACGCGTGGGACACGGACATGCATGGGACACGGCATATTGACGTGTTCGTTTTGTTTTGACCACTTGGACACCCGACACGCGTATCGGACCACTTGGCACGCGTGTCGGACACGTTTCAACCATAACATGACAAGTTTAGCTAAAAAATGAGTTAATATTTTTTTTTTCACATGAGAAGGATATAAAGTATCCTATCAAAGTGTAAGCATAACATAAATATGTCAATTGAGCTATTTGATAATAGATCAATATATTTGATAAATTGTTGTTGTTTATTTAAATAGAAAAATATATCATAGTTATTCTATTAAGTGTCGTATCCTAAATTTTCAAAATTTGCCGTTTTGCCGTGTCCGTGTCGTGTCGGACACGCAAACTCATGCACGTGCATCATAGTCCACACCCATATATATCTAGCCTGTATGCTACGAAAAACAAATGAAATGAAATGAAAAACGAATATCCGATACTAAGTGAAGATTTTGTCCTAGAACCTACATTAAAGTGACTTGTTCGTAAATGAACAAATCAAAGTCGTTGCCATAATATGGCTAGGATTCAACAATTGCCAACTTGAAGTTTGGCTAGATTCGATAAATAAAGGATAAATTTCTAGAAGGTGGGTGTGTAAACTGTAATGTAATGAAACAAAGATGGGAATAGCCATAAAATGGGAATAGCCATAAACAGTTAACCTGTTAGAAATTTAGGGTATGATAATCCTGGATAACTTCGAAGAATCGTGTTCGTACACTTTCCGAACAAAGTATTTCGACCCTATTATTGCATGAGTTCACGAAATCTTTGTGGGGATAATTCTTGAAGAACAATCTGTTTCTGGCAAGGAGAATAGATTAGGAAATGTAGAGAGAATTTTCTTATCTGTTTATCTCCTTGAAATCGAGGCCAAATGACTTCTTATATAGGAGATCAATAACTGAAACTGAAAGCAAGCAACTGTTCGGAAAGGAAGCAACTGTTCGGAAATGAAGCAAGCAACTGTTCAGAAAGGAAGCAAGCAACTGTTCGGAAATGAAGCAAGCAACTGTTCGGAAAGGAAGCAAGCAACTGTTCGGAAAGGAAGCAACAGTTCGGAAATGAAGCAAGCAACTTTTTGCTCGGGGCGCTGCCCCGCACCCCGCCCGTTGTCCTGGCAGCGGGACCCCAGCCAGGGGCTCTCGCCCCTTGGACCCCGCCAGGGGCTCTGCCCCTAGGACCCCGCCTTGGACCCCGCCAGGGGCTCTGCCCCTTGGAACCCCGTTTCAATTATTCATATTCAATTATACGTTGGCTCGACGAGCGTGCACTCCGCACTTCCCTAACTCGTTTCCGAGTTTAACGCATTATTGCATCGGCCTATAATAAAATCACATTACTACTAAAATACATTGATGATACTAAAATCACCAACAAATCCCCCCCATTTTAGTGTAATCCTTGATTTACTCAGTATATACAATAATATATACAAGGGTATAACACACAGGTATAACAATCAAACAAATGCATAGATGAAAATGTCTTACGATTGAATTTTCATCTTAGTACAAATACACATTCCAAATACTCGAAAATCTGGGTGTCATAACGATTGAACCCGTCAATCCATTTGAATATCTGAAGATATAGTACACATATGTTTCTTACAATACTCTACTATTCATACTTGACACTTTACAAGCCATGTGTCCTTATCCATTAATAAGCATATAGGAAGCCAAGTCCAAGCTTCTTGAAGCGGCAAAACTTCATGCTCACATAGGTGATCCTTTTAATCTTGCACCTGCATTTGCAATTTTCCAAAAGAACCATTAAGAAGATTTACTTCAACCTAGCCATCACTTGCAGGTCTGAGCACATACCTTGGGAAGATAAACACAATTGCTCCAATCTCTAACTATGATCTTTCCACATTGAATTCTGCTTCTAACGTTGTATTCGAAGGGAATTGGGTATACCACAGCTAATAGATTTAAATGGACTTTAATCCCATCCCAATTACCGACTTATTCACTAAGTCTCTAGCTAACCCCTTCGTCAAGTGGTCAGCTAAGTTTTGTTGCGACCGAACAAAATCAATAGATATCACCCCATTCATGATTAATTCCCTAATCATACTATGTCTAACAGCCAAATGTCTAGACTTTCCATTGTATATTTGACTATAAGCTTTAGCCAGTGTGGCAGTACTATCACAACGGATAGAAATTGGTGATATCGGTTTAGGCCATATCGGAATCTCATATACCAAGTTCCTGAGCCATTCCGCTTCTTTACCAGCAGCTGCTAATGCTACAAACTCAGATTCCATTATGGAACCAGTTATACATGTTTGCTTCTTGGAAGCCCATGAGATGGCACCTCCCCCAAGCAAGAACACCCATCCACTTGTAGAGGATGAGTCTTCAGCATTATTTATCCAACTAGCATCCGAATAACCCTCTAACACCAAAGGAAATCCCATATATGCCAATCCATAATTCATAGTACCCTTCAAGTACTTGAATACCCTAGTTATCGCATGCCAATGATGTCTACTAGGATTACTAGTAAATCTGCTCAACTTTCCAACCGCATAAGCAATATCTGGTCTAGTGCTAATCATAGCATACATCAAAGAGCCTATAGCTCTTGAGTATTCAAGTTGATCCACAGGTTTACCTGTATTTGGCATAAGCTTTTCTCCCGGATCCATGGGAGTACTTACTGGAGAACAACTTTCATAATTGAACTTCTTGAGTATTTTCTCAATGTAATGAGATTGCGTAATTACAATCCCCTTATTCTCCCGTTTAATCTTAATACCAAGAATAACGTCCGCTTCTCCCATATCTTTCATGGAGAACTTTGATGACAAGAAATTCTTCGTTTTATCAACTTGATTTTGGTCGGTGCCAAAGATCAACATGTCATCAACATATAGACAAATGAAAACTCCTTTACCGGATGTATTAAATTTGCTATATACACATTTGTCTGCTTGGTTTAGAATGAAACCATTAGACAAAACAACTTCATCAAACTTTTGATGCCACTGCTTCGGAGCTTGTTTCAGCCCATACAGCGACTTAACTAGCTTACACACTTTATGCTCATTACCAGGCATTACAAATCCTTCAGGTTGCTTCATATACACTTCTTCTTCCAAATCACCATTCAGAAATGCTGTTTTGACATCCATTTGATGAATCACTAGATTATGAATAGCCGCCAAGGCAATCAACAATCTAATAGTAGTGATACGGGCAACTGGAGCATAGGTATCGAAATAATCAATCCCTTCCTTTTGTCTGAAGCCTTGGATAACTAATCTAGCTTTAAACTTGTCAATTGTACCATCGACTTTCATCTTCCTTTTGAAGATCCATTTGCAACACAATGGTTTGCAACCTGGTGGTAAATCAGATAATACCCAAGTATTATTTCCCATGATAGAAACAATCTCTTCATCAATTGCTTCTTTCCAAAAAACAGAATCTCGAGATTTCACAGCTTCATCATACGTTCTTGGATCCTCCTCTATACTATAACAATAATAGTATTGAGTACCAATCTGATCTCTTGATCTCTCAACTAAATATAGTTGAAAATCAGATCCATAAGATCTAGATTTTCTAGCTCTTTTGCTCCTACGGGGTTCAAGTGTCTCACTTGGCACATCAATTGAATGATCATCCCTTAGAGATTCATCTGAATTAGGTATAGAATCCTTTGGTCTAGGTATAGAAGAGAAACAATTCTCATCAAATATGGCATCTCTCGATTCTATAATCGTGTTAATAGAAATCGAGTCATTAGGTTCTATAACATAAAACCTATAGGCCTTGGAGTGCTCAGCATATCCAACAAAGATGCAAGCTATACCCTTTTCACCCAAAGTTTTCCTTTTTGGGTCCGGGAGTCTAACCACGGCCCTACAACCCCAAACACGTAAAAATGTTAAGTTTGGTCGTTTTTTATACCAAAGTTCATATGGGGTAGTCTTGTTCCTTTTATTAGGAACCCTATTTAACAAATAGCAAGCCGTTAACATAGCTTCTCCCCAAAACCCTTCACTTAAACCAGAGTAAGATAACATGGCATTCACCATTTCTTTAAGAACTCTATTTTTCCTTTCAGCCACACCATTTTGTTGAGGTGTATAAGGTGTCGTAGTCTCATGAATGATTCCTACGGATTGGAAAAATACAGGATCATAATATTCACCACCTCTATCTGTACGCAATGTTTTAATCAACACATTCTGTTGCACTTCAACTTCAGTTTTATAAATTTTGAATTTATCTAAGGCTTCGTCCTTAGCGTGCAACAAATAGACATAACAGAATCTAGATGCATCATCTATGAAAGTGATAAAATATTTTTTATGCCCTAATGATGGAGTAGCATGCAAATCACGTAAATCACTATGTATTAATTCAAGAATGACAGATTTCCTTGTTATACTTTTAAAAGGTTGCCTAGTGATCTTTGTTAACATGCAAGTTTTACATTTTTCTACATTTTCATTAAAAACAGGAATTAAATCATCTTTAGACATTTCATGCATTCTTTTATAATGTACATGTCCTAGACGAGCATGCCATAACGAGAAATTGATAACATTCGAAGAAGACATAAATACAGAACCAGAATCATTAGGAACTCCATTCAAATTCATCATAAACATACCATTATTATAATATCCAAATCCTACAAACACACCAGACTTTGATAAAACATATTTATCGGATTCACACACTTGCTTGTATCCAAGCTTATTTAATACAGGACCAGAAATTAAATTCTTACGTAATTTAGGAACATACAAAACATTAAACAAAGTAATAGTCTTTCCAGAACTGAATTCTAGCACCACGTTTCCTTTGCCTTCAACGGGAGCGAAGTGATCATCTTCCATGTAGAGGACAGAACCATCTTCCACTGGAACAAAATTCTTGAACCAGAAACGATCCTTGCAAACATGTGTTGTGGCGCCAGAATCAATCCACCACGCGATAGCATCATCCTGCACATAAAATGCTTCAGAATTTAGTGAAACCGAATGTTTAATCAAACTATTCAAATCACGAATTGATTTCTGACCTTGGTTTTCGGATTTGTCCTTAGACCCTTTTCCTGAACCACTTGCATTCGCGTTGTCGTGCCTTTTGCCGAAACGGCAATCCCTCTTGAAGTGGCCTGTTTTGCCACACTTCCAGCATTCTAGTTTCGGTTTCTTGTTAGCACCGAAACTGCCCTTATTGTTCTTGAAAGCACGCTTCTTTCCTTTGTTTCTGTTGTTATCGTTCTTACCACCCTCTTCAACCATATTAACCGAGGGTCCAGCAATTTGTTTGCCCTTTCCTTTGTCATCCTCCTGCGCTCTTAGAGATTCTTCTATGCGCAAGTGACTTCCAAGTTGGATCAAAGACAGTTCGTCTTTTCCATGTTTCAGATTGTGTTTGAAATCCTTCCACGAAGGAGGCAACTTGTCTATGATGCTTGAGACAGATATTGTTTCATCCATCTTCAATCCGTGTTGTGTGAATTGTCCAAGGATTCGGAGGAGTTCATTGAATTGTTCCATGACAGACCTCGATTCAACCATTTTGTAATTGTTGAAATCGGTTACCAGGAACTTTTTACTTGATGAGTCCTCTGCCATGTACTTGGATTCGAGACAATCCCACAATTCCTTTGCAGATTCCACGTTTTGGTAAATATCAAATAAGGGATCAGACATACCGTTGAGAATGTGCCCTCTGCAAATGTAGTCGTCGTTCTCCCACTTTGATCTGCGTCTTAGATTTTCAACCGTGTCATCCTCTACAAATTCTGGAATCGGTGTAGACAGGACGTGCACCACCTTTAACGTTGTCAACATGAAATGCATCTTCTTCTGCCAACGCCTGAAGTCTTGTCCTTGAAACTTGTCCAATTTTCCGAAATTTGTAGTCATCTCCTTGACGGTGCTTCCTCCAACCATGATTATCAGAGAACTACTTTGTTCGTTTGTTAGAAATTTAGGGTATGATAATCCTGGATAACTTCGAAGAATCGTGTTCGTACACTTTCCGAACAAAGTATTTCGACCCTATTATTGCCTGAGTTCACGAAATCTTTGTGGGGATAATTCTTGAAGAACAATCTGTTTCTGGCAAGGAGAATAGATTAGGAAATGTAGAGAGAATTTTCTTATCTGTTTATCTCCTTGAAATCGAGGCCAAATGACTTCTTATATAGGAGATCAATAACTGAAACTGAAAGCAAGCAACTGTTCGGAAAGGAAGCAACTGTTCGGAAAGGAAGCAACTGTTCAGAAAGGAAGCAAGCAACTATTCGGAAATGAAGCAAGCAACTGTTCGGAAAGGAAGCAACAGTTCGGAAATGAAGCAAGCAACTTTTTGCTCGGGGCGCTGCCCCGCACCCCGCCCGTTGTCCTGGCAGCGGGACCCCAGCCAGGGGCTCTCGCCCCTTGGACCCCGCCAGGGGCTCTGCCCCTAGGACCCCGCCAGGGGCTCTGCCCCTTGGAACCCCGTTTCAATTATTCATATTCAATTATGCGTTGGCTCGACGAGCGTGCACTCCGCACTTCTCTAACTCGTTTCCGAGTTTAACGCATTATTGCATCGGCCTATAATAAAATCACATTACTACTAAAATACATTGATGATACTAAAATCACCAGCATAACCAACATAACGGGACAAATAAAAATCGAGTCAACTAATCCCCACTAAAATATTACATATTTAACTTTGAGATGAAAAATTCATTCCCTCGTCTCAAACCAGTGTTGTGAAAGAAAAGGCCATTTTGTACGTACAATCATAATTTTGCACATAGTCTCCATTCTACGACACTAAATAAACTTTATTTGTATTTAGGAAAATATTCCTTTCTCTATGGAGTTTAAAAGCTACAACACTTTCCAAAAACGAAAAACTAAAACGTGATTCAGAGTATTAAATTATCATGAAGCAAGTATAAAGTAAGTATTTCAACTAAAGTAGCAAATATACCCAACGATCAAGATAGACAATTGTTGAAACATCAATATTCAATAGTACTTCAGAAGAACTAACGATGGATTTTTTCCAACAATAATATTCTAGTCAGTTCTAGATCTCAGTTTGCTTGTAAGGTCCTTTTGCTATTACTATATTTTTTGAGAAATTTAAAGAGGTTAACAAATGGTGCGTGCCGGATGAAAATTCAAAATGCTTTTATAAGCTGGCCTGGCCACTCGTTAAACTGGCAAATATTTCTCTGTTTCCTAATTCTCACTTAATTAATAGGCAGGCTGCAATATGCTCAAAATAAAGATTTTCAACATCAAGCCTCAGAACTATCTAAAAATAACGCAGATAGTGAAATACACCAGGTGGATGGTAAATGAAGATTACGCTAGATGATTTCAAGCCCAGTCTTTACGAAAAGCATTGTTGCGGTGGTAAAAAAATAACCAGCTATAATATCAAAATACACAAACCATTGTGCAAACGCCCCTCTTACATGTCAAGACTCAGCACACCAGCAACTACAGATTTTGAAGCAACATAATTGATCTACTTCTTATGTAATTATGGTTGTCGCGCATACACCTTTATCTCGCCAAGGTATATTTGTTTGTCGCTACTACAAGATCCAATAATCGGCTCATTGGGGTGAAAAACACACTCATTCACTGATCCAGTATGGCCCGGTAGCTTATACAAGATACGCCTCGAAGTGGTATCCCATATATACACCATCCGATCAGAACTGCCAGCTGTCACCATGCTCCCATCAGGCGACCACCCACATTTCAACAAATTCTTTTCGAAGTTATGTTGGTGCCCTTCAAATATCTTGATTAATCTGTTTTCACCAGCATAAGGCCTCATATCCCATACACACAGCTTACAATCCATGCCATTTGTCAACAGATAGGAACCATCAGGGCTCAACTGCATACCTGTGGTGCTTGATTACTTTTAGGATATATGCAAACCAAAAATATGCATCTTTTGAGAGAGTAAACTGCAAATAACTTCTTCTCGTACTACATGCGTTTTGCAAATAATCCCCATATATTTTGGTTACGAACAATTAACCCATCACGTACTATTTAAGTTCTAACTTCCGCAGTATCTAACTTTGAAATGGCATGACTTTATGCTCGGGTTCCATTTTGGGAAAAAAATTCTTTCTAGTCCATGTACTTTTTTGAGATTTATGCAACAGAAGTAGCTGAATATAGATTCAACCCAGTTTTCTTTTATAGATATAAAAGGTGCAGTTTCAATTTCGATACGACTTTTTTGGATGCAAAATGGCTCTGAAGATAATCCGTCAAAAAGTATCTCACATGCATAGCGAAACAAGAATCATCCAAAACGGGTCATCAAACACAAAATTATGCTGTTTAAGATTTGATCATGGCGGCTGTTAGAAAATGTTAAGACAAAATTCACACTATCTTACATGCATAGGCTATGGACAAAAACCAGGTATTAAAACAATAACTATCCAAAACGGGTCATCAAGTACAAAATAATGCCCTCTAAAATTTGGTCATGGGGGTTTTTGCAAATGTAACATAGTACTTGGTTATAATTTTCAATATTTCCCTTTCTCTCAGTTATCTATAAATTTAATTTCCAAAAAAAATATATATATACCTGTAATCATATCTTGGTGACCTTTCAAAGTCATCGTCACCTCGTTTTTCCTCAGATCCCAAACCTTCACATCATTGTCTATCCCACCCGTGTAAATCTTATCCGACGAATCTGAGAAACTAACAGCTGTGATTTGGTACTTGTCTGGAAATGTTTGGATGGCGCCACGCTGGCGCATATCCCAGAGCTTTGCTGTCCCGTCGTCAGACCCACTAACGACAAGTGGCGGGCCTCTTCTAGACGGACAACACGAGTTAACAAACGACGAATGCTCCGCCATTTTCTTCACTTGTTTTCCAGTCTCAACGTCCCATGCTCTGAGTGTTTTATCCGGGCTAGCGGATATTATTTGGGACCCGTCTGTGGTCCATTGAAGATCCAAAATGGCGTTTTTGTGCCCTTTTAGGACCATGAAGTTTTTGCAATCACCATGCGTGTTCCACAGGAATATCTCCCTATCGTGGGACCCGGATGCGATGACTGTACCAGATGGATTGAATTTCATCGTGTATATAGCACTTTGATGACCTGTTAACAGCATAATGGGAGATTCCAAACTTGAAGTTCTGTGTTTTCCGCTTGGGTCAGGTCCTGAGGGTCTTCCACCGAAAGGAACTGTGGACCATTCCATTGGCCTTGGTCCTGATACGGATAGAGCACTGTCACTCTCTCTCGGTATCATCTGCATCATTGCTCAAAGCTTGCGTTCTGTTAAATATGCTCCAGATACCTAAAGTTGATTAACAATTCAACTAAATTATGAACATGCGACAATATAAAAGAGGAACGCAGTAATTTTATCGCTGCATCCTACAATGATTTTACTTAATAAGCAAATGAAAAACACATTTCGGTTGTATTTCTTTTTCCTTTCCTGGGCTTTATAGCAAGTTAGGCAAGTCAGAAGCTTTTTGTCTTTTGTTAAGGTATACGATTGTATACTTTTTCTACAGATGAAACTTTAAATTGTTCTCTATTAATGGAGAACATATCATAAAAAGAAAAGAATATCAATTAATGGATTCAGATGTCATCAAATATCCTTCTAATATTCCAAACGGGATAAATGAGGATCAAGGAACACTATTCCACATTAATATTGACTGAGCTTATTTAGCTACTTCAAATACAATTTTATGTGATTTCACTAGTCAAGTAAATCAGACCACTAATTATTTTGATAACAAATACAACGTTAGTATAAATTTAGACGGTTCCAATGGGCATAAATCTCTAAACTGTAATCCAAAAAAAATGAAGTCAAATTCTTCCAAGCTCGGTGAATCAAAAAATAAATAGGAAGTTATTCAAAATAAACAAAATCAAGAAACTATAACTATCAACCAGGTTTATATCATCGTATCCTATTGAATAAATAATTTATAAAGAAAAAAGTTATTTTAGTTACTCAATTCAGTATTTCAAACAGAGTTCTGGGCGGTCGCCTAGGAGGTGATTAGGCGCTAGGCACTAGTAGGCAGGGACCAGCCACCTAGGCATTTGGCGAACCTACAGAAAAAATCGGCTTAGACAGCCAATTAGGCGCCAGGCAGACCCTTTCCGCCTAGACCCCGCTTAGCACCTTTCGAAACCTTGACTAAAATGTACATGTACAACAAGAGAGAACAAAACTATTTGCTCCTACAAGAGGTCCACAATTAATAAAGAGCCGCCTGTCCTATTGTTCAATAATCAAAAAGCTTTTTAGACCTCTAACAGGCATATTTTGAAGCTACTTAGTTGTTCCCGATCAAGAGGAGTTGCAAAGCCATGCTTATACAGTAGATTCCTGTATGTTAAAGAAGGAGAAAACTACTTTAACTAACACAAGTGAACTGCTCAATAGCAAACTAGTCTTCAGTTGAAATATAAGTACACAGTTTTGGAGGGCAATAAAATTTAAACCAAAACCAATGAGCCGTTGCTTATATCTACCAGCTTAATTGAAGCACTAAAAATAAAAACAAAAGCTCAACGTGACGACACTGGACATAAAGATGTCGACATCTATGTAACATACAATAAGGTAGAGGATGTCCAAGGAAGACCTGAGCTGCTATATATTGTTGATTTTTCGTGCATAAAATTATGGAAAGATTGTGTACATATCTAGTCAATAATCATCAGTTGACAGATGTTTTGCTGTCCGTTTACTTTGAGATGCCCATGACTATATTACCTTTCTTAGTTACACAGTTTAGTGTACTTTATGGAAAATTCATAATTTTGGCAACTAATACATTTTTCTAAGACGGAGCTCGTAGAAATTTATGCAGAGAAAGATATAAAAAAAAATGTATGTAACGTACTTGCCCAGATACCAAAAACACAAAACACATGAGATATGTGTTTGCTATATATACACACGCATAGGTCTACTCCTATTTCTTAAATTTAAACTACTTACACGTGGACCAACTTCTCCAAAAAAAGGACAAACGCATGTATACAGGATATCCAAAAAAACTCAAGAGGGATAACCCATTCCAGTATACCCAAAGAATAAGCATATTAACGTACATGATCCTTTCTCACTTATAAATTAAAGCAAAAACAGGACAGACGTATATTACATAGTATATAAAACATTCCGCACAGTTACATATACAACCCAATTCCGTACAGCTAAAAAAGCATTGCTTTCTACCTGCTTACTTATCATAAAAGAAGAGAGGGGGAAAATGGATACAAGTGAAGATAAAACACAGGCAAACTTATGCCCTTATTCCTCGGATTTTGTATCAGGAAATTTGAGGACATAATATCTTAGACAGAATACTAAAATGACTTTTGAGACACTTTTAAGCTGAGTTTTTTTCACTCATATGATGTATTGCAACTAGGTGCCTAGCTAAAAAGCTAAAATTACAGAATTTATTCCTCGAGAAATATACAAGTTTTAAGCTGAACAAATCCAGTTTCTTTCTCAGGCCTTGTATGGTTGCAGCCTTGAGGCTCCATTTTTTAGTATCCTTTCGCTTATAATCCAAATTCTAACTTTTGCTTATAATCCAAATTCTAAACTAGGCGGAGCCTCATGGCTGCAAATGGGAAAAGGTGTGTAATATACACCCATTGCTGTTTTATACAAGGAAATTATATATAAAAAGGTGTGTCTTGCAGCCCCGTAAACTAATATTATGTATTTAGCAAAACCCAGAATACTAATCCTGACTCCGCCCCTGCATCCAATTCTTCGACATGAAAAGGCTAAAATCTTAAAAACCGCACCAAACCATCTTTTTTCTCGATCTCAAATAAACCAGCTTACTAGCTAAAAGCTATAACTAGAAACACCCTCGTCCATAAATAAGTCTCTAATTCGCTGAAAAAGACACAACCAATTATCTAAAAAACAAGCAGCTATTCCACACCATAGTCTCGATATATACTCATACAAATTATGATATTTCTAAAAGTATATGCAGTCAAATAGTGACAAATACCACAGTCCTCAATTTTTTTATATTTAATTTCTAAGAAATAGAAGTACCAAAATGTTAGCTTTAATAACACAAATCGGCATATCAGATAATCTAACGGCTACTTCAATTTTTATGAATATTTTTATACCTGAAAATGCCTATTCAAGAAGAAACCATGTAACTTTATCACACAAAAAAGATGTATATACATATAATATTAAAATTAAAATAAAAACTCAATGTGTGTATTCTTATAATTGAAATTGAGCAGTAAAAGAGAGCAAAACAGTAAATAACAATACATATCACACAGTAATATGGAATATAAACTATGATTATCAATTACTATAATATAGAAAAGAGAAGTATGAATCGAACCTGAGAGAGAGAGAGAGAGATTTGGGTTTCGAGAAACTTCGATTAATTAGGGTTTATAATTTCTATTTTTCAAGGTTTATTTTCAGTGTTGGTCTCTATTGCTTCTACAAAACTTCTGTTTGGTCACAAAACTTACGAAATGAAAGGTGGAGATACTCCATTTTTATAAAGTTACAGATTCGGTCTTTTGTTAGAAACTAAAATTCATACGACAATAGATTAGGTAGGCATATGATTTTTCGCTGAATTAATTACTTTATTTTATTATTTATATCACGGTAAAAAAATTAAATTAAAAGAACTTTGAATATCGTCATTTAAAAAAAAATTGAATATTTATTAGCAGTGACTGGGTCATGACCAGTCTAATATGGATGTGCGTGTGCATGCGGGGTTTTGACATATGTAAGCAATATCGACAAAGAAATTGTCGTGACCGATCTTTAAAAAGAATATGTCATCCTTGTGGTTGGTGCTATCGCGAAATATGTATCTTACCCAAACTCGATTCGTATACTAAACAAAGCCATATGTTGTTTCAGATTCGGTTTGTTTTCGCATGACTGCACACAAATACTAACACACAGGTATGATAATTTATAGTGTCGGCCCTATTATAAGTCAAGCCATCCTGATAGCATAAGAGTCGGTTCTTTATTTGAATAGGTGCCTCTTTTTTTTTCCTTTCAGAATAAAGTTGTTTTTTCAAACATGTACAATTCAAAATAAACTAGTTTATTTGATGATCTATTTTGTGCGATATAAAATAAAAATATGATATGTATTTTTCTAAATAAAGTAAAAAAAAATGTAAAAAAATATTATAATGTAAAAATTTAAGCCTAAAAAATACGTCGGCCCGACCCCCGATAATATGTGGTCACAAAGAAGTAGTTGAGGTTAATGAGGGGTTTAAATATAAACTTTTATATTCAACTATAACTCAAAAGAGGGAGTCGCCCAACACTATTTACATTCTCTCTCCTCTGTTTTCCTGAGGTTTGTATATTTTAATTTACTATTTTGTTTCTATTTATTAAATTTTTCCTATGAGGTGGAATTAAAGTTGCACTCAACTTGTTTGATGAAATGCTTCACTGAACTATATATATATATATGCTCATAATAAGTAGAAGATTAAAAATCTAATTTTTACCACACAGGAAAATAGTACTTCTTATTATTGCATAAGTGTCTTTAATTTGGTGGAGTTGGAAAGATAGTAGATTTTTGGTAAAAACTATATGGGTATACGACTATATGAGTTATATGTGAACTTACTAGGGAACTGAAGAAAGGATCATTTTTGTATTTCGGTAGTGACAGGGACGAATCTACTGTATGGCAATGGGGTGCAAGCGCCCACCCTTCGTTCGGTATAAAAATATATTAAAAAATAATTTTTTATTAATTTTTAACATTCGTTTATGAAACAGTTAGTCAATACATAAAACTAAATGCAAGTTATAACAAAAAAAGTTAATTCAATTGTTAAGTAGGTGAAATGTGTTTCTTTCATACAGAAGTATGAATTGGAGATGCTTGTAGAAAATAAAAAGATTTTTTCTTGAAGTCGAAAGTATGAATAAGTAAAATGCCCTTTTAGAATACGAGAAATAATTTTTATACTCAAGTTAAAGTGCACAAAAAATATCATTTTTTGTTTGCGAAAAGACCGATAAAAAGGACATGATCAAGCACTTGAGCACTTCTATTATCAATAAGCACATGCTTATCGAGGAATAAAATTAAAGGAAAATTACAGAGGATTGTTAAAATGGAGTCTAAATAGAGGGCATATGCATAAATTGGTATGTGTATGTGTGTACATGTATATCTCTGCTTGGTTCACGTGGTTCCTGCTATTTCGCTGGTTTTCCCCAAAATGGATGATGGTCAGGGATTTTTGTTAAATGGGCATTCAGTTGACTATATATTTTTATCGTATAAAAGTAAAAATGTAAAAGGAGTTTGCTAGACATTAAAAAAACAGAATTTTGATGTCATATAGAGGAGGGTCTATTACATATCATACTGCTACCTCAACCATGAGCTTGGTAGGAGGACCAACCTATATGAGAGCACTCTCATGTATTGAAATTTAAATGAGATGCGGAACTTTCTCATTTATTCACTTCTGTTGGTTACGAATTGTGATGTTTACTACTACTAAAAATGGTTCAGAGATGTTCAAATTTCAAGTATGTTGTTGCACTAACTAATTCTCTTCAATTTATGCTAACTGATTACAAAGTTGATAAACTTGTACTTACGTACAAAGTGGATGAACTTGTACATACTAAAATCGTGTGGTTAACACAATTTCCATTTCTATGTTCCTGTCAAAAGTGATTAAATTGCTCAATTGAAGGGTGTTTTCTACATTGTAAACAGCTTTTCCAAAATTGTGGAAATGTGCTCTGAGTATTTTTTGCGTAAATGTTCCATGTTCAATAAATTTGCGAAGGTCAATATACACAAATATACCTGTTCATATTTTGTTTGATTTCTCAGTGGCGATCTTCATGTTTCTTCTACTCCAGCTCTCTGTTGTATGCTGTGTACTAGATTTCATGGTACGTATCCAATGCTATTTTGTTTGCGTACCATTACATATGTTTTATTAATCTCTTTTCTTGTAAGTGGATAAACGTCCTGATTTTCATGTCTTCTCGCATGTAGTTTGCATCTATATATCATGTGAAACAATATCAGGGAGATTTTACTCGTGAATAATGCATGCATGATTCGATTTTTTTGTAGAATCTGTACGTCTATCTATCAAGATAAACAAACGTCTGCGAAATTATTGACCATTAGTTAACATCGCATGCCTCGTGTTTTTTCTTCTATACTACTTTCCTTTTTATAATATTTGTATGCATATCTGGTCCCTATTTGGGGTTCCTTATGTTTATGCATTTGATGATCCGTTAAATTTCAAGTAACTTCCTTTTGATGTTCCACGAGCTATTCTTTTACTGTATATAAACTAAAATCATTCCGCTGATATTATTGGAAGTTAAGAGTTAAATAACCCCCTGCTTCTTTGGCAGTGGAAAAATCACTATTGTCTTCGGCCTGGTTCATCTGTTTTCCACATTTAAATCAAAGAAATATCCTTGCGATAATTAGAAGGAGCTACTACAGCCTTAATTCTACACTAGTGGATGACCAAGATACTGATTTTGTTAAAGAAACACCCAATAAAATTATCAACCCCGAAACATATTCTGTCCTCAAAGCACCGGGCCTTCAACATCGGTTTAAAAACTGGCAAGAGCTTAGAAGATTTAAACTAACAGCTAGCACATTTGGGGGAGCAATTGGGCTCTGGCGCAAACGAAGAGTCCGACTTTGGTTAGAAAAGATTGGCGCAGTCGAGCCATTCACTGGCAATTTAGCCACTTGTTGGACTAACATCAAAGAAGAAGAAGCACTCGCACGTTACAAACTCATCACAGGTAATCAGGGGGGGAACTAGATAGTGTCAGCTAATCATAGAAATAATTGTTCACCGCCATGTATTTTCAGTATAGTTTGTTCGAAATAGTGATCTGGCATTTACCATAAAAATAAAATTGTTTGGATTTATTTGATATAAATCCCAATTTTCAATATCGAAAGTTACAAAGTGATCACTGGTAAGCAGGTTAGGAACCAAAAAGTGGCAAGAAATCATAAAATGCTCATTAATGCGGTATTCTTCGTTAAAAATAGGGAGCTGGCAAGTTCCATAACTACTTACATGGGTTTATTTGTTCTATATTTATTTCCGTTCCGGCAAATTACAAAGTGATCAAGCGAGAATCTAGTTAGCCTCAGTAAGTCATTGAAAAGAATTTCTCATTCTCTGCGATGTGTTTGCAGTATAATTAGTTCAAAATAGTGATTTGGCAAGCTATAAAACATTAAAGTTAGTTACCGTTTTGTACGCTAAAGCATCATTATATTTTGATTTTGTACATCAACTTACAAAAACTAGCAACTTATACACCAACCTAACAATTCCAGTCCCCTTTGTACAGTAGATAGAAAATAAAGTAATAAACCATAGAATGGTGGCTAATATTTAAAAAAAAACGTGATACAATTGCATACAAGATAGTAAAAAAATGATAGGAAGTGTACATAACATATTACTTCTTTGAAACTATTTAGTACCCTCAATCTATATTTTTTCGTTCTATTTCGTGCAATATAATTTTTCGAAAAAGGTTACTTTACTTGTATTGATTGCTATTTATGTATGTTGGCGTTCAAAATTGAAATCTGATGATATGTTTGTACACAAAACTGTAATTAACCCAGAAATTTACTTTATTTTCTATCTACTGTTTACAATTTGTGGTTCTGCTACAACAGGAAATTCGGTAGCTTTCCCTCGATTTCAAGTCTATCAGAAGGAAAATTACCCAGAAAACGAGGATTGGCTAGCGGCTTCTCCAGATGGCATTGTCATAGAGTCCGAAGACGGCTTAGGCTTGAGAGGAGTACTTGAAATAAAGTGTCCGTTTTTTGGTGGAGATATGACACAAGCAACACCATGGAAACGGGTCCCTCTCTATTATATACCACAAGCTCAAGGATTAATGGAGATTTTGGACCGTGACTGGGTGGATTTTTATGTTTGGACCCCTAACGGGAGCAGTTTATTTAGATTATATCGAGATGAAGAATATTGGGGCGTCCTTAAAGAAGCTCTCTCAGACTTTTGGTGGAACCATGTTCATCCAGCGAGGGAGATTTGTGATAGATACAAGATAGTGAATCCCCGTATTGAACTAAGTTCCTATGTACCAGAACCGAGGCATAAGTTGTGTACTACCATCATACATAGAAGTAAACGGCTGGTCGACCAGTCCGACTTGTTGATACGCGAAATTAATGGAGTTTTGCAGAATTGATGTGTATTTTTTATGTTGAAGATCTTCATTATTTCATGTGTGATGCTGGTGACTGTGGCATTTGACCGTTTTGTACTGGTCACTAAAGATCACCGAGATATATGGACGTGCTATTGAAAGAAGTAAATTCCTTTCCTTTCTATCTGTTTGATTATGCCTTGTTTGGTTACATCTTTTAAGCTCTGATTTTTGCTTAAAGCGACTCCGTCAACAAACAAGCTCTTGTTGCATTTTTTTTTTTATCTGTTTTTGTGCTCATGTCACGCTTTTACTATTTGAACAGGTGATGCATTTAATGGCACAAGTTCCTTGGATTTGCAAGTATATTGTGAAGAGAAGAATTAACTAGGAGATGAGAGAACTGTTAACTATGGAAATGAGATGTTTAATCAAACTACCGGCACTGATTTTGGACATAAAGAAGTAGTTAGAAAAGAGGCTGCTATGCAAAAAAAGATCGCGACCAATATTTGCCATTTATTTTGTCACGTGTGCACTAAAAATTGCCAAGAATGAATGTAACAATTTTTTCATGTCAGAGTCTGTTGTGCATATAGAATTGTTTCATAACTAATGTAAGATTCAATTGTACGCTGAACATGAAATTTTTATTACGAATTGCTTGAAGGGAATCATCCTTGTGTATAATTAAATAGGAACTGTATCGTCAGTGCTGCTATGTTATACCTCTCTAATGCCAAAGAGGGAAACTGGTATTGAAACTCATATCCAGATTGGTCTAAGTGGCCATCTCATATTCTCTGTCACCATTCCTGAAGTTAGATATTCCTATCATATTATTTGTTTCCAACATTTCACATTTCACCTTTCCGTAGTCGACAGTATTACAATGGCCAGTTTACAAACGGAGTACTCCAATGGCCTTTGCATAGTCTGCAGTATTTCAATGGCATGTTTACTAACGGAGTACTCCAATGACAAGTTTATGCTTTGAATATTTAAGATCAACACCATATATTTTTTTGTGACAGGAGCAAGCATAACTGAGCAGTGTTATACTTGCATTGCACTACTTCTATGAAACTAATACGTTTTAAATTATTTTACTTGGAAATCTTACTTATCATCATCAATGGAAGTATATAGTCAATCGAACTGTCTAGAAAGGTCACATTGGTGAATAAAAGTGTTCATTATCAATCTGTGTTGCCTTAGTTCTACCTTATGATGTAAGCATCTCGCTAATTTAATAACACATACAAGTATAAAACGGATACGCGAACGAATAATCTGACCATAAAAACATAATGAGGATATAGCTATATTTAAAAGTTTAAAACCACTGAATATGTATACTGTAATACAGATCACAAGTAAAAGTGGCAAAAGACGAGATGATTTACACGAAGTCTCCTATTATTCATAGAAATAGAACACCTCATTAGCGTACATATCCGGCAAATTCCCTCCTCTCTAAGTTAAGAAAACCAAAACAGATAGAACAAATAACAGAACCACCAAGAATAGTATCATCATGAACTGTCCCTTAGCTCCAGCCTTCTTCATGACCATCCCCACTTTTTTCTGCATACAAACTTTATCTCAGAAAATAAAGTAAAAACACGAAAAGAAAGCAAAATACCTGCACGTAAATAATTACTCTAGCAGTTTAGGCCGTGTTTTTCCAAGAGTTGTTTCCTTGAATTTTTTTCTGTCGCGGCTTGGTTTTAATCATTTCAAAAATCAAATACTAAAAAAGTGTTTTTGGTACTTTGATTGTTGAGCCTTTATATAGAGTTACTATTTATCACTCTCTCCAAAATTGTTGGGCATATGCTTTTGGAAATCTAAGTGATTCATCTACATGGCAAAAATATAATATCTTCCCTTGTGAACAATGAATCTAGATTGCAAAAGTCGTGGAAAAACCATACAAAAGACGGGTTAAATTAAGAACAAATGTGAGGTTAACAGTAACCTGTATAGATGGATAAACATATAGTAGGAACTTCCTAAAAATGGAACAACCAAGAGTTGTATTGTTTAGCAGCTTAATCAAAGATCAAAAAGTTCATTCAGATTTCAAAGACGAACCCTCTTTAGAGGTTGGTTCTTAAAAAAAAAGGTTTCAAAGACAACGAAAAAAACACGAAATTTCATCATCGGCAAGAAATTGATTACCTGAACGAAATCAAGGCGGTTTGATGTGCTCTCCATTTCCATACCTAAGTCATCTATAATTCTCTCCTGTGTGCCAGGAAATACGTAATAAAGGTTAATCATAAGGAAGAGAATTCCAACTCATAATAACAAAGTGACTTAACTAGGAGTGTTTAAGCCTTTAAGGGTCCTACAACATATATTCTTTTAGCATTTTTATAAAACATTCCAATAAAGTTCTAACTTCATCGTCAAACTGTTCTCGCATGTTTTTATATTTATCTAACGTTGATAAGGAATTTCTAAGTTGTTATAGTCGAAAAAAACAAGGTTAAACAGTTCTAACTTCGAACCATATAACCGCTTACATATCCCATGACATTCTTTTGGCAAATTAATCTCCGTGTAATTTTTCGACTACAAAGATTTATGAACCTGTGAAAGTAGCTCTTCATGAATAGTGAGTCCAACACCTCCAATTCTTTCGACGCTAGCACTAAGTTCGTCGAGCTCTTCATCTTGTTGCCTACATCCATTTAAGGCTTCAATTAAAATGAAGAAACCGGAGCATCTTTTTATATCTAGTTAACACACAAACAGCCTAGAATTTTATAATTGAAGCATTCCTTTTGGAGCAAATCAGACCACACCTAGAGTCATAAGTATGAAAAATGATTTCCCCACTCTGCATACCACAGAGCTCTGAAAGGAGATAGAATCTGAAGGTAAATTACTAACAATGCACTAGCACTTAGTTTTTGAGGAAAGAGTGAGGGGGCTGAAAAAGACTTCTTTATGAAAAGCAGTTGCCTAATGATAATTGAGGTAATAACTAAAAAACTTTATTAATGCTCTTAACATATGAAGGTGTACAGTTGTATCCACCCTCTAGCATGTGAATGAAACAGTCGAGGATGAAAAGACAGATGAAAAAACGGCATACATACATAGATTATAAGGGAATGAGAAACCAAAGATGTGTGTAAATATGTGTGTATGTGTGTGTGAGAGTGAGTGAGTGAGTGAGAGCGGGAGATACTTGATAAGAAGCACTTGTCGGTCAGATTCTGATGATATGAAATCATTGTTATGTTGTGCCCCATAGTAATTGGGTTGTTGAGAATTATGATGATTTGGTAGCCTCATTAGTTCTCGACGATTTGCATTTGCACTAGAATTGCTTGTAATATCCAGCTCCCTACCCATTGCCAAAGTTCTCTTAACATTGCCCACCTAATATTATCGCATAGTCTTTAAACTGTCTTACATTTATCCAACAAAACGAAATCAAGCGATTGGGGAAAAAGGACAAAAAAATGTACCTGCACACGGGCTGTGCTGGTCCATCTCCTCCTTCTATCAAGTTCAGATTCATTAATCCCATAAAACACAGGATCTCTAGCTGCTACAGCAATAGTTTTGTCCAATTCATCCACCTGTCTACCAAGAAAAAACAAGCTTTTAGCAATATATATGACTTTTCGTATCACACAGTTACACTTACTAGTATCAAGTCTATACACAATGTCTGATTACGTATGCTTATAATGTCCTCCAACCAATCACTCAATGTCTGACTAATAAAGAGGGGAACAATCGCTTGTTTTCTTATCAGCATCGCAAATATGGCTTTTCTTACTTACCCAGAAAAAACATGGCTTTTCTTACTTACCCAAAAAAGCATGGCTTTTCTCACCACATATTCGCAATTCATAAAAAGG
Organism: Primula vulgaris; assembly: GCA_963920805.1. NCBI lineage: Eukaryota > Viridiplantae > Streptophyta > Magnoliopsida > Ericales > Primulaceae > Primula > Primula vulgaris. The sequence continues at coordinate 10,632,026 of OY987212.1, forward strand.
CCACGTTACATATGCTAATAATTAGGAATCAAACGCTTGATATCCCAATGAAGAAAAAAAATAAAAACACAATAAATGTAAAAGAATTTGATTGAACGAACAATCAACTTAAATAAACCCTTAAATATTTGATCCTTACCTGCCACTCAATGCTCTCACAGCTGACAAACAGTTCTTTCGTTAGATGTTGTTGCTCTTGACTATCTGCAGGAATCCGCTCCCATTTGTGAAAATTAGATTGCAATTTATCGATCTGACATGATAATAAAGAAGCATAAGATGATTGACATGACGCTTAAAAACGTTTTATGTGTGGTGCGTAGATTAGAAAGTATCATATCCCAATATAATCACATACAGTATTCCATATGGATTAGAACAGAAGAAAATAGATTTGATTTATTAGTTGGAATAATTTAAAATCTGAACAGAGGAAAAGAGATTCTAAATGACAAGGCCTCAAGAAAAAACTTACTGAATCTTGAATTTCTTCTTTGACAATGTAGAATGGATCCTGAGCTGAAGACATTTTTTACTGTATAAGAAGATAATAAAACATTTGATTATAACAGTTGCATTACATAGAGGTATGGTTGTAGTAAACAATCATGTTTATATGTGTACTTCAATACTTTCATATGCCCTCCCAAGTCCCAACCATAATCGATAAACGCATCTATACTTATATAATGAGCTTTTCATGAATGCAAAATATGAATCCTGTTATTATTAGGGTTGTCTGAATGCAGGTTTAGAACAAAAACACCAGCTTGTTTGAGGTTGAGAAGAAAATGGCTTCATCCGAGTTTAAACTTCTAGACTTTTTGAGCCACACATCAAAAAGAAAACTCAGCTTGTAAGTCAGCCAATGATTAGTACTGCGGTTTATATACTCAGGATTTAGCTTAAAAGCTGCTACTGAGCAATCCGTTGGTCTCCATTCCTTCAAAATTTTGATGCAAATAATAACATACCAAACTCCAATCACCTCACACAAAAAATGTTGCGAGTTTCTCACCAATCTCCTTTAACGATCCTTTGGTTGAATGTTCCTCGGTAAAATCTGAGATAACTTTAAAAAAAATAGCTTTTGAGTTCTGTTTAAGAAAACATCTTTGGTTGTAGTTTTTCAAGTAACATTCCTATTGGGTTTTTAAGATTTTAACTAATTAAATTAAGGAAAAGAAGAAACACAATCTGGGTTCTCTCCGAGCAAATCTATTTATATGAAGTTATGTAAGTAATCTAGATGGCAACTACTTTTCTACTAGTTTAGATTAAAACACCCATAATACGTAACGCAATTGCATAACTGACCCTCAAATTACGAAACATCCATTGACACATAATTCGATAAATAGATACATACATAATTTGGCAAGACTATCATTTTCCTTCTCTTAACCAATTAAACTAAGGGAAAAGAAGAAACACATCCTAGGTTCTCACCAAACAAATCTATTTATATGAAGTTATGTAATTTATCTAGGTGGCAACTACTCTTCCACTAGTTTAGATTAAAACACCCATAACACGTAACGCGATCGCATAACTGACACTCAAGTTACGAAATATCCACCAACACAGTTCGATAAATAGATACAGTACATAATTTGGATTTTGGCAAGACTATCATTTTCCTTCTCTTAGTTCGTATTTTCAACTACTCCCTTTGCAAGTAAAAGCTGTAATAAAAAAGTGAAAAGGGCCCAAACAAAAACGTTTTTTTTTCAAGATTACAAAAGCTTTAAACCCTTTAATCACCTAAATTAGCTGATTTCAACCCTTTTCAAAACTTCAAGTAGACATGTCATTTGCAAAGTATTTACTAAAAATACACAATTTAAGGCATGCATTAATCACCGGTGCCCAATATTCAATCATATAAAAAGGACCAATCTTTGAAACGGATTAGCTTAAAAAACAAAACAAATAAATTAGAGGCAAAATGTAAGATGAATTAACTTAAAACACCAAATTTAACAAACTAAAAACTAATGATTCGTATATTGGGAATATGAAAGATTGTTTAATCAAAAAGATGAAATCAACATATATATATAGAGAGAGAGAGAGATAGTTTAATAGAGAGAGATTTACCTTGAGCAAAGCTCGAGAGAGAAATAGAGAGAGATAGAGATAGAGAGAGAGAGATCTGTTGAAAACTATACTAATAAACAAATAGAAAAAGGTTTTTTTTACTGTTGTAGTGTTTCAATTTACTGATTTACGTGCTTTTAACTCCGGCAAACAATTATTTTCATACTGACGTTCGGGTCGTTTTTTGTAAAACCGAAACGAATAAAAAATTTGATATTTTTTTTTCGGTTTATAGACTGAACCGATTTATCTCGGTCCGTTTTTCGATTTTTTTTAGATTTTTTTTTCAGTTTTAATTAAAAAACATATTTTTTTTATATTTTGAAACATGTTCATTTATAGATTTAGCTAGTACATTATTATGTTTAATTTGTTAATCTATTTATTGCGAATCTCTTAATTTAGATATGTAAAAATGGTAAAAAAATAAATCAATTTTATATATTTTATATCATTTTCAAATTACACGTCCCCTAGTTATTATAAAAATGAGTAAAATTATGTAGTAAAATGATAAAAGATAACTTATTTATAAGTATTTTTTAGTCAACTTGTTTTTTGACAAGGTTTAAATAAGCTGAAATACATCATTTAATAATGTGTTTGGTTGCATAAAGTGTGATTGAATTAAAAGTATTGTCACGACTCTAAATGATGCAATTTTTGTGTATTTACAATAAAATGGATGTGTGGTATCAGATTAGTCCGCTCCCGTCGGGATTGCTAATCAGTATTCATTTCGAATCCCGCTCACAAGCCCGATCAAATTGTTAATCATGTGACTATTAATCGTGTAACCCAGAGAGGTCATGGTACTCGTTGTTTAGTATCTAAATAATGTGATCGGTTATATTCTAAGAATAACACTCCTATGATTAGTAATAAAAATCGATCCTAATATTTTGGTGGAGTTGAAAATGTGATGCAAGTGATCAAAGTATTAGTTAATCTTTAAAATATGAAAAAAAAATCCCTTGCATAGATATATTCATAAGGAGTAATGAACAAAAATGTACAAATTATAACGATTTTCGCATGGACGTGTCAACATTTAAATTATAGAGTGAATTTAAATACACTTTTTATAATTTTAAATTTCATTTTAAAAAATAAACTTTAGAACAGACATTGTAATTTTTCTATTTTTTTCTATACTATATATCTTTTACGGAAACTTTTAACCAAAAAATAATCAAATTCTCTTATGCTACACGAAATTATAAATATGATAATATCTTACTCAATTCAAAGAGTTATTTATATTACTGTATAGTAATTTTCGGTGGAAATGTGAAATTTATATGTGGAAATGGAAATAAATAAAGTTTATAACGTAGTTGTACTCTTGTGTACGTGTAAAAGCTTTATGATAGTTTTACAACGTCATAGTTTTTTTCAATTTTTTTGAGGAAAACTACTTCTAGAGTGAGCATAAGTCGATTAAACCAAGTCGACGCGAGCAAACTAAGTCGAGCTTACCAAATTCAAGACGAACATATCGCTATTCAGTTTGGTTTGGTATAAAAATTTAAAACGGGTTCAGTTTATATTTAAGTGTAATGTAAACATAACAAGGCCGAACCGATGCAAAATGATTGTTTATAAGTAGTATATAAAAATGTATAAATATAATATATATAGCTATAACTTATGAAGAAGCTAAATTTTGTATGTCATTTTGTTAGTTTTCGTACGTTCGTTATACGTAAAATCTGTTACGTTTATAATGCTTAACGTACACATTTAGTATATATCATTAACATGTCTTTTCGCTACATCAAGTACATGTTAATTATTAATAAAATATAATGTATTTTGATTTTATTATTAGTCATGGTTCAAACTGATTAAGTTGAGTCTAACCAATCCGTTTTTTAGCGGTTTGGTTTCGAGTACTAATTTTCTCAAAATCTAACCGGGCCAATAAATTTAAACAGTTCGATTTGCGTTTTCATAAAACCGGTCACCGCTCCGATACTTGCTTCTCAATCCTTTTCTAAAAGGATGATCCATATTTTTGGGCCTTTTGGGTCAATAAATGGAGCAATAATAGTTCAACAAACGTAACACATTTGAGCCTTAAATAATAAAAGCCCATTTTTCCAATGGGCATTTTAGTATTTTCATTAAACCAGTCCTTTAGGGTTTTACAATACATATACATATATAGATACACATATATATAGATACACACTGCTAATCTCACTCTCTCTCTTCCTCTGTGCACCTTCCCTCGAAAACCTATCTCTCTCTGCTTCTCTGCAACAATGGTGAGTTAATTTTAACACTAAAAACCTAATTTAAGTTTTAACTTACATTTCATCTGTTTCTATTGGTTTTTCATTTGTATTTAGATTAGAAAATGAAGGATTTTATCACTGTTTTCTATTTTTCGTGTGTTTTGTGTAATCTCATTAGTTATGGGTTTAGAATTATAAGGGCTTATCTGGGTAGTCTTTAACTTCATTAAATAAGCTTGTTTGAGTTTTTTTTAAACAGAAAAAAGTTTATTTGAGCTTGTTGAATAACCTGATTTATTTTCAACTAAACTTTTATATTATCTCATTTTGGCTTGATATTAAGATGGGTATGTTTTGTTAATTGATTGCATTTAGTTTATTTTGGTTTTTGTCTATGGATATGTTTATAATTTCAAAATATTTGTGTTTAACTTAACGAGGGTTTGTTTAAGTAGATTTAACTTGATGGAAAAAGCTCATTAGAGTTTGTTAAGAAGCTCTCTAAATTGTGGCTTAATAGTAGGTCTAATTTTAACATAATAATAAGCTTGTTTGAACTTGATGAAAATGCTAGTTTGACTGGTTCGTTATATTAAGCATAATTACAACTTGGCCATTATGGTTCATTTATTATCCTGATATTGAAAACTTGATTTGAGCTTGATAATAAAAACTGGTTAAATTGTTGTTTAGTATTTTGAGTACTGTCAACTAGGCTTCTTACTTTATCTCTCTTAATTTGGCTTGATATTAATCTGAATAGCTTCGGTTTATTTTTCCGAGGCTTTCTTATTATCACTATTTTAATTGTCCATGGATCTGTTTGTTATCTCAATTGTTTCGGATTTTAACTATAAAGTGTTTGTTTGGGTAGATATCTTTAACTTGATAATAGAAAGTTAATCTGAGCTTGATGAAAAAGCTGTTTAAATTATGGCTATTAAATAAATTGGCGTAAATTCAACTATCTTCTCTCATTTCCGCACTGGATAGATTTTGTATGTATATTGGCATTAGTTCATTTTCCAGGCTTTAGTTACACTTTTTCTTGTCTATGGATTTGATGGTAATCACATATAGTTTTGGGTTTTACGTAACAAGGGTTTAAATTGGCTAGACTTTAACCTAAATTATGGGTTAATATTAGCCATAATTTTGATTTTGACTAAGACCCCTTTATCTTCTCTCTTTTTTGCTTGATATTAAGCCGGGTATATTTTGCGTATAGATTGGCGTGGCTTTATTCTGGAGGATTTATTACTCCTGCTTTTACTGTCTATGGATGCGTTTGTAAACACTTTATTTTTGGGTTGAACTTGGTAAAGCTTTGTTTTTGTAGATTTTAGTCTTTTAAAAAAGGTAGTTTGAGCTTGATGGAAATGCTCTGATTAAAATGCCTGCTTTTACTGTCTATGGATGAGTTTTTAAACACTTTATTTTTGGGTTGAACTTGGTAAAGCTTTGTTTTTGTAGATTTTAGCCTTTTAAAAAAGGTGGTTTGAGCTTGATGGAAATGATCTGATTAAAATTGCTCTGATTAAAATGTGACGTAATTTTAAGCGTATTTTCAACTAGTCTCTTACCTTAAAACTTTTCTCATTTTAGTATGATATGGCTAAATGCCGGGCTTAATACTGACCAGACCTTCTATCTTATCTCCTTTTTTTTAGTTGTATTATAGCACCTAATTAAAGTTTGAAGAGGTGATATAAGAAACTAAGAAGTCCTATATTTCCGTTTTTTTTTATAGAGTAATATTATCTATGTTTTGAACTTGCCACCAGACAATAAGTCTTTTCCAATCACTAGTCTCAACATTCTAACTTATTGTTTCCTTGTTCAGTAATCACTAATTAATAAATCTATTATGTATTTGTTGAATAGTTGCCCAAAATTTTGGCATGTACATGTCATGTCTTAGTTGACATATTTACTGCTGGTGTGGACCTTTATACTTGCTTAAAATGTCCTCATTTTCAGTTTATATTCAAGATCCGTAGAATTCATGGTTCTTTATCTTATTTCAATTATTATTTGTTTCATTTTTCACTTGTTATTCAGTGACTTTCTTTCTTTTATTTTCCATGAGTTTTTCTCAATGCAGCCATTGCTCTTAAATTAGTCTTTTAAGTTTCAATTACTCCCTTTTTTAGGTTTTACTAAGATATTTGGTGAGTTTATTACTAATACCAGCTTCTTATCCCTTTTATAACAGTCGGCCAGTTATTAACTTTATACATGGCTAGACTAGACTTTGGAAGTTTATATACTGCATTCATTACTTCTACATTTCTCTGGGATGCTTTCTATATCCTCCTTGTTGTTGAACTGGGCAGGTTATTTTATTTGGAAATGAGTTCTTTATCTCATAAGTAAATAATTTGACATGCTGATATTTATGTAATGTCACAACAATGCGTTTCTTTGTTTTGTTCGTGGAAAAACTAATTATGTGCATTTTGTTTGAATTCTAAGTTTTGTGCCCGTTTTAATATTGAACATCAGATCCATTCATATGCTCATCTTGTCTTGTAATCTCCAATTTTTATAATTCCTCCCTGATCTTTCTTACTCGTGTACAAAAAAGGATTTCATTAGCTCCGTATTTAGATTGAATCATAGATCAAAGATAGCATCTATAACTGAATAGATGCTTATTTTTGTCTTATCTGCAGGTGTATGTCAAACCTCAGAAATCAAGGTCCTATTTCAAGAGGTTTCAAGTTAAGTTCAAGAGAAGAAGAGGTATAACTATTTTTCTGCAGCCGATTGTTAAACTATAATTTGAATTGAGTACTATTCCTTAACTTCATTTAATGTTTCAGAGGGGAAGACTGATTACCGTGCTAGGATCCGTATGATTAATCAAGATAAGAATAAGTACAACACTCCGAAGTACCGTTTCGTTGTTCGCTTCACTAACAAGGACATTGTTGCACAAATCACTTCTGCTAGTATTGCTGGTGATCTAGTGCTTGCTTCCGCGTATGCTCATGAGCTTCCCCGCTATGGTCTCGAAACCGGCCTCACTAATTATTCGGCAGGTATTAAAAAATGCCTGTTTATGCCCTTTGTTTTCAACAGCTTATAAGCTCATTTTTCAAGATTAAGGTATAGAACCACAGAACAGCTCAACATCAAATCTGGTCAGTAAAATGCAGTCCTGCTTTTTTGAAAATACTAAAAAATATATTTAAAATTGAAAAATAACACCGCATGTTGCCTTGATTGCGAACTGCATTTTACAGAAGAAGCTGGTTTGTTTATTCGGATAAAAAGACTGGGTTCATCCAGCAGATTGTATATTGGGTCCAAAAACCAAGAAACTCGGATATTAAGCTGGTCAACCCTGTACAGTCTAGTTTAAGCCAAAAAACTAGCTTTAAGACTGCAAGCATTATGATCTATATCTTTATCTTTTTTCTTGTTTGACTGTTAGTTATATTTTTAGTGTATAGTTTTTTTTTATGTTTTCTTTGTTGGTTTCCTTTTTTGACCAGCTTATTGTACGGGGCTTCTCTTGGCTCGTCGTGTCTTGAAGAAACTTGAGATGGACGAAGAGTACGAAGGAAATGTTGAGGTAAATTGATAGAGCAGGCTGATACTCTTTCCTTTTTAGATTTGTTTTAATCAGGTAAGAATTTTTTGTTGTTGTTAGGCATCTGGAGAAGACTTTTCGGTTGAGCCAGCAGATAGCCGAAGGCCATTCCGTGCTCTCCTTGATGTTGGTCTTCTTAGAACAACAACTGGGAATCGTGTGTTCGGTGCCTTGAAGGTACTTTTGTATTCCTGTATTTGTTGTCTATATTTCCTCGTTATCGCTCAACAGCATATTAATTCAGTATGTAGTGAGTTCTCTAGACTGTGTTTTTCCTTTTAGATTAAGTTTCCCCGATAGCCTCAGGCCCCCAGAGGCTTTTTTGTGGTACAAAAATTGCAAATCTGTAGTAAGATTTTGTCAACTACTACTCTCACTGACCAAAAAGCACATGGCTTTGCCCCATGCCTGTTCCATCTATTCATATAAACACTTGTTTAATTGATTTATAAAGTCGTATCATTGCAACATCACTGACCATATTTTCCATCAATTCATTCTCTCTAAGATACCTTTTTATGTGTTTATGTAATTATATTATACAACTGATTCACAAATCTTATCAATATTGTAGGGGGCGCTTGATGGTGGGTTGGACATCCCACACAGTGACAAGAGGTTTGCTGGTTTCTCCAAAGACTCCAAGAGCCTTGATGCTGAGGTTCACCGCAAGTACATCTATGGAGGACATGTCTCTGCTTACATGCAGGTTTAATTTTGCTTGTTTCTCTGTCAGTTTTATCCTCTGTTTAATGTTCTTTTTAATTTTGCTAGCAAAACTCGGTCAGTAATAATAGATTTAGATAGTCTTTTAATCCAAGAATATATTCCAGTTTCCCTTAATTAATTTTCTATCAAAGCTTTTTAGTAGGCTGAGCGTATTTGTTTCTCATCCATTTACTTTTAATCAAACATGTGAACATGTCTTTAAGTCTAGTTATTGATTTCCATGGTTTTTAAACAAAATGGCAGCTAAGGGAACCCAAGGTTTTCTTTATCGGTATCCAAGCATCTGAAAGAGAAGCTCGATAGTTATTATAGTCTGAATGTATCTCACACTTTGTTCTTCTATGCTGAATGTATCACACATCTTTCTTCTATGCTAATTATTTTCCATTTTGTGTAACTCACATCTCCTTGATGTGTTGCTTTGCTAGACTTTGATGGAAGACGAGCCAGAGAAATATCAGACTCATTTCAGTGTTTACATTAAGAAAGGAGTTGAAGCTGAAGGCATTGAAGAAATGTACAAGAAGGTTCATGCTGCCATCCGAGCAGACCCCAGCGTGAAGAAAACCACAAAACCTGCCCCCAAGGCTCATAAGAGGTTAGTCCACTCTCATTGCTTGCTAATGGTTTGGTTCAGACTTTTCTGATCACTACTTTTGTTGAGAATAGTTTGTTTGCAAGTTAGATTCTCTTCATATAGTGACCAAGTTTCATTATAAAATCGGGTTGAACATTTTTTTCAGCCTTTTGACTTCACTTGGTCAGAACAGACATTTATTAACATGTATTTTAGAATCATACTACTCCGATTAGGGAACTTCTGCACTTTATGTGAACCCTATCTAACTTTCACGTTGATCTATGTTTTAAATTCAACAAATTAATTGTTCGAGTGTTCTGAAATTTATCTACCATGTCATTCAGGTACAACTTGAAGAAGTTGACCTATGATGAAAGGAAGAACAAGTTGATTGAGCGATTGAATGCTCTTAACTCAGCTGTTGGTGCTGAAGACTCCGATGACGAGTGAACTCATCGTTTTAGATTCAGTTGAGAGAAGAAACTTGTTTTGTTCCAAGTGCAACTGCACTAATCTAGATTTGAAACTAAGAAATTTCCAATTTTGTTTTACATTTTGGCCTATTATGTTGTTCAAATTTGACGTTTGCTTTCTAGAAAGTATCAGACCTTTGAATGCTATGAGATCCAGCTTTATTGCAATGTTAGCCTTGTTTTTTTTCTGTTGAGCTTGCCTTCTAGAAAGTATTAAATCGTTTGTTACTTTGCTAAGTATGAGAATCAATTCGTATTTTAGGTCAAACTAAATTACTTCGATTTCTTACTGTTTTTTTTAGGAGGGGACGATATGTTATTTGGTAAAATCTATGAAAATGCCCACCAGTATTATAGTTTGGGGATGGGGATGATACATCGTAAGAGGAACTAAAGTAATTATTAAATGTAGAAATGACTTTAAATCATGTAAAATAAGCAGGCTATTCTGATTGTTCTAAAGGATGAGCAAGCAACAAATTACCTAGCTTAAAAGTTCAAAAGACATGCGTTTTTTTCCCTCATTCGTCTACAAGTTAAAAGTGCAGTTAGTAGATTTTTTTCGGTCATATTTGAAGTACTTTTTGTGTACAAATTATTGTTTGTGGAAGTAAAAAGTAGTATTTTAACCATAGAGAAGCTGAAAGTACGATGCAAGTTTTCTGTATCAACTAATATGAAGAGAAATCCAATTTTTCATTATAGTGTTGGTTAGGAGGAAAATAAAAGTAAAAATAAGTAACTCCAATAATTTTATCTTACATACAAAAGAAGTCATGGGTGTAAGCACACGTGTACATGGATTGTCTCCTCATCATCAAAATGAATGTTCCAAAACGTGGCATAACCCAAACAATGACAAATCACCAAGTTCCAAACTCTTTTAAATACTAATCCAAATTATACGTTCTCATAGTTCATAGTTGTCACAACACTTTTAATCGGTGCATTTGATAGAGAAAAGAAAAATGAACAGCCCTAATATAGTTTGTGAAAATAAAATCGAGGGTGGAAAGTCATTTAGTGAAATGGAGGAGGATAGGTTCTATGAGAAGCTATGCAAGTTTAATGAGTCTTCTTGTCTTAGTCTCCTGTAATTTACATTTCTTGCTTTTACAACTCTTATTTTTACTGTATTACCATACTGTTTGATAGGAGTACTTACTAACGTGCAATGAGAGTTATTTTGTTGGTACATGAGCTATGGAATCAGCATGAGTTATTTGTTGCTAGTTCGGTTTGGAATCAACAATATTAAGTCAGTGTTCTTTTTGCTTTAAACAAAATACTTGAATAAATAAGTTTTGATCATGAAAATTTGAAGATGATATTAGTTTTTGCGTTTGGGAAATGAACTTTGTCGAGCAAGTTCTTTATTACCGCTTTCACAAATACCAAGTTCTGTTTCTAAATTGTTAAAAGTTAATAGTTTGATGTAGCTTCTGCTGAATTCACCCTTCCCCCCTATTTCTAAATGTTACTACTGTTTAACAGGCTTATTATGTATTATACTACTGTTTAGTCCCAACTTGATGTATGGAACCAATTGCTTGGCAGATTTAATTTTCGGCGAACGAACTTCGATTTGTTCAAGTTCTATGAACAAGTCACTAAAAGAGGAGGATACCATCAGGTATGTGTTTTCTTTTATCCCTTTTCACAGGTTGCACCAATTAGAATAAGAAAAAACTATTTATCCTTCGGTGTCTAGTTTGTTCCATCAGTAAGATAATACATCCACTAACAATCAATTCTACGTTGGATGTATTAAGAAAAAGGCCTTTTTACAGGGAAATAACTAGGCGGCGACACAGAAGTCTTACCCCAATTTTGACAATATTTTTCATCATCTATTTTGGTCATAATATTACAACTATAGTAGCTTTTTGGCCCCCAATTTCTACATTTGGTTGATGTTTAGGTTACTAAAGATAGGAAATGGGATGAGGTCGCTTCAGGCGTGAATCCAGAAAGCAGTCCATTGTTGCCAGATCAGCTTCAGAAGATCTATGAAAATATTCTTATCCCGTTTGAGCATATATACCACTACCGACCGACTCCCAAAATAGCTGCCATGTCAAGTACGCTCAAACTTTGAGAAATAACTTATGATTACAGGTTGAGATTATTTAAATTTACTTAAAGAAAGCAAAACCAATGCTCACTGTTATCCCATGTCAGATACTTGTTTTGGTTCCGGACAGCTTTTAAGTGGAAAGACGAAATGCCCGTTCCGGCCCATTCTCTTGAATTCTAAAGAACCATCATCAGGTCAGCATATTCAAATTTAAAATTTTAAACGAAATGATATCATATCATCTATCAATATCATCCTGGTATCAGGTAAAGGTCTTTAGTTCAAGTCTAACTGCTAGGCAATACAAATTTGAATTCATCTAGAAAATATGCGAAATTTGAAGGGGATTGTATCCAAAACACCATATAGTTTTGTTACCATAGTAAGAAATTAAAAAAGGGAAGGGGATATGTTGACTTTGATAAAAAAAAATACTATGCGTGTCTTCCTAATGTGAGCTAACAAGATGGTAGCACAGTATGAAAAAGATTTTCTTTAAAAAGACAATACTGATAAATTAATGGTGATAGATATAGCATTATGATTTATGAGCGCATGATTTTAAACTGCATACTTTTTCAAATGTGTTCTATGCATTATATAGAAACTTAATCTGGTGTGTATCTGGGCTCTTACAAGATTCAAATGAACGTTACAACTGTTAATATAAGATGATTCAATTTTGGCTTAAGGTCTGACAGGGTCCGGTTTAGTGGAGAAAAGATCAACAAGGTCTTCCTCAGCTGGAATTAAAAAGGATAAAAAAGTATCAGAAGCTTCAGTAAAACCGAGATCGGCTTATCAGTTATTCATTAGCAAGGAGTACGAGCGGCTAAGGGAGATCGACAAGGAGAGCTCCGATAGGCATATAAGAGGCATGGCAATTGATGCATGGCGACATCTCCCTGAGAAAAAGCGCAAGGTGAATACTCATTGATTACCGTTATTCATCATAGGTTGTTTTTGTTACACCTTTTGAGCGCATATTTGGCTTGATAGATGGACTGCATTTGGTTTATTAGCTCAGGAGCCAAGTTTTCTGATTTTTGGCCAGAAAATCTTGAAGTTTTGAGATACATGAACTCGTTTGTTTTTGCATCCACCGCAAATTACAGTTTATATTTGCTTAATAGCTGCAATAACTGATCAAGTAATACCTTAGCAAGATGTTGGTCTTTGAAGCAAATTTGGTAGCCTATCGATGCAGGGTGTGTGGGTTGATTACTTGATCAGTATTGTTAGCTTCTTGTTGGGAAATGACATCATTTGTCTTCTGGTTACAACTTTTAGAAAAATAATTTGGTATTTTTTAGATTGAGAAAATTATGGGTTCATCACTTCGAACCTCTAGCTTTTTCAGGCCAGAAACCAGAAAAGGTATTTTTGCTTATCAACCAAATGTCGTCCAATCTTTAGACACAAAATAAATGAACGGTGCAACCAAACAAGAACGTAGCCACCAGAGGAACACCGATTTCAGTCGTTTAGTCTCCTGCTTTGTCATTCACAAGTTTAGACACCGTTTGCGTGGATAACTTTTCAACTGCATATTCTCGTAATCAATTTAGAAACACAAAGTTTAGTTAGCCACACTGATAGTGGGAACTATTTTTTTTTGACTTGTACTTGGTTTAGATTGCTTTAGTTGTAGCTCTACTCGTAAGACAGTATATCATCGACGAGCGATAGTAACATGACTTATATATTAATATATTATATGTACTTTCGCTAGCTCAATCACGTAACTGTTGAAAATCAATCTTACTGGTTTCTTCAATACACCAACAGCCGTATGTTGATGAAAGTAACGAAGAAAGGAAAAGATTGAGCCAACAACTGAAAATGAACGGTATCATTGTAAAATCCATATCCGGAAGGTTTTAAAGCAGCTTTAACAGTATCACAATGATGTGGCGAAACAGACAAATACCTTTTTGAAGAACGGACAGGTAAATGAAACCGTGTTTGGATAAGATGTTGGTTGATTTACCTGGCTAAATAGTCGCGTAGAAGCTTATACACTTATAGACTAGTATATGCTACTTAATTTCCACCCTTGTATTGGTGTCCACTCTGTGCTTGTATATAGTAGTGGCTTTGTATATTGTGAAATGAAAATATAACTAAACCTGTTGCCTGTTGGCTTATTTCTTTGTGTGTTTGCTCTTACGATATTTTCACATCAGATAGCAGCATGAATATATTGCAATTCGTTCTGATCTTATATAAGACATAACAGTATGATTGTCATGCTTCATATTTAGACTGCCCAGGCCAGGTTATACATTTTTGTATCTTGTTCAAACTAAAAAAAAATGGTTCTCTGGTTGGCGTAGCTTAAAAGCTATTTCACTTTATACCTGTAAAAAAAATCGTTGAAAAAAACACATTTTTCTTTGTATAACTTAAATGGTGTAACTCCCATAACTATAGTTTCATGTAGGTGTCCGTCACGCTGAGAGCGCAACTAGATAACCTTACTATGCTCATTCTAAATTTGTTTATCATGAATTGATATAGATGCCCATCTATCAGAACGTCTCTTTCGCGCCTTGCTTCTCTTTCCACATTCGTGTGTAACCTTAGGGAAAAAGATAAAAGAGCCACCAACAAACTAGGCTTGGTGTTGATTGAGCTTTTTGAGTTAATGGTTCGATCATACTAGCGGTTTAACAATATTCTTGAAGAACTGTTCGGTTCATCTGTTTTCCGGTTCAAGAGCATATCAGACACACAAGGAAAACAAAACCGGATCAACCCTCGATTCTCGTATATCAACCGATGGTTTGATTTCGATAGCACTATAAAATTGAGCAAGTCTCTTGTTCTTCGTAATATTGTGGAATTAATTAATACTGTATTAATGTATAGAGAGACAGTATATTCATTAAAAAAACATACGAGAGGGATAATTACAACGAATTTATGGCCAAGATAGATAAATAAGTCATGTGCTCATCTTTAAAGATCATTTGAAATATAACCATTGTTTGATAATGAATTTAACCAATAACATATTCTGGTAAAGAGAAATACATGATTTTTTCCCGCAATACATAAGATTGAATGTTCAGATACCGTTAATATTAAAACCATGAGATATCATATACCATTAATAAATTAACCGAAATCTCCACTTGTTTACCATAAAGTTTTGATTGCACACCACGACACTAATTTAAATCTTACCACCTTTTTCTTATAAGTGAACTAAACCGACCCTTTATCTTTTTATGTTGAGCTTATTTCAGTTTCAAATATCATAATTTTATATTTCACAACCTTCGCAACCATATCTAAAACATCAAAACACAATAATTACAGTCTTACAAACAATTCAATACATTAGATCAGTTTACGCAAAGCACAATCAAATCGAGTAAGGAACTACGTCTCGACATAAAATCGACATCAACCGAAATTCGTAGTCTTGCAACATATGAATCAAAAAGTACATATAAATAAGCATTTGCCAAATTGGAATCTTCGACCACAAAACCATGTTATTTCAACCTTGGCTCCGAGGTTGTTCCCGAATCTGTTTTTTGTTGTTCGCATAATTGTAAAAACTCAAACTTTGTGGGAGCAATTTACAAAATCGCGAAATACACGGGGTTCAAAGTTTCAACTAAAGTACAATACTTCTATGAATTAAAAAACAAGTAACCAAGTTGCGGGGTACTTGTTTGGTCTCCAAAGCCTGTAGATTGAGATATCATGTTAAACTAAATTCTTATGCAATTATGTTTAAAATATTCGGCTAGTTCACACACAAATAAATAATCAACCATGAAGTGGAAACATAAATATCCTTATATATTTCACTTTGTCAATAAAATTGTCTTTTCGAGATCGTTTTCTCATTTATCAAGGGCGGACTACGCCAACCCGTAGTTGTTCGGTCTTGGCTCGTGTATTCGTTAAAAAAAGGCACATTCACATTAAGAGCTCAATTGAAATTTTATGGACCAAAGATAACTAAGTGGGACCAATATAAAAACCACTCTTATAAATTATTTAGGCTGATGGCCATCTCTAAACACGTTATTATATTATCATGCCATCTAATCAAATCAAACATATAACAAACACATTATAATGGTTTTAAGTATTGGTGAAAGAACGTTTACACTAACAAACAAGCCTTACATAAAAATATGGCTGGTTAAACATATCCGTACAACACATCATAATCAAACATAATCTCCATCTGTTTACCATAAACTTTTGATTACTAATGTACATCTTGCTATATTTTTTTTTTTACAAGCGAACTAAATTGACCCTTAACAACTTTTAGATATTGATCCCATATTTCAACTTCAAATATCACAGTTTTATATTCTTATAATCCGTCTTGAATAACTTCTTCTCAATTATATCTAAAACATCATAACACAATAAACCAACGTTTTTCAAATAATCCATACATTACATTACCATCACTTTACACAAAGAAATCCAAATCGAGTATGGAACTACGAGTCTACTTGAAATCGAAACCAACTGACATCCATAGTCTCACAACAAATAATCAAATAGTACATATAAATAAACATTTGTCAAAATGGAATTTCCGATCACGAAACTATGTTATTTCAAACTCCACATAGAGGTTGTTCCCAAATATATAAAAAAAGGACATAATTGCAAATACCCGAACTTTGTAGAGCAGTTTACGCAAATCACATCCAAATAAAGCATGGAATTACGACTCTGCATAAAGTTGACGTCAACCGTCAGAATATATAAACTAAAAAAGTAATAAAAAAAACTTGAAAAAATGAAACCGTCCACCATCCATTATTTCAACCTCGGCACCGAGGTTGTTCCCAAATATTAGAAAAAAACATAACTGCAAATACTCAAACTTTGTGGGGGCTATTTACAAATCATCTAAAGTGGACGGGGTTTGGCATAATTACAAAAATACCCAAACTTTATGAGGCAATTTACAAAATCCCAAATTACATGGGGTTTAAAACTTTAAAATATAAACTAAAGTACTTATGAATAATAAATAAAAAAGTACCAAGTTGTTAGTACTTGTTTGGTTTCCAAAGCCAATAGATTGAGATCTCCAAACCTATACATACATTATATACAAAACTCATATATACATATATATATATATACATATATATAATCATATAAGTATATAAACAAATAAGTTGTTTTTGTAGTTAGAAGAAGAAATGGAGGGTGAGGGTAAGGACGATACGGTGATGTCGGAGGCAGCAACGGTGGCGGGAGGTCCGATGGCAGCGGCGGAGGCGATACCGGCGACGATGAGTCACGGGGGTAGATTTATACAGTATAATATATTTGGGAATATATTTGAGGTCACTGTTAAGTATAAGCCTCCTATCATGCCTATTGGCAAAGGTGCTTACGGCATCGTCTGGTATCATCTTTTTTCTTTTTCTATTTCTCTCTCTATATCTATATCTATATTTTTATGTATATATGTATGTGTATGTGTCTCTCTGTGTGTGTTTGTGTGTATATGGTAGGTTTGGAGTGATTCCTAATATGTATACAAAGCTTATCTTTTTATACATATTGAGGAAATTTGGTTGATACAACAAAAGTGCTATATGTGTTTGTGTGTGTGTGTGTGTGTTTGTGTGTGTGGTAGATTTGGAGTGATTTCTGATATGTATAAAAGCTTATCTTTTTATACATATTAAGGAAATTGGGTTGATACAACAAAAGTGCTATATGTGTTTGTGTTTGTGTGTGTATATGGTAGATTTGGAGTGATTCCTTATGTATGTACTAGTAATCGTGCCCCACGCGTTGCATGTGCGGCGCGTAATGCAATAAAAATATAGAAAATATGTATAGTTATGATATAAATATGTGGATAATACAAAAAAAACATAGTTTAAGATTTAAAAGAATGTTTGGTTGTTAGAACGATAAATAGTTTTATTAGTTTTTACTTTTTATATTTTTATGGGAGTATGGTATTATTGTAATTAATATAAATGTGTAGGGTTATTTTTGGAAAAAAGTGGCTAAATTGGGCAGGCTCATTTGACTTGGGTTGACTTATTATAATAGAATGATATAAAGATTAGCTTATTAAGGAAATTGGGTTGATACAACAAAAGTGCTACATGTGTTTGTGTTTGTGTGTGTGTGTATGATAGATTTGGAGTGATTCCTTATGTATGTATATAAAGATTACCTTATTAAGAAAATTTGGTTGATACAACAAAAGTGCTATATGTGCTTGTGTGTGTGTTTCTATACAATTATATAGTAAATTTGGATGTGGGTTTTGTTGATTATGGGTTGTTTTAACTTCTATGCTAATTATGTAATTCTTAATATGTATAAAAAGCTTATCTTAGTTAATACAACAAAGATACTATATGTGCTTTTGTGTGCGTGTGTGTGTATTTCTATACAATCATATGGTAAATTTGGATGTTTTTTTTTTTTTATTATTTTGGATTGTTTTAACTTATATGCTAATAATGTGATTCCTAATATGTATAAAAAGCTTATTTTAATTGATATAACAAAGATACTATATGTGCTTGTGTGTGTGTGTTTTTCTATATAATTATATGGTAGATTTGGATGTGGGTTTTTTTGATTTTGAATTGTTTTAACTTTCTATGCTTATTATGTATAAAAAGCTTATCTTTTTATACATATTAGGGAAATTTAGTTGATACAACAAAAGTGCTATACGTGCTTGTGTGTGTGTTTCTATACAATTATACAGTAGATTTGGATGTGGGTTTTCAGATTTTGGATTATTTTAACTTTGTATGCTTATTATGTATAAAAAGCTTATCCTTTTATACATATTAGGTAAATTTAGTTGATACAACAAAAGTGCTATACGTGCTTATGTGTGTGTTTCTATGCAATTATATGGTAGATTTGGATGTGGATTTTGTTGATTATGGATTGTTTTAACTTCTATGCTAATTATGTAATTCCTGATATGTATAAAAAGCTATCTTTTAATACATATTAGGCAAATTTAGTTCATTTCAAAAAAAGTTTAAGGGAAATTTAGTTGATACAACAAAAATACTATGTGCTTATGTGTGCGTGTTTCCATTCAATTATATAGTAAATTTAGATGTGGGATTTGTGAATTATGGATTGTTTTAACTTCTATGCTAATTATGTAATTCCGAATATGTATAAAAAGCTTATATTTTTTTAACATATTAGGCAAATTTAGCTGATACAGCAAAGATGCTATATGTGCTTGTGTTTGTGTTTGTGTTTGTGTCTGTGTCTGTGTTTTTATACAATTATATGGTAAATTTGGATGTGGCTTTTGTTGATCATGGATTGTTTTTAACTTCTATGCTAATTATGGAATCCTCCACTCCCACTAAGATAGTGTTGCTTAACTTTTCATGCATGTTTGGAAAATTTATTCGATACAACAAAAATAGTATAGTGCTTGTTTGTGTATCTGTATAGAAAAGTTGGTTGTTGGTTTTGTTTATTTTGGATTGTTCCAAGTTATATGCTAGACTTGTTCGTTATGTAACCCTTCGGTCCACGAAGACAGGGTTGCTTAAACATACTCCGTATTAGGACCGCATAGTTGATAAAATAAATATACAAATGTTTACTTATTTTACGCCATATTAGAAAGGTGTCATATATTTGTAGATACAAATGTGCAACAAATTGGAGAATATGATTAAACTTATCAATTGATCATACTTAAAGAACGCGACAAGAAGCGGGAAGCTTTCTTTTTACTGGAGACTGGGATTATATGTGTGTAGGTAGATGTATGTATTTGATGGATTTGGTTGTGGGTTTTATTGGTTGTGGCTGAATTAACTTTTGTGAGTCACCTTGTTCCGTTTCAGCTTTAAAGTATAGTTTTCTGCTGGTTGCTCTAAAACTGGACTGCATTTTGTTGATCAACTTAGGACTTGAGTTTTTCTGGTCTTTAGGCATGAAAAAGCTAGAAAATTTAAGCTGGATGAACCCCCAACTCTGTCTTATCCTCAAAATCTCCAGTTTATTTTAGTAAAAAGGCTAGTTTTCCTAACTTAAGAAAATACTTGGCGGGTCTACATTAAACCTACTAGCTTCTTGAGCGATACATTAAAACTAGAAGAGCTTCAAAAGCTTAATGACTAAATAGCTTTCCCATTCAAGACCTAAAAAGAACATTAGTTGTTCTTATAAGATCTATCCAGAAATTTATATGCATTGTTTGATTGAGACGTGGAGAATGGGAAAATTTTGGGCTTTTGATGTGGGGAAATTTTGGGCTTTTGATGTGGCTTGATCATCTATATAGGAAATCTTACCTACTGCAAGATATGATATCTCTTATCATGAGTCCTAACACACGAAATCATTTGAAAACACAACATAGATAGATCTCACTCATTAATTTAAGCAACTCTAGCTAATGCAACTGTAATTTTGGGTTTAGGTAATCGTTTCTCAAATTCGTTCATTTAGTAATCATGAAAAGGAGAAATGGAGAAATTGGGGAAATGCTTTTGATTGTTAATATAGGTGATTCCAGGTTATGGCCTTAGTTATTTTTTAATGATAGGTTGGCTATCTTGTGCTTCTCTCTTTCTCTTCATTTATATGTAATACATGCATGTGTCAAGTACTTATTGAGTTGTTTTGTATTGATTATTTTCCTTGTTGAAATAGCTCGGCTTTGAATTGTGAGACAAACGAGAACGTAGCTATCAAGAAGATCGCTAATGCCTTTGATAATAAGATAGATGCCAAGAGAACTCTGCGCGAGATCAAGCTCCTTCGCCATCTGGATCATGAAAACGTCAGTGAGTAATGTTTGTAGTGTTAAATCTGTTATAATGACGAACTTGTCATTTTATTCTATTGTTAGTATTAGGTGATACCTAAATGAATGTAGGCAATTCTTCTTTTTCATTGTAGTTACTACCTCCATCAATTAAGAGAAATATGACACAATTATCTTTCATAATGGAAGAGACAATTTTTTGTCCTGACTCGTCTGCAATTTAGTCTGAGAAAACAAATAGAAAACTTGTTTCTTGATCACAGAAACAGGTGAGTTTGGCTTCTGTCATTCTGGTGGCTGTCTCAATGATGGGGCGAAATAAAAGACGTAGATTTTATTGATTCATGAGGTGCATGGACATGCTACCTTTCATATCAATCTATCTCTAGACACGAATGATAAACTTAAAAAAACCCAAAGAATTTGTGTGCTATCATGTGTTTTTAAAAAGTTTCCGTTGCTTTCAGTTTTGTTTCTGCAAGATGCGCGTAAAAGTTCAATCCTTACTAATGGCGTCATGGGTATAAGCTCAATCAGGTGTCAGAATACAAAAGTTCTCTTTTAAGTATATAATATGATTATAGATCACTACAGTCTGAGGATTAGCCTTGGCGCAACGGTAAAGTTGCTGCCATGTGACCTGTTGGTCATGGGTTCAAGTTGTGGAAGCAGCCTCTTGCAGGAATGCAAGGGAAGGCTGTACATTTCCTGGACCCCGCACATAGCAGGACTTTTAGAACCGGGTTTGCCCTTTTATAGATCACTACAGTCTACATACTTGGATGGTATAAACCTTCCATGACATTGTTTATGGCATTGTTATACCTTTCCGTAACATCTTTAGAATTTTTTTTCCATTTTGAAACTTGAAAATTCCTTCAAATGTAAGAAAGAGGAAAAAGACAATATTTTAGACTTGTATTTATTGCTTTTGTTGTTGCAGGTTGTAGCCATTAGAGACATTATACCTCCACCGCAAAGGGAGGCGTTCAATGATGTATATATTGCATACGAACTTATGGATACTGATCTCCATCAGATCATTCGTTCTAATCAAAATTTGTCAGAAGAGCATTGCCAGGTTCTATTTCTGTCATTTTGTTCACTCAAATGCTTATCTTAATTTCTAAAGTTAAGTGATGACAGGCAGAATGTATTATTTTTCTACATAATCTTCTTGGCTGTTGGCACTCACTCATCACAACACCCAAAAGCTTCACCCATTAACATCTTGGAATTACAAAACTGACACTCATTTCAATTCATTATGTTATTGTATTTAATTATGTAAGCTTTTCTCTCTAAAGCAGCACTGTATGTGTATCTGTTAGAAGACATACACCTTTCTTCTAGGAGCTTAGCAATTGGTTAGAGTCTTGACCTTAATTTGTTTGTTCCATGTTTTTCCCCCTTGTTTACCATTACAATTTGGCATATTCAAGGCCTTATTGTGTATATGAACTTTGATTATTGACTTATATGATTTACTTCAGGTATTCAAAACTATAAGTTACTTGATTCCCATATTTCCAGTAGTCCATTATATATCAATGATTTCTTTTGGAGTTCGTTGGCGTGTCTTTACCTCGCCCTTGTTTGGTTGCTTATTAAAACGTCAGCTTCTTTGTTTCTTTTTTTGCTCAAAACCTGGATCTAATTTAGTTGATCAGCTTAGAAGCTTAACCCTCCTTATACTTTGTCTTGAAAAAGCAGAAGCTTTAAGAAGGGAAAACAACGTTTTTGTTAATCTCAAAAATTTATACCATAATTGCTTAAAAGCTGCAATCAAACAAGTCGGGTGTCTTCTTCCTTGATTTTGGCTGTACACGTTGTTAGTGATACTTGGTAAGTTCATTTATTATCATTATATCTGTTACCCAAACTTTTTTTTTCCTTTTTGTTTGTGCAGTATTTCCTATACCAGATCCTTCGGGGGTTGAAATACATACATTCTGCTAATGTGCTGCATAGGGACTTAAAGCCAAGCAATCTTCTATTAAATGCCAATTGTGACCTCAAAATCTGTGATTTTGGACTAGCCCGTGTCACCTCTGAGTCCGATTTTATGACTGAATATGTTGTCACCAGATGGTATAGGGCGCCTGAGTTATTGTTGAATTCTTCTGATTATTCCTCGGCCATAGACGTATGGTCAGTAGGCTGCATATTTATGGAATTAATGGATCGAAAGCCTTTGTTTCCTGGTAGAGATCATGTTCACCAGTTACGTTTACTTATGGAGGTATTGCTTCCTAAGGTTTACTTTTTTATTTATTTTCTGTGCCATGTCTTATCCTAAGGTTTTATTCGATACTTCAAAGAAATAGAGTCAAGTTTGTATACCATGATACCATCTAGTCTAAGATAAATTCTTCTAGCAAATTGGGCCTCAAACTAACCAACTAGGGCTGGCCTAGTGGGCCAGAAGCCGCACTATCAACTAGGAGGTGCAGGGTTCGAGTCTTATGAAGGGAGTATGTGTGAAAGCATTTGATCCTCTTTAATAAGATTAAAAAAATTAATATTGTGCCTCAAACTTAATTAAAGTTCTAGGCCTTCATGAGCACTCACTTTAAGTCTCTCACAGCTATGCATATCTTCAGTGGGCTGACTGTGCTTTTTCTTTGTTCCTAATATTTAATTAGATTCGGAAAAATAAGCAAAAGGTACAATTTGAAATACTTAGTTAAGAAGTTAATCATATTTCATTTTATTCATACAATTTGGCACTACATGGTCTAAATTAAAAGTACACATACCGGATAGCGAAGGTGAGAATCCCCATTCCGCCTGAGAGCATTGTCTATGAAGCCACTAGTTTCCCAGTATTATCATCTTTGCGCTACATTGGTTTCATAAAATATGATTAGATAGGAAGAAAGACTAGCCTCTTGACCTTTTACTATGAGTCATGTAATTTGTAGATCATTGAAATTCTCCCCATATAAATTCAATATTCTTTGCAATGAAGAATGGAATTGTATTTTAAAAAAGATCGTTTGGCTACATGAGAGCTCGTTTCCTAGAAGGAAAATAAAGGGGTCATACTGGCAGCCTCAAGGTTGCAAGTGGATGCGATTCACTTAACATAATTAGCCACTTTATTATAATAATGAGGGTATACGGAACTATGATTAACTATTCCAGAACTGTGTTTTCCCCCCTTAAAATAAAAATGTATTATGAGAACACTGGAAGGTAGTAAAAGTATCACATCCAAGAAATGGGCATATAGTCAATTATGATTTTCCCGTTTTTGTAGCTGATTGGCACTCCATCTGAGGCTGAATTGGAATTTTTGAATGAGAATGCGAAGAGATACATAAGGCAACTGCCACCTTATCCTCGGCAATCATTTCTCGAAAAGTTCCCGAATGTTCATCCATCAGCTATTGATCTTGTTGAAAAGATGTTGACTTTTGACCCTAGACGGAGAATTACTGGTTAGTAGTGCTTTTAAATGCTGCTTCTTTTTTATGATAAAATTTAAATGGATCAGTACTGTATCTATTTTCCCACTCTTATATTTAATTGCACCAATGAATGATTTTATTTTCCGATGCTAGCATAACACCCTTTACAAATCTCATGGTTAGACAGAGAAATTGAGTAACTTCAAATTTAGACGAGGCAATCTTAACATGAGGCATGCTATGTTTCCATACCCACATCCAGATCAACCTCCAAATTGGTGAGGTGGATCTCCAATACATCACACACATCAAAGTTTGTGTGCACCCACATACTTTGTATGCAATGTGTGGGAGATCCATCTCACCCAAATCTGGAGGTGGGTATGTAAAGTACTGAAGTGTGAACATAATATTACTCATCTTAACATGGTTATTAGAAATCATTATCATGTGAATGATCTCTGTACCTAACCGATATTTCTCCGTTCTAAAATGCGGAATTTTGCGATATAACCAGTTCTCTATAACAATATAGATATAGACAGCCTGAGTTTGCAGCAATGTTAATTATACGTTGTTTCTTAGATTTGAAGGAAGTCAGAGATTAAAGCACCTGATGTCATGTACAAGTGCATGATGTTTCTGTGCTTTATTTTAGTTTCAGTTCAGTCTGTAGAAGCTTTCACTGAAACTTATGGCGATCATGTACTTAAGTAGCATTGCAAGAAATGTTTATAGGTGTGGCCAAAGTTTTTAAAAAATGACATTGTTGTTTCTAACATGTGAAATCATATTATGTTGCTTAACTTTCAAGCTGTTTTTATGTTTTATTTTAGTCGAGGACGCGTTAGCTCATCCATACTTGACATCGCTCCACGATATAAGCGATGAGCCAACCTGCATGACTCCATTTAGCTTCGACTTTGAACAACATGCACTTACTGAGGAACAAATGAAGGAGCTCATTTATAGAGAAGCCCTTGCGTTTAACCCTGAGTACCAGATGTGATTTGGGGAAAAAGAAGTAAAAGAATATATTTATTCGCTTGTTGTCGTTTGATTAGCGTGGTTTTCATCCCTTTCACCTTATTGAATGCTAATTTCTTGTTGTAAATACATCGCATCATAACACGGATGTTAGGAAATTGTATTACTTGATTTGAGAAAAAAAAAAACTCTCAGCCAAACTGATATTAGTGCTTGTTTGATGTACTTTACTTCATTGTATCTGTTGGAATGAATTGTTGGATGAATAATGGTTTATTTTCGCTCCTCCTGGAGTGCTTTTGTTTTCTTTCTGGCAATAATGAGTGTATAATGGGGATACTATTGCAGTTTTAAATTACTTGGGACACTTTACAGGCATGAATACCAATTTTTAATTTTATTAAAAGTATATAGAGTAACTTGTGTTGATTATGTTATATTCACCGTTTGTGTACAAGTCTGGGTTTTGTTATTGAAAAAAAGTTACATATTTTTTTTTTTCACATTTAATTTGTCTAGGTGTGATAGCAGTCCGAAGTCTGAAAGTCGAAACTGTTTCAAGTTCTTCCGTGAGTAGATTGATAGCTAAACTATCCATCACACAAATGTTAAATGGTGCGGAATTTGCTATATCTTCTTTTCAGTCTCTACAAGTAAAATTGCTCATTTCAAAGTTGTGAAACTAATTTTGATGATTTGTTTGATAATTGTTAAAACAAGTTATATTCAGTAGTAGACAATTCCACTAGCATACAAACGGTTAAATGGTGTGGAATTTGCTATATCTTCTTTTCAGTCTCTCTAAGTAATATTTGCTCATTTCAAAGTTGTAAACCCAAATTTGATGATTTTTTTTTTGATGATTTGTTTGATAAATGTTTAAACAAGCTATACAGTAGCATGTAGCTATATAGACAATTCCACTCACAGAAAAAGTAAAACGCAAATAAACAATGTAACAGACTAAATTATTTTACAGTGTTTGCATAGATGAGTTGAGCATATGTAGATACTTTGTTTCGCCTTCTCGAATGATATTTATGTTTATGTAGGTACTTTGGTTACCATACAACATTTATCATATAACGTGTACAATTATCATGTGGCTCATGTATGTTACTTCCTTCGTTTTCATTTAATTGTCCACTACGAAACTACGTGCAATTTTGATCGGCTTATAACTTGTATCAAAATTTTCGAAATTTAACATTTGAACTATATGACTAACTTTTGAAAAAAAATATCCCGACAATTTTGATAAGTTATTGGCCGGTCAAAATTATAAATAGTTTCGTAACGAACAATTAACACTACAATTAAATAGCAACGAAGAGAGTATGGAATTTCATACCATTGTTTCTTCGAAAACCCCATTAAGAATGAGAAATTCAGCAATTATAATTTTGTTTGATGCAAAACAATACAAATATGCATGGCTCCACATACAGGTCCCCGTTTAGACTGTACAAAAAAAGAATCAAATCTTACGAAGGAAGAACCACTAGATTGAAAGAAAATACATTAACAGTCAGTCCACACGCAAGAGTTCATTTAATTACATATGACAAGAGCTTACGAAATAGAAAACATAATGGAGAAAGGAGAAAAGTTCCCTAAAGCACATGTTTTGGCCTTTCCATACCAAAGCCAAGGCCATATCAACCCTATGTTCCAATTTTGTAAGCGCCTTTCTTCCAAAGGCCTTAACACAACTATCGCCTTAACCACTTTCATTTCCAACTCCACTCAACCGAAATCCGACTTTGTTCAGTTTGATACCATATCGGACGGTTACGATGAAGGTGGTTTTGCTCAAGCCAGTAATGTCCAAGACTATCTTGAACGTTTCAAAATCGTAGGATCAAAAACCCTGACAGAACTCATAAAGAGACATCAAAACTCGGACCATCCCATTAGTTGTATCGTTTACGATGCTTTTATGCCTTGGGTTTTGGATATAGCAAAAGGGTTTGGATTACTTGGAGCTGTTTTTTTCACGCAACCTTGCGCTGTAAATTATATATACTGGTTTAGCAGCTCAGGACAGTTGACCCTGCCATTGACCTCCTCACCGGTGTTCATTCCAGGGATGCCGGTGCTTGAGGATCGAGACATGCCATCGTTTATTTACGTGTATGGTTCATATCCGGCTTATTGTGAGTTGGTGCTTGGACAATTCTCGAATTGGGAAAAGGCAGATTTCGTTCTTGTCAATACATTTTTTGAACTGGAAGACGAGGTAATCGACTTCTTATTAATTCTCTTAGTTATACGGATCAGAACTTCCTTTCTTATTCCAAGAATCATCAGGTGAAGCAAATACAACATCTACCCTTTTCCTTTTAGTTATAAGGTTGATGA
This sequence comes from Primula vulgaris, assembly GCA_963920805.1. NCBI lineage: Eukaryota > Viridiplantae > Streptophyta > Magnoliopsida > Ericales > Primulaceae > Primula > Primula vulgaris. Next base: position 10,659,369 of record OY987212.1, read on the forward strand.
AGAGCAGGGGCGGAACCGGTGGGGGCACCCGCCACTGCCACCCCAAAAATTTTAAAAAATAAAAAAAATTATATAGAAAAATTCAAACATTTAAGATTTTATACATTAATAGCCCCAAAATAAACAAATAGTAACTTAGTTCAAACAGTAAACATAAAATTTTTGTGTCATAAGTTTCTTAGTTCGAATCTTGTTACTATTTTTTACTATTCATTTAATTAACATTAGCTTGTTATTTTACTTATCCATTAATTAATTGGATTTTTAAGGTAATATTACAAGTTTTTATAAATAAATGTTTTTATATAGTTTCATAGTCATTTAAACAAAGTTTAAACTTATAAATTCGTATTTTTAATCAATTTTTCTGTTTGAAATTTTTAGATCAATGGACAAGTCAGCTAAGTTTTAATCTCCAATATTTTTTGGTCTTTTATACCGTTTATTGTTATTATACTAACAAAAAAATTCAACATTTTAAATTTTTAGATCAAATGATAAGTCAGTTAAGTTTTAAATTATTATTTTTATACCGTTTATTGTTATTATATTAAAAAAAATAACAACTCTCTCAATAATTGAACGTTGGTTCGCCAATGAAGAGTCAACAGTATGGACAAGAAGTGGGCAAATTCCATGTTGAGTAGCAAGAAACTTCAATTCTATTTAAACACTCATGCAAGCCATGTATATTTTTATTTTGACTCTGAACGGCCCATCAACTTTCTTACCATTTTTCCTATCTTTGAGATGAAAAATACATTTTTAACTAATTTTAATTTTTTTTTAGTTTTTCTATCCATTACCTTATCACAATTATTTATTATTGCTTTTTCATATAGGGAGATAAGATTAATTTTTTTTGTTTTGTGTGGTCGGAGGAAAAACAAAGTATAAGAAAGAGAATACTTAGTTACGCAAAACAAAATTTGTAAATATCTTGTTTTGAGGAGACATGAGTTATGCTTGTATAGGTACAGATTTTGAACTAAAGTTAATATTGAGATAACTTAATTAAAAGGGTAAGTGATAAGTGATATAAACCATTTTTTGTGATAAAGCCTCATAATTTAAGTGTTTTAGGGATAGTAATGAACATTTATTATGTGTGGTTAAATGGTCAAAAAGAGAGGCGTGGTTAAGATTACATCCGCTCCAAAAAGATGTTACTATTTTATATACAATTTGCACAAGAAGTAACATCTTTTGGAACTTAAAGAGTAACAAAATTAAAGGCCAATGTTTATTCTTGAAACAACTTTTTATAACAAAACTGGTGTTATATATAGCAATATCAATAGTTAAAATACAAAATAAATTCATATAATTTCTTTTAAATATGAAAAAAGTTAATGATGTTATCAAGAGTACAAAATTGTTATTTATTCCAAGTCCAGAAACAAGTAAAATGTTATTGAAGTAATTTCTCAGTTAAATAGCTTGGCCTTTAGTCCATTACTTGTACAAGCAATCCTCACCATTTACTTACCTTTTCTGTGACATGTCGTACTCTTAAGTGTAGAAAACAAACTTTTGATTTTAATAAAATCGTCAATGTTATTAGGTGGTGGAAGCAATGTCAAAGATGAAACCCATGATGACAATAGGCCCAACAATTCCATCTTATTACTTGGACAATCGTGTTAAAAATGACCTTGACTATGGTCTCAATCTTTTCAACTCTAACCCTTCCATGTGCTTGGCATGGCTTGAAAACAAGCCACCAAGGTCCATTGTATACGTCTCATTTGGTAGCATGGTTAGTCTAGGAAATGAGCAAATGGAAGAGGTTGCAAGGGCATTAAAAGATTGCGGTAGCTACTTCGTATGGGTCGTTAGGGAATCAGAAAAGGATAAATTACCCGAAAATTTCGAAGAAGAGATTTCCGACAAGGGTATTTTGGTAAATTGGAGTCCGCAACTGCAGGTACTGGCAGACGAGTCGATAGGATGCTTTTTCACTCATTGTGGTTGGAACTCTACGATCGAAGCGCTGAGCTTGGCGGTGCCGATGGTGGTGATGCCACAATGGACCGACCAACCGACAAATGCCAAGTTTGTTCAAGATGTTTGGAAGGTCGGGATTAGGGTGAGTGTTGATGAGAAGGGTATCGTGGGGAGAAAAGAGATTATTAGTTGTATAAAAGAGGTAATGGAAGGAGAAAAGGGGAAAGAAATGAAGAATAACACAATAAAGCGGAAGGAATTGGCTATACAGGCAATGAGTGAAGGGGGAAGTTCGGATCGGGACATTGATGAATTTGTGTCTAACCTCAAGTTCGGATAGGGGGAAGTTCGGAAGATTAGAAAATGTCTCAACCTTGATAAGTCAAACGGCTAGTGTTAAAGTAGCTTATTTTCTTTATAATTATAAACTAGTAAATCCTTGGTCTCGGTTATTTTGAAGCAATGATTGTTTAACAGTGACGTATTTACTTTTGAAGTCCATATATGTTCTGGGTGAAATTGTGTTCTTGAATCATGACGACAACTTATATGATAATCACTTTTTTCACAACGCCGCTAAATGTTCAAGTATACATACGCATACCGTCTAAACCTCCTATCTATATTTAACCAAAATGCTATGTTAAACAAGAGATCCTTGCAAGAGTTTAAGATTTCGCAGTTTTTGGCTTATAAAAGTTCATAAAAATGAACTTTTTCCTTATTCGAGTCTAATAGATAATGAGATGTATTGCTAAATAAACATGTAAGTAGGACTATCTGTTATTTTTACGTACAGTGTTTTACATGTAAAAGTTAGTAGTTTTGAATAGAGTATTGACTCCGTGTTTTATTAAAAAGAAACAAGTAGTCCTATTAGTTAATAGTAGTAGTTAATAAGACCATCATGACATATACCACAAACAATTCCGGATCATTGCATGAAAATTATCAATTCGAGTACAAAAAACAGGAAAAAGGGTCTCCAAATCTCATAAAGTACAAAATATACCCTTTTCCGCAACTCTTTTCTGTCCGTTCCGCATCCCAACTCCCAACTAGCAATTGGTGCGAGGGGACAACATCATTTCACAAAGTACAAGAAGGGACTCGAAACTCGTCAAGTACATCATATACCTCTACTTCTCAGTTATCAAACAATTACCAACGCGTATTAGGCTATGAAGCACATTCATCATCTTCAAAAATGACCATCAACATCTCATTTTTTCCACGGAACCCTCGGGAAAGAAAAAAAGGTAAATACTTGGACACAAAAGTGAGGAAGCCAGACCTGAATTCTATACAGTTAATGTGGCATAATTCTTTTAAGAAGAAAAGTTTAGGCCTACGACGTACCAAACCCACACCTTTTCCTCACGGGATCATGCCAAAAACACTGCCTAGGTGTCAATAAAACTATTTATTCGAGCCTCTATCATCGTTGCTGCGGAAACAGGAAACCGCTCGGATTAACGGGCACCGGTTGCTTACACCCCGAACCAACAAAACTCCGCTCGTTCACCTTCCCAACCTCCTTACAAACACAATCAAGGACCCTAATAAAATCTCTCACCACCGTAAAAATACGCGCCTCTTCCTTACCCGACTCACCATGGAAATACTCGGTTATCGCCTTAACCAAACACAAACACTCCATATACAAACTCCTCACACACCAAATTTCTTTCTCCGCTCTATCGAGGAACATGTTCATCGAACAGGAAAATCTCTCCCCACATTCCAGTTCCATAACATCTTTAATCTTCATGATCCCGTTTGATAACCTCGCCACCTCCTCACTTAGCATTTTAAGGTCCGTATCCGCTGCTTTTTTCACGTTATCAAGCTCTGAGCTCAATTTTGACACCACACACAACCCCAGTTTCCGTAATTCGACTTTGTTTTCACCACTTGATGGATGCTGATTGATCTTGGCAAGATTAGAACCTTCGGCTTGGCTTACTTCTTGAACGACAAAATGTAGAAGAGTGGTTTTTCCATCGGTTCCTTTGATTTCGACGAGTTTTAGGAGCGTATCGAGCTTGAAGGCACGGGCCCCGCCTCGGTCGGTTCCGAGGTTTATACGGTTCCCGGTTTGGAGAACAGCATCTAGAAGCTTCCGGAACATCCTATTATTCTTCAGTTCTTCACAAGCAGCCTGTAGAAGAAGGATAATCGCTGGGTTAGTTATTGATTTCTAAATTTATCTTATTAGTTTATCAAATAGTATTTATTTCTAGAATCAACAATGGTAGTTAGGAGCTTGTGTCTAGAGATAGGTTATGCTTTCCATTTCGGAATCTGGACACATTATTACATATAAATATTGTTTTCGACTTTGGATATGGTAATGGTGTATTTCGTTATGTTCTACAAAATTATTGAAGGCAGGTCTTTTACTGTTTCAATCCGTTCGTGATTGAGACCTAATTTTTTGTTTCTGTCCCCTAATCGGTCAATAAAAGAACAGCAACATCAACTTCGAGTAAATTAACCACGGGTACGTAACTAATATATCCTGGACTTCAGAATAGTATTTTATTTTAGAGTACTTAAAAAAGGGAAATATAAAAAAAAGTCACTATAGGGGGTGTGGAGGGGGAGCTACGCTAATCGTGGAACTAAATTTGAAACAAGCACCCCGAGCACATACTCTTTATGGATTCATTTATGTGAAAATTACCCAACAAATAAATCCTTTTAACATAGGTAAATTCCTCATTGATATTCATTCATGGACTATACAGACTTTGAATCTTAAAATGTGTTCTTAAGGTTTAGGTACACTCAACTATTACACAGTGCTACTTTGGTATACTAGACCACGGAATCCCAACTCTTCATCACCGCCTAAAACCTATCCTCAATTACATGGACAACCACATGTGAAATGAAAGATAATATATAAAAGGCAGTTATAACTCTGTCTCACGATGTAGTATCATTTCCATCCTTTCACGGAATTTACTAATGAAGGTAAAATGAGGTCAGAGTAGATCTAATCACCTTTAGTGTCTCAAAAGATTTTTTGAGATACTCAACCTCGGAGTCGAAATTAACTACGTAAAGCATTGCATCTACCCTTCTGAAAGCGAATGGAATATCAAGAATAGCCTTGAGAAATTTCTCTGCGGGCCCCAGCTTAGTTGGTGAGAAATCATTGGTCTTTTTCAGTTTACGTTCTTCATCTTTACTCGGAGCCATCTTTAATAAACTTTCAAGGAGCTCCGTACCCAATGTATCGGTTGTACCTGCAACATATGCATGTTTGAAATAGAATAGGAATAGACGAAAATATTGAAAGAATAATGTGATACTGATTGAACACATTTAAATTCAAATTTCTCGTGTTTGTCTCCTATTAAATTTGCATGCCGTCAACGGTTCTGGAAATTTTGAGAGGCTGTCTGGTTGCAGTTTTAGATTAAATCAGATCACTAATTTAGGGCTGAGAAAAGCTGGGCTCATCTGGCTTGATACTTTCAGCCTTTCAAGAATTAAGATAGAAAACTCTAACCTCTGTTTTTTTACCAACGCAACCAAACGCACTGCAGTACATGTGCACAAAAAAAAGGTAGAACCAAAAATCTATAATCAAACAGTACACAATATGCACGTATCAGGAGTTCTGTATTGGAAAATAAAATAAGCAAAGAGAATGTAGCAAAATTTAGCAAGCCTATCAAGTATATAGAAAGTAGGAATAGCTATAGCATCGATTACACTAGACAAAATAGTAAAGTAGAGAAAAGTAACCTTCTATAAGGGCTTCACAAACTTCATCTACGGTCACATTAAGTGCACGTAATAAAATTGCAACGTTTTGAGACTTCTTTGGATCAAGTACGCGAGACTCCTGATTCAACTTAGCATAAGGCAATCGCTGAGTGTTCTCACTTGAACTTGAAGTGGGGTCATTTACCATGAATAATGTTTCAATCATCTCTTCATTCAGCCTATAATAACAGTTACAACAAATGAACTTTTAAAGGGAAAATCATACAGGTTCACCGACCATTTAAACACCATTCACTTATCAATGATCTTTTAACCACGATAAAAGTAAAACAATGTTACTTTCTTGTGTATAGTTATCCGATATGTAATATATGTTGGAAATGTGGAATTCAATATTGATTCGACTTGGAGTCATTCGATTGTGGTCATAAAGATTTACTTAAAACATTTTGATCCTATTATTTTTTTTAAATTATAGCTATATGTTACTCCAGAGTAGGACATAATTAAATGAACATCTTAACTGATTATGTTACTACAAGTTAGGCCATAAAAAAATATAACCTACTGTGTTACTACAAATCAGGCCTCACATGGAAACATCTTAATCTTTATTTCTTTCTACTACAAGCAATAAAAATCATCTTAACCTTTATGATATGTATTGCAATTTGTTGGTCAGCTCAAAAATATAGACCTTTTTCTTGTCATTTGGCCTGAAAACCCCACAAGTTTACAACTGAACTAACCTGCCTCGTTTGCTTAAAAAGTCGCGGCCAAAACATTCCAATATAAACATAATACAAATGCATTAGCTCATACTATTATAGACTTTATAGTTCCCAAAACGAATTATAACAAAACTTACTGAAAAGAGCTAGATTTGATCTGATCCCACACCATTGCCTTATCCGAGCTCGCCCTCAACGTATCCCAATGCAACGGTTTAAGCCTCGGCTTCAAACCACTCTCCTCTTCACCCCTCTCCAAATCCTCGACCGCCACCTGTCGACCCTCTCTAGGCCCGAACATTTCCCAAAACCTTGGTGGTGGTAGTGGCGGGGGAGACGGAATCGAAAGATCCTCTCTTTTAGTCAATAAACACTCTTTTCCGGAAAACAAATTCTGGGTGTTGCTTGAAAAACCGTTTTGGGACATGGGTTTAGCTCGAAAATCACATTCGTTCAAATCCGGAGAATTTGAGATTAAGCTACTAGGGCTTAGGCTCAAGCCGATAAAAGGACTATTACCAGACATCGAATCTATTGGGAACGAAGAACTCGAACTCCGGCCCGAGTTGTTCCTCAAATTTGTTCCCTCATCACGAAAAACAACCTTAGGTACGCTCGACATTATATTACTATTACCAATATTATTAGTATTATTATTGTTGTTATTAGGGCTTAAATTAGGTGAGAAAAACTGTTCTTCCTCATCATCTTCTCCTTCATGAAATAAAAATTCACGAGAAACAGGCTGATGACGTGGCAGATGCGGTATCGGCCGTAACTCGGGCGACGACAGCCTCCTGTACTCCTGGGCTGATGACTTGGCACTCCTAGAAAACATACCATTCTTCGTATTACAAAACTTTTCCTCGACCCCACGTAACGTCCCGAGGTACAAGAACTCGCCGGAGACGTTGGTCGCCGGCGAAGTCTCCGGCGCCGGTTTGTCGGAGGAGAACTTCCGGTGAGTCCTCCGGCGGCGTAACACCACAGAAGCGGCGAAAAACACGGCGGCGGCGGCTGAGAGGGAGACGATGACGGCGATGGAAATGAGTTTTCGGGAGACGGGTTTTGGTTTGGAGCGGTGGCCGGAGAAGTTGGCCGGAAAAGTGACGGCGGCGGCGATGTACGGCGGCGGAGGCGGCGGTGACGGAGGAGAGAGAGGGAGAGGGAAGAAAGGGGAGTGTGTGAATGAGAAAGGGTATTTTGGTTGTTGCTGCTGACGTGGCGGTTGGGAAACTGGTGCGAGAGGCTCGGAGGGGAAGAAGGCCTGGTGGAGGATTTTGCGGTGGTGGCCGGAGGAAAATATTGGTAAATAAATTAATAAAATGATTATTAGTGAAATTTTTATTAGTGTGTTGTGAGTTTTTGCCATTTTTTGTATATTTTTGTTGTGTGGAAGTAGAAGTAACTAAATAGTGGATTTATGTTGCTCCAAAAAAAAATGTAACAAGAAAACTAAAAGTGGAATTTTCTTCTTTGTTTCTAAAATGAAGTGAGGTTGGTGAAGTTTTTGTTCATTTAATAAAAGACTTGACTACTCAAAGAACACAAGGGTATAGGAGTAGTGTTCACTGTTCAATATCTGAACTTTTTGCTCATCAGAATTCTGGGTATGATCCTGTGACATAAGGCAAGAAATAACAAAATTAGGAATATGAGATAGTAAACTTCATAAAAATATACTACTAATAAGCTTTTGACAAGTCAAAAAACAATAGCAAAAGAGTGTTTTTTTCAGTACATTAGAAAGTTTGAACCAAAAGTTGCAAATACATTAGCAATGCACAAAGGAGAATGAGGTTTTCTTACCCAATATAACTTTTCCACAACCAAGATGAACTTTTCTCAAGATTTAAAAGAAGAATGGTTAAGCTTTTAGGTAGTGATAAAGGGAAAGGCTATGTAGACAGACTTGTATCTAAAGTAGGAAAATATTTGGTTTGGAAATATGTGAAGAAGTGTTCAAACACTTATTGGAGAGTCCAAAAATGAATGATCAAAAATATTAAAACTGAGAGGCGGTGGGGTGAAGTTTCATGAAAAAGTGGGTTAAACTGTAAATAATATATGCCTTCACCCTCATAGATTGAGTGATAATTTTACTACTATTTGGTTTGCATACCTAACCCTCAGTGTTCGAAATAAATGATAGTTTGGTTATAACATACTTGTGCTTATTAGATGGAACCCTACAGAATAATACCTGAAAGAGTAGTCTACATCAATATTCTTTGCTTTTAATTATTTCAAAATACCATCTTCTTGTAGGGCGGTAAATGAAGACAACCAAATCCAACAGGCTCTGTTTACTAAAACGGGTCTGTTTACTGAAACACTTGTTAATTTTCAGTTCATGTTCGTTTAAATACGAACGGAAATTTGACGAGCCGAACACGAGTTGTTCGTGAATATTTAATTTCATTCAAAACATTCAATAATTACAAAATTATAGTATTTTTTTATTTATGTTAAAATATATTTTAATTTTATCATTTATTATTATATTATTTACTATGATAAACTTGTCTACACATAAATAAACCATTAGCTAATTAATTTATTTGACATTATAACACAAACTTGTCTTATCTTTTAAAGTTTATATATTCTAATTAAATATAAAAAAAAAATACACACATGTAATTGATTACTTTCACGATTCGAGCAATTAACAGTAAAATCGGTGACTGTATTTATAGTATAATGATGTAAGTCATATTAACAAGTTTGAAATAATACAAACATATCATTAATATTATTATACCATAAATAAGTTTATTAATTTGTACTGATACTAGTTTTGTTACATCATTAATAGTTTTATTTATTTTTATTTTATCAAACTCTATATATAGTTACACGAACACAATCTTAGACGAAACGAACACAATCTTATTCATATTCAGTTCATTTAATAGACGAAAACTACATTCTTGTTCATTATCATATCATGTTCGTTTATAAATAAACGAACATGAGTCGAACATTAATCAAGCCGAACACGAACGATTTCACGAACAGCTCATCTCACTTACGACACTAAGAAGAACCATAATAAAAAAAAGTCACGAGTGGTGGTAATATACATCTTAAAATTATTATCTCAATTTACTTTGAGAAAACTTTAGGATAGATTTATTTTATTTGTCATACAAATTTTCTATCTCCATAACATAACAGACCAAAATCAACATTTACACATAAAGAAAACAACTAGGACAAAATAGAAATGGTCTTGAATTATGGAGATGAGTATTGTAGTCAACCAATGTTGAATAGTAAAAAAGCAAGTGGTGTGTGCACATATGGTCGAAAAATAATAATAATAATAATGCAGTGAATAGCTTAAGAGTAAAAGAAGTAGCTGACAGACAAAGATATTGTTTATTGGGATTTGCAAATTTTGGAGTATGTTACAGTATATATATATATAAGATTCTCAATTATCACTCCCACCGCCTATATCTCCCAGGATTTACTCCCAGTAAATACCATTCTAATTGTTAGATGGAGCTGTGGAAATATACCGTATTTACCGTTTTCTAATAAAAATGTAAGACAAATAATTGTCGGTGTTTCCGAATAACTACGAGAGAGAGGGGAGCTAAGTGTAGACCAGCGGAAACTACGACACCTCTAATAACTTTAAAAATTATGATTTTTATTTTTGATTTTTTACTATGTATTTTCTTTAAAATATAATAAAATTAATGATTTGACAACTCTTATTTTTATATTTTAAATTTTAACATTCACCCTATAACATTCCAGTTTTAGTCCCTAAAGTCGCCTAAATTATGCTATATACTAACATACACCGGTATTGCTTTTCCCAAAAATATACAATCAGGAAAAAAATATTCACTATGGAGTTCGCCCTATCTAAGTAAATAAGAGCATGAAAAATGATAAACGAGCACCCGCAGCTCGTTAGTCAAATTGCCGATTTATGTAAAAATAGCTATCGTGCACCCAAAATCTATCTCACAATAGGTTCGGTAGGCTATAGCTAAAATTCTATTTCGGCCTATCTAAGTAAACAAGAGCATGGAAAATGATAAACGAGCACCCGCATCTCGCTAGTCAAATTGTCGATTTATGTAAAAATAGCTATCGTACGCCCAAAATCTATCTCACAATAGGTTCGGTAGGCTATAGCTAAAATTCTATTTCGGCCTATCTAAGTAAATAAGAGCATGGAAAATGATAAACAAGCACCCGCAGCTCGCTAGTCAAATTGTCGATTTATGTAAAAACTAGTGATTGTACACCCAAAATCTATCTCACAAGAGGCTCGGTAGGCTATAGCTAAAATTAGAATTTGCCAAAGTCACTAGTTATATTTACCTAGGGGGGTTCACTCTACAAATCTTAATTAACTTTATATTTACTTTTCTCTCATATGCTCTTGCTATCTCTGAGATTGACCATTTTTATTTCATAAGCACACTTCAATAGGAGTATTTGGCAGATCCATTTTTGATGCCTTGAAAAAATTCAAGGTAGCCTGTCCTAATTATGAAATTTATGTTCGCTTCGGTTCTCGAGCGGATTTTTCGGTTTGTTTTTTTCGGCTTCGGTCATTTATTTTTTGGACCGAACCGAACCTGTTTTTTTGTCTGATTTCGGTTTTATTTTTGGTTTTTCCGGTTTTTCGGTTTTTTTCGGTTTGGTTTTATTATAAACCGAAACCGACCCGAAAAAGTTTCGGTTTGTTGGTTTCGGTCTTTTTCGGTTCGGTTCGGTTCGGGTTTTTCGGATTTTTGTCCGGCCCTACTAATTGGTGTTACTCCACTATTATTTACGGTGTGTCACACTAACACGTATTAATGAACTCAAGAATATCTAACCTAAAAATTAATTCAAAATTAAAACTAAAAAATACTATTGGTTGTCACACCCTAAATAATAGTGCATTTTTTAATGGATTAATGAACCCAAAAATATCTATTCTAAAATTAATTCAAAATTCAAAATAAAAAATACTATTGGTTGACACACCCTAAATAATAGTGCATTTTTGAATAAACAACGAACTATTAACACTACCGTAAATCTAGTCATTGGAAAATTCAATGCAGAAAAAGACTGTAAAACCAAAAATAAAACCGAAAAATAACCGAAAAAACCGAAACCGAACGGGAAAAACCGATTCGGTTCCGTCCAAAAAATAAAAAGACCAAAACCAAAAAAACCGAACCAAAAAATCAGATCTGTTTCGGTTTCGGTTTCGATTTTACCAAAAACCGAATCCAATGGGAAGGAACACAGCTCTGGCAATTAGTGTAGGCTACCTTGAAAAATCCAAGATAACCAAAATCAATCCCTATTTGCCACCTCCTTTCTCCCGAATTGACCAAAATCACTTTTTTTTCTCTCATTGGAGTTCAAGAATGAAACAGAATTAAAGTACACACTTTAATTATTCAAATACTTTTCTTATCAATGCATTGCACAAGTTCACAGAACTTTTGTTTGATAGATATGGTTAATCTGCTTTTATCATTTGTCTTTTTTAATTAACTTGCTAATTTTGGATATATTGAATTCTCTTAAATTATCAAGTAATATACTACATGTTAGACAGATTGGGAAAAATACATGAGATGGTAACCGATAATATGCAAAAAAATAGTTTTTAATGCTAATAGAGAGCGGTGATATAGACGCCTGGGAAATTTTGTAGAGCAGTTAAAATTAAAAAAAATACTATCTCCGTTCCAAACAAATGTCACTTATGAAAATACATGTAACTTTATCAATTTTTTCATATCAAAATTTCCGAAATAAAAAAATTGAAAATTCCATCATGTAGTTCTAACCATGAACTTCGTGTTTAGGTTTTGAAAATATTTTTTTTGACAATCTAGATATGAAAAAATTATCGATCCGATCAAAGTGAATGAATATGATTTTGGTGTTAAATTTGGAAAGTATAAATAAACAATGTTATAATCACCATGAATCAAAACATAAACAATGGAGGCCTTTAAACTGTTAAGACGACAACCATTGAGATTAATTCATATTACTATTACCTACCTGCCAAAAATTGTTAAAAGAGCAACACAAAAAGTAAAAGTTACTATTATAATATTCGAAGTGCCACAACCCGTGTTTATCTCGTTTTGTTTGTGTTAAAAAGTAAGTAGTGATTTGATTTTTGGCATTGTCTTTGCTGCGAAAAGCCAGTGAAATTTTGGTTGGATTCCTCAATTATTTCTTTTCTTACAGCAGTGATGACAACCATAGGCCCCTCTTCCCTCTTATCAAATTACTGTGTTCCGTCAATTGACTCAAATAATACTATATAAATAAATAATTATAGTAAAATAAAATGTAACATTTCTAACAGTTCTAAAATGACACAGTAGCTATTTCTACTATTGACCAATTTCAGTAAAAAGGCTCAACAAAATGTAATTTTTTTTGAAAATAATTACCTAACAGATTGAAACGAATTGATACTTAAATCTACAAAGACACTAACTTGATAAATAGCACTAAAGTCTTATAAAAATAAAACGAAAGGTGTTTCTTATTATCTTAGGAGCATTATTACTTAAATGAGTCGCTACATCATCAGCAGTACCAGTTCCAGTTTGTATCACTAATTCAGATCCATGATCTGATCAATTTTGGTTTGTACCACATTTTTACACCACCTTATCCGGTTCTAAAGTATTTCTTAGACCTTAGAATGATATGTAACAACCCCAGGTACGTGCTTTCTAATTTCTAAATAACCTTGTATGATGGTTTTCTTCTAAGAAAGTAACTTTACCAAATATGTAGAAAGATAAAAGGAGGAAGGAAAACATAAAATCTGGCCTATATTAGCCGTGAGGTAATGTGTAACAATTTTAGAAAAAACATGTCTTATCGTTACACCGTCTAGATCCCTCGGCCCAAAAAAAATCATCTCAAGTAGAGAGATAAAATGAGATAAAACTTCACCTATATATCATCGTATATATCGCTAGGGTACTAATCCAATAAACAAAAGTTAAACACCATTCGTCTTGAGCTCACTCAACAAAAAGGTGGTACGTGCATATTGTATCGAATGGGAAAAATTTTGGAAACCACATTTTCTTTCATCTCTCATCAGATTCATTAACATCTCCATCTTCGTTTATTCGACTGCCCAATCTCACTATATCTTCAACAAGGATCTTTCCATCTGTAAAAAGCAACCAAGCTATTTCAATCATTAAGAAATAAATAAAGCCACACTACAGTATCACTATCTTCCTGTACATGATTTACTAACTACTGATTAAGCTTGGTCTAGAAGTTCTAGCGGACTTAATGTTGTAACTAACAAACTGAGACCTTGTAAAAAATGGCTCAGCGTGAATGTCTCGGTGCTAAATATTCATAGGACCAAAAGTTAATTGGGGACAGACTGTAACATTTATCACTAAGCAAAATATTGGAAAATTAAAATTTTCAATGTGCAAAACCAGTGACAAGACTGATTGAAATCATATAATGTGTGAGGAGCAAGATTGAAAAAATGACCTTTATCTTTAGCAAGGCTTCTAATAAGTTCTTGGATTCCCTCCTTGTGTAAATGATCCTTCAAGTTCACCGTTGCAGTTAAAAGCTCCTCGGCAGTAACTTTACCATCAAAATCTCTGCAAATTACAAAGGAAATACCAGAAACTCAATTGTCTAAGCCGTAACGACTACATGAACACTCAACAGAGGAGCTAAAAAACAACTAATAATATAGTTGAGTCAGTTGACATGTGCAGCAAAATACATCAGGATTCTTTCAAGCAGGAAAAAGAAAGTATCAGTTCAGGTTTATTTTCATGGCCTAGCAATGTCTGTATGAGCTACATGGTCCTTTTGGTATTATATAGATTCCTGGTAGAAAAGTATGATTACAAGAAAATGCTCCTTTACAAAATAAAGAACAGTTTTTTTCCTTTTCGTCACGTTACATCACAAGTAATCCTTGCACGAAAAGGAGTGTAAACGCCACCAAAGAAGTTGGAGAGTATAACTGGTGACCAAGCCGGCCCAGAGCCAAGTCATGTAAGGCTCTGGGCTTGGGAAACACAAGCCCGTCTCAAATTTATAAGCAACCCCACGTTCAGCTCATTTTACGATTAACTGCTATTAAATTTACAAAATACCCTTGACCATAATTTTTTTTACCTGTAATTGCAAAGAACTAAGCAGGTAATCTAGTGGATGAGCCCCCACTCCTTAAGATCTAAATTTAGTAACCTTGGCTCGAGACACTTCTACCCCTTTTCTAATTCATTTTTCACTGTTTTGTTAAATGATTTCTAATTCAAATGTTTACATACTTAGATTTGAAAGACACTTGGTTACAAATATGGGTGTTTTAATAAAGATTCTATATAATAACAAAAAGGAAGATTAAGGGACAAAAAAAAATCTGACTTAGGCAACCGAAAGCACTAGGCTGGCACTAGCTGATCATGAGCATAGCTGCATAGATACATGCAGTGCATGTCATATTTATCGGGCTTTTATTTCGAGATCTAAGGGTTTCCAAGTTTGATTTCTGATTGCAAATTTTCTGTATTTCACTTTCAGAGTAAAGAACATGAAGATAATGACTGGAAGAAGTTAGTTAGGTAGGGGGGGTTTCCTAGACAAAATATAAATAAACCTAAAAATGAAAATAGTATAGTATGTATACAGCAAGGGTGGAAAGCAAAAGTGGGTCTGCATTCATAAGAACAGTTTTACAATGTTTTTTTTAGGGAAAACAATACTACGGACGAGCTAATAATAAAGCAGAAGGAACACAACTAAACAAGCTATAAAGCAAAGCATCTTTACAGGGAAAGCAAAAGTGGATCTGCACTCATAAGAACAGTTTTACAATGTTGTTTTTCTTTAAGGAAAACAATACTACCGGGGGTTGGTGTGAAATCCCTTGATCCCCTTTAATAAGATTTTTAAGGAAAACAATACTACCGACGAGCTAATCATAGAGCAGAAGGAACACAGCTAAACAAGCTATAAAACAAAGCATCCTTACAGGGAAGTAGGGAACTCTAAAGAAGCACCAGTACGGGAACCCGTACACTGATTTTGGAGTTTTAAGGTACGGGTACGACGGATAGTTAATGTATTTTTATACAACCTTCAAATGAAATAAAAAGAGAATAATAGAGAAAATAACTCAAAACCCTCACAAAATATCTCATACATACCCCATGATATCTCATTTTTGTATACGAACTTGCTGAATCTATGCGTAATAATTTGTCCTAATTACTTTATATTATTGTTACATATGTACGTACCCGGTGTGTACGCAAAGTACTCGTGCTTCAAACTAAGCAAACAACAAAACACTGAACATGCAAAAAGGGCACCACGTCTAACTTAACAAAGTTCTGCATTGCAAACCCATAACTAGGCATTTTCTGAAGAGACCATTTTCTAAATATTTGCAAAGCCCATTTTCTGAGAACTGGTACTGATAAAACCTCAAGTCTACGTCTCCTATCATCCACATCACAACTGTTGAACAACAACCAAATTGTGTAAATGAAAAGAACAAACTGCTCACCTATCCAGAAGCCGGTGCTTGTCCCCAATTTTAGCATCCACGTCATCAATTTCTTTCTCAAGGTTTTGAAGCATAGAATCAACCTGAAGCCGTATCAAAACAAAAGTCAATTAGTCTTCACATTTTCTATTAGATCACGTTTTGCCAAAGTAATTATATGAATTATGTGCCGAAAAAAATCACCCTGTCTCTGAGTGCTGATGAAACTCCAGAATTCACTTCCTCATCTGAAGCCTCCTCAGTTTCCACACGGGCAGCTTTATATTTTTTCATGGCCTCCTTTTCATCTACACCTTCTTTATCCGCAATGCTGTTGTACAGTTCTATCTGGAAAATCCAAGTATCTCACTATAGATAATTTCTTAACGAAACTTTGGCATAAGAAAATATAGAAAAGAATTGTAGCAAAAAAGAAACTAAAATGAATTCTAGAGAAAAAGATAAATGCTTCTCATTAAGGGTGCTTGTTTGCAGCTTTAAAGCAAATAAGCTGGATATTCCGAGCTTCAGGAAAAAACTGGATCCATCCAGCTTAAATTTTTAGCTTATTAGACCATTCACCCAAAAACCCCAGTCTTTAAGCTGGCCAAACAAATGCAGTCCAGTTATAAGCAAAAAAGGAAAAAATAACTGAGCTTATAAGCTGCAACCAAACAAGGCCGAAGAATCAAAGAAACGCGCAAAATAGTTACCTCTTTATTTACTAGCCTCAGAAACTCTTCACGCTCTCTACTAACAGACTGCAAGAGTTACCAAATGTAAAAGTCAGTCCAAAAAACAGACTACGAACTTGCCAAATATGAAATGAGTATGAAAACCTAAATATGCTTACAGAGGCAGAAGCTAAAAGAGCTAAAGCACGGCTAAGTTCACAAAGGTTCTCCTGTTTTTCGATAGTTTTTGCAAGGGCTTGCTCTTGTGCTTCCCTTGCTGTTGGATTGACCATTTCCTTCAAAGCCAAATCTTCTCGATCAATACCGGACTCCTTTTTGGCTTGCTCTTCAATCACTTTCTCCTTTTCTTCTTCCTTCTGTTGTTTACATAAATCTTTCAAGTTACATCGATACGTAGCTACTTAAATCTTAACAAACCAAAAGACTAATCTTTGTGGTTCAAATATCTTTGAGACACAAAATCTAACTGCATTTTCTACCAAATTGAACACTAAACTGGTCCTAAAGAAATTATATTCGAATAGATTCCAATGAATACTGGTCCACTGACATGAAAAGTAAAAACACATTAAAACTGCTCCAATGCAGCAAAAACATCAAGTCTGCTTCGTTGTGTCCCAAGTTCTATCAGATATTCTTTATTGCTTTTGGTTAATTGATTATGAAGCTGAAAACAGCAAATCTTAAACCGGGGTGTTACTTGGAAAACTCACAAGAAGCTGGTTGAAGACATGTGCAGTTTTGGGGGTTCTTTATTTTTTGTAAACCAGCCTATACACATTCTACAATTTTGTAATCCAACCCAACACGTTTTATAAATTACTACACTAAACTTTAGGCCTTTATCTTTTTTGTAGCTTCCCTTAAATATTACTGTAATTAAAAAAATTGATAGTAAACATAGGCTAAAAAAAAGATAAATCACCAATAGGCAATATATTAGTGCACAAAAGTGACGATTAAAATAACAAGTATTCCACTTTTCCGTTATGACTGACGGAGTGTATAAAAGAGATCAAAACCGATAGGCTGGTATTCTGATTACTCGGCATGGTAGGTTGGTGTACAAAACCAAAAATATTGTATAGCTTAGTGTATACTGTTGTGAAAAAAATCCGGAGGTTTTGTATAGTTTTCCTTAAACACAAAGATAAGCAGGGCCAAACTGGAAACAAGGTATCTTGTGCAGTTTTTGTGTATACTCAAGGTTACCTTTCCAGAGTATAAACCAACGAAGCCTGAAGTTCCTAAGTGTATTTTCCAAAAAATCGAGTGGCAGTATAAATGACCGGACGAAAACGAATTTGGATTTGGGGAATAGAAATTTATACAAAAGAAAAACATTCACCTTGATAAGTTCTTCCTGCATTTCAAGGAATTCCAATTTCCTCCTCCTTTCTGAAACGGAATCTTCAGAAGGTAAGGCCGTGACACCCACAGTATCAACAACCTCATCAGGGAGAGAAGAGAGAGTATCTCGAACAGCTTCTTCTGGCTTTAACCTTCCAGATACGATAAAGGCTCTGTGTACAACAAGGGAATAAGTTAAATTTGAATTAATTAATGGAGAGTATAATCTGACATTTGTATATATTCTTTTGACAGGAAAATACAATAAGACCTACCTGGAAAGAATCAAAAGTGAAGATGGAACAGAATGATTGAGAGATAAGTCCAACCAATCACGAAGCTACAAAAATATTTCACAAGTTTAATTGAGTATCACAGATATATCATTCTAAAGACAAAAGTAAAACTGAACTGCAAAGTCGATATAATAATAAAATAGACAGGTCTACATAAAATTTGAGAGTGTGAGAGAGAGATGGCAAGTTTTGCTATTTGGCAGGCTAAGTCATCTTTTCATTTTAAATATTAACTCATAAGTCAATAATCATAGATTCTATAAATTAAGGGATGTCAGAAAAGGCTGCTCCAGAAATAGATAGTAAAATCTTAAGAGTCAACATGTACCTCATCTAAATTTCTTAAATCGTCAAATAATATGTTTATGAAAATCAAAGAGTAAATAACAATAAGCTCACAGATCAAGTAAAAGGATGTACCATGTTAAAACAGACTTTGGTGTAAAGGATGTGAAGGGGTCTGTTCACGATTTTAATATGATTATTAATCAGATATGGGTATTTCTTTCTGATTCTTCTTTTTAATACAAAGCATCTTTAATGTGATTGTTAAGATCTCGTGGACAAAAATGAATCATAGATTCATATATGCATAACAGATTCAGGAACTATATCGTTTAGGGAATTACTTAAATTATGTAGCAAGAATGCAATATTTTGAGACCTAGAAGTAGTCAGACCACACTTTCTTTACTTCTAGTACCATTTCAGTATTGTAAACTTATTAGCAATATCAGTATTAACCTTCTCACTTAAAAAAAAAGTATTAACTTCCTCCTTCTAGAATTCATACCTGTTGGCGCATTTCCTCAACTGAGCGCAGTCCGAGCATTCCTCTCTCTCTACAATCTTCACGCAGTTCATCTTCTGATAGAGACTCCACACCTTCTGCTTGTATCATTTTATCATCGTTCTTAATCCTATCAAAACAAATAGCATTTCAAAATTTGGGAGATTAAACCATAGATTAGGTACTTAAGCTACTATAGATTTGTCTTCATGAAACAAAACGTGCGAACATACAGTGCGAATCTATTTTCGAAACTGTAATAAAAATACTTTCAGAAAGTTTCGGCAGCTCTCAAGTCAAAATATAGGTAAAAAGAAAATATAAAGAAAAGGATGGATATTTTAAACTTTCTAAATTCCCAATAACCCAGTTAGCTAATTGACATATAATATCACTTATAAAATGCATATAAGTGATCCCTAACCCGGAAAAAATTATGCATTGAGTTTCTTTGGAGACTACTTGAGCATAACTTTACTCATTTTACACTGTTACTAAAGGCTTATTCGAGGCCATATCCATTCAAGAATTGAAGCCTTAAGAATGCGAAAGAGTAATTTTATTCTCTTACCTTTTCAAGAAGAGATGCTAATAACAATTAATATACAAACAATTTTAAAGTTCTCAAGCCTCTCAAACAGTCAACACTTATTAGCATATTAGTTACTAGCAAAATCATAACCAGATGTATAGTATCGAGAAGCTAAAGAAAAATCACAAAATACTAATTTTACCATGTTTATACTATTAAATTACAGGAAAAATGCAACATCAATGAAGCTCATCCTTCAACTATCGTCGATTTCAGAAGCTGCTTAAATCAAGCTTGAAAAAAGAGTACGGTTTTCTTAATAGCTATCAAGCTATACGCTCCCATAGTGGCATGCAGCACTAAACAGCTGCTATGTTTATCATATTTAATAAGGCAAAATCACAACATCCATAAAACTCATCCTTCCACTAGACCCCCTTCAGAAAAGTTCAAATAAAAATAAAGCATTAAGCGACTATGAGCTTTATTGAGAGGAAACAAATGAAAAATAAGATACCAAATCTTTGCTGTAGATGATAGTCAGACCAACAGATATCCAACAGAGACTCTAAAGAGAGCACTAAGATTGCTAGGCGGTGAAGATAAACTTAACAATAGCCACCTTTTTATTTTTCAGAAAATTAAAAGGTAAACTCACCGTTTTAACCTATTCCGAAGCATAAAACGCAAATATCCATCGGTTCCATAAGGAGCGATCCCCATGTACTTGCACATGCTCACTAACCTAGGCCTGCACACAATATAGTTTAAAACAAAAAGGACAAAAAGGTATCAATCACTTAAAAATAAAAACAAAGTCACTCCAACAAGCTAATAAGAGATATATGATGCCGACGGTGCAAGACACAACCACTCAAGAAGAAGGTTTTACCTGCTAATGTTATCCAGTGTCAGTTCGTCGTTGAACAACTTAGCAAAACCTAATATTTCGTCATTGCCTACACTGGTACCTCTTCTAACCTACAATATTTCAGGTCAATCAAGACTATCAACAGGAAAAAAGTAATCAGTAGAAATTATAAACTACTCATGTTAAAACAGAAATTAACCTTGTTTAAGAAATCATCAAGATCTTCAGCTGTTTGCTTTGTTTCTCCACTTCTTGAGTTTTGTACTTCCTTTGCCATTTCTTTGGCAGTGTCCTGAAGAAATCTTGCGTATTCTATTCTGGCATTTAGCTTTCTTCTCAATTTTTCCTACATAAAATAATAAGCAGAAAACCAAGATTGTTTGTCAAGAGGGGGAAAATACGGCCAGCAAGAAACCTAATACATGGGTATATGTAGCACGAACATACTAATTATACGTGAATGGGTGGAAAGTGAATGCAACACTATTACAAAGAGATTGTTACTGTGTAATATTTGGAAAAAAAAAGGTGGTTATTGCAAAATCCAAATTCGAGCAGCAGTTTTACATAAAAACATAAAACTTACTAAACATCAGATGTAACTTTTTGTACTGCCTAGGTTGGGTATATATGTCACGCGGTCTAGATCATAAGATTGCTCGCTTACAATACATCTAGTCAAACATGATTCTATAGAGGACCAATCACAATAAAATGGGCTCATGATAAGAGTGATACACTCATGTTTAGAGGGGGGGGGGAGCAAGAATATAACACCCTCCTATTCCTCTTTTCCTTGCGAAGTATCATGTTAGAAACTCAACGTTATGGAGGTTATTTGTGTGACTTTGTTTTATCAACAGAGAAGTTCCATAGAGTTCTCACCATTTTTTTGGACAATTTTAGACATCCTTAATCCCTTAAGCCAAACCTGGGTGTAATAATCCAGGCTTGACAGCTTTCGACATCCTTAATCCCTTGAGGGTCTAATAGTCCTCTTAACCCAAAATACAATCTCCTTTTTTCCTCTTTACTTTGAAATTTGAATGCAGAAAAAAGTATAAGCTGCTTAAAAAAGTATAAAAAATAATTCTACCTCTTCTTTCATTTTATCTTGAAATGTCGATGGAAGCATGTTAGGGAACAACTTGAGGAAGACAGGGAGCAAAAATTCCATAAAGGGAACTACGATAAAAACAGCAACAGGAACCAGCCTAAAAATATCAGCGGTGGTGCGGGTAAGCTGTTGCCTCTCTCTCCTAGATAGACTCTTACCACCAGCAAGTTTGAGGAGCAACCTTGAACTGATTCTAATATCTGCCCACAAAAGCTTACAACCGAGCCAATAGTGTTGCATTGTCGATTTAAATTCATCCTTCCAGTGTACTAATTTGTTGGCCCAATCTTCCCTACAAAAGAGAGAAGGGAGAATAGCAATTAGAGGCTGTTTGGTTACACTATAAAATCTAAAAGAGTTAGAATGAGGTTGTAGGAAAAGCTGAGTGCTTTTAAGCTGTGTTGATTCATTTAGTTGTCAGTTAAATAAGCTAGATACTAAGCTGGTCAAAATGATGATACAGAAAAGTGTCTTTCTTATCTATGTAGAGAGCAGTAAAGTAAGTCGTAATTGACAAGACCTTTATGATAAGTTTAACTTTTACTGAAAAACATTTAGGTATGACCGCATGAGTAAAGATTAACTTTTGCAAAATAAAACTAAATTTAAAAATAAATGTAATTATAAAGACCAATAACTTGTAAGCTAAACGTTAACTTCTGAACAAAAGCTAACCTTCCAAGTTACTGTAGCTTAGACACAGTATTTTAAACCAAAAAAGGTTGGTTGCCTTGGCTTAGAAGTGTATGGGTGTTAAAAGCAAAAAACAAGGCTTAAAAGCTGGTCATCCAAAGATGATCAGCTTAAAAGCTAAGAAATTTTATAAACTGGGATTTTAAGCGGCAGCCAAACAAAAACATTAAGTATCAAAGACGAAATCTGCAATCAACTGATCAAAACGATCCGTATAATAATAAACATCTACCTGCTCATTGCAGCAATTGCTCTCAGAGTTGGACCAATCCCAAGAAGGATAGCCTTTGTTTTTTGTAAAACCAACTTTGAGTAGTTTCCTGCTTCTTGTACTTGTCTTGCTTTGGCTTTAGCCTTCACATTAGTCAAACCTTCAACAGCTTGATCACATTCCTCAGGAGACGCTTCCTTTCTCTTTTTAACACCCGATTCTTCCTTTTCTTCATTCTCGCTGCCTGTATCACGTTGACCAGCAGTGGCGGTAGAAGCATGGCGTATGGAGATTGGCATCGACCTCATACCCATTGGGAAGACAAATTGTCTACTTTTATCAGAATAACCAGAGTTTGTAGCACCATAGAGTCCATGCCTAAATTGACCCAATACTGAAGTGTTCAGTAAATTCTCACTCTGACCAAAAGCAGCTTTTTTACCTCTCTTGCAATCTGAATCTTGAAAAGAGTGATCTGTTTTCAATAAATTCTCATTCTGTACAAATTGCCCATTGACCAAACTATGAAAACTTCTAATTGGGCTAGCGTAATGGTCGAAGTAATTGGACACACCTTTCCTTCTCCTTAAAATAGCCCGAGAAGCCATTTCTTAACCTTTTCTCACTCGAGAGAGAGAATCAGTCATACGTCGACCCTACTAAAGATCATTCAAACAACACTAAAGTCAAATCCCAACACAATTGAAAAGTTAATCAATATGTTCGCAAAAGAAAGCTGAATCTTGAGGATAGATCCAAGGTGAGGGTTAATAATTATCAAATCAACCTATAACATTTGTTTATAAAAACTTATAGGTACAGTAGTGACTACATTAACCAATTAAAGAAGAAAAAAATGGACAAAAAACAGACCGTGATAAAATCTAAATATCAAACGTGAAAACATGTAAACATTAAAATTTCATCAAAAAATTTCATGGCGGCAGAGAATGAATAAGTGGAAAAAACTACTAGCAGATTAGGATCTAAAAGAGGTTTGGGGGATAAAACAAAATGTAACATATATATTCAGTCAGATGGTCCTGGTATAATTCATACTTTCTATGCAACTTTCTTAACTCAAGGGTCAAGCCATAAGAGTATTGCCTGAATTTGGACTGAGTTTTGGACAGATGAGCTACCATAAAGATAAATCTATGAACTTTTAAAAGGTTAAAATGTATCCACAGTAAAGAGTTATCCGACAATAACGTGATTCTTATATTTGTACCAAATTTGACCGATAAATAAGAACAAAAGGAAAACATACTGAAAATCATGATATAACTCCGTATCGCAGAAACTCATATAAGCCACATCGCAAACTGTCAACTCAATTAAACATCACAAATGCTCCACAAGAGAAAACCAAAAAAGGCCAAAAAGAAAAAAGTGAGCGACTATCAGTTACAAGAGAAAATATAAATAAGTATAATAGATATCTAGACTTCGAATGCATGTGGAGCTATGAATGAGCACTCTAAACTGACTGAAAAGTGAAATCAACCCATTAAGTAGCCATCAACCTCAGTGTTCAAGTTCAATTACCCAATACTTTTACCGAGTGCTACATCTTTAGTCCTTACTTTACCAAGAAAAGGGTGTTCTAACTTCTATGTTAATAATTTGTTCCCTAGGGTGATTATACAATATATGTACCACCATTGCACTCGATTAGCCGATCCATATACACAATATTTGAAACTGTAGTGATGTTTTTTTAGTTCACTATTAACATCTTATCAATTAAAATAGTAAACTTTTGTAGGTTCACAATCTGAATCTCGCAATTTCTATCATCAATGAACTTTGTATGATGCCCACTATCACTCTAGTTTTCGTTTCATTTTTCTTCAATAAAAATGTAAAAAAAAAAGCTTATGAAGCGACGTATGATAGCAAAGATGGCATAAAACCCTAATTACCTAAGCTACAAAGGTTCGAATTTTTATTTCTAAATATTTTTTCTCCAAATACCTCAAAAAACAATTTAATTTGCAAGCCCTACTAAACTAAAATTTATGTGGCAAACCCTACAAATTATTTCGCAAACTAAATTTTGTAAAGGTTTTTTTCTCCACTGGATTACACAATTAAGTTCAGCAAAATAAAGAGAACAAATAACTTTAGATAAATAAATACTAAACCCAAAACTCTGTCAAATTGGGTTTAAAATCAACAACATAAAAAACCCAATGCCAGATTGAAATAAAAATAGTATTTCAAGCAGTAAAATAAATAAATCAGAAACATATACAAAGTGAGTAACAAACACAATTAAATAACTTAAGTACTTACAAGTCAGCTGAAATAACGAACTATTAACCGAAATAATAAACCCTATATATATTATATTATATTATATTATATATATATATATATATATATATGTAGAGAGAGAGGGGGGTTTTAGGGTCTTGAAAAGAGAGCACGATGAAAATGAGCTGAGATTTTTATACAAAGTAAATTAATAATTAATAATCATGTGCTTGTGAGCATATAAGTGAGTTAATTACCACCGTTGGATTGATTTTGTCTTAATAACATTTTAATTATTTTAGTGGACAGGATTTATGCACGCCTATAGTCTCGTGAAGGAGACGAAAAGCCTCTCTTGAACAACAAGACAAGTTCTTTTATTTTTCGTTTTTTTTTTGTTTTTGTTTTGTTGGGTTTTCTTTTTTACTGTCTGTGAAGTTTTATAAATCTTGGGTAAATTTTACATTGATGGTTGTATAGTGACTGATTGAAATACTTAATGGTGCTTGTTGTTTTGATTGTAATACTAATATTTTGACATGATTGTGTTGAATGCATGATAAGGTCCCGAGGATTATAGAGTTGGAGATGATATCGTCGAAAAAATTAAACTGAACAAACAATATTTTAAATCGTCATACTGTCTTCATGTTCATGTGACTACGGATATCGATTTCAAATACTCACGACGGCATATAACTTCAGATTTGAGTAAGAATGACTTTTTGGTTGACCTTTTTATGATTTTAAGTTGAAGCTTAACGTAGAGCTGTTTGGAAAGTGAGAATGAGATGGAAACATGGCGATTACCGCTTAAAAAATGTGACTAAGCACAAAAGATCATGATAGGAAAGCTCTTTTAAGTCTCTTCTATATACTAGCAATATTAAAGAAATTAAGCGAGGTTTAAGGAATATGAGGTATCGGGTTGCGGTTTTGAAAAACGGAGGATGTTACCAACACTACTCGTACCAAAGAAAATTAATTCGGAAAAGAGAGTGGAAAGAACTACATATTTGGTCAAATTTATAATATTGCAATATTGTTAACTAT
Organism: Primula vulgaris; assembly: GCA_963920805.1. Taxonomy (NCBI): domain Eukaryota; kingdom Viridiplantae; phylum Streptophyta; class Magnoliopsida; order Ericales; family Primulaceae; genus Primula; species Primula vulgaris. The sequence goes on from OY987212.1 coordinate 10,685,199, forward strand.
TAGTGGATCAAAATAGAAGAAATAGCCGCATATAGAGAGACCAGCTTATTCCAACAAACATTCACTAATTAGCCATTTTATAATCATTTTCATTACAAATGAGGGGCCTTTAAAGTGGTTGGCACCAATAATGATAGTTAAAATCAATTGCCATTTGCTTTCCTAACTTGGAAATTATTATCATTTTAAACAAACTATGTGGACCAAACAGAACCATGGATAAAATCACCAGGACAGTGAATGTAAACTAGCTTTTGTTTCTCTGTCTTGGTTAACAAGAAAATATACACTAGAAAGAATAAGAAGATTATATTATAGTAGTAGACATTAATCATTTAAACATGACAGTTTGTTATTGTCTTACCGGTGAGGATATATAATCGGTATTATAGAGACAACTAGACTTTTCGATTTATAAAGAACTGCTATACTTATTAAACATTTAAACTCATTATATCAAACTTACGACAATAGCGTACACAGTAGTGTATACCACAGAGAACGAGAGACCAAAATTATTGAATACAAAGCACGATATCTGTTTGGGATTGAGCCTCACAATTAGCATTATGTAGCTTTAAATTATATTTCGGTTTCGTTATTCATTTGAGCTTAAAGTGATGTTGACCGCGAAGCCTAAGCAGTGTCAAAACTGATTTCTATAATATTATTAATCTGGTTTTTCTTTGAGGTACATTTTTCTTAACAAAATAGATTAAGACATGAATGATTCTCTTAATCTGTGGCATAACAGATAGGTCATTCTATTGATAAGTAGATCATATACAAGTTTCCATCGGTCTCACCGTCTCGGTTTACCATCAATTTTCACAGTAAAACAATAAAACCCAACTTCCAATATCATTCTTAATGTTGGATACTATTACTAGTTCCGATCTTTTGTACGTAATTCTAGTACAAAAGGCTCACTTTCATGAGGTGTTTGCTCTCTTAATTATTTTGTGTATCGAATAACCCTTATTTCACAACAATATGTTCATGATATTTGCACATTTTCACTCACACCCGATTTGAGTATCACAAAATCAAACATAATTGTCTGCTATTTAACCACAGTTTTTTTTTTAAATGTTACCTCATTAAGGAAGAGAAATTAATAACCTTAGATACAACACAACCTTAATAAACCAAATGAATACAATTTTAAATCAGCTAACTTTAAAAAATTAAAAACAAAAAATAGATTTGTCTTTATATATGAGAAAATATAAACTTCTGATTTCATATCCCCTTTATACAGTGCTCTACTCAGAAGGAATTTATTTAGAAAAATGCTCTGCCATTGTATTTAACCAGTACAGGCCCGGGAAGCTTCATTACAGTGACGACTTAAACAACACTCCCATTCTTCGTCCAAATTCAGTAAGTTGAAGTGTGACGCAAAATATTACTTAGTGATTATATATAGTACAATTGCGTTTGGTATACAAAAAGAACTGTTTTAGTTCCTGGGACAGAAGTATAAACAGAAAAACCACCTTTATTACTTATCTTTTTTTTTTTGAAAATTCACCCTTATTACTTATCTTACATACACTGAAGCTCCCCTTCATTTTTCTTGATTGACTCGTCTTATTTCCTGTGTATAGCAATAGCAACTTATGCATTAGCATCAAAGGAAAGTTAATAAGAAAATATATGCACGAAGAAGTAAAATTCAAGAAGATTTCACATACGGAAATGTGTTATGGGTCAAAAAAAAAAGAAAGATTTCACTGGTCAGCTTGGTGCAATCACCAATATCTGAGTACTGCTCATAATTGAACTACTGAATAAATGAATGAGTTTGCGGTACGTCGGTACATAAAGCTAGTATCTGTTACGCCCATGGTATTTTTCAAATCTGATAGGAATTTATGAAAATAGAGAGAACACACTAGCTATGCATATCTTTTTAATCTGAAAGATGCAAAGACTAAAGAGATAGACGCATACCATGGAAGCTTACTAAAGGTGTCCTTCAACCATCCTTGCCTGGAGCAGGTCCCGACTATTCTATCCAATCGTACAATTATTTCTGAGAAAGTTGGTCTTACAACTGACTGTGGATCCCAACATTCTTCAATCAACCTTACATTAATAAAAAAAAAGTTGATAAAATTTTAAATTCAAACTTAGCATTTCGAATTTGAAATAAAAAAAAACTATATCAGAAAGTAGGAAAGGATGACAGGTTTGCAAGGTGATTCGTCCTTAGAGTTCATGGATTTAGGAGAATAAGAATCTGGTTAAATGAGATATCATGCCTGTTTTGCTCTTCACAATTATTCATCTATGCCCTGAACTCAAAATAAATACAAGCACTCGCATCAGATATGCCATTCAGTACAACTATAAACTCACTTCACCTTAAGGCCTTAGTAAGTGTATTATTTATATCATCCCACAAGTTATTCTAAGTTTAACCCTTACATAAATCTTAAAAGACAATGCAGAAGATTATAGAAGGAGATTGACTTACTCTTTCAAATCGGGAGGATAAGCTTTTAATTTAGACTTCAACGTTGGTCTCATACCGTCCAAGCACATGAGTTGAAGAGCTTCCTCTCCGGATTTCTGGTAGAGAGGTTGTACCCCTTCCACCATCTGAAGCCAACCGGAAACAATAGAAGAAGTGTCAAATCAACCGCTTTTCTTTTTTTAAAGAAATTATGACCAAGTAATGTCACGACGTATGATGAACAAACTGTATGTTCTACTTCATCAGATAAAAACTGTTTTTTCCGAGTAAACCCTCAAAGAAGTGTTAGTGGGTTACAGAATTCTAATGTTAAAAGTTCATTTTTGATTGCAGTTAACTCCTTGAAACACATTAATACGTTGGTGAATATGCGAAATGATGGCTTCTTACAAAATCTTTGTCACAGTGAATGGAAGGTTATCATCTTATTTCTTATTTGGTCTTAACAGGCTAATAGAAACTAGAAGGAATAACCAAATAAGTAGTCCAGACTTCAGTTTATCTGTATATGCTTCCATATGTTTCTGATGATTTTCCCTTAGTACAATGAACCACTATTCTGACCCTTGTTCTGAACAAGTCATCCTAATAACCATTGTATACAATGTTCCAAGGAAAAAGCCGGTCATTATTTTTTCAAGCCAAATTTAGACCTAACGTTTCGCAAAGAAGAATATTACTCCAAGATTGCCAAGCACAGGTCATTGCTAGTATGTTAGACAAAAAAAGCAGTAAAGACAAGCAAAGATATAGATTCTACTGTAAGCTAACCATGCAGCTACTGACATTAAAAGAAGATAAACTCCTTGAAAGTTGTTAAAATTTAAATTGTGAATATAATATGTAGTCGATTAGAGGGAAAATCGGAATGTTACCTCATAAAGAATTAGGCCAAAAGAATATACATCCACACTTCTGTCAAATATCTCTTCTTTGTAAACCTCGGGAGCCAAATATAGACCTAACACCATAAAGTCAATAATAAACGTTAACTTTTAACGATAGATCAAAATCCAAGGCATCTCGTACATTACTTAAAGAATATAGTAGTAGTTATATTTTGAGAGAAAGAAGAGAGCACGCAGATGTAAGTTCTAAATGGTGGCATGCACAGAAAAGTGACAGTGGCTCATTTACACAACGGCAAGTTTCTCTATAAATAGCTAAAAAGGGTGAGTAATTACAACAACAAAAAACTAAAAAGGGTGAGCTATGTGATACTTAGAAGTTAGACCATTGTGCGCCTGTTATTTATCAGCCATACAAAAAATAAAGGGAAAATTATAGTTTTGTACACCGACCTATTGATGGTTAAGAAACTGCATACCCACCTTTCAACATTAACAATCTGCATACCCACCTATATGATTTCATCCAATCAACACATCTTACCTAACTTATGTTAATATATTTCCATTAAATCTGATCATGTGTGATCACATGTGCGTTTTTCAAGGGTAAATCAGTCATTTTGCATATTGGATCAGAGTGATCACATATGAAGTTTATATATTTTTGTTATCTTTTTTAACGGCGGTATGTTGATTGATTTGCGTGTATTAACTGGGTATGCAAATTGTTAATGTTGAAAGGTGGGTATGCAGTTTTTTAACTACCAATAGGTCGGTGTACAAAACTATAATTTTCCCAAAAATAAAACTTAAAAAACAAATATCAACTAATATCTGTAGTACTGGCACCCAGAACAGGTCTTATTATTTCAAAAGCCATGCACACTTCAAAAAAACCCCACCCCCCACCCCCCCAAAAAAACTGAGCTGTTTGACTGTATGATAACAAGGTTGTTCATTCATACAATGATGAGGAGACAGCTAAGGTAAAAAAACAAGCAGTACCATGGGATATTGACTACATTTAATTCAAAAAAACGAGTAGGTTAAAAAAAACGGCTCATAGAACAGTAGGCTTACTTTTTCGATCAATTTGAGAAGGTTGTGCTAGTCTTGCTTTGTCAGATGACATTTTAGACAACTTTATCAAGCCAAATCCAGATACCTTCAACTGACCCCCAGAGTCCAGCAAAATATTTCTGGCACCTTACGAAAATTTTAATTATTAAAAGCAACACAAAAAAATAAATTGATGAAAAAACATATCATGGATACAGAGATTAAATAAAACCGTATTCCTGGTTGCCTTACTTGGGCTTCAAATCACAGTGGATAACTGTTTCTGGTTTGCATTCATGTAGATAATTCATTCCCCTGGAGACAAAAAATCAAACAAATACATAAATAAAAAAGACACCTTTTAAAGAAAATCATCATATTTAAAAATATTTGGTTTAAGTAATTCTAAATTAGAATAATGAAGAGTGAAAAAAGTAAACGAGTGACCCAATGCACACTAAAGAAGCAAGAAAAAACAAGCTTGAAAACCCAAAGGTACATGCAAAGCGGTGATAATTTTTCAATTTTTTACAGCAAATAATTAATTTAAAATACTTGTGCAGACAGATTGCACATGCCTTGCAATATCAAGAGCAAATCTTAGAGCTTTAGCTGGAGAAAGGCGACCTTTCTTTTGCAGATAGCTCCCTAAGTCACCCTGGAAAATACCCAAAAAAGAGAAGTAAATTTATGCAGCATAACAATGTTAAACAGTTCAAAATATAAATACACTCCTACAGCCATTTCTCATGTACTTTAAACAAACTAAGCCCAAAAAAAACTACTAGAAATATAACCCATTGTCTCTGACTGCAAACAACCTTATTGAACCCTAGACGTTACAGTAAACTATGAAGAGATAAACAATTGAATGGATCTAACTTTTTGACTTTCTCTCAAGAGTTCAAATGTCAGCTATGTTGCCTTCACTTTACCTCTCTCTGAACAAGGTAGGGTGTTTGGAAAAAGGATTAAAGGAATTAGATAGCAATAATTTGGCCATATACATTGAGAAAGCAATTACTAACATCCCAATTAGAGTTTCGAAACAACAAAACCATGTATCTTGGAGATGTCTCCATAACAATGGGTACACAGATACATGATTGAAGATCTGAACATGAAAAGTTACTAAGATGAGTGATTAAAACCTGGTTGGACGCTAAAATGATTGAAAAAAATTCATTTAATGAACCCAATGGCACTGAGAGTAACGGGATTGTGATGAAAAATAAACAATGCATAATCCAATCAGGACGAAAATAATTAGCTGGCATGCATCTACTCATAGGTTCAAAGGGTAAATACTTGGTTGTTACTTAATACGCATGCTAATATCCACACCCACAATCACATACTTTTGAGTGATACTCTGAAACAATCATCATGGGTATATTCTGGGTGACAGCTCCAACAAACTGAACAACGTTGGGATGCCGAACCCTTTGCAATAAATTTAACTCGTGTTTGAAAGCATCTCTGCAGAAAAAGATACGAAAAAATAATGGAAACACTTATGAGACAACATTGCAGACAACTACAGCTCTTTTAGAAAAATACTGCTCTTGTTTGTATCACACAGAAAACATTACCAAAGATTCCCCACCTCTAATTAAAGAAAACAAGAAAAGGCAGCATAGAAAAAGCATACATTAAAGGTTGAAGAAAAACAAGTCTATGGAACACAACTTTCTGTAGGTTAATTTTCTATTAAAATTTTCAGTTAGATGAGAAGAGTTATGCTAGAATTAGATATTGGCAGACTAGTTAAGTTTTTAACTGATAATTTAAAGGGACCAATAATCTTTCTCTAAAATTCTAGTAAGCTCGTATACAGTATTCAGAAGAAAGGAAGTGTCTGGAGCACATACATGGTCTCAGGGTGCGAATAAGTGTCCTTGTCAAGTATCTTCACGGAGACTTTTGTGCCATTCCATTTAGCTACTTGATATGATCCCTGTTCCAAGATTTGGTGTTATCATTTAGAATCTATAAATGGGCAACTCAAAAGAGCTGACAATGTGCCAAGAGAAAACAAAATAATGAACTAGCACACACAAACACAGAGCGCGAACATCCATGTCCAGATAGTTTGGGCTTCATAAAGCTGATATGTAATCAGTTTTGCTAACAAGAAAATTTATGATCAATACTTGAGTGATTGCGGTAGAAAATATTTTTGACCATTAAAAAGATACTCTCCAGAAAGTCTCTACTATGGAAGCACAAGGAGAATATGAAATAACTTTAATGGAAAATCATGTCTGAGAACATGGACTAATATTTAAATTATTTTAGTGAAAGATGAAAAACCTACCTTTGTGATACCATCACTTTTGCGAACCTGAAGTTCTAGGGGATTGAGCTCATATTCTGGAACTTCGCGGGGATTTGCAACGGTCATGGGCGTCTTTCTGGTTTTCTAAGAGTAGGAAAGATTAGATGGCATTTAAATCTTAAAGCTTAAAATCCTTACAAGTTTAAGGGAAAAAGAATATTAATCTGGATATACCGGAGTTTTGGCTCCGCGGGCTTTCAATATGCTATAAGCTTCTCCATGTCCATAGTACTTTGCATCAGCAGCAGCCTGTCCATTAAAAATATAAACATGTTTAAAAGGCTAGATTCAAGAAAGCCAGAGAATTACATAAATGAATGGCAAATTGGCAACACAGTCTTGCTATACCAAAAGTCCTTTTAGTAAACCTAATAGGGTTGGGTAATAAAATATCAGGGGCTTGTTTGATAGGAGGTCTACTTTTCTACTTATAAGTACAAAAGTATAAATGAGTATCTGGCAACACCACTAAGGGAAACTAAGGGAAAGAGTATCTTTGAAATGTGCTTTTGATACTTTTATCTCAAGAGTATATCTTTCACCAATTATTAACTACTATCAACTACTATCACTGGTACCAACACAAAACAAAGATACTTATCCTTTTAAATTTTCACCAGGCGCACTTAAACAACCGTAATTGAAAATATACTTTCCAGCATCTTTTTCTATATATAAGATGCAACTGAATGAGGCCATTGCAAGCTAAAGTCAAACAAATATTCTAAAAGAGAAGGAGGAGGGATGGATTATTACCGTACTACCCCACCGATCACGGGAATCAATATTAGCCCTACGACTAAGCAACAGTCTAATGACCTCCACGTGTCCTTCACATGCTGCAATGTGCAAAGCTGTACGCCCATCTAAATCAATACTATTTACATCCACACCGTCATCGAGCAAGTCTTGGACACCTTCCACATCCCCCCTGCAGGTAGAAATGGCCTTTTACATATTATTGAATCTATTAAATATATAAGACATGTAATATCTGTACGACTGTACCTGCAGGTCAGGAACAACAGCTGCATGGTTGAATCCAGATTCTCCGGCACCGACAGGTCATCATTTGTGGGGCTTCGGCGAATGGGGTCCAGCGAGGACTGGCGGCCGAAGCTGAACCTGTGATATACACGGATGGATTTAATTCCAAATGGCGTTATCGGCAGTTAGTTTTCCGTTTGCCTATACACTTTGTAGCATGAAGTGGCCCTTTATCCGTAGTTAAATACTCAATCCGTGATAGATGACTCTGTTATAATTTCAAGATGTCCAAAAATAGATAGAAATTTCCTAAATTCGTAAGTAAGATATGATATGATTAAATTACTCTTTGATCTTTGTTTAACATGATTTAGATACAAAATTGAATAAAAAAAGACCATCGGATTTCCAAAAATCTAAAGATGTACTTTGGGGAAAATAAAATAAAATAAAAAATATATGCATAAACATTTGAAATTGAAAACTATCAACTATGGGACAGGGAGTATATCATAATAGTTGTGGAATTTCTTCTGTTGGAGAGATTAATAAGAAAATCAGCACACAAACCGGTGATGTCCATTTTATATTTCCAAGATAGAGTCGATATGCAAAAAGGTATCTTAGAAGAACCTGAGGTTTGTGCGGCGTGGGTCTAGTGAGTTTTGTCTTTTGAAGCTGAATTTTCCGCTTTTCCTCATCGACCCCATGGAGAACTGACGGGATATCCCCCGCTTCAGCTGAGCTGCTATGTCCATTTTCTTCTTTTCTTATCTAAAATCCACAAATACATACAAACATTATCTTCAAGAAAATTTGGATATGAGAATAGTAACACGAACTCTTCTACTGCTAGGATTACAAAACAAAACGACTCAGTCGGTAAGCACATTTGATTCAATCCTTCGGCAGTGTCCTTAAAGAATTACGAAACATGCAACCTTAATTATAAAAACGCCCTAAATGAGAAAACACACCAACAATTCCTGAGATTTATCAATTTTAGCACAAAACACATAAATTGGCACGTAGTCTTTACATTGAAGAGATTTTCCGAGAGTTTTCAACAATATCGAGGCGTGTGATGGTGATTAAAAGGTAGTGGGGAAGCTAAGTAGAAAGTATCGGGGACCACGACACCTCATCAGCCTTAAAATTGTAGTAATTCTTTATGTTTTTTTATTATTTAAAGGCTTAACCATCAATGGTCCTCGTCAGTTTTATTTGTATATACTTACGTTTTTCACTAAGATTACATGTGATTATAATGTTTCTACCAATTTGGGTGGAGGTTTCCGCCTCTCGTGTCATCACCTAGTTCCTCTCCTCTCCACTCCGCTTTAATTCTAGTAATTTAGTTAAGCGTTATGAGGCTATTTTATAAGAAAAATGTTCTTGATCATTAATTACTCTAGATTTTTCATCATCTTGTACACATTTTACATACCCATTCAGCTATACATTTACATACATACATATATACATACATGTATATAATGCAATTAAACGATTCGACGAGCTTGACCAACACCCACCTAACAAAATATTAGAAGAAACTGAATAGAAACAAATAATATGTTTTAAACAATTGAAACTAAACTCGAATGGTAGAATATCCCAAGATTTGACCAATTGTGTACCAAAAACAGATACGAAAAACAAATACCGAAAATCGAAACTAAAAAGATTGAAAAATAAAATGGTAGAAAATCCCCTCATAAAAGAATGGTAAAGAGTATCCCCCATGAAGATACTAAACCATATTAAATAAATAAAAACTAAAAAGGTTTAAAAATAAACATATAGGTAACAAAAAGCATAAACGAATTATTTAAAATTTGCAAACCCAAAATAAGAAAATGAAAAGAGGGTACCTAAATTGTTTTTATCAGAATTTGACGTGGGCTCAAAAAACGTCGAAATGAGAAATGAGCTACATGGTCAACTCTGTATAATCGTATACAATGATCATATAGATATAGAGAGAGAAAGAGATAGATATATATATAGAGAGAGAGCTCGATCGAGAACCAGAGAAGCTCGATCGAGCAAACAAAAAACAGGGGAGGGAAAATAAATTCGGATACAAATTAATTTGGTGTTATATATATATATATAGATTGTATAGAGATATATAGATTTATGGATCCGGATTTAATGGTGAAACAATAGTCTATTGGTTGAATTTCGTTGAGTGATTGAGAATTTGCACTATGAGTTTCTGTTTTTCAAAATTGTGACAATAATAGGTCTCTAGTATTGAAAATGTGGTATAATTGGTGTTGACAAGAGTCGGAAGTGGCTACAGTCATCTTCGTATTATAAAAAACCTCTATCGGTATGTCGGTGTTTATTTTACATCCATATATATGTATGTATAATCGGTGTTCAAAGCTAGGAAGTCACATCCATTTTCTATGAAAACTTTACGAGTCAGTGTATATTTTACATATAAATTTATAAAAATTATTGGACAGGTGCATTGACATTAATGAGGTATTTTTCACACTTTCTATTTCCAACGTGCATTAGCATTAGAATTGGATTATTATCTTCAACGTGTATATTTTCTATTTTCCACGCGTCTATAGTTTCAACCTTGTTCTTTTACCAAGTTCTTTTTTTCGTTCTATTTTCATGATATCAACTTTGAAATTATGGACTGTATAGGGACCTAAGGACAATAATTATCATAATTTCAGAAGTACGGTTCTAGAATGGTCACCAGCTTCAAAATTTGTAGGCTATTACATTAAACAAAACCATAATAACCAGATAGAATTTAGTCTAAACAATGGGTAACGTTTGTGTAATTCACCCTTGAATAATTGAAATGGCCAGTAAGTGTGTACCAATAGTTTTAATTATTAAAATAAAGTATGAGCAGTACCAGTAAATTCAGCCATATTCTGATGTTTATTTATTTATTTATTTTATCATGGAAAAAAAAGGAATTAACCATAAAAGTAAAATTTGCCAGATCCCTGTTGCCCACGATTCGATACAGACATTTGGTTTTAATGCAAGTATGTCACATCACTTTTCATAAAGTAAGTTTAACCATCGCACAATTTAGACTAGTTTCCCGTATGGATACAACAAAGTACTTCTCCGATAATAATATGTTTAGATATGCGGATCGAAACGAAATTGAACGAAGACATTAACACTTGAATTGGTTTGGTGTAATTTAATTTTGATGATGTTATTGTGTGGTCGTGATGATATGAGTTGCGAACTTATAATTTCTCGTATTGTTTATCTAATTCACTAATTGTAGTTGTTAGGAACAACATTACCGAATTTAATTAGTAACCAACAACAATTACTTCACCAATTACTATAATTAGTGGTTTTCTCCTCTTTTTTTGGGATAAATTACCAAGGGAGTCGAAATTTCATATACTTAAACAAAAAATTAATCATTTGACTTACTATATAGTATATACTAACATATTCAAGATGAAAAGACGGACATATTGAGACGAGTGTTTATTCTAAATACAGAGAAATGCACATGTAATTAACGTACTAGTATTTGATATCATAGTTTTTCGCGAAACAACACGCTAGATGAATATATATGCACTCCTACACATAATTCGTTCTCTCCTATCAAGTATCATTACATTTGTGAAAATTAAATGGTGCTCGTAAACAAAGAAGAAAAAACACGGTCCCGAAAAAGATTTTTACAAGTTTAGATATATAATTTATGTTACACAAGAATCGCAACATAATCAAACCAGCGGCAGATCCTCATGTTTCATTGGCTTTTTTCTGGGCAATTTCTGGGTTTTTTTTTGCTATAAAGCAACGTCAGTAACAAATATGTTTACTAAAATTAAATTCCCTCTTTTATTTAATAACTTAATTCATGTTGGAAAACTTTAATGATACTAAAAATATTTAAAAAGTTTACCACACACCAGGGCGAGGATGGGACACACGCTGATACCAACTCAAGGACCACGATGTCGGGCCATAGCTGCCCGTTTTTCTTTTATTTGGCTTTTAACAGGATCTTTTTTTATGGCTCTTTTTTTGTTGTTGGGGATTTCGCCTTTTTATGGGTCTTATTAACGTACTAGTATTTGATATCATAGTTTTTCGCGAAACAACACACTAGATGAATATATACATAATTCGCTCTCGCCTATCAACTATCATTACATTTGTGAAAATTAAACGGTGCTCGTAAACAAAGAAGAAAAAACACGGTCCCGAAAAAGATTTTTACAAGTTTGGTGTTTCGCGAGATATATAATTTATGTTACACAAGAATCGCAACATAATCAAACCAGCGGCAGATCCTCATGTCTCATTGGCTTTTTTTCTGGGCAATTTTGGGTTGTTTTTTTTTTCATCGGGGAATTTTGCCTTTTTCCGAGTCTTATTTGCTATAAAGCAACGTCAGTAACAAATATGTTACTAAAATTAAATTCCCTATTCTATTTAATAACTTAATTAATGTTGGAAAACTTAAAAAGTTTACCACACACCAGGGCGAGGATGGGACACACGTTGATACCAAACTAAAGGACCACGATGTCGGGCCATAGCTGCCCGTTTTTCTTTCATTTGGCTTTTAACAGGATCTTTTTTTATGGCTCTTTTTTTTGTTGTTGGGGATTTCGCCTTTTTCTGAGATATATTTGGCCAGTGCCCGATAGAGAGGCTCTCTTTCGGCCTTTCTTTCTTTTGTGCCTTTTTTTTTTCTTTTTTTTAGTTGGGCTTAATTCCCTATTCTATTTAATAACTTAATTAATGTTGGAAAACTTAAAAAGTTTACCACACACCAGGGCGAGGATGGGACACACGTTGATACCAAACTAAAGGACCACGATGTCGGGCCATAGCTGCCCGTTTTTCTTTCATTTGGCTTTTAACAGGATCTTTTTTTATGGCTCTTTTTTTTGTTGTTGGGGATTTCGCCTTTTTCTGAGATATATTTGGCCAGTGCCCGATAGAGAGGCTCTCTTTCGGCCTTTCTTTCTTTTGTGCCTTTTTTTTTTTCTTTTTTTTAGTTGGGCTTAATTTTGTTTATCCCATCCCTCTCTTTTTGGCTTTTTTTTATATACATATATGAGCACTTATATATAATATATTATTATAATAAACCATGACCCAAGTTTACCATGGTCAAAGTGCGTGTACCCCCAATGATCTAAATTAATCATCTTAGTCCATCGCCCCTTACTGGTGTACTCAGTTATAGGGTGTACCACATTATATATAACACGTTTGGTAAATATAACGATGATGTGGGATTAGAGTTTAAGGTAAATACACATCTGAGTATTAAGTACTTTTCCTATCTTACTTACGCACATTTGAATTTAATACCAAGACTAAAAAATACTAATAAATTTAGCAAGTCCCGAAAACCAAAACCCAACATTTTCCACAGCAAACAACACAAAATTATGACCAAGTCAAAAAAATGAGCAACTGCGTTCTATTTTTTCAAGACTCGATTAAAATTCCATTCTAATCTCAGAAATAAGACGACGCTATTCTATCCCACACAAGTATTTAGCAATTTGGAATTCTCAAACAAATCATTCTATTAAAAATTCCCAAAACTGGAACCAACAAATCAAACAAGCAATCGACCCGAATGTCAAATTTCAACCCCCCATCGGAGTACACACCAACAATGCGTACAAACTATTTAGAAACGACCCACTCTATGTTTTTAGGATATGCAAATAAACATCAACATCATGGTTTTTTATCTCTCACGACTAATAAAAAATAAGTAATTAGACTCGGATAAACCTTCATTATTCTATCCAGAGACAAGCAATTAACAATTTGGAATTCTCAAACAAATCATTCTATTAGAATTGCAAAGCAGAAACGAAACAATTAGACCAGCAACCAACCCGACCGTCAATTTTCAATCCCATTGATGTACAGTCCAAACAATGCCTACAGACAATTGTCGAAAACGTCTCACTGTACTTTTAGGATGCAAAATTAATATCAACATTCATATTTTCTCTCTATAAAGATTAATAAAAATAAGACTCTACTTACCCAATACAAATCAATGCCCGTGTTAGTAATACCAAATAATAAGTTCATCATACGACTAATTCACCTCAACCAACAATAGTAGATAAGATTCCGATAACACTTCCTAGTTACTTCCTAACAGTCTTGGGTAAAACACCATCCATAAGAGCAAAGGCAAACCAAAAGAACTATGGACTCAAACCTTACTGAAAAGAAGCTCTGAAACCCTAGAAAACTCACACTACTCCTATTCTCTCCTCATCTTACAACTTCTTCTCACTCAATGATCGGTCTGAGCTAGAGCAAATTATCACAGGTCAGAAAACATCATTTAATAATCATTAAGCAAGAATAACATTAGGACCAAAACCAACTTTACTGTGCCTTAAAAGTTACAAGGAACTATCCAAAGAGATCATAAAGTAAACAACTGTTTCACCCTTGAATCATAGCAAAACCGACAAGAATTTGAAACTTACTTTTTGCAATCTTTCATCAAGCCACAACTGAAACTTTTTAAAATCATCATCTTGCCTCACCATTTTCAGCTCCATACCTGCAAAGCAAAATAAGAGTAACCCAAACATTTGTATTTTGGAAAAGTTGTGGCTCTATTTACTCATCACCAGCCTATAATGCCCAGATCATAGTGCCAATATGATCAAATTCCATTCATGAAATATTTCCAAGTAATGAGAGTATTCATTTCTAAACACAGGGCCACATACTTCAGATTACTCATCATCAGTCTAATTTCTTTATTTCTTACCATTTAAATAAGAGTACCAATTTGCAAACATTAAAAAAAAAAAAAAGGAGTTTCGTTCTGATCTAAAAGTAAACAGCAGAGGTATGGAAGATTTAAAGCTCTAAAAAAGTTGAGCTTGTGCCTTTTGCACCTAATTTGGTAAGGCCATCAGGACATGATTTTGCTTTCTATAGATGTGGCAGAATTTATAACAACTAAATGGCATTAAAGCAGATACTGTCCCATAACAGAGCAAATTTTGGACCAGGACCATTCCCCCAATATTTCACAATTAATTCTGGATCTGATTCAAGGACGATTTCACAAAAAAATCAAACTATAGCATAGCAAGGGACCATTATATAATGCCATCAGTTCTACATAAGTATTAGTATTAGGGTCATGGTGATAAGATAAAGCAACAGTTAAATGACCCACTGTTGTCCCTAATTACACCACCACTACCAATTATAGCATTACCTAATGCAAAACCATCAAAATTGGCTTTAAGTCTCCCTGAAGATGGGCATTTTCGTGAAACTGAAAATGGATTTTTACCTTGCGATTTATAGCAAACACAGCTTACAATCACAATCAACAGCAAACATACTAATGAAAGACACAGCTCGTTATCATAATCCACAGACAAAACACAAACAAAACCAAAGCCGCTTCTTTATTGCATAGGCAAACAAAAACTTCTCAACAACGAAAACAGAACTATAAGGCATTTAAAAATAAAAAACTGAACAAAATTGTATGCAAAATAGCTCCGTGCTTTCACCGCTTGAGTAGGCCCATTGGAAGAGGAAACATTAGCACACAAATTCCAGCTACTAATAAAAATTAGAAGGGGAAAATAACAAATAAAAGACCAATAGCTTTTTTTCAATGCATTATAATATAAGTAAGACAAGTTACATTTCAACAAAGAAAAGAGAATTTTAAGGCTTACAGAAACCAATTTCCATCAAAATTTGACGGCAAAAGACAAACAGTTTCCTACTTCTTCCGCTTAAGTGGGCCCGTCTTATACCCACACTTAGTCGGCTTTCCCCACGGGGTCAACGACCCATGGCCCTTACTTTTTCCCTCGCCACCACCATGCGGATGGTCCACCGGATTCATTGCCACACCTCTCACTGTCGGCCTAATCCCCAGCCACCTACTCTGCCCCGCCTTCCTCAGCTTCTTCGCCCCGTGCTGAGGGTTCCCGACGGACCCCACAGTCGCCCTGCAACGAGAGTCTATCAACTTCTCTCTCCCCGAGGGAAGCTCAATCAGGCATAATTTGGATAGTTTCGGATCTTTTAGGATCTTTGCACATGTTCCGGCGGCACGGACTAGCTTGCCGCCTTGCCCAGGATTCATCTCGATGTTGTGGATTATGGTTCCGATACGCATCATTTGCAAGGGCATGCAGCTACCGATTTGGGAGCTTATGTCGAGGTTCATCATCTCATTCATCATCGGCGTGGTCTTGCGTGAGGGCATAGAAGCCGATTCGAATGCATCTGGAGAAACATATAATGGCTTAGAAAGGGAAAACTCCACTTACAAAAGGAAGAAATCTACAAAACTGGTATACCACCTTAACTCCAACAAGAAAGCAGGGAAGATAATTGATATCTCTCTCTCTCTATATATATATACATATATACGTTACTACAGTGCTCTTGAAAGCTAGAAACTCTCAAATGTTTCAAATTTCTTTTTCAACGGTTCCACATGACAAGAAAAGGATTCAACACACAGCTAAAATTCCCTTGGCTAAATAAATAATAATGAGGGACGGGCAATCGGGCATAACCCAATAACATAAAATAAAAAAAAGGCCAGGGTATACTACAACTTCCCGCTACAATCCCCTTGACTAAAAAAAATGATAATTCTAAGAGTAAGGATGGCATCATGCAATGAAGATTAAACATGGCCAGATGATGCTACAAATACACCTGGGATTCTACCTTCTCCTCATACTCATCATGTTCATTACCTAAATTATAACATTGTTTCTTGCCCTAATTGGACCACCCAATTGTGTGTTTGGACCACTCACGAACTCACAATCGAATGTTTTTTTTATAGAAAAATCACTCTTTTAATCTTTTTCCTCCATATTTTCTCGTCTTCACTACATTTATCATAGTAATAGTATTCACTGTAATCACTTATATTTCACACCAATAAACTCATCTTTAGCATTCCATCTAAAATTTCCTTCAACATTTATCCCACATTAATTTAATATTGTTCTTCACTCAAAGGGATCCAGCTAAAGGCTTCCTAAAGCAATTTAATTCTCCTTTTTTTGATTAACTTAATGTTAACTTTACTGTGGTTTTTAGCAATCAAGCTAGTGTTTTCAAACTAAAAGAAGGCTAGATGAATATAGCTACAAGTCTAACTTCGTTACGTCATAAAAGAAAAAAAAGAAAAAAAACTTAAAATGCAGTACAACCTAAAAGCCAGACAATTTGGGACTTATATACACTATCCAAACAATCTGGTTTTCTCATCTCAACCTCATCAAAAGAGTAAATAGTACTATACCTTTCTACTTCGTTCAACCCCGGAAACATAACAAGATAAATGAGTGTAATTTAACTATTAACTTCCACGGTTCCACCACATATGAGCATATACTACTTTTGAACATAACTTCCAAGGTTCCACCATATATAAGCATAAAATAATTGAAAACCTCGTCGTCAATTTAGAAACCAGATTTTCATTTTTTTTTCTTTTAGTGTTTGTCTGTGTGATTAGTAAGTTTTGATCGATATACTATTTTCAATTTCCTTCTCACCCAACTCCACTGACAGTATTACTGTCCTTTTCTTCTAACCTGTATCCATTCACAGCTTTTGAGGTCAAGATTTTTTAGTTTTCTGCTCATAACTTGTAACTCCTTTGGTCAGCCACCTTACATAATTGAGTTACTTTTATTTAATCCCATTATTCTTAGCTCCCAAAAAGTCAGCTTACTGCAACTAAACACGAACTTACCCTCCTCAGCCCAAACCCACAAAAAACCTTATTTAAATCCCATTTCAAGAGAGCCCATCATCCCTTCAAAGCCCGTAACTTTGAAACCAAAATTAAAATAAGAAATAAAATCGTTCCCCACATTTAATCTTTACTAGTAGACAGTCAAAATCAGTATTCAATGTAAAATGAGAAACAATAGAATGCACATGCCACTTGTTATTCATATTATTTTACATATTTAACTGTCAGAATTGTTATCAAATACAAAAATCACCAGAATCGGAACCAAATTGACGTAAACGTATCGATTAACTGAGGACCGACCAAAAATCAGAGAAACAATCGGAGTGCTCGTAATCCCGTCAAAATCCACATCTTTAAAAACCAAAATAAAAAAAGACAAACAAGAAGGGCATCTACAGTTGATAATTAGCACAAAGATTAAATCAAGTATTCAATTTAAAATAAGAAACAATAGAATGTACATGCCACTTACTATTCATAAGTATTATTTTACATATTTAACTGTCAGAATTATTATCAAATACAACACCCGTCAGAATTGGTTACGAATTGATGTAAACGTATCGATTAACTGGGGACCGACTAAAAATAGAGAAACAGTTCGAGTGCTAGTAATCTTTTAAAACCCAAATATTAAAAAAGCAAAATGAGAAAAAGACAAAGAAAAAGGGCATTCACAGTTGACAATTAGCACACAGACTAAATCAATATTCAATTTAAAATGAGAAACAATAGAATGCACATGCCATTTCTTATTTGTATAATTTTACATACATAATTTGGGACCGAATAGATGTTGATGTATAGATTAAATGGGGACCGACTAAAAATAGAGAAACAATCGGAGTGCTCGTAATCCCTTCAAAACCCAAATATTTATAAAAACCAAAATAAGAAAAAAGACAAACAAAAAGGGAATCCACATTTGATAATTGGCACACAGACTAAATCGATATTCAATTAAACAATCGAGAAACAACAGAATGCACATTCCATTGTGTGTATGTGTACATACATACATACAAATATACAATCAAATCCAATGAAGACATTATAAATGTACACACACATTTTTAATAAATATGACAGAAATACATATATATAAAGAAAACCTAGATATTTACAGAAATTACAAAAATAAAGCACAGGGCATTTGAATTTTGTGTAACTGCCAATATACTCTCGATACATATTCCTTTTTTAATAAAAATAAACTTTGTAACTTCCTAATTTTATCTCAATCAAAATCTCTCTCTCTCAGGTACAATCCTTTTTCTATTTTTTTTCCAATTCTACATACCTTAGTTTTTATTGCATCCTAGTTTAACAGATTACATCAGATTAATTCGATTTCTTAGTATTATGAATAATGAGTTGATTGATAGTTTTTCTTTTGGTAAATGTATATTTTTATTTTGCAACCCATCCACTAGTATATACATATAAAATATATAATAAAGGTGACAGTAATACATATAAATATACATATAGAGAGAGATATATATATAGAGAGAGTACTTTTAGGGGAAGAGGTGGAGAAGGCGCGGAGGAGGAAAGTGAGCTTAGGGAATATGGAAGAGGAGAGAGATCGAGCTCTGTATATCGCTACTGTCGCCATTTCTAGGGTTTTGAGCTTTAGAGAGAGAGAGAGATATGGGTTTTATTTATTTATGTTTCTTCAGATTAAATTACATTTGGGACCAACTGCAAATTAAATATCAATTATATTACACTACACTGCAAATTAAATTACTCCAAACTCGTTTTTCTAAATAAATAAAAAATATCAAATTATTTGACGTGTAGATTTTATAATATTTTTATATGTTTCTTCACGTCTCTTTTGATTTTGGTCTTGTTTCGTTTTTCGCTTCCGTTTTGCCTTTGTCAACTATGGTTGGATTGTCTGGATGCGTGGTATGACGTTACAATAGTTCCTGGAGGCTTGTTTCCCATTTAAAAAGTCGCGTTATCGTTTCTTATAATTTAGGTGCAATTTTTTATTTGTTTTATGTGTTTCGGTTTTGTTACATGCTTCTGTTTTTCACTCTTGGCAAACCTTACAATTGAACTTTCTGATGGTACACTATTTACTATAATGGTGATTATTCTTGGAGACCAGGGGAATGTACAATTAACACAATTATATATGAAAACGAGGTTTAACTGATGATCTTTCTGGAGTTGTACCACTACACAATTAACACAATTTCATGTGATATAAAAACGAATATTGAGTGATGATCTCTCTGGAGTACCATTATACGATTATATATAACATAGAAACAAATAGCATATAACATAGTATTAGAAACAAATGTTAGATGATGATTTCTAAAAGGTGGCGTAATAAACAACACAACCTATATCAATCTATTTCTGCCCAAGTTGTATTATTTAGCCAAAAATATAAATGTAACAGCATTTTAGCTTATGTGCATATTATAAAAAAAAATGCCATGCATTGATTGATTCTGGGAAAAGCGCATGGTTTACCCAGCTTGACATTCTAGCTCTGCTATGAAGTACTTATAAACTATAAAGTTCAGTAAAACACTCAATATTGAAACTCATGAGCACCCAAATGCAGCTTAAGCGCTTAGTTTTGCAGCCATTAAGCCCAAGTTACTCGTTTTTTGCTGATATTCTGCAGTGCATTTGATTGGCTTAGTGTAACTTCTTTAGTTCAACTTTTTCACAGCTTGAAATAAGCCAGCTGCTTCTTCCAGAAGCTGCAGCCAATATACCTATTTTTATTTTTTTGAAACAATATACCTCATAAGCCAAAAAAAAAACTGAAAACTTAAGCCAAACAAGTCCAAAGTCCAAGTAATGTATCAACCTGACTTTTGATGCGCACTTTTAAGTACGGACCTGCAACATAAAAGCTCCTCTAACCAAATCAATACACCCGCAATAGGCGAATGCTAGAAGAAAAAACAACAGACTTTATGCCACAAAAATACCATGTCGGCTGTCGATACTAATACAACCCAAAAGAAGAATGCTAGAAGAAGAACCAAAACAGAATTTATGCTACAATTTCGGCATTTGCTATATATATTAAAAGTGTAATTACTAATACAACCCGATCGTGTACTACATGCAAAAACAAATACATTAACCAAATAGCCTTCTTCTGAAAGGTATACTTATATTTCTATGCCCCGATCTTATAACTTCTCTTAACATACATATATACGATTTACATAAGTTGCGAAATAAAGATCGGAAAAGCACAGAACCAATGACGACTCATTCAATATAAAGTCTAAATATATAAATATTAAACGGCGTACATCCTTGCCATTAACTGTGTGTCTGATTGTATAGGTGTATGGAACGAATTCAAAGGCGTCTCACTCCTCCTTATTTTCCTCATCTTTGTCTCCTCCATTCGATGACGAATCACGCAAAAACACATTGACCCGATGGTGGTTACCATAATCAAGCTCCCGATCAAAGTTATGAATACAGCTAACAACCACTGCTCAGACCCTACCACCACGTAGCTAAGCGATATAAACGCTATAGATATAGAGAGACAAGCAAGCCACATCAGCTTATTTATCACAAACACGAGCTGCTTTTTCGCCTTGGGTTCAATCACGACAACAGAGGTTTGCACCACGACCACCGCGAGAGAAATGAACAAAGCTGCACTATCGGAGAGATAGAAAACTATAAAAGCGGGGTTATGGGAAATATGAGCTTCTCCAAGAGATGTCCCTTTTTCTTTTTTCTCGACGTATTGGCCTGGTACCTGTTGACAAGCAGATTTTTGGATACTAAGAATGTAAATGTGTGTTCTACATTAGAAAAACAACAACTAATTTTTCAAATACAAAAAGGAGGGGATGTTATAGTTTAAAAGCAAAAGGAAAGAGAAAATAAAATTCGCTATCTTATAAAGAAGATGGTGAATATGCGAGAAAGTAAAATCATTTATTTCCTTTGAAATGATTATATACTATTACAAAATTTTATTGTAGTACTCAATTGTAATCATAGGTTATGTTGGTAAATGCCTAAATTTTAGAGGGCATCTTTCGCCTAGGCTCAGAACCACATTCTCATATAGAAGAAGGTTGTGAGAGCGATTCCCCTTTGATCCTCTCCAGAGATCCCATTATTTAAAGATAAAAGTAAAGTACTACATTCATATATAATGAATTAATTAAAAGGACATTATCGTACTGTAAATATAGCAGCAAAAGCGACAGTTGCAATGAGGACAGCGACGACAGTGGAGGAGTTGATGGCGTTGTTGAGGCCACTGATGTGAAGCTTTTTGAGTCGTTTTGAGATCCTCTGGATATTAGCCCCTGTCCGCTGCGTCTGTTGGAGTTGCGATTGGACCTCATGTTTTATATCGCTTACGGTTTGCTTGAGCTGCTTCGCTGGGTGGCTCCGGGGGGTCTCACCTAGGTCTTTTGCTGATGCGGCATGCGCTTCTTTTAAAATAGCAGAGACTTCTGTGTATCTTAATTTTTCGGCAATATCGAGGGGAGTTTCTCCCGCCTTGTTTATTGCGTTGACATTAGTACCTTCAAGTGAGAGGATAAGACGAACAATCTGCAATTACGTAGAACATCATAGTTAGTTAACTTTGTTTGGTTGCAGTTTTTTTTTTAAAACTGGATTTTCTCAACATGTCTAAACTCTGACAACTTTTTAAGTTCTTAAACCTTTGTTAACACATTAGGTATCCATCATTTAAGGTCGCTTATTGCACTGACATTGCCAGAACGTTAAAAGGAAAAAAAAAACTTTTTGACAACTGCAAACTGAGATTAGGACCATGTTTGTTTACAGATCTTAAGCTCAGGTTTTGGGCTTTACTTTTTAGAAGCTAGACTGTATTTGGTTGATTCTATGCAAAGTTAGTTTAAATACTGGGCAGAAAAATCTAGAAGCTTTAAGCCGGATGGACCTAGTCTTTTTTCCCATCGTAAATGATCCATCTTATCTGCTCAAAAGCTACCTCCAAACAAGTCCTATATAAGATAAGCTGTAAATAGATACTATGAGGCTTTTAAGTTGTGTGTTATGTCCCACTTGATAGTCCTGACAAAATTTTCCAGAAAATGTTAGATGTAACTATTTG
Source organism: Primula vulgaris (assembly GCA_963920805.1). Lineage (NCBI taxonomy): Eukaryota > Viridiplantae > Streptophyta > Magnoliopsida > Ericales > Primulaceae > Primula > Primula vulgaris. The sequence continues at coordinate 10,707,807 of OY987212.1, forward strand.
CTTCTTTATACATTAGATAAAATCCCATACTAATCTAGGGGAAATTATTAAGTAATAATTTTCCAAGTGAACTAGCAATTTGAGTGCAAGATTTGGCAGGAAATATTTAAAGACTGAACCTGAATATTTTCCATCATTGCATTGTTTCACATCTTGACCTCAACAGAACATGAAATCTTGACGTGACTAAATTAAACATAAATGAAGTCACTTTGAGACATGGGAGTTCTTATTATGAAAATATATGTAAAGATGCTTATTCTACACATTTGGTTAATTGGCTCAAGGATAATATATGCATATTCTCTTTGAGTTTGTGGAAAACGGACAGTTTTTGAAACCGCTTCTTAATAGGCCTGGAAACATCAGAAACATGGATTTATTGTAAAAGAAAAATTCTCCAAGACAATAGAGAAGACATAACACTTCATTGTATTTCAAATTTCGACCATGTTTAATATCGAAATTGTTGAAATATGTAACAGAACCAGGCATTAAACAAATCAATTTTTAAGAGTATTTGGTTGCATTTTTTAAGCAAATAAGCTGGATTTTTTAGGTTCAATAAAACGGCTAGGTTTAACTTCAAGCTTTTTTCGCTTTTCAGGCCAAAATCCATGAATGTAGCTCAAAGCTTCTAACTTGTTCAGATCACAAATCCAGAAAGTTCTAAAGATGATCAACCAAATGCAGAAGCAAACTAGCAAAAAAGATGAGTTTCAAAGCTGCAACCAAAGTAGGCCACTTAAGTATCTTGGCATTTTCTTCTAAACAGTTTGTCTGGATGCAGATTTGAAACAAATAAGGTGGACCATACAAGATACAGAAAAAGAACAGGTTCATCCAGTTTCATTCTTCTACACTTTTACAGGCCAGAAATTGAAAAAATTACAGCTTTTCAGCTTGTTAACCAAACACAATCAGTTCTTAATGAATATACACCAAACACAATCAGTTTTTAATGAATAGACGCCTATGTACCTCCGATTTTCCCTTGGCAGTGGCAATATGCAAAGCGGTGTTTCCTTTGTTATCCTCCACATTCAAAATTGAGGGATCGGGTTTGCATAGCTCGAGCACAATCTCTACATTTTGGCCTTTGACAGCCATATGAAGAGTTGTTTGGCCTTTCTTGTCGGCCCTAAATGCAATACTCGCATCTTTCCTCAATAATGATCTCACCACTTCCAAATATCCCATTCTCGCCGCAGTGTGGAGCACCGTCTTACCTAATGCAATTGAAGACTTTTATAAGTCTTTTTATTTTTCAGCTATTTGATAATGTGGTTAGGTTTCCAAGGTATTTTTCGTTCTCTCAGGTGCCTCCTGTGGGAACCTTTACCGCAAATAAGCTAAAAAATTTGGGATTGAGAAAGAAGTTGGATTCAAGCAGCTTCAATACTTCTAGTTTTTTGAGGCCAAAAACCCCCCACAATATCTAAGGTTTTATGCTCATGATCAAAATCAAGTAACAACTTCTCAGCAAAAAGGAAAAATAAGTTCAAATGCTCCAAAGCCTTTATGTCCTTAGATTTTTGTGTGAAGTTCTTTAGGGTTCTTATCTTGGTGATTATGTTGGAAGAAATTTATGTGGTTCTCTACTTAAATATCCCTTTGGAAAAGATTTTTATAGTCGTTTATCTGTCTTTTTTAAGTACGATTCTTCATTCTATTTTATGTTTGTCTTAGGACTGTGGTTGTTAAACATCAATGCTCATTACCATTATTCTTAGATATCTTGGCGAGGTTCGAACCGGTTTCAGTTTCCAAGAGCAAGTCTACGACGCTGACGTGTCCCTGAGCTGCAGCTGTGTGTAAGGCGGTAGAGTTGGAGGAGTCTGTGGTCATGACTAGGTTTGGAAATGCTCGCAAAAGCTCCTTTACTACCTCTGCAAAAAACCATTCCATAATGAATTCTTTACCACGTCATATTAATAAATTTCAAGCACATTAACTCCCATATGATTATCCAACTTTTAATACAAGCATGTTCCTATAACATCTTACACTAACCGCCAATATACCAGAAACAAACAGCATAGAACCTTTTCGTACAAGAAAGAAACAACGGATACAGGTCGCATAATACAATTATATGCAACAAAGAGAAAACGGGAACGAATACGGAATTTCATCAAGCAACTAATGCAAAAGATCGGTACGGCTATGTAGAATATTTGTTGTCACTAATCACCGAAGGAGCATGCCAAAGTGGCAATAAAATGAAAACCTGTGAACCCTGTCATTGCTTTATACTCCTTCCGTCCCAAAATATTGGGGCTTTATGTACATACGTGCAATTTTGACCGACAAATAACTCATATCTAAGTTGTCGAAATCGATTTTTTCAAAAGTTAATCACATAGTTCAAATGTTAAACCATATAAACAGATTTTAAAAATTTATATTTCAACAATTTAAGCACGAGATATTTGCCGGTCAAAGTTGCACGTAGATACATAGAACCCCAATATTTTGGGACGGAGGGAGTACTTTATAGCATATAGTGATGCTACTTCATTTATCGGCGATGAGAATAAAAAAGGGAAATCAGTAATCACTAGAGCGTAAACCAAATACAATAGTCATATTAACTCAAATATTGTATTCTCCCTTTAATCGATAAAAGCTCGCCAAAATCAAATCAAACAAGGAATAGATTAAACAATTTCCAAGAAAACCAATGAGTGACAATTTTTTTTTTAATTAGTTCTCATGTAGTCAAGACAAAAAAAAATTGTTATCCATTTATTGGTACTTTTGACGGCCACACACCTCTATGAAGTATGAACTCACTTTTTATTGTTAAAATGTTCAATAAAATGGTTTTACTTTTAGACAGGCATACACTTCAACAAACTGACTTTAGATCGATAGACAGTTCAACAAACTGATTATACTTTTGATGTGCCTGATACTCTATTAAACAGGCTTTGGATATGCACATCGAATAGCTTGCTGTACCACTAAATAGAAATAAAAAGTTCTCACTAACACTTAACGGCACCAAAATCTTACCAAGATGACCCAGTTTGGCAGCAATATGAAACGAATCTAATCCGTTTTTGGCGGGTATCGAAGCGGTTTGAAGATCTAGATGCTTCAAAAGCTCACCCACGACAAGGGCGTGCCCATTCTCAGCTGCCACGTACAACACTGTCTCTAAGTCTTGGTTCTGTTTCGATATTAATTCTCTATCGTTATCAAACCTCTGGAGAATATCTTTCACCTTGTTAATAGATAAAAAACAAGAAGAATGTTAAGAATTCTGCCTGTATTGAATGAAAAATAAGTTATACTCTCTACATGGTTTGTCTTGTTGTAGCTTTGAAGTAAACAAGTTGGGTCTTTTAAGGTTCATAAAAGAGTCAGGTTCATCTCGCTTAAATGTTTTTGCTTAATCTCTCATACTATCAGAATCACACCATGGGAGAATATCTTTCACCTTGTTGACAGATAGAAAACAAGATAGAGAATGAGAATTTAGGTTCAACCGGCACAAAGTTTATAACTTCTGACACCATCACTATCAAACCACTCGAGAATATCTTTCACCTTGCCGAGAGATAGAAAACAAAAGACAAAGAGAGTTTCTGCGTATAGAATCAACAATAAGCTATACAATGAGGCCTTTATAAAGGACTCAACTGGCTGCAGCTTTTTAGCAAATAAGTTGGATTCATTTGACGTTTCAGCTTAAAGATTCTAGATTTTTTATGCAAAAAGTTCAAAAAACTCAGATTTTAATGAACTTAAAAGATGTAAGAAAACAAGGATAGGTTATAATCTACCAAAACTAGTAACGAAAATAAATCTAATTGAGTCAATCAATCATACTGAAAACTGCATACTAATTATACGAATATTTCTCACCTTGCCCAAATTTCCCCCTCTAGCAGCCAAATGAAGCGGCGAATCACCCCTCTTTCCTGGAGAGTCTTTTCCTTTCTTTCTATCTCCTCCGAAGCTGAACTGTCGCTCCACAGCTAAACGAAAACTCCTTTGTTTATCCACTAATCCACGAAAACTCTTTTGCTTCTCAATTTGACCCCCATCTCGAAAACTTTGCTGCTTATCGAAAGTCACAGTTCGGAAACTCGTCTGCTTCTCCATCGAAATTCCAAAAACAGTAATCCAATACGGCTTATATTTTCTCAGGAAAAAAAATTGTTGTTTTCCACTCCTTCCACGCTGATAACAACAGGTTGCACATACATATATTTACATGTATTTATCAGCAGAATCCTCAGTAAAATTCCCAAATAATACTATATGACTAATGAAAACCTATAAAAAAAAAAAACTGCAAAACTTCTCTACTGTTCCAAAAACCAGATTAAGAAAATATAATTCAAAAGACATATCAGCTAAATTTTGTTACAAATTTCCCAATTGTGGAATATTTCAGATGCATATACATGATTCCTTATCATCTATCAAAACAAATTAATCATCATAATCATTTCATCAACTAATTAACAAAAAAAAAACAAAAAAAAACTTCTAGATTAGTAAGTACCTTTCTTTCCTCTGATCAAGAAAACAGAACTCAAAATCACTCACTCCAACAAAACATCACAAAAATATATACTTCTACTATATGTATATATATATATATATATAATGAGAGAGAGAGTGAGAAAGTGGAAAAAGGTGCAAACTTATTGAGAAAGGTAAAATTTTGGAGGTTATAAAAAATGATACCCAGAAATCAGAATCTAAAACTGGAAAATAAATTGTAAATTAAATGGATGGGAGAAGTGAGAAGTTTAGATTAGATTATTTGTGCAAAAAGTTTAAATAGTAATAGTAGTCAGTATATAGTAATGGGTGTTTGTCCAAAATCAGAGACAAACAAAAAGATAACAGAATTATTTATTGGAAAAAACGATAAGGCAAATAACAGACCACGTGTGGATTAACATGAATTTGCTTAACTAAGTAATAAAAAGGTCTGTGTTCTCATTACTTTTGGACTACTGTAATACTAATTAACTTCACTTTGATTGTTCAGGTTTGATTATTGTTTACTTCATGCAAAATTACGTTTAATTTTTACTCGCTTATAATTTGTATAATGGTTTTTTTTAAATTTAATCATAAGATTTAACTTTTGAATTATACGATCAATTTTTGAAAATTTTTATTCCGATAATTTTGATATAAAATATTTGCCGATCAAAATTACATGTAATTTTATAATGAACAATTAAATAGGAACGGATTGAGTAATTATTATCAAATCTCTGAGTGTGGAATTATAGAAGTGAATTGTTGTTTGATGTTGTGGCTCACATTTATAGAGTTATTCTTATGATTATGGAGCATAATTCATTTTCAAATTGGACTAAGTATTTATTATAATATTATGATACGAATGCAATAATGTTATCCTATGAGGCAATGATATTTACATTTACTGTAACTTAAATTATGAAACTAATTTAATGCTTAACGAAACCGAAAAAAATAATAACGGTTCAGACTCTCTGTATATTTTTTTTTTCAAAATTCACTCTCTTCACTTATATAGGGATAATAGAATAATAATCATAGTTTCCACTTTACATGGCAGTATGATGCTTAAAAAGTGAAAATACACGCCAAAAACAATACATGTTGACTTGAGTTAATACTTACATAGTTACGTGTACATAAGGAATTTTTTCATTTTTTGTAATCTAAATTTAGCATATGCAATCTTTCCGTGACTGGTCTAAATGGTCTAAATGATATATAATATTCCAAAAAATGCAAAACAAAGTGACAAACAAAGGCTGCCTTGACTGACCAGTGAGACTAAGAATAACAAGGTTTAAAACGTGCATTATTATTTAAATTGTTAAATTGTCAAATTCACTATCACTCAAAGACTATTTTTTTTTTATAGTTGGTCAGCTTTTTAGTATCTAGGAATAGTCAACATTCAGCTCGACCGAATTGACAGTCATCACGTACTATGCCATGGTCGTTAATATTTATGAATATAAAATAGTACGTAAATAAAGTTACAAGACAGAGGAAAAAACACTTACTTTTCTGGAGGTGAAGTGAGTGAAGTTCTTTTCACTAATGTGTTTATTTAATACTGCTTGATTAATCAAGATGTTGATCACAGACATGAACGGATTTAAAGTTTTGTTTTGTCAGTAAGACGCGGGGCGGGCCCTAGGTCAGCCAGTAAGCCTGTGAGCTTAGGTGCCGACCGACCGATTGGTGATTTTTTTATATTTAAAATAGACACAATTTGGTTGAATTTTGAGTTTGTATCAAGTTTAAAGACATTTTACGTAAATTATGGCAATTATGCAATTTTTATGTAATTTTTCTTTTAGGTATGTGTTTGACTATTTTTTTTAATAAAGTAAAATAAGTGACGAATTTTTTACGGCTTGAGGTGCAAAAATATCAAGGTCGCCCTGAAGAAAAGATAGGCAGATGAAGCCATCTCTTTTTGATTACTAAAAACTAAACACTATTTCTACTAAAATATTTATATTTCCACTTCATTCGGAAAGCAAACATGTGTTGTAAAAGATGCAAACATCCCCTTGAATGCAATTCTAAACCTTACTTATATAATCCATGCATGGTATATATACTTGCCCCCCATTGCAACACATTTACACACACGTACACACATAGATAGGCTAATAAATTGCGAGGGAGTTAAAAGAGAAATTGGCTTGGCAATGGCTGAACTAGAAGAGGTACCAATAATTAACAAACAGAAAATTCTCAAAGACTATGTGAGTGGTTATGCCAAAGAATCAGATACGGAATTGAAGGCTGTGATCACAACTCTTCATCTCAATGTGCGTGAAAATTCTGATACGGTATTCGTCAAGAATCTGTATCTATCTTGCGACCCGTATATGCGTGCCCGAATGAACAATATTAAAGGCAGCTACCTTGAATCTTTCACCCCTGGTTCAGTAAGTCATATGGATAATATAA